>CM065593.1:20688066-21888066 GCA_033119425.1 Bufotes viridis | reverse complement strand
AAACTCCTTCACTGTATTTGCAGCTACCACTTCTGCAGGAAGGCTATTCCATGCATCCACTACTCTCTCAGTAAAGTAATACTTCCTGATATTACTTTTAAACCTTTGCCCCTCTAATTTAAAACTATGTCCTCTTGTAGCAGTTTTTCTTCTTTTAAATATTCTCTCCTCTTTTACCGTGATGATTCCCTTTATGTATTTAAAAGTTTCTATCATATCCCCTCTGTCTCTTCTTACTTCCAAGCTATACATGTTAAGGTCCTTTAACCTTTCCTGGTAAGTTTTGTCCTGCAATCCATGTACTAGTTTAGTAGCTCTTCTCTGAATATCCTTCTGCAGATATGGTCTCCAGTACTGCACACAATACTCCCAATGAGATCTCCCTAGTGCTCTGTAGAGCGGCACGAGCGCCTCCCTCTTTCTACTGTTAATGCCTCTCCCTATACACCCAAGCATTCTGCTGGCATTACCTGCTGCTCTATGACATTGTCTGCCCACCTTTAGGTCGTCTGATATAATGACCCCTAAACCCCTTTCCTCAGATACTGAGGTTAGTACTGTATTACTGATTTTATATTCTGCTCTTGGGTTGTTACGCCCCAGGTGCATTATCTTGCACTTATCGACAATACATTTTAGTTGCCAGATTTTTGACCATTCCTCTAGTTTTCCTAAATCCTTTTCCATTTGGTGTATCCCTCCAGGAACATCAACCCTGTTACAAATCTTTGTGTCATCAGCAAAAAGACACACCTTACCACTGAGGCCTTCTGCAATTTCGCTGATAAAGATATTAAACAATATGGGTCCCAGAACCGATCCCTGAGGTCCCCACTGGTAACAATACCATGGTCTGAATATACTGCATTGACTACAACCCTCTGTTTTCTGTCCTTCAGCCACTGCCTGAAGCTTTACTGCTTTGGTGTCAGTGTAAGGGCCCATTCAGACGGCCGTAGTGCTTTGCGGATCCGCAATTTGCACAACACGGACATGCTGTATCTTTTCTGCGGAGCCGCAGAAGGGAACCACGGATGTGGACAGCACACAGTGTACAGTCCGCATCTTTTGCGGCCCCATTGAAATGAATGGGTTCGCACCCCTTCCGCAAAATTGCGTAACGGATGCAGACTCATTCATACGGCCGTCTGAGTGAGCCCTAAGGAGCATGGAATGGTCTGCTGTGTGTCAGGCAGAGAAATCCTCTTTGCTAGTTGGCTGGTTTCACCTTTTTCCTCATCTGACTGCTCCTATGTCTCCTTATCGCTTACTTTTGTTAATCTAAGAATCAAGTCAGGGGATTTAACCCTTACACTGCCTCCCTGGAGAGGTTCTTGTTACATTAGCTGTAAGAAAGCAGTGTGAGGGTTAAATCTCCTGACTTGCTTGTACAATAAACAAAAGTTAGTGAGAGGTGCTGATAAGCGCTGAGAAGCAGACGTAAGGTGAAAGAAACAACATAAATCATTAGCTTTCTCTGTGAAGTACCGCCCCCTCCTCCCTGATGCCCTAGGCACTTGCCTTTATGTACCTTGTTGTAAATACGGCCTTGCAGAAGCGCTAATGCAATATAAATGAATGTTCGTACAATATGTAGAAGTGCCCACACAATACACAGCATTACCTACACAGTACATATCAGTGCCCATACAATATACATCTACACAATAACCAGCAAACCCATACAATATACAGCAGTGTTCACATAATATACACATCAGTATCCACACAGTACACAGGAGTATCTACACGATACACAGCAGCGCCCACTGCAGCAGGGACCACACAAATACTGTAGTGCCCAAACAATATGTAGCAGGGGCCACACAATACACAACAGTGCCCAAGCAATACACTGCTAGATTTTCTTTAGGTTAGTGTAATACCCCAGAGTGGCATTACTACCTCTTCTGGACCCTCACTATCTGTTGGTGCATCCTGTGTCATCATATATATTTATTGCCATTTTCTGCAATGTGTGGATTTATATTTCCTTATAAACCACTGTTTACATGTAGTGTGCCTGGTTCACCAGCAGGGTTTTTCTGGGAATGAGCCTTCCTTCCATTCCAGTCTGTCTAGAGTAGGAGTGGGTCAGTCTAGCCGACCCCTTCTTAAGAGAAGGTTGTGTGTCGGCCAGCAGAGCTCTGTCTGTTCTGCTGGTCCTGCAGGCCCTGCCTACGAAGTCTACATGGTTGCTTGTCCCCTCGTGGGCTTGCATTGCCTACAGACAAGCTGAGTCAGCTTGATGCCAGGAAGAAGTTCCTAGGATTAGAGATAAAGTAAGAGACAGACTACAGACAGCTAAGTTACAGCAGAAGAGGAAAAGGTTTCTATTTAAACCAGCCAGAATAGCAGAGCTGAGAAAGCTACAGCATAGTAGGGCTGAGATTGTTGCGGAAGTGTTTGCCTGCCATTTAAGCCATTACCTGCTAATGACCAAGATCAAGTTGGAAGATTGTTCCTTAAAGTTTTTGCCAAGTAAAGCTGTGTTCAACGATAATACAGGTCTGGACTCCGTTTATTGTACTTATTCATCACCCAAGTTCAACTACCACTTTTGCACTGCTTAGGACTACCACGTCTGGTATCCAAGGACATCCAGGTAGGAGCACCGTGACACGTGCATACAACACCTTCAGAGACATTGTAGGTCACTCTACACCACCCTGGCCATCCTACACTTGGGTACCAAATATCTACTTAAAGGGGACTCCAACTCCTCGTTGCTTAAATGCAACTGGCGTCACGACTACTTGCTCTGTAAGAGGGACATATATCCTTAAAACCTCTAAACGGTTAAGGGATACCCCAGACGCCGGATTGGGTCTGCTATACTAGCATCTCAGGGTTGTGTTCTTTCTGCTGCAGCTTTTTTGTCACAACTCAGGTGACATGTCCTTTCTACTGCACCTCTCTCTATCACAGCTCAGGTGCATGACCTTTCTATGGAGGCGTGTCCTTTTTGCTGCAGCTCTCTTCCTAAGACATCTTAGGATGTGTGTCCTTTCTGCTGCCACTCTCTCCCTATCACTGCTCAGGGCCATGTCTTTTCTGCTCAGCTCTCTCCCTGTAACTTTCACAGCTCTCTAACGGTCAATACAACTCATGGCAGTTGAAGAATGGAACTAAACATGTGCGACCACCTCAAATTAAACATCAGGGGGCGCCATTATAATGAAGTAAATAACATATCTCACAACTGCAGCATTAAAATAACACAACCCCTTTAATCATAAGCTGTCTTCCTTCCAGTTATAGAGGTCTCTTTTGCCTGCTTGCTCCCTGTATCCATGGATCCTGAGATTCCTTGTACATTGAGAGAGCGGCACAAAGAAGCGTGCTGACCCTCCGGTATACTGTATTGCAAATGTCAGCACATTCCCATGGTGCTATTGTCGTTTTATTTCCCCTTACGCATTGAGTACAAAAAAAAAAACACCTTCCTTGCGCTGCCACCTTCTGACTTCACATCTCCGAACTCCAAAAAAGCAAACACAAGACAATACGTTTTCCTACCTGCTCCCACCAGAGCACGCCAACAATGAAAACAACGTAGGCCCGGCGGGTTCTTGCTGCTGCAGCACTTTTTTCCACGGTATGATAATCTTTTGCTTGGCAGAGGAAGTGTATGGATAGAAAGTTAAAGAAAATATAATAGAGTTTTAACTCTAGAACTGTGCTGGTGGGAAAAGAAAAAGGTCAGACATCTGTCAGAGCGTCAGCATCCGAGCCAAGAGGGATGAAGAGGCCTTCAATGAAGAAGTCTGCAGCGAAAACAAGTGAGAGCGCGCTCAACACAATGACTGGAAGTGATGAAGACTCCAACTATTCTCATCTCCACCAATTCCAGGATTGTGCGACCAAAGATAAGGCTACATTCACACGTCCGCAAGTGTTTTGCGGATCCACGGAGCCGCGGATCCGCAAAACACGGACACACCGGCAATGTGCATTCCGCATTTTTGCGGACCGCACATTGCCCGGACTCCATAGAAAATGCCTCTTCTTGTCCGCAATTGCGGACAAGAATAGAACATGCTCTATTTTTTTTGCGGAGCCGCGGACCGGAAAATCGGCGGCGCGCTCCGCAAAATCGGATGCGGAGAGCACAGTGTGTGCTCTCCGCATCTTTCCCGGCCCCATTCACAGTCAATGGGTCCGCATGTATTCCGCAAAATTGCGGAATACATGCGGACTACATTGCGGACGTGTGAATAAGGCCTCAGACTGCAATTATGTCTGACTAGGTACAGGTAGGAGAAAAAAAATCTATCTATTATCTATCTATCTATCTATCTATCGTCTATTATCTATCTATCTATCTATCTATCTATCTATCTATCTATCTATCTATCTATCTATCGTTTTTCTATCCTAATTGATCATAAAACACTCATCAATATCCACCCATATAACGCACTTTTCATAATATATAATACATAGCGTCTCTGGCATCTACACTGCACGTGCCCAAGGCGGTCACCAGAGGTAGCCAATACTGTGCATGTCAAATTTCATAGCAATAAACGGAATATTTGAAAATGGGGAAAAAAATCTTTGTGGGGTGAAATTAGAAAAAACTCAATTCCAACTTTTTTTTTAGGGGTTTACACTGACGCCGTTCACTACGTGCTAAATATTACAGGATGACCTTATTTTGCAGGTCAGTATAATTATGGTGATTCCAAACTTTATAGTTTCTGTTATGCTTAAAAAACATTACAATTTTCCCTTGCATCGATGCATTCTGACAGCCATAACTTTTTTTTCTCTCTTTTTTCTTTGAGCGAGCTGTAATTTTCATCGGTATCATGTTGAGGTATGTATGAATTTTTGATCACGTTTTATTAAATTTTTTGGGCGGAGCAACATGGCCAAAAAACAGAATTTGGGTTATTTTACTATATTTTCTCTATTACGGCATTCAACGTGCATGATAAATGATTTTATATTGTACTAGTTAGGACTTTTTGGGATGCAGCGATACCTATCATGTTAATTTTTGTTATTTATTTCTATGTTCAGGTACCAGCATCTGAGGGGTTAAATGACCGAGAAAGGAGTTGACTTTGATCCTGGTTGCCACTGGGTGTGACCCCCTTAACAAATATAACGCACAAGGGGTTACATTTCACATGACCGTGCTTGGACTGGGAAATATGGGCTGTGTGTCAGCCGCATCTCCAGGACCAACCGCGGCTCCCCAATCTGAACTGACTGCATCGTAGTGATTTAAGATACAGTCAGTTCCTTTTTGATCGTGAGGCTTTTGGACTGTGCTCACATCAACATCATATTGGATCAGGAGAGCTGTGATCGGCACGGTCATGTGAGTCAGCCCTTAAAGGGGTTGTCCAGGTTATGAAAAAAAAAAAATATATAGCACTGTAAATCTGATGGGCAGCATAATGTAACTAAGCTCAGCAAGTTTTAGGTAAAAAAAAATTCTATTTCCTCATTTCCCTGGTTCTCTTCTGGCTCTTTGTTTGCCTGCAATAACAACAATCTCTGCCCCTCCCCCTGCTCTGCAAAGGGACTGACTATAAGTGCTGCCCTGAGTGACATGTCTGCCTGCTGGGATACTCAGCAGCATGTTGTATACGTAGGACTACAAGTCCCAGCTGTACAATGACACTGATGATACACACAGGATCTTCTCCTTACCTGTTTTTGCGCAGAACTCCTCTGGTCTGTGAGCTCCTGTGCCCATCATTTCTCCTCACTGCCTGCAGCTACTCAGTAAAGCCTTCAGCCCTGAGTCTGTGCAGCTGAAAGGGTTAAGAATCCAGGGAGGGAGCAGACAGTAGCAGATGGCAGTGAAGGGGGGCGTGGCCAGCACAGTGACAAGTGAAATCTAAGAAAGGAGCAACTACAGATGCAGTAAGTGCATGGCAAAGCTGTTACATTTGATTAGTTAGAAAACATACAAAGCTGATCTGTCAATCTGCATGCAAACGGAAAGCATTTGAGGACGGATCCGACTACGGATCCGTCTTACAAATGCATTGCAAAAACGGATCCATCTCTCTGCTTGTCATGCGGAGAGAAGGATCCGTTATAAATTTTTTTCACATTTTTACCGGTCTGCGCATGAGCAGACCGGAAGGACAGATCCGGCATTGCGGTATTTTGAATGCTGGATCTGGCACTAATACATTCCAATGGGAAAAAATGCCGGATCCGGCATTCCGGCAAGTGTTCCGGAATTTTGGACGGAGATAATAACGCAGCATGCTACAGTATTATCTCCGTCCTGAAATGTCAAAAAGACTGAACTGAAGACATCCTGATGCATCCTGAATGGATTTCTCTCCATTCAGAATGCATGGGGAAAAAACTTATTAGTTCTTTTCCAGTATAGAGCCCCTAGGACGGAACTCTATGGCCCCTTTCACACGGGCGAGTTTTCCGCGCGGGTGCAATGCGTGAGGAGGACGCATTGCACCCGCACTGAATCCGGACCCATTCATTTCTATGGGGCTGTGCACATGAGCGGTGATTTTCACGCATCACTTCTGCGTTGCGTGAAAATCGCAGCATGTTTTATATTGTGCGTTTTTCACGCAACGCAGGCCCCATAGAAGTGAATGGGGCTGCGGGAAAATCGCAAGCATCCGCAAGCAAGTGCGGATGCGTTGCATTTTCCCGCATTGTTGCTTAGCAACGGGACCCAATCTCTATTATATACCCTTATAACATGGTTATAAGGAGAAATATAGCATTCTTAATAAAGAATGCATTGTTAAATGATGAGGAAGGGTTAAAAATAATAAAAGTTAACTTACCTTAGCCACTTGATCGCGTAGTCGCGATCTGTCTCTCTTTCCTGCAGCATCTATGATCTAAGTGACCTGTGATGACGTCACATCACATGGTCCAATCACATGGTCCATCACCATGGTAAGATGGACCATGTGATTGGACCATGTGATGTGACGTCATCACAGGTCCTTTAGATCATAGATGCTGCAGGGAAAGAGAGGACAGATCGCGACTACGCGATCAAGTGGCTAAGGTAAGTTAACTTTTATTATTTTTAACCCCTTCCACATCATTTAACAATGCATTCTTTATTAAGAATGCTATTATTTCCCCTTATAACCATGTTATAAGGGGAAATAATCAATTCTCCAGTAGACCCGAAACCGGACTTCAGTGATGAAGTCTGGCTTCTAGTTGGGTACCAAACATGGCGTTTTTACTCACGCACGTGCAAAACGCGGGAAAAACACACATATTCCCGCAACGCACCCGCCTCTTATCCGGGCGTCAAACATGACGCCCGTGTGAAAGAGGCCTATGCCAGAAAAGAATAGAAAAACGCAAGCGTGAAAGTACCCTTAGGGTTCGGCTACATAGCAACATTTGTCGCAGGATAGTCCAGCAACATTTGTTGTAATGTTCAAGATCCATCCAAGTTGGCTTTTTTTTTTTCAACTGTTGCGTTGCAGCATGTTGCATTGCAACACCATTGACTATCATTATAAAAAAAATGTTGTGCAACTTTTCTGCGACACATGTTACTGGTCCCTAACGCTGGGTTCAGACCTGAGCGTTTCTGCGACGCGCGTTCTCCGCGCGTTTTTGTGCGCGTTTTTGGCAATAGTAAACGTGTGTTTTACGCTGCGTTTGTGTGATTGACTGCAGTGTTGTCCAATGACCAAATATCCCTGTCTATATGAAGTTTGGCCTTTCCAGCATGTTGCAAATTCATAAACGCGCATTCGAACGCGCGTTTTCAGTGTCAAAATCGCGCAAAATACAAGCGTTGCACGTTCCCATTGAAGTCTATGGGCCAAAACGCGCGACAAATGCCCCAAAAAAAGCTCAAGTACTTGTTTATGCGTCGGGCGTTTTTCAACGCGTTCGAACGCGCTGTAAAACGCGAAAATGTGAACCAGTCCCATAGGGAAGCATTGGTTTGCATCGGTTATGCGTTTTACAGCACGTTCGAACGTGCTGTAAAACGCGCAAGTGTGAACTGAGGGTTAATGTGTCCCTGCAAGGAATGAAAGGCTGCAAAAATGTCTTTCTTTCTTGTCTTGTTCTATTAGTTTCCATTCTAAGAAATGTAATGGAGTAAACTTCTATCTTTTCTCCGTTGTTATGTAAATTGTGTATTGAAAAGTTCTACAGTTTTTCAATGTACTGTATACTGTATTTCAATCAGACACAGCTGAGGGGTTTGTACAATGTATCAGTCTGGAGCGTAAAACCAGTGTTTACTGCTGTGTTTACTTCACATTGTAACAAACTGCAGCTGTGTAAGCATCCTTTTATACCCGCTCCCTGAAATACTTTGTGCTGCTAGAAATCATGCTTCACATTTATTTTATTTTAATTTTTTTTGGGGGGGGGGGGGGGGGGAATAGCTTACCACAGTTTTTGTTGTTTTTCTGCACTTTAGCATTTTTTCGCCACACATTTTTTGGTGCAAAAACGACAGCTCTAGATTTTAGAAGAAAGTCTATTGAAAAATGAAAATGCAGGACATATTTTTTATTTTTTTTACATTGTCTTTTAGATTGGTAGCGTGTATTGCATCTCTGGAGTTTTTTTTTATTACAGTATGTTAAAGCAATGGTATTTTTTTTTAACCCCTTCTCTATAGGGAAAAAACCCCTGAAATAAACAACATGCAATATGAAAAAAAATAAAAATGCAAGCAGTTTATATGGTTTTTTTAGTGTTACAAATTTTTATTTTTTTTTATGCGAAGGGGACAAAAATAAATGTCACCTACTGATTGCTGCAGAATAATAGGAAACTGTTCATACGTTCCGCTCACCGGGGGACTTTATGTAATCAGTTCTGGGAAAAGCTGCTAGAAAGGCTCCTATAAAACACTGCATTGTGTTCAACACTGAAACAAAGAGAAAAATAAAATGTGACAAAGACAAAGGATACGGCAAGCTTGTAAAAATGGAGCATATCCAAACCACTGTGCGAGTTGAACGCATTTATGAAAAGAGATTTTTTTTTTAATTGACATGCGTATTCATTATTCCTTCTTGGGGAGAATATGGTGCTAGGGGTCATTTAAGGTGATGAAATCTCTCCCACAGTCATGTCAGGAGGCCGCACACACAATGTGACACGACTGAAATGGTCTTTCAAATGGTACTGCATGACCTGCTGTTCATACGTGGTGCAATATAATGTCCACTATATTATAATGTACAACAGGTTAGACTTAAAGGAACAGTAAGGAACAGTAACTTACAAACGAATAATACAAGTAAGGCCCCTTTCACACGTGGGATCTGCAATTGCGGACCCGGCCGGGACATCGTCTGTCCCCATTGAAACAAATGGGTCCGCAATTCCGCTCCGCAAAATGCGGAACGGAATTGCGGACGTGTGAATGGACCCTAATACTAATAAAAACAAAGTACACATAAATAAACAACAAAGAGAAGACCTTAGAATCTGAAAGGAATTTTTGTTTAATTTTAATGGCCACGCGATATGGCAGCAGGAATTTATTGATGAGGAAGCTTTAAACTTTGCTACTGATGCTGCTGGGTCTATTGGTTACGGTGCTGATTTTCAATCCGTGTGGTCGGCAGAAGTCTGGCCAAAAGAATGGGTAACCAATGGCGTAACAAAATATGCGGTTTTTATAGAACTCTTTCCAGTTTTAGTGGCTTTGAACATTTGGAAATCACATTTCCAGAATAAAAGAATTCTTATCTTTTCGGATAATAAAGGTGTTGTATCTGCCTTAAATTGCTTGTCTTCTAAATCCGAACCAGTTATTAAATTACTAAGAGAATTGGTTTTATTTTGCCTCTTCAATAACATTTGGATCAAAGCCAATTACATTGATGGTAAAAGTAATTTAATAGCAGATTCTCTATCTCGCCAGAACCTGGATCTCTTTGGCCCCTTTCACACGGGCGAGTTTTCCACGCGGGTGCAATGCGTGAGGAGGACGCATTGCACCCGCACTGAATCCGGACCCATTTATTTCTATGGGGCTGTGCACATGAGCGGTGATTTTCACGCATCACTTCTGCGTTGCGTGAAAACCGCAGCATGCTCTATATTTTGCAATTTTCACGCAACGCAGGCCCCATAGAAGTGAATGGGGCTGCGGAAAAATCGCAAGCATCTGCAAGCAAGTGCGGATGCAGTGTGATTTTCCCGCATGGTTGCTAAGCGACGGGACCCGATCTTCATTATTTTCCCTTATAACATGGTTATAAGGGAAAATAATAGCATTCTTAATAAAGAATGCTTTGTAGAATGTGGATTAACCCCTTAAGGACACAGGGTTTTTTCATTTTTGCGTTTTCGTTTTGCGCTCTATGCCTTCCAAGAGCCATAACTTTTTTATTTTTCTGTTCACATGGCCATATGAGGGCTTATTTTTTGCGGGACAAGTTGTACTTTCTAACGCCATCATTTAATAATGCATACGGTGTAGTGGGAAGCGGGAAAAAAATTCCAAATGGGGTGAAATTGCAAAAAAAAAGCAATTTCACCACAGTTTTACGGGTTTCTAAATTACGACGTTTGATTTGCGATAAAACTGACTATTTAGTTTTATTCTACAGGTCAGTACGAATCCGGCGATACCCAATATGTATAGCTTTTCTTGCGTTTTGATAGTGAAAAAAAATTCAAAAGTGGGAAAATTCTTTTTTTTTTTTTTTTGTCGCCATGTTTTGACCGCTATAACGTATTTGTAAATAAGTGTATGGCGTTGTATGGGGATTATTTTTGCGGAGCGATCTTAACTTTTAGTTGTTACCATTATGGGGTGTGTAGGACTTTTGATCGCTTTTTATTTAATTTTTTTGAGGAAATGAAGCGTCCAAAACGGCAAATCGGCCATTTGGGCGCTTTTTCCGATTTTTTGTTTACCGTATGGGAAATATATTTTTATATTTTTATACTATGGGCGTTTTCACACATTGCGACACCCATGATGTGTATTTTTTATTTTTTTATTATTTTATTTTAATTTTGGGGAAAGGGGGTGATTTAAATTTTATTTTTTTATATATTTTTTATTTTTTATTTTTTTATTTTTTTACACTTTTATATAGATCCCATAGGGACCTATATAAATCAGTTACCTGAT
Organism: Bufotes viridis; assembly: GCA_033119425.1. Taxonomy (NCBI): domain Eukaryota; kingdom Metazoa; phylum Chordata; class Amphibia; order Anura; family Bufonidae; genus Bufotes; species Bufotes viridis. Next base: position 21,876,974 of record CM065593.1, on the reverse strand, counting down.
TGCTTCTATCATAAACTCCAATACACTTGTATTGGAGTTTATGAGCATTTTACTACTTTCTTATGAAGCCCTATTGCTAACAAGGGCTCCATAGGAAATAGTAAGTGATAGCCTCAAGCTGAATGAAAGGCTTGAGGCTATCCCTTACAGCGCTCCGATTCTCCCGATCACCACTAGGGGGAGCCGGAGCACTGCCGAAAGTTTTACTTTCGGTTTTAGCTCGTGCAGATGCCGTGATCAGGATTGATCACGGCATCTGCGGGGTAAATGATCGCGGTCGGCAGCTGCGGGGGTCAGCTACAGGAATCAGCCGGACCCCCGCAGCGATGGTGCCCGCAGCGGCCAGGAGCGGGCGCCATGTGTCCTTAAGGAGTTAATGGGTTAAAAATAAAAACTTAACTTACCTTAGCCACTTGATCGCGTAGTTGGCGATCTCTCTTCAAGCTTTAGCTGCAGTGTAAAGGACCTGTGATGACGTCACATCACATGGTCCGATCACATGGTCAATCACGGACCATGTGATTGGACCATGTGATGTGACATCATCACGGGTCCTTTAGACTGCAGCTAATGCTTGAAGAGAGAAGAGAGATCGCCAACTACGCGATCAAGTGGCTAAGGTAAGTTAAGTTTTTATTTTTAACCCCTTAATCCTCATTCTACAAAGCATTCTTTATTAAGAATGCTATTATTTTCCCTTATAACCATGTTATAAGGGAAAATAATAAAATCTCCAGAATACTCAACCCGAAACCGGACTTCAGTGATGAAGTGCGGCTTCGGGTCAGGTACCAAACATGGCGATTTTTCCAATGCGCGTGCAAAACGCATTACGAAAGTTTGCACACGTGCGGAAAAATCGCGCATATTCACGCAACGCACCTGCATCCAATCCGGGCGTCAAACATGACGGCCGCGTGAAAGAGGCATAAGAGATGATCTTGCCCTCACTGATTGTCAGTCTGCGGGATTTTGTGCATGTGCCTGGAACAGTCTTGTGGGAATCCGGCAGAGAACACAGGGGTTAATCTCCAGCTGATCTGTTCACTGACGGTGGGGCTTAAATTATTTTTGTTCCACTGCAGATAGGCAGGAGGAGAGGGTCCTGCTGTCTCACAACTATATATAGCAGGGATGTCAAAATCGTGGCACTCCAGCTGTTGCAAACCTACAGCTTCCATCATGCCCAGACAGTCTACCTATCAGGGTATGCTGGCAGTTATAGTTTTTTTTAACTGCAGAGGGGCCACATCCCTGATATAGGACAGTTAGGAGGAGGAGGGGGGACATGACTGAGCCCCTGAGACACAGAGAATCAATTGTAATATGAGGCAAAATACGATCAAAATTAAAAGAAAGAGACAAAATATTTTTTGTGTGTCTTCTACATTTAGTGGACTTTCACATTGTTATCAAATAGAGAGAAAGAACCTCATATTATTATTATTATTATTATTATTAAGTGGCATCAATCTAGAAACTATATAAGGCCTCATGCACACGACTGTTGGTGTTTTGCGGTTCGCAAACCGCGGATCCGAAAAACACAGAAGCTGCTCCGCGTTCTGTTACGCAAATTTGCGGAACGGAACGCGGCCCAATATATAAAAATGCCTATTCTTGTCCGAAAAACGGACAAGAATAGGACATGCTCTATTTTGTTTGCGGGGGCACGGAACGGAGCAACGGATGCAGACAGCACACGGAGTGCTGTCCGCATCTTTTGTGGCCCCATTGAAGTGAATGGGTCTGCACCCGAGCCGCAAAATATGCGGCTCGGACGCGTACCACAACAACGGCCGTGTGCATGAGGCCTTAATGTTATTTCTTCAGAATATCGCGACCTCTCTTTGGTTCAGTCTTCCAAATGATGTTAATAATTCCTGAGGTTCTCTTCCTCTTTTCAATTCTTCAGGGCAGCAGTGTACATAAATGTCAGAGGACCCCCAAAGCCAATCTATGGCCCTTTTCAAGTGATCTCTGCCACCATCTTATATCACTGTTGTTATCCCAATGGTTTGGGCCTGCCAGTGTCTTTCCCAGTGAGCATGGTGAGAACTGGCATATTTCCCTCTCCTGTGGCTCTGGCATGGTGGCAGTCTGTGCCCACCAGCCTCTCTCTCTGGAGTGCACGGACTTCTGCCTGCGATGCTTCTTCTGGCCTCCTAATGTTGTGGTGTGCTTCCTAAGGTGCATGGTGCCCCTCAGCTCCTAAAAGGCTAGTGTGCAACCTTATCTGCTACCCCAAAGGCTACTGCCCCTAAGCAAAAAGGTTTGTAGCCTGGTAGTCCCTGCAAAGCTGTTACTGTGTCCTCTGTCTGTTTACTGTATTATACCTGGTTGTCCCTGCCCTGCCTGACGCCTGTTTATCGTGCTGACCCTGTGCTGCCTGCCGTGGCTTTCTGCCTGTTTACCAGATTGAACGTACTCTACCTGCCCTGACCTCATCTTATCCAGTGACTATGATACTGCCAGCCTCTCCCTTTTGGTGCCATGCACTGTTGTCTCTTCACCCACCTGGGACAGATGTCCCTGAAAAAGAATACTTCAAGAAGTAGCAGTCTAGTGTTTCCTCTGCAGTGGAAACCAGATTCCTGTAAGGGGGTGAAAGCGTAAATACTTGGGGGGTAGACCCTAAGTCAGATCCATTCAGCTACACAGTGGGTCCATGCCCGCTGTATTACAAATGCTAACCATTCACCAACTTAAAGGCAATGTACACCTTTGGGGCCATTTATTTTTTATGATTGCTGTAAGGGATCGCTCTCTCTCAGGGGGTCGCAATCACAGACTTCTCCTCTGACAACGGGGTTCAAGTCCAAAAGGTGTGGTCACAGCTTGGAGGCTGCTGGACCGTATATGGCTGAGGAAGCCGGATCTAATCCCGTGTGTGATACAGTGCTCTATAGGTGAGGCACTCTATAGGTGTTGGCACTTCATAACCATCACACACATAAACATCGAAAATACCTGCCCGTCTGGGCTCTACCTAATACATGTGTTGTCTCTACCTCACCTATAGAGCACTGTTCACACATGGGATTAGATCCGGCTTCCTCAGCCATATACTGTCCAGCAGCCTCCAGGCTGTGACCACACCAGCACCCTTGGGGGGGGGGGGGGGATGGTCCAGAAATCCTCCTGACTCTGACCGTGCGACCCTCTTTCTGTAGGCGTCACTTGGCTTTACAAATCCTCGTAGCCCCTCAGCCCTCCTGGCTGAGACCACACAGAGCCTCTCGGGCTTCCTCAGCCTTTCTCCCTCCGAGGCATACACAGAGGGTTGTGTTATCCCTCCTTGATGACAGCAGCAGGCCTCACCTGCAATCACCTCCAGCAAAAGACAATACATGTAGTGGAAGGGTATGGACTGGCGGATCCCACTACCAAACCTATCCCCCAGTCCACATGAAATCCAGCCCAGAACAACATCTAGACCAAACTGTCTCAGCAAGCTACACTTTGCTGAAACCACTGCAGCTTTCTGGATTTCAGTTATTTCACCCAACTGAGGTATCTGGGTGGGATATACACGCCTCCCAGCACCTATACTGTACAGATCACCACAATTGCATTTAACTTATTTTTGACTAAGCCCTCTTTCACATTTGCGTTCTGAGGATCCAGCGGGCACTTCCGTCCCGCCGGATCCGTCAGAACGCAAGTCGCCTGAAAGCATTTGAAGACTGATCAGGATCCTGATCAGTCTTCGAAATACTTTCAGGTTACCATGGCAGCCAGGATGCTACTGAAGTCCTGGCTGCCATGGTACTTGCAGCAGTGTATACTTGCGCTGTGGCCGCCTTCATGACGTCACAGGTCCTGCGGCGCATAGATCAATGCGCCGCCCGGACCTGTGACGCCATGAAGGAGCGCCCGGAGGCCGCAGCGCAGGTAAGTACACTGCTGTGGAGTACTTACCATGGCAGCCAGGACTTCAGTAGTGTCCTGGCTGCCATGGTAACGATCTGAGCCAGAGGCTTACACTGGGGCCCCGATTAGAACTGCTGCTGCACATGCGCAGAGCTAAACGTCGGATCCGGCGATGTGCCAAAACGACGTTTAGCTTAATTCCGGATCCGGATTAATGCACTTCAATGGGCATTAATTCCGGATCTGGCGTTACGGCATGTCTTCCGGATTTTTGGACGGAGACAAATCTGCAGAATGCTGCGGTTTTTTCAACGTCCAAAAAACGTTCACATACTGAACGGAACTCTAGGACTGAAAGCAAAAACGCAGATGTGAAAGGAGCATAAAATTCATTATTATCTCTGTCCTGAAATGTCAAAAAGACTGAACTGAAGACATCCTGATGCATCCTGAACGGATTTCTCTCCATTGAATGCATGGGGATAAAACTGATCAGTTCTTTTCCGGTATTGAGCCCCTAGGACGGAACTCTATGCTGGAAATGAAAAACACAAGTGTGAAAGTACCTTTAGGCCCCTTTCACACTAGCGTTTTTGCTTTCCGTCCTAGAGTTCCATCCTCGGGACTCTAGGACGGAAAGATACTGATCAGGATTATCCTAATGCATTCTGAATGGAGAGCAATCCGCTCAGGATGCATCAGGATGTCTTCCGCTCAGTATGTGAACGCTTTTTGACGTTGACAAAAGCGCAGCATGCTGCGGATTTGTCTCCGCCCAAAAATCCGAAGACATGCCGTAACTGATCCGGAATTAATGCCCATTGAAGTGCATTAACCGATCTGCCTGCAACGTCGCTGGCGCACCGATCCGACGCTTAGCTTTTTCACTGTTACCATGGCAGCCAGGACGCTAAAGTCCTGGTTGCCATGGTAAGGTCGTGGGGAGCGGGGAGCAGTATACTTACCATCGCGCGCTCCGGGCGCTCCAGAGTGACGTCAGGGCGCCCCACACGCATGGATCACGTGATCGCATGGATCACGTGATCCATGCGCATGGGGCGCTCTGACGTCATTCTGGAGCACTCCGGGAGCCGCACGGACTGTAAGTATACCACTCCCCCGCTCCCCACTACTACTATGGCAACCAGGACTTTAATAGCGTCCTGGCTGCCATAGTAACCTGAAAGCATTTCGATCACTGATCAGGATCCTGATCAGTCTTCTAATGCTTTCAGGCGACTTGCGTTCTGATGGATCCGGTGGGACGGAAGTGCCCGCCGGATACTCAGAACGCAAGTGTGAAAGAGGCCTAGGGTTCGGCTACATAGCAACATTTGTCGCAGGCTAGTCCAGTAACATTTGTTGTAATGTTCAAGATCCATCCAAGTTGGCTTTTTTTACAACTGTTGCGTTGCAGCATGTTGCATTGTAACACCATTGACTATCATTATAAAAAAATGTTGTGCAACTTTTCTGCGACACATGTTACTGGTCCCTAAATGTGTCCCTGCAAGGAATGAAAGGCTGCAAAAATGTCTTTCTTTCTCGTCCCGTTAGTTTCCATTCTACCAAATGTAATGGAGTAAACTTCTATCTTTTCTCCGTTGTTATATAAATTGTGTATTGAAAAGTTCTACAGTTTTTCAATGTACTGTATACTGTATTTCAATCAGACACAGCTGAGGGGTTTGTACAATGTATCAGTCTGGAGCGTAAAACCAGTGTTTACTGCTCTGTTTACTTCACATTGTAACAAACTGCAGCTGTGTAAGCATCCTTTTATACCCGCTCCCTGAAATACTTTGTGCTGCTAGAAATCATGCTCCACTGTTTTTTTTTTTCTGCACTTTAGCATTTTTTTCCCACACATCTAGATCAAACTGTCTCAGCAATCTACACTTTGCTGAAACCACTGCAGCTTTCTGGATTTCATTTTTTTCACCCAGCTGAGGTATCTGGGTGGGATATACACGCCTCCCAGCACTTATACTGTACACATCACCACAATTGCATTTAACTTATTTTTGACTAAAAATCATATTTTCAATTGGCCTATATTAAAAATATTGAGCTGTTCAGTCACAAAGGGTTAACTGTTTTTCTAACTGTGTGACTGGTACTTTCACTTTGTGCCATCTAATTAGCCTTATTTCTAAACTACTGAGAGGTCATTATCACATGAGAACTGATGCTTTAATGAGTGTTTATAATGTGAGAGAGCAGAGATAAGAAGTCTATCTGCTCCTCAGATGACAGAAAGTACAAGAAATCCAGGTTCATAGAGCATCTCAGCTCTGTACAGAAAAAAGGATTCCATATAGTTAATAAAGACCAACTGAAAAAATGATTGTTAGCTCAAAATAAGTATAATGCAATAATAAAATAAAAAAATTGTCCCCAAAGGTGTAACTAGCCTTTAACCCCTTAAGGACGAAGGGCGTACATGTACGCCCTTCGTCCGCACTTTAAAGATGGCGCCCGCTCCCGCACGGAGCGGGCGCATGAGCTGCGGGAAAATGCTTGATTCATCAAGTTGACACCCGCAGCTCATGTCCGTGACCGGCAGCGATGCCGATCGCGGACATTTAACCCCTCAGATGCCGTGGTCAATCCTGACCACGGCATCTGATGGAGCACAAACCGAAAGTTTCACTTTGGTTTGTGCCCGGCTCCCTGATGGCCACAAGGGGGAGCCGGAGCATGCATTTAGTACCCTAGGTTTCTGTGAATGAAACCTAGGTTACTACTTAGTATTCCTATGGAGCCTATGACTGTAATAGGCTCCATAGGAAATATGTGATTTTTTTCATATATTCCAATGCTATTGCATTGAATATATGAGAATAGCAATCTGATGATTGCATCTTATAGTTCCCTATGGGAACTATAAGAAAGTGGTAAAAAAAAAAAAAAAAGTTTAAAAATAAAAATAAAATAAAAAATATAAAAATTCAAATCACCCCTTTCCCCAAAATGAAAATAAAATAAATAAAAATAAAAAAATTACACATAATGGTGTCGTAATGTGCGAAAACGCCCATACTATAATAATATTAAAAATATTCACCATACGGTAAACATAAAACGAAAAAGCGCCCAAATGGCTAATTCGCCATTTTTGGACGCTTCATTTCCTAAAAAAATGAATAAAAAGTGATCAAAACATCATACGCACCCCATAATGGTATCAATTAAAAGTTCAGATTGCCCCGCAAAAATGAGCCCCTACACTGCTCCGTACGCATAATTACAAAAAGTTATAGGGTCAAAACATGGCGATAAAAAAATAAAATAAAAATTCCCACTTTTAATTTTTTTTTCACTATCAAAACGCAAGAAAAACTATACATATTAGGTATTGCCGGATTCGTACTGACCTGAAGAATAAAATTAACCAGTCAGTTATATCGCAAATCGAACGTTGTAATTTAAAAACCCGTAAAACTGTGGTGAAATTGCTTTTTTTTTGCAATTTCACCCCATTTGGAATTTTTTTCCCGTTTCCCACTACATCACATGCAAAAATAAATGGTAGCGTTAAAAAGTAAAACTTGTCCCGCAAAAAACAAGCCGTCATATGGCTATGTGAGCGGAAATATAAAAATGTTATGGCTTTTGGAAGGCAGGGAGCACAAAACAAAAACGCAAAAATCCCAAAACCCCCGGTCCTTAAGGGGTTAAGAGGTCAAGAATCGTTTTGATTTTGTCAAGGATGCAAAATCTTCCTTATCCAGTTTTTCTTATTGTCCATCCTTCACACTCTGGGGGCCACATTGTCAGATTGGTTGGGGGCCACAATGTCAGACTGAAGAAATCGCAAGGGCTGAAAGTAAAAGATAAAATGGTATTACCAACGGAAGTACTGTATTTATAGCATAGTGTACATACAGTATATACTATAAATTTCTGGTTACACCTCCAGGATTCCCATCTGATGGAAGAATACATAAAAAATGCATGTGAGCATCCACAAGACATAGACATACATGTTTGTCACTAGATGGTTGGGGCCACACAAAATGATATCGAGGGCCGCATGTGGCCCTGGGGCCACAGGTTGTGCATCCCTAGTCTACATATAAATCACCTTAGTTTTGGCAGAAATTTGGTAGTGACATTGCTACATGTAATTTATAATCATACATTTTGTTTGAAAGTACATAATTCAGTGATAGACTAAGAATGCAGGTCGAAAATCTTTTTTGCCTGGTCTCATTCTGATGGTTTCCACGTCCTCTGTTGAACGCTTTCTTGACTTTGGAGGAGTCAGGTGTCTTGACAGGTAGAGAGGGCTCGGGAGACAGAGCAGAGATACATAACAGCATATTTCCATAAGATTTTGCACTTCAGAGGACGGAGGAAGTGAAGCCTGTGTTTATTTTAAAATCCCTTGTGTTTGCGTTTCAAGTTAAGTGAAAGGAAACTTTTAGTGTTTCCTTATCATCCTTCTGGGGATCCTGAAAAGGAGAACTAGGCCAAGTTCGGAAGGAAAGGAAGCTGTGAACAAGCAAACATCTTTCTAACAGACATATAAAAAATGTGATTAAAAGGCAATAAATGGGTGACAGACACTTAGCATGGTGAACTTGCCAACTGTTCTGAAATTACTGGAAGAGCCTTGGGATTTATACGTCAGGCCTGGGTTGACAGATACCCTGCCTTGTTTCTCTCACGGTATAAGTCTCTTAATTTACTTTAATCAGTTCTCTCATTGAACTGACCATAATTAAAGGGAACCCTCTTATCAACTTTATGCTGCCCATACTAACGGCAACATAAAGTAGAGACAAATGAATTGATTTCAGCAGTCTGTCATTTCTAAGTTAAAAGCAAGTGGTTGCCGAGAGCCAACATCACAATCATTGCAGATTACTTAGGCCTGGAAAAGAGTCAAATCTACCTGAGAAAAGTTATGGTTTATTCATGAATTCCTGCTCTTCCTGCTCAACTGCTGATGATTGACAGTCTTCTACCTAGTTTTCTCCCTTTCTCTCTAGGAGAGAACTGCCAATCATCACCAGATGGGCGGGGAGAGAGAGAGATTATGAAGAACCATGACTCTTCTCAAGTAGATTTGACTCTTTTCAAGTTCTGGGCTGCAATGATTATGATGCTGGTTCTTGGCCGCCGCTTAGTTTTAGCTCATGAGTGACACAGCGCTGACATCAGTGAGGTCGGCATAAAATTGATGACAGGTTCCCTTTAAGGGTAAAAATCAATGTGCACTCACTAGATCATTGTCATCAGTGAATTAGTCCAGCCGTAGACATGAGATAAATGTCCCCCATAACAAATGGTTCACACAGCTCTATCCAATGATGGGGTGCAGCGAGCCAGACGCAGCAAATTAGAATTTTTTGCGTTAGTCAGTGTCTATAGGATATTCTTGGGGATATTTGGAGAAAGCTGTCAATGAATAACATATTACAACAACTGCATTTGTATATGGTGCCAGGGGTGAGACACGTACCTTCCCGATATAACCCCCGGAGCTCTATGCTGTATTTTTGCCAAGCGCCCTACTACTGTTTACCTTCCCAACGACAAGAGGCCTAGTTACAGTGGTTGGCCAGTTTACCATAGAACATACATGACAGTTTATAACATTTTGAGAAGTGCCATGGGCAATTGCCCAACCCCTTTAAAGGAGAAAACTGGACAACCCCTGCGATCCACCTGAAATAAAGAACAGGTAAGTACTTACCTCACAGATCCCGTGCTGTTGCTCCAGTTCTCCTGGCCGGGCTCTATTCATCCGGCTGCAGCGGGGAAGTGATATCAACAACACTTGACTGCTGCAGCCAATGACTAGCCTCAACGGTGCACCCAACATGGTCGGTAATTGGCTGCAGCAGTTGTCGACATGATGTCAGCGCTGCAGCCATGCAAATAAAGCCCAGCCAGGAGAATCAGAACGTTGGCAGAGGTAAATACTTACCTGTTCCTTAGTTCAAGAGGATCCCAGTTACCTCCTGACACCAGATGACCCCTTTAAGGGCTTTTCCAGGTAGATCATTTTATTGGCTTATCAATATCAGATTAGTTGGGGTCCAGTTCTCAGCAACCCCTCCAAGCAGCTGTTTGATGGGGTGCCAGCACTCAGGCAAGCACTATGGCCTTGCACTGCATGTCATCTACTTAGTACTGAGTATGGAGAGTGTTGCAGCTTTGTCCCATTCATCTGCTCTAACGATGACATATCGACACCACTTAGGGCACTGCAGCAGCCAGTAATTGGCACATGGCAACAGTGCCAATCATATGTTGTGGCAACCCATCCTTGGTGATGCGGCAATTACTGGCACCAAATAGCAAAGAAGTGTTCCAGTGAGTATTACACCATTTGTTATTTTACAGTACTGTAAGCTGATTTTTTTTTTTAAATTCATGACGTTGGACAATCCCTTTAATTGCATTACATACATTTAAAGGGACTGGAGTTTCAATTATCTGTGAGAGATGCAAATCTTTTGCTCCCATAACATTAACTAGTTATTTTAGCCTACAGTATATGCGTGCCACTATCAAACCACTCCCCGTTCTAACAGAAGAAAAAAAAAAAAATGTGCCAGTCATAATTAGTAAATCACTGCAAAAGGTGCACCACAATAATATGCACATAATTATGCAGTCATAATTAGACTGCATGGAAATGGTTCAACTCCTCCATGGCTCTGCTAATTACAAGCATCAATTTTTCTAAGGCAGTTGTGCTCGGACATGAGAGCAACTGAATTTCAGACTGGAGTGTCATGTGAAATGCCCATCATAAGCCGTTCTTCAGACGTACAATAATACAATATTGAGCCTGAATATTATAAAACACTCATGGGAATAATTTGCAAGTCTGAACATGCACGTGAGTGATTCCCTGTGTGATTAAGGAGGGACAATAATGTTATGCTCCAACGGAATGTATTACAAAATATGTTTATAACCTGAGCACAAAGTCGTAATCTGGAGAACAAACACGAGTCGCTGGAATCCAAACAGAGGATTATTATGTGTGGTAAATATTCCATGCATCAACTGTACCTCAAAGCCATAACCGAGTCTACAGGGGTTGTCATGCAGTGTTCAAAGAGCCTGAATGGTACTTAATATGCAAGACTATACAGTTACCTTCATTACAGCACCCATAAATGGCTCCTACAACAGTCCCTCAATTTCATTGCCACACATGGTGTCAGCCATAATGGAGAATGTAGGTTTATGACTTGCTACTGGACCCTGAGGCACACACCCGTGAGGGTTTATACACATGTAGTGGGTGAGGTGTGTTCAGGGTCAGACTGGGTTTCCTTGGGCCCACTAGAGGAAATTTTTCTCGGAGGCCAAACCTTATATTATCAATAAAGTCTAACATGCTTTGAAATAAACAAAACATAGCAACTGAAATTTACCACTAACATAAAGTAGCATGTGTCAGGAAAAAAAATGATCTCAGAATCGCTTGGATGAGTAAAATCATTCCAAAACTATTACTACATAAAGTGACATGTCAGATTTGAAAAATGGGGCTTCGTCCTGAAGGCCAAAATAGGCAGTGATTTTAGATGTCATAAAAACGTTAAAAATTATTTTGATTATTTGGTCCAACAAATAAAAAAGTTACAACTGTTAACTACCACTGTCTGGTCATTAAGACCTTTACAGGCCTGGTTATTAATGGGTTAAAACACCTGCCTAATATTGTGTAGCCACCCAGGGCCGGCGCTATCATAAGGTAGACCAGTGTTTCCCAACCAGTGTGCCTCCAGCTGTTGCAAAACTACAACTCCCAGCATGCCCGCACAGCCAAAGGCTGTCCGGGCATGCTGGGAGTTGTAGTTTTGCAACAGCTGGAGGCACACTGGTTGGGAAACACTGAGGTAGACCAAGCATCTGCCTTAGGGCGCACCAGGCGCAGAGAAGGAGTGGGCGCCAAAAATGAACAGCTTTTTTTTTTTTTTATTAAATCACTTACTGTGTCTTACTCTCGAGCGGCTGCAGCGCCGCTAGGCACCCGCCCCCAGCCTGCGTGTGTGCAATGCGTGCGGCCCTGAGCGACTCACAGAGCAGCGCACGCCAGCACACGGACGGTCACGTGGTCAGGGGAGGCGTGACTGGCCAGTGGCGCCGCGGCGGCCGGCAGCAGCAGAGAGTCTGAAGTGGAGGCGGAGCTGTAAGTTGTTGTAACCTGCTGTTTAATGGCCGACGACTGACTGCCGAGGTGGTAGGTGATCAGCCCAGAGCGGGCGCATAATGTTTATTACACTGCTGCTGCCTGCCTGCATTAAGGATGAGTGGAGACTGTACCATTGAGGGGGAGAAAATGTAGCTTCGCTTGTGTTTGCAAAAATCCTTGCACCAGCCCTGACGCCACCCCATGCCGTCAAAACAACTCTGACCTGCTGAGGTAAGGACTCCAGATCCTGTATGTTCCTCAGTGGGGCCTCCATGGATTGGACTTGTTTTTCCAGCACATCCCACAGTTGCTCAATCAGACTGAGATCTGGGGAATTTGGAAACCAACACCTTGAACTCTTTGTCATGTACCTCAAACCATTCCTGAATCATTTTTGCAGTGTGGCCGGTGAATTAATCTACTGAAAGAGGTCACTGGCATTAAAGGGATCTTGCAAATATCTGGGGGGAGGGGCATGATTTGGCAGAGCCCCCCCTATTTTGCTGGACCTACAAAGGGAAGATGACTTATCCGTTTCACGACACCCTGCTCCTTCCCCTGCAGGCCTGCGATGCTCCGTTGAGCCCTGGCCTGCACGAGTAGGAGAGGGGAGCTGGGGCCGGGAAGTGGGCAAGTCATCTTTCCTTTGCACATCCGATGCCACCTTCTTCCCAGGTAAGTAATACACACACACTAGTCTGTCCACATGATGTAAACATAATCAGTCCAGGCCTTTATCTTTTATAGGCCATGGTGAACAAGGGTTATAATGGGTATTCTTACTCCATACGCAGTAAAGTGCAATGCACTGTGTGTTCTAATACTTTCTATCATTGGCAGCAGTTTTTCAGCAATTTCTGCTGCAATAGCTCTTCTCAGGGATCAGACCAGATGGGCTATCCTTCGTGCTCCAAATGCACCAATGAGCTTTGGCCACCTATGACCCTGTTGCCGGTTCAACTGTGGTCCTTCTTTGGACCATGTTTGGTAGTTGCAAACCAATGTATACCAGGAATACCCCATGAGACCTGCTGCTTTAAAGATGCTCGTCTAGCCATCAGAATTCAGCCAAAGTTGCTCAGATAATTAAAGGGCATCTGTCACCGCATACCACTGTGTCAGACGGTCAGCAGCTGTCCATCTACGTTTGTAAGAAAAGTCTCATGATGCCTCTGGCATCTCCAAATTACCTCCTAGGTGCAATAAGGGCGGTGCCGTTGCACCTAATGGCATACATCCCTGTCTTTTCTGCTGCACCACCATTGCTTTGAAGACAGGCCAGGCAGTCTCTGAAGACTTGTGGGATTGCGTTCTGTACACGCGCAGTAAAGGGATGGAGTTTGCCCATCTACTCGGCAGTCTCCATTCCTATATAAAGTCTGGAAGCTAATCTAGATCCCGCCTTAATTTGTGTTTCATAACTGGAATTTTTGTCTGGCTGGATCCAGTAGACCATGGACACAGAACAGTCTGTGCCATCTTGCCATCCTCCCATCAAAGTCTTACTGAACTCATTATTCATTTGCTCCAACTTTACCAATTCTGCATCATGTTTCTTGTCCCACTAATTTCATCAAATACTATATATATTTCCAGTTTTACATCAAGACATGGAGGCTCCTATTGCTATCCCTTTCTTTACTGTCCACCAATAGCAGCAAAGAAATTTACATAAAGAACAATGTAACCATGGTAACAATAGCCCCTTATAACAGGCAGCTCCTTCTCTGGACCTTCCTCTTTCTTTGCTGCTGCCACTTTTTTTTAGCATTGTCATCTACTTAAGTTTTCTTCCATATTGTTACCCTTCTGCCTGTTCGGGATTTCCTTCTCCCCTCTTTAGTTGGCACATCGCCACCCCACTTTCTCAACCCACCCCACGCCATTGTTGTCAACACCTTTTGTTGTGGGGCCTTCTCGGCCTTTCCTTGATATCCATCTCCTTTTCTCTCCCCTGCGGGCACTCGGCGCGGCCCGCACTCCATTCTTTAGTTTCCCGGCGGTCGCGAGATCCCAGCGGCCATCTTTACTACTAGATTCGCGCTAGTATCGCAAGAGTTCGGCCGCCATATTTTCCCCCAACCTCGCGCTATTATCGCGAGTTCTCGACGGACATCCTTTTCCCAGCTTTGCGCTATTATCGTGATAATTCGGCCGCCATCTTCGTCACCTCAGCGTGGACCTCCAGCTCGGCATGAGGTCTCCCGCTCCTGCTCGGTCCGTTCTTGGGGTGACTAACACCTTACCTGCATCCCCCCCCCCTTTCGTTTTTCAGGCTCATTAGTATTTAAGCGGTTGGGGTTTACATACCCTCATTATAGTTTTCAGGGGTTATTCGGCCTATAGCCAGCATGCCTAATTCTGACCAGCCACCCACTCATGCTAGCCCCCCCTCCTCCACTGAGGGTTCTAGGGTTACTGGAAAAGATGCTCAGGCGCTGGCACTGCAGCTCTCTGTATCCAACGCCATTATGGCGGCTATGGGCTCAATGTCATCCATCCTGTCCCAGAGCATCTCACAGGCCTTGTCTGCCCATTCCTCTAGAGAGGCCTGGCAGACAGCCACGTTGAATGATCCGTAGCCTACCAATTTAGATCTTCCTGTCTCACAGGAGACCTTGACTGGTGTGCATACAGCCACCCATGAAGGCGTGCTGAGATCACACAAAAGAGCCTTGCCGCGCCAGGCAGAACGGGCACGTATGTGGAAATGTGCTAGAGCACAACCTTATAGCGATTCTGACTCCGAAAGGGGTTCAGACGAGGAGGCTTTTGCGGAAGCTGGTTTTCAATCTGAGGAGGATGCCCCTAATCAGGGGTCAGACCCCATCTGCCCCACTCCTTCGACTTCCCTGGTCAAGGACCCTTCATCATCCGCTGCTAATTTAACCACTCTCCCGGTGGACCCTTTGGGCGAACCCATGTTCGACCCAGATGGCCCTCCACCATCCTAGGTCGGCGGAGTAGCTCCCAGCGGACCACGTGGGTAAATACCTCGAACACTGGGTCCGTCATCCCCTCAGTAAGGAGGCACGTAATAAACTTAGATCTGAGTGCCCTAGGCCCCCAGCAAGGATTGCGACACTCCGATTGTCGATCCGAAGATGACACAATTTCTGTCCAAGACTGGCTGGAACCCCCGTAAAGGGTTGGATTCCGCATTGAGGAGCTGCCAGGACAACCTTGCCCTTACCGAGGCAGGTAAAGACGCACAGGGTCTATTATTTGGTGACTCGTTTATTAAGGATCTGTGTCGATTTGTGGGGGCATTTACGGCCTTAGACAAGGCCCAATCCTCTATGCGTAGAGTGTTTCAGGGAAGGGTCTCCACCAGGGCTGGCAGTAGCAGGGGCCGCCTGTCCGCCGAGCCAGTTTTCATGCCCACAGCGCGGGCCAAGGCTCCTTCAACCAAATACCTCCCTTCCAGGAGCAGAGGAGTTCATCACCCTTCTTCCCAGCCAGAGGTGGCCAGTGGCGCGCCAGGTCCTTCAGAGGAAATCCCATTTCCAGGAGACCTTTCGGTAAGTCCTCCCCCAGTGGGGGATTTTTCGGATAATGGCATCGGGGGCAGACTCCGTCATTTTTTCCATGCCTGGTTAGCCATCATGTCAGACCCTTGGGTCTTGACCACAGTCAAGGGGTTCCACATCGAACTCGTAGACTCCCCATGCCTCCTCCTCCCCCCCCCTCCTCTGGTGCTGTCAAGCCCCGAGAGTGCCCTTGTAGATCTGGAGCTCACGTCCCTCTTCTACAAGCGAGCGATAGAGAGGGCTCCCCCGTCTCCCAGGGGAGTCCTCAGCAATATCTTTCTGGTTCAGAAGAAAGGCGGTCAGAGGGGAGATTTGGCACTTCACCTGCCTCCCGTTCGGCCTGTCATCGGCACCTTGGTGCTTCACTAAGCTGATGCGTCGGGCCATGTCCTGGTTACGCAGGCGGGGCGTACGGTTGATAGTATACCTGGACGACATCCTCCTCATGCACCAATCCAGGACTACCTTGCTAGAACACCTGCGTTGGACATCGGACCTCCTCTCACGCCTCGGATTTCTCCTCAACCTGGAGAAATCTTGCCTTACCGCGCTACAAAGGATAGAGTTTCTGGGCTTCACCATGGATTCGATCGCGGAATCGCTCAATCTCCCTGTAACAAATTGCGCTCTATTCGCAAGGAACTAAGGCACGCGTTGTCTGCTCCCCAGTTGTCGCTACCCCATCTAGCTCACATCATTGGCCTGTTGGCCTCCTCCATCCAGGCTGTGTTCCCAGCCCCATTGCATTACCGTGCCCTTCAGCGTCTGAAGATCACACACCTTCGCTCCAGTGCGGCGTTTGCGGATACAGTGGTCCTGGATTCGGAAGCTCGAGAGGAACTCCAGTAATGGATCAACAACCTGGAGGCGTGGAATGGCAAGGCGATTTTCGGACTCCAGCCGGAATTCACAGTAGAATCGGATGCAAGCCTCCAAGGCTGGGGGGCCCATTGTAATGGAATCTCTACGGGCAGCCGATGGGCGGAAGACGAGACGCGTCTCCACATCAATGCCTTGGAGCTCCTGGCCGGCTCCTTTGCCATTCGGAGCTTCACCAACGGGGTTGCCCACGCGTGTATCAGGTTACGTATGGACAATGTCTCAGCTGTGCGTTACGTCAATCGATTGGGAGGAACACACTCGGCAACTCTGGCGGGTCTGGAGAAGGAATTTTGGTCCTATTGCCTCTCCAAGGATATCATGGTGCAGTCGGAATACCTGCCCCGTCTCCACAACACTCGAGCAGATTGGAGTTCCCGCTACTTAATGGACGGCAGCGATTGGAGGCTGGCTCCGGAGATATTCTCAGCAATATAAGGCGTTTGGGGTCCTTTTGCCATAGACCTTTTCGCCTCGCGGCTCAACACACAGCTTCTTCGCTTCTTCAGCTGGCGACTGGACTCGGAGGCGGAGGCAGTGGATGCTTTCCTTCAGGCCTAGTCAGAGTCCCTTCTTTATGGATTTCCACCTTTCGCAATGATCCTGAGGATGCTGCTACAGACACGTCGTCAGTTGGCCGACCTGGTCGTGGTGGTCCCATTTTGGGGGACTCAGGTTTGGTTCCCGGCTCTTCTGGAACTCCTCATAGATGTGCCCCTTCTTCTTCCCAGTCAAGTGAATCTTCTTCGAGGCCCTCATGGGCTACACCACCCGCTCCTGCTCGAGGGATCCCTGCAGTTGCTAGCATGCCGGATCTCAGGATACCCGGAGAGGTCGAGGGCATTTCGGATTCAACTAGACACCTCCTGGACAACGCATGGGCTCCAGAAAATCTTATAGGGCAGCCTGAGATCTTGGGCTAGCTGGGAACGGGACCTGGATCCCGTTTTGGCGCCTGTGAGTCAACTCTTGCAGTTCCTTACCTCTTTATTTGAGGCAGGGAAGGCCTATCAAACTATCAACCTCTTTAGGTCTGCCATTTCCTCCACTCATCAGGGCTTTGAGGGCACTCCTGCGGGACAACACCCTTTGGTGTATCGCTTATTGCGCGGATCGCTTTCCCGGCCTCAGTTTTCTACTACTTGGGATGTTTCCTTGGAATTGTCCTTCGTTTTTTCCTGTCCCAATAATCCGGATCTCTCTTTGCGACAGTTATCGGCTAAGTTGTCGGTGCTCTTTTGCCTTATTTCTTGTAAAAGGGTTTCAGACGTTCGGGCTCTCGATCACGACGCCAGATCCTTTACTCCTGAGGGCATGACCTTCAACATTACCCGACGTACCAAGACGAACAGCAGAGAGGTATCGTACCCCAGTTTACCGTCCTCGCCGGCTTTTTGTCCGGTGGCTTGTTTGCGAGAATATAAATCTCGGACGAGGGCTCATCGATATCCTACGACCCCTCAACTCTTCTTTTCCATTCACCATCCTTTCGGCTCGGTCTCCAGCCTGACTTTGGCTTATTGGATGAAGTGGGTTATGTCCCTGGCTGGAGTGGACACTTCCATCTTCACCGCACATTCGGCGAGAGGTGCGGCTGCCACCTCTTTAGCGATTTCTGGGGTGCGCTTGGAGGACATCTTACGTTTAGCTGACTGGTCTAGGGTCACGAAGTTCAGGGAATTTTATTTCCGTCCTCCTCCTCACCCGTTTTTATCCATAATTGATCAGCTTTGAACTTGCAATAGGAGCCTCCGTGTCTTGATGTAAAACTGCATGATTTTCCTAGTCTATGACGTAAAGTCTTGGTTTTATTAAAGACACGGAGGCGAGTATTGCCCACCCTAGTTTTTCCTCCCTCTTTGGGTATTCTGTTTTTTTTTGTGTTAATCTTGTTTTTTATTATTGCATGCAGTTGTACTTACATGGACTGTTTATTATAATTGCTTTCAGGCGATATCGATTACAGATGCGGTCTGGTTTCTTCCCGGTATTTACACTGGCTATATTGTCTATCTTCTCTTTTCAGGCTGAAGCTCTGCCGGTTGTGAGACCTTGCATTCTGCTGTTTTATCCACATACGTTCTAGCCACGTTGGTTTCAATTGTGGAGTTCGAGTGGAGCCGAGAGGATCGCTTCCAGGTTCCAGTTCATGATTCAAGTTCGTTCCGGACGTGGTGTAAGGTTTCAAAGAAAGAGGAAGGTCCAGAGGAGGAGCTGCCTGTTATAGGGGGCTATCTGGGGAGGGACTGTTGTTACCATTGTTTTTTATGTAAATTTCTTTGCTGCTATTGGTGGACAGTAAAGAAAGGGATAGCAATACTCGCCTACGTGTCTTTAATAAAACCATGACTTTACGTCATAGACTAGAAAAATCATGCAGTTACTTTTCTTTCCACAAACGATTATCTTGTTGCACCCTCATTTCCTCTCACATTATAGCCCTGTGCCAACAATTTCTGCCTACACCCACGGCCCTATTTTCCTCCTACAACTGAGTCTTTCCCCACTATCTTTACAATTCTCTCCAGTCATAATAATTTCCTGTCCAGCTATATCCTGTTACATTAATTCTACCTCATTCAACTATAATACTATTATTATTAACACAATGACACTCATTTGTCCAGCCACTTTCCTCAAAATAGCCTCACAAAGCACTACTGCTTCTTATGCCAGTCTTTCTCAACTTTTCACATTTATCACAATATTCTCATAATTGTTCCTACAAGGCAGTACCGTGATTTACACTCATATTCCAATAATCATTATACACAGTCCCATTATTCTGACCAGCAGCTAATGTCCAGAGTGACCACTGTGTGAAGCATGGACAGCAGCTAGACGGACTGTGAGTAAGGTCCTGGTAGGTTGTCACAGGTATTTGGAGCCATGCTGACT
This sequence comes from Bufotes viridis, assembly GCA_033119425.1. Taxonomy (NCBI): domain Eukaryota; kingdom Metazoa; phylum Chordata; class Amphibia; order Anura; family Bufonidae; genus Bufotes; species Bufotes viridis. The sequence continues at coordinate 21,857,627 of CM065593.1, read as the reverse complement.
GCACTGCATCCCATGGGGAAGGATCTATAGAGAAAACACGACCATTGAGGTGGTCCCACAGATGATCAATTAGGTTCAAGCCTGGAATATAAGGGGCCAGAGTAGTACTTGGAAGTCTTGGTCATGCTCTTCTAACCAATGTGCGATATTTCTAGCCATGTGATATGTTGCATCATATCTTGCTGGAAGGACTCAAGACTGTGAAGACAGTCAGTATGTATGGGTGAATATAATCTACAAGGATGGATTCATACCCAATTCGCTTGAGACTGCCATCCACATGGATGAATCGGGCCAGAGAATGCTATAAAAACCTTCCTCAGACCATAATGCTGCTGCCACCAACTTGTGTTCTTCCAGCAGTGGTTGCAGGGTGTTTATTCTCTGATGTTTCTCTCCGTTCCATGAAGCAGAAAGCGTAACTCAATAGAGAAAGTGACCCTTTGCCAATAAGCAGAGGTCCAATTCCGTTACTGCCGTGAAAATTGAAGCCTTTTCTGCAGATGCAACTTAATTATCAGAGGTGCGGTGACCGTCCGTCTGCTTCGGAGGACCATAGGGTTCGCTGAACTGTTGTGTTAGACACACGTCTGGTTGGGCCTGGTTCAGTTTGGCGGTGAGCTGCTCCACTGTAGCCTTTGTGGCCGACGTTTACCTCTCATATCAATGGCACGTGGTGCTCTTCAGTTTCCACGTCACTTATTCTCATTTTCTCAATGGATGTCAGTTGTCCTCTCACAATACACTTTCACCACCGTAGCACAAGAACAGTTTACATTGCACAGTTTCAGAAATACTGCTACCAGGGCCCGAAAGCCAATAAGCATCCCTTTTTGCAACTCTGATAAATTGCCCAGTTTTTCCATGACAGTACCGAGGGCTATGTGTGTAGACAGCCTATCACTCACCTTATACACACACCAAAACAGGTCAGCACACGTGACTTGGATAATGTCATTGTTAGGTTGATTTTGACCCCTCACAACAATATGGTCAGTGTTTCTCCAGAATGTCCTTTTTTCTGTTTGGGTCTGCAAGCTTCTCAATGACAAGTTCATGATTACTGAAAACGTCTTCAGCCCTCTTGCTTGCCCTGATCTTGAGGGTCTATTCCAATGAATGGGCTTCTTCAAATAAATAATAAAATAAACATCTTCAGTTCGGTCATTTGTACTTGGATTTGATCAAGGATCTAGTACCTTGTTCTCACTGTCCATGTTGTTCTCATATATTTTCACTGAGACCAAACAATGTGCAAAGATGCACACAATTTCTTTCCTGTTATATTAATCTTCTGTGTAGTCAATTTGTTATGGCAGCATTTTATGCCTGCCGCCGCCCCACTCTTCCCAGCACAGTCACTGCATTGTTCACCCATTCTCCCGCCCCAGGTTCCTGATGGTCTGGACCTGCTAGTTTCCCTTTCCTCCTGCCCGGCAGGCCCAGCCACCAGAGTAGCGTTGCTCCGTCAATTCGATGCAGGCTTTGGCCTACTTTGTGCTGTCGCGCCTTCTCTTGCCCATATGATGAGAGCACATGCTCTCTTGGGTTCTTAAAGGGTCTCTGCAAGCACAGTTCGAGCCTATGGCAGACCCCCCTGGGTATTTAAGGCCCCTTCCCCTGTTTGAAGGTTCCTGAGCAATAAGTTCTAGTTCTCTTGTTTCCTGCTAAGGTGTGCTACTTGGTATCTTTTGGTTTCCCATGTACTGACTTTTGCCTGACTCCAGATTTGACCCTTGTCTGCCTTAACCCCTTTCTAAATATGGAAGTAACAGTGCATCTAGATTGCAGGTAACTTATTGCAATTAGGCATACATTTACGTCAGAACTGTTAACCGGGGCTGTGGCACTGTTAAGTGTCACAGCTCTAGAGTCTCCACTCTCACGGGACAAATCCGGCAAGGGACCAATTAGAGTGCCGGTGATTGTTTTAATTGGTTAGTCTGTACATACTAGCCAATCAGAGTGTACTTGAGTGTACCAAAGCTGGTTGCAGGCTCTGATCTCCTCAGTGAAGATCAGAACCATATCTCCTGCTGCCTTCTCCATACCGCCTGGTGCCCTCTCCATGCCCTCTGCTGTCTTCAGTGTGCTCCCTGTGTCCTCCAATCTCCTTCTGCTGCCTCAAATGTTCCCCCTCTCCATCAGATAATGCTCTTAAAAAGTAATATGTACTAACCAAGGCCAGACTGGGAACTAAAGTGGCACTTGAAAAAATACTAAAAGTGGCCCAGTTTTGTCGTCGGGTCCAAACTGATGGAAGGCAGAGCCAGCAATACCATATTGTAGCTCATTATACCACCCCAACAGAGCCAAATACACAGTCCATCACAAAATACTGCCAGCAGCACAAAATATATCCCCAAAAATCTTCCACTCGACGGCCGTGAGGAGGACTCAGGAGGCCCCCTGGGCATCAGCCCACCGGGAAATTCCCTGTAAGGTCTATGGCCAATCCGCCCCTGGTACTAACACACACACACTTGGTGAGTTATCACATTTAGTTAATACATTACAACAGTGTTTCCCAACCAGTGTGCCTCCAGCTGTTGCAAAACTACAACTCCCAGCATGCCCACACAGCCAAAGGCTGTCCGGGCATGCTGGGAGTTGTAGTTTTGCAACAGCTGGAGGCACACTGGTTGGGAAACACTGCATTACAACTCTGACTGTTAACTCTGCTGCATCTATTCCCCAAAATGGTACCAATAGAAAATAACAGTCCACAAAAAAACAAACCTCAAAACAGTTACATTGCCAAAAAAAAAAAAAACATGGGTCTAATATATAGCAATGCAAAAAAAATAAAAAAGATTTTTTGAAAAAGTGATTTTATGATTTAAAAGTGGTAAAATATTTTAAAAAAACAATATAAATTTGGTACTGCAATAATCGAATCAACCCACAGAATAAAGTTATCATATCAAATATACAACATGTAGAACCCCATTAAAAATAAAACACTGACAGAATTGCATTTTTTTTTATAAAAAGTGATTTTATGATGAAAAAGTGGTAAAACATGAAAACCCCCCACAGAATAGAGTTATCATATCAAATATACCGCATGGAGAACCCCATAAAAAATAAAAAAAACACTGACAGAATAGAAAAATTTTGCCCACTTCACCTTTCAAAAAATGCGATAAAAAAGTCACCTCTACCCAAAAATGATACTAATAAAAACTACAGCTTGTCCCGCAAAAAAATGAGCCTTCAAGCAGCTCAGCAAACAAAAAATAAAAAAGTGGCCCTTAAAAGCCAAGCAAATTCCATGTTAGAAAATCCAGATGCCGCTCCTTCCCTTCTGAACACTGCTGTGTCAGCAAACAGCAGTTTACGACTAAATATGGGGTGTTGCTGTATTCAGGAAAAAATGGAAAACAAATTGTGGGGTGCATTTTTTCCTGTTGCCCCTTGTAAAAAATATTTGGAGCTAAAGCAACATTTTATTGCAAAAATGTAATTTTTTTTTATTTTCACAGCCAAGTGTCTCTAAACTTTATGAAGCATTTGCTGGGTCAAGGCACTCAGTGCACTCTTCGATTAAATCCTTCAGGGGTGTAATTTTCAAAATGTTTGGACCTCAGGGTCTCTTCAAAATAACTGAATTGGTCCTTAAAAAAGTCAGTTTTGAAAATGTTCTTGAAAATAAAAAGAATTGCTTCTAAAAATCTAAGCCTTCTAACTTCCTAAAAAAAAAAAAAAAAATTACACTTACAAAATGTCAACTTAAAGTATACATATGGTGAATGTTAATAATTAAAAGCACAGAAATCCAAATTTAGAAAATTAATAATTTTCCCAAATTTTGTGTAAATTTTGGATTTTATAAATAAAGATATGACATATCGAGCCAAATATCTAAGAATCGCTTGGATAAGTAAAAGCATTTCAAAGTAAGGGTGCAGTCATACGACCCTATGTATTTTGCGGTCCGAAAAACCCGGATCCTCAAAAAATACGTCTGTGTTGCATCCGTTTTTTTTGCGGATCCATTGCAACAATGCTTATTTTTGTCAGCAAAACGGGACAATAATAGGACATGTTCTATCTTTTTTGCAGGGCTATGGAATGGACAAACGGATGTGGACAGCACACGGTGTGCCGTCTGCGTTTTTTGCGGACTCACTGAAATGAATGGGTCTGCATTCTATCTGCAAAAAATGTGGATCGGATGTGGACCAAAAATACGGTTGAGTGAATGGGACCTAATTATCACATAAAGTGACACGTCAGATTTGAAAAATGGGGCTTTGGCATTTGGTCCAAACTGGCTTTTGATCGAAGGGGTTAAAAAGGTTGGCCGGACCCCGCCCCCACACTGTTCAGTCTGCAAGAGCTCCGCCCACTACACCTCCTGTGGCCATCATACTACACCCACAAATGAATCCTGCTAGGCTATTTCTCACTCAGCTTCTAAATCACATCACTGACAGTCCATAGTGCAATAAACAGCTTTAATCAGTTAGAACTTTGAAACACATTTGCAGGAAGGGTTTTTTTTTTTTTTTGTGTTATAAATGAGTTCCATTAGGATTGTCTCTTGGAATGTTAGAGGTCTCGGAGAAAGGACTAAGAGGCAAGCAATCATGGATGCAATAAAGAGACAGCTTCCAGCAATTATCTGCATAGTGGAAACCCATCTTACCAAAGAGACTGTGTCCCACTTGATGACGGGATGGCACTCTCAATCTTACCATTCTACTTTTAGTAGTGCCTCTAGGGGGGTTTCGGTCTTGATCCATAATTCTGTAGATTTTATCTTAATAGATTCCCATATAGATGATCAGGGCAGATTTATTTTTCTACATGGTAGGCTCTATGGCTGTAGTTACATTCTTGCTTTTTTTTATATACCTCCACCCTTTTCGATGTACCCACTCAATCAACTATTACTCTTTTTAGAAAAGAGACCAGAGAGTCGGCTTGTCTTGATGGGAGACTTCAACGCTGTTATGGACCCCAAAAAGGACAGGCTGACTCTAGATGCAGATCATGGAAGGAATATTTGTAATTCCCCATTGCCTCAGTTCTGTTTGGAGGTTGGTTTGGTGGAGGAAAGAGAGTATACTCCTGTGTTAGCAGGGGTGGAAGAGCTATGTCTAGGATTGATCTGGCGTTCACTAATGAGAGCAATTTGAACAACATCAGAAGGATACGATATGGAGTAAGAACAGTTTCGGACCATTCCCCCGTATCCATTGAAGTTTGCATTGGGGAGAATAAAGAAAACGGAGGGCTTGGTTTTAAGCTTAATCCATACTGGCTCACCATTATGGATAATTACCCGTCCACTAAACTACTCATATCCTCTTTTTGGGAGGTGAACCTCCCCTCTGCTAATATCAATGTGGTCTGGGACGCTTTGAAAGCATACCTGAGGGGGGTTCTTATAAGCGATATTACCGCTGTGAGGAGAACATTTAGGAAAACAGAGGAGGAATTAGTTAAGACTGTAGCATCTACTACGGAGCAATTTATGAATCAACCTACCGAAAATAATAGGGAAGAGATGCAGAGGGCTAGCTGTTCTCTGAAGGATTATGTAATTGAGAAAGCAAATCACAGATTGTTCTTTAAGGGACAAAAGTATTTTTAAGAGTCCGGACGCCCTGGTAAGCTCTTAGCTAGAATAATCTCACAACAGGATAAGAAAAGGAAAGTTATCACCTCAATTCGTAATTCAGATGGCGTGATTCAATCAGAGCCAGAGGGAATTAGAGATACCTTTCTTCAATATTTTTCCCAGATATATACAGCTTCACCTGGTTTGCCACCTGACCTGGCGATGCAGTTCCTGGAGAGAATTTCACTGCCGATGATAACGGAGGACCAAAAAAACTTTCTGGAAAGAGAACTGTCTCTGTTGGAGATTCAAGAGGCTTTGGGGTCTATCTCTGGGAACTCATCGCCAGGGTCAGATGGCCTGCCATACGAATTCTATTGTAAGTATGGTGATGTCATCCTTCCTCATTTATTAGAGGTATTTTCTCAAGCACTACAGGTAGGGGCGCTACCACAGTCTATGATGGAAGCTTTGATAGTTTTGATTCCTAAAAAAAATAAAGATTTAATGGATTTGAGCTCTTATAGACCAATTTCCTTACTAAATACGGACGTTAAGTTATTATCAAAAGTCCTGGCTAATAGGCACTCTCGGGTTATATCATCTGTCGCCCACCCAGATCAAAATGGCTTTATGCCAAAAAAGGGTACCCATTACAACCTACATAGGCTTTTTTCTAATATTCAATCTCCTGGGAATGGTGCCCGCTCCATCCTGTCATTGGACGCCACTAAGGCGTTCGACAGGGTCGAGTGGACATTTCTCTGGGAGGTTATGAAAAAAATGGGTTTTGGCCCTAAATTTATGGCGATGGTTCAGCTGTTATACAAGTCTCCAGCTGCCAGGATTAAGATCAACGATATGCTCACAAAGAGCTTTATACTGGGAAGAGGCACCCGTCAAGGTTGTCCCCTTTCCCCTCTTTTGTTCAATATCTATATTGAACCGCTGGCAGCTTGTATTAGGCAGGATGCGAGAGTGGCTGGTTTCGGTGTATTGGGGGAGCAAGATCGTATATCCCTCTATGCAGATGATATTTTGTTTTTTATACATCAAACAGGAAAAACTCTTCCGCGAATAATGGAGTTAGTTAACCTATTTTCTGACTCTTCAGGCTTGGAGGTTAACTGGGAGAAAACTGCCCTCCTCCCTATAGATGAACTGCGAGAATCTATGGAAAATTTGTCTAATCGGTTATTGATCTCCGATTCAATAAAGTACCTGGGGATAGTAGTTTCCGCCAAAACTCAAGATTATTCACAACTGAACTTGATTCCTCTACTGGCAAAATTGAGATCGAAAATCAAGATATGGCAAAAAATTCTGCCTGCAAGAGCAGACAGAATTTCTTTAATAAAAATGGTGGTGCTGCCCCAGGTTCTTTATGTTCTTCGCAACTCGCCTGTATGGATTGAAGAAAAGTACTTTAGATTGATAGAGCGGATGATTAACGATTTACTATGGGGGAGGAAGCGCGTGAGATTAAAGGCGCTCTATTTTTCTATGCCCTATAATCGGGGAGGTCTTAATCTCCCCTATTTTAAGGGTTACTTTATGGCCTCTCAACTTTGCTTTTTTAATGACTGGGAGAATAGCCATCTCTGCAGAAAATTGCTGAAGGATTCAGGTTTTTCGGATTTATTCACAGTACTAGAGTCTGATTATTTATTGAATACAGAGACTGGCTATAAATTTTTCTGCAGAATGGCTACAAAAGCCTGGCTGGTTATAAGGAGCTGGTTCAAAGTTGAGGCATCACTTGTCTGCACTCCACTATGGCATAACCTAAAGCTTCTGAATTTGGAGGATCTGAATTGTTGGCAATATTGGAGGGTGAGAAATATTCAATATTTGAACCAAGTGGTTAAGGGAGGGCAAATCCTGTCTCTTATGGAGCTAAAGCAAAAGGAAAATGTAGGTGAGGTGGCTTGGTATGCGTATTTTCAGTTGAGGTCGGCACTTTCTAGTATTCACTCACTTAATGTAGACATTATTACACGATTTTTACACGATTTGATTTCTAAGAAAGGTAGTATGAAAGTTAAATTATCACACTGTTATAGACACTTGATGAAAACCTTTTTCTCTGAATGTCTTTCTCCAGGACAGCGATCCTGGTCTGCTTCACTGCTAGAGGTGGGCTCCCCGGATTGGGAGAACGTAACAGATAATTTAAGTCAAGTTTCACATAATTTTAGTCATAAAATGAGTACCTGGAAGGATTTGGATGGTTAAGTAGTTATGTACTTTTTTTTTTTTTTTCCCTGCAAGGTGGGAGGGGGGGTTGTGGGTTGGGTTGGGGATGATTGTGTAATTTTGTTCTTTTTATAAATTTGTACTTTTTTTGAGATAGTAAAAACTTTGAAGAAAAAAAAAAAAAAAAGAACTTCGAAACACATCTGTCTAATTCTATCATTTGTGATACTGTCTGCTGAGCCTGTAACATAGTCTGTTGTGTGCGATACGGCTTGATGAGCTGTGTATCTAATCCTATATTGTATGATACTGTCTGGTGTGGTGTGTATCTAAGCTTATTATGTCAGATACTGTCTGCTGTGCATCTGTATCTAAATCTACCATCTGCGATACAGTCTACTGTTCCTGTATCAAAGATTCTCATGTGCGATACTGCCTCATGAAGTGTGTATCTAAAGCCTCATGCACACAACCGTATCTGTTTTGCGGTCTGCAAGTTGCGGATCCGCTGAATATGGATACTGTCCAGGTGCGATCTGCATTTTTTTTGCAACCCCATTGAGTTCTCTGGGTTCAAGGTCTGCATTCTGAGGATCAGAATAGGACATGTTCTATGTTTTGCAGAACTGATATACGGATGTGGAAAACATGGACGTTATCCATGTGCTTTCCACATCCGTATGTCAGTTCTCCAAAAGACAGAACATGTCATATTCTGGACCTTAAACCCATAGTAGTCAATGGGTCTGCAAAAAAATGTAGGTCGCACACAGACAGCAGCCTTATTTAGCGGATCCGCAACTTGCAGGGACCGAAAGACCTGGAAGAGCTGCAGGAGCAGTAACGTGAAGGTGAAGAGGATCGCAGAAACGTCTGTGCTGCGGAGGGCAAGTATTACTGTAATAATCTTTCCTCCAAAGGTTACTTTTAAGGGTCAATTTTAATATAGGGGCTGGTGAACCCCTTTAACAGAGCTGCTTGTCCTTACCGGCGGCTGACTGAATTGCACAAACTCTGTCTACCCAGACCTTGGCCTGCCCCTGTCTACGGTTTTGCCTGATCCTTTGAGGTCCCACACCCCGTGTTTCCTGATCCCCATGAGTCAGCAGTCTACTGAACAGAATCTACTCTAAAAGGTAACTGTTTACCTGCAGTGCAGATCCATCATCAGCAACAGTGCAGGACCACTGTGTCAACCTACTAGTTTGGGCATCGTCATGTGCGAAAATGCCCATAAAATTAAAATATAACAATATTATTGGCATACGGCAATTTTCATCCACAGGCTGCATTTCGGTGCACCTGTGAGGCCTGGGCCATATCAGCCTTGGGTGGGGCTCACAGCCTCCTCCCTCCTCTCATTGCAACCATGGCAGCATGCTGGAGGTAACTGGTGAGTATGCTGTGGGTTGGCCTTTACACTTCTGTAATTCGCCCACTGACCCCTGGTATTGCCCATACGGCACAGGTAGGTGAGTGTTAGGTCTTGAGCTACTTGAGAAACCTTGGCATGGTGTTTGGGCTTAGACATGTCCTTAGATATGTTGGCTACTCTCTCAATTTTAACATCAGTATGAGGGTTTAGTAAGACCGCAGAGTGCACCTGTCTTTTTAAATGTTATTGTTATATTATTTATCACATCCACACAATTGCCAGCTTGTGTAGGATGTCTATTGTTGTACTTGTGGTCCGCTGCGGGCATCCTCCACTATATGCATTTTTGCTGGGGATCGCCATTAGCAAAGGGCTACAAGTGCAGGATCTGCTCCCTTGTATATAGATGCACAACTGCATTTGGGTTTAAGCACTTCCTGCCTGTTTAACACCACGTCATTTTTTCAGTTTTGCATACGGCAAATGTTGTTACGGGAAAAAAATAAAAACAGCCAATTTGCCATTTTTGGGCACTTCAACTACCCAATTATTTTTTTATATAAAGTCTGAATACACTTCAAATTTGCATCACTGAAAAAGAACAGATCGTCCCGCAAAAAATGAGCCCTCACAAAGCCCCGTACACATAACTACAAAAAAGTTATAGGGTTCAGAATATGGTTCTGAAAAAATATTTTTTTTTCCTCAAGGGTTTTAATTTCTTTTTCAGTATTAAAACACAAGAAAAATTATACAAGTGAGATATCGTTGTAACCGTACTGACCTGGAGAATGAAGATAACAGATCAATTTTACCGCATAGTATACAGTGTAAAAAAATAAAATAAAAACTTTTATCAGAATTGCGTTTTTTCCCAATTTTTTTTCCGCTTTCTACTACATAGTATGTAACTGTAAATGGTGCCATTAGAAAGTACAACGTGTCCCGCAAAAAAATGAAGCCCTCATAAGGCTATGTAAATGGAAAAATAAAAAAGTTTGAACTATGGTAAGGCGGGCTGTGAAAAACGAAAACGCAAAAATGGAAAATCTCATGGTCCTTAAAGCATAAGTATCATTATGAGGGAGCGAACGATTGTAACAGAAAATACTGGAGTAGAAAGTTTTAATGTCCTCTGGTTAAGGGTCCATTCACACGTCCGCAATTCTGTTCCGCATTTGCGGAACGGAATTGCGGACCCATTAATTTCAATGGGGACAGACTATGTCCCGGCCGGGTCCGCAATTGCGGATCCGCACTTCCGGGTCCGCAATTGCGTTCCCGAAAAAAATAGAACATGTCCTATTCTTGTCCGCAATTGCGGACAAGAAAAGGCATTTTCTATGAGAGTGCCGGCGATGTGCGGTCCGCAAATTGCGGAACGCACATTGCCGATGTCCGTGTTTTGCGGATCCGCGGATCCGCAAAACACACACGGACGTGTGAATGGACCCTAAGATCTGTTCCATGACTGTGATCCCCGCACAAGATGTGAGGGACACATTGATACAGAATGACACAAATCCATGTAACACATTGATTTCTCCTGTGTCTGTGAGATTTGAAATCACCTTTTAGGGCCTCATGCACACGACGTTGTTGTGGTCCGCGACCATGCCACATATTTTGTGGCTCGGGCGTGGACCCATTCACTTCAATGGGGCCACAAAAGATGCAGACAGCACTCCGTGTGCTGTCCGCATCCGTTGCTCAGTTCCGTGGCCCCACTAAAAAAATTGAGCATGCCCTATTCTTGTCTGTTTTGCGGACAAGAATAGGCATTTCTACAATGGGCCGCGTTCCGTTCCGCAAATTGCGGAACGGAATGCGGAGCAGCTTCCGTGTTTTGCGGATCCACGGTTTGCGGACCGCAAAACACATACGGTCGTGTGCATGCAGCCAAATATTTTTATATCTGAGATGTTGGGGTCAGAACTGCAAAAATGTTTTGCCACAGTAGATTTGTGCAGTTTTCTTTTATTGTATGTGGATGCGAGTTCATTCTCATTTATTTTCAATATTACTTTTTTTCATTCCCGCATTGCAAAAGTCAGATTATTTCTATCAACATAGCTGCCTGATGAGTTTTTTTTTGCAGGGTTTTATTGGTACCATTGTGGAGTACAGAACTTTTTAATCACTTTTTATTTCAGATTTTTTGGGAGGCAAAATGACCAAAAAACTGCATCCTTTGTCATTATTTTTTAAGCTCTGTGTAGTACTACCATGGTAGGCCTGGGTGCCTTCACTAGGCCCTTGGCTCCATAAAAACACATCAGCACCATGGGAAAGCATCATAGAGGGTCGATCGGTGACAAAGGGAACTCCCCCCAACCAACTTGTGGTTGCTATTGGCCAGGATTTGAGTTACCTCTGATCCCAGTTGCTGTAGGCAGTGTCTGGTGTATAACACAGCCGCCTCCAGTGGGTTCAGCTCCTGAGCCTGCTCCCCTTCCCACATTATGATGTACATGTAAGTTAAATGCAGGGAAGGGGGTTTCCAGGACCAATGATATCAGATTGGCAGGGGTCTGACTTCACTTTGGAGACACATCACCTCTGCAGCCAGTCAGTGGTCCAAAATGCTGCGAATGCAGCAGAGGACAGGAGTCGGAACTGAATAGCAGGGAGCAGGTAAGCATGCATCCCTCCACAACTTTAAAATTGGTGGGGGACTTTGTCTTTTATGAGTCCTCCAATGATGGGAAACTGGATGATGATGAGCGTTGAACGAAGTAAAGGGGGAGGAGTTCGCTAGCGAGGGAAGATCGGCATGCTGGGAAACAGCCGGATGTCGATGTTCGGTCGCCCACAGACCCCAACCCCATATTACAAGAACCCAAATATTTCCATCTCGGCATTCAACCCTCTAGGGATCAGGGATTGGAATTCAAAAATTCTTCTTGTTTCGGTTCTAGACATTTGTGCTACAAGGTTGCCTCCCCTCCATGGCTGCAACACTATGTTGCAGCCATGCAACGCTCATCATCATCCAGTTTCCCATCATTGGAGGACTCATAAAAGATAAAGTCCCCCACCAATTTTAAAGTTGTAGTATATGATCTTATAATATATTGGATAGAATTGGTTATAACTAGCTATTTATTCATGTTTTATTTAAAACTATCTCTATTACTTGCCATATATGCACAATTTTATTTGATTTTACTTGATTAACATGTATGAAGGTCATTAACTGAGACTATCACCATCAGTAGAAAAAGGTTCCATGTCCATGGTTTAGATATTGCCTTAGATATCCCACAATCCTTTGGGAGAGAAGTACCTATAAAAAGGAATAGGAAAGTCTTGCCAATTAACCACTGAGGAAGGGGCCAGTTGATGTATGCCCCGAAACACGTTTGGGTAAAAGGCAAGCAACTTTAAGGACACACGTCAGAAAGGAGGACTAACCAGCATTATCCTTCCCTTCACAAACCGCAATACAAATAATCGCAACATTGACGATAAAGAACATCTTCTCAACGGCTGTTCCATCTACCTCCTGTGTCCAAGACACGATCAGCCAATTGGACGCGCCCGCCATCGTCACGTGGGACGCCACGGAGTGACGACAGCGACCACGTGAGACGTCGCGTCAGGTTCTGGCAGGGAGAAGGCACTACACTTTGCTTTTGCGGTACAAGGGAGCAAAAGAAGGTTACTGATGAGAGACGGAGGACGGTAAAGTAACCCTCTATGTTTGTCAGTCATTACCCATTGTGGATCCAATAAGGTACGTCTCTCACGGAGGACTCTTTATTTTACTCACGGTCTTATGGACATTATACTTGGATCGCCAACAGATTATCCTCATCCTCACCTATTTGAATAGGGACGATCACCTCAATAAGACCCGTACATAGGTTCAAGACTCACACTTGAATTTTAGATCAGTAGAACATCTACCACTAGCGCATGTGGTTGACGGTTTATCCTATTTTACTTTATTTTATTCCATTATATGTACCACATAAGATCCCTACTGGATTAGTATTTTAGAGCATTGCGGATTTAACGTATTCTGGGGCATATTATATGTTATTTCCTTTTTATATTATATAATAAATTTATGTGTTATTATCCATTGACCAGATATTTGTGTGCCCCTGCATCCATTCTACTTTTAAATTAGAAAACAACCAAAGCCTTGTCGTAACACATAGCGCGGCCTAGCACAATTATTGGAAACTCAGATATCTTTGCTCAATATTGCCTACCTCATGATTGAGGATCAAGAAAATAGAAGCCACCGAAAAAATATCAGGATAAAGAGGGTGGTTGTGTCGGTGTTACTGGAGGAGCTGGAAACTGCTGCCATGAAGCTTTTCACAGATCTTCTGGGAGAAAATAAAGCAAAAGCCATTACTATAGAAAGAATCCACGCTCTCTCCGTCCCACGCCACGGCAAGGAGAACCACCCAGAGACGTTGTTTGTGGGCTGTTGAGCTTCATAGACACCGCGGCCATTCTGCAAGCTTTCCGCGACAAGAAAGATTTACCCTAAGTTCACACCTGAGCGTTTTACAGCGCGTTCAAACGCGCTGTAAAACGCTCAACATATGAAAACCAATGCTTTCCTATGGCCCTGGTTCTCACTTGAGCATTTTACAGCGCGTTTGAACGCGCTGTAAAACGCCCGACGCATAAACAAGTACTTGAGCTTTTTTTGGGGCGTTTGTCTCGCGTTTTGAGATTGACACCACAGTAGTCAATCACAAGAACGCGTGTACGAACGCGCGTTTCCTATTTGCAAAAACGCGCTGAAATACGCGCGACAAAAACGCGCGTAAAACACGCATTTCAAGAACGCTTAGGTCTGAACCCAGGGTTAAGGTATGGCAACCCTGCAGTTCTCTTTTTTCAGGATGTGGTCCCCTCAACTTTAGCTAAACGCCGCGCCCGGAAACTGCTTACCGACCATTTGCGGAATCAAAAGCTATTATACAAGTGGCTATTTCCTTTTGGGCCCACTTTTACCAAGAATGGACATTGATGTCTTAAGACCCAGACACTGTCTGGGGCACATTGGACATTTCCCCGCTGCCCATAGAACCTTGGCTCCCAGTGGATATTTCCATGGCCAAACTACCATCATTACCTACCTTGGAGCCCTGGGAGGCAGTCTCTAAACACAAGGCCCCCAACAGCAAGAGGCGCCTAGAATGAGACACAATAAATTCCCCCAATATTGCTATTGAGATAATGAACAAGCGCAAGGATTACTAGAGTCCAGTTAAACATACCGGACACTTTTCTGTCTTATTAGTGAGGGCCTTATTTTTCAAGTATCGTCAGACACTCTCAAGTATACCAGCTTTACCATCTATATAAATAGTGGACTGCTTACAGAATATTTTGAAAAATCAAGGAATCACAAGTCCAACAGAGACCCACGTAAGGCAATACATCCATCAATATAGATGTCTGGGACCTGGACTATTACCATTAGTATCCTTTCATAGTTTCCTTCCTGCAATGTCAGCGGAATCCTTTGCAACACCTCTAACATCAGCAAACGGGGTGCTACCTCAGAAATATGCGAACTGTCCTAATGTTACAACATTATATATGTCTCCGGCGTTACTTCTTCTCCATATTACTGATACCTAATGTATATCTGTGGGATTGCGGGCTGTGGGATTGTGTATTAGAGCTGATCTTAGCATGCCTCTCCTTCTCAGATACTTTTGCTTCTCGTGCTATGGTATCTGCTACGTGACGCAGGGCATTTACCCTAATGGGAGTACAGCAAGACCCAGATGGTTGATTCTTCTTTATTAAAGGAAAGATTGGGAAAGCTCTAGTATCTATAGTGGACTTTTACGCTCCCAACACCCATCAGCAGAATTGGATCAAATCCACCCTATCTAAGTTCCAGGAATTTGCTGAGGGAATCAAAATAATAGGAGGTGACCTCAACGTGTCACCAAATCCTTTTTTGGATTCCTCTTCAAACAACTCGACCAAACCCAAAAAACATTAGCGGGTATCCAAAAGATATTAAGGGACAATCATCTCATTGACACCTGGAGAACACTTAACACTACTTAGAGGGACTATACATTCTTTTCGGCAGTCCGCCGTGTAGCTGGCCAGCTAAGACCTGTCCTAGGTTTCTAATATGACTTACATGTATATACAGCTAGACCTGCAAATAATGTAATACAGACCATATGTTTATATGTTAAAGACAAAAGCAGAGTTATTTACAGTGACTCCATGTTTTGGATGTCATTTAACAGTTATATATTGTTTTCACAGAAGCAGAAAGATAATATGCCTTTAAGATTCATTATATGAATGTATGGTAAGCTCAATGACACAGCGGAATAAACAGAAAGCATAGAGTTAACTGTTGTTACTGCCCAGGAGTCTTGGCCAATCACTGCCAGCCTCACACTCAGCAGGAGTCTTGACCAATCACAGCCAGCAACACACTCAGCCTGTGTGGGAAACTCCCTAGCAGAAGCTGCTAGAATAATTACACCACAGGAGAGGAGCTGGACAGACATTCACTGGAGTCAGAGCTAAGTTTTATGGAAGCAAAGAGGCCAAAATAGGTATTTAGAACAGTTATATAATGTTCATATTGTTAGCATTGTGATTAGAACTGTATACTGAACTAGTTATGTATGTTTACTTACAGTTCCACCAAACTACATACAAACTACCAATTTGTGAACTGCTAATACCAGACCAATCTGCAATTATATAGAACAAACTACTCAAAGCAATTTTATAGAGCAAACTGCAAACCAAGTTGAGCAAGTAGAACTATTGGTTAAACCTCAGATATACCTCTCAGAGAGATCATAAAGTGTTTAAATAACTTAAAGTGAGAGTACAGATATTGAAGAGAGAAATGTATCCACCATTTTATGTTGAATGACAAGATTGAAGAGTTGAACTACCATTTTGCGATACTTTATTCAACACATGTTTTGTACATGGACTATCTGCTGCGGAGGTGGCAGTGTTATATATGAAGAAAAGTTGAAGTTAATAAAGAAGTTATCTTAAGCATTTGGTGTGCTCTTTAAGACTACTGTTTCCATAGAACAGCGCTAGAAGTAGTAAAGCAGATATATCAAAATTATTCTAATGCCACAGCATATAAGGCACTTTGTAGTGCTGCGCTTGCCACACACCGTACGTACTAGAGGATAGATTAAATATTGCTTTCCAAGACACACATAGATATGTTACACAGCTCTACTTTTGGCCATATTACGGTTTCAGATCATGCACCAGTGACAACTTTGCTCTCCTTCACTAACCTACCTCCTCGAGAATAGATGTGGTGCTTAAATGAGACCCTTTTAGACTCAGATAAGCGTCTATCAGATATCTCCTGCAAGTTAACACATTACTTCCAAGACAACAAACCATCAGACACATCCCAGACCATAGTCTGGGAAGCCCACAAGGCTTTCGAATGCGGGGAATTTATAGCACTGGGTTCAAAATTTAAAAAAGACAGACAGAAAAAACTCCATTACCTACTGAGTCAAATTGCCTCTATAGAAACCATTCAGAAAAAAATCTAGATTGACGCTAGCTCAAGAAGAACTTCTTTCTCTAAGACAACAACTAAAAGAGCTTCTTAACATAAAATGCGCAAAAGCATATCAATATGCCAAATTCAAACAATACATACATGGGAACAAGGGAAACAAACTAATGACTAATCTGATTAAAAAACGCACTGAACCACAATATATCTCAACCATATAAACAAGGATGGGATCGATGGTTTCATCCACAAAAGACATAGCAGAGGAGTTCTGCGCTTACTACACAACACTTTACAATATACCTCAGTAGAAAGACACTGACAGGAAACCCCAAATTGACAAGTTCCTTAGCACCCTTAACCTTCCTACACTAAATGCGGATGAATGCTCATCTTTAATGGCTCCTATTACTGAGGAGGAGGTTAAACAAATTATTAAGACTCTACCCATGAGTAAGGCCCCAGGACCAGACGGTCTGCCGGCGGGATATTATAGAAAGCTACTCCCCACACTAGCTCCCAATTTAACAAGTTAGTGTCAGGCTCTTGCAAATGGAGAACCTCTCCCAAAACAAGAAATTGAAGCTACTATTACCATAATCCCTAAAGAAGGTAAAGACAGCAAGGAATGGAGCAACTATAGGCCTATTTCATTGCTAAATCTAGATATAAAAATATGAGCCAAACTACTAGCATCTAGACTTGATACCCTCACCCCCAAAATTGTCCATCAGGAGCAAGCGGGCTTTGTTGTAGATAGAGAGGGAAACTTTCAATCATGTAGACTCATTAACTTGGGCTATCACTTGGGCCAAGAGACGAAAACTACCCCTTGTGCTAAGAACCAATTACATTCTCTAGCTCTACCATGGGTATCCTGGATTGGGCGTAAAAACCTCCTCCAAACATATATAGTTCCAAAACTTCTGTACCTATTACAAATGGTCCCTATTCACCTTCCATATTCCTTTTTCACACAGGTCAGATCCACTTTCATAACCTTCCTCTGGAAAGGTAAAAAACCTAGAATAGCATACAAAAAACTGATTGCCCTCATGATGGCTTTGGCTTGCCGGAGCTACACTTCTCTAATAAAGCCATACAAATGAAAAGGTGGCTCCAGCTTTGTATCCCAAAGTATAGAACATTAGGATCCAACATAGAATTAGAACTCTTATCAGACAAGCAATATGCAGGACTCTGGGGCCTTGCGGGACCATCAATTGCTCCAGAAGGTCTCACTAAGGGCATATATTTAACCACACACTACATCCATTCTGACACTCCTTTGTTTTCTAACCCTCCAAATACCCTACCAGCAGAATTCACCCCATATCTGCTACAACCATCCACCTCTCAAGCCCCTAATTTCTGGAAACTTCTGAGAGATATCCCAATATCATCACTTCTGACAGAAATACAAAATAAAGAGAATATACAACCCTTTTGTTCCCAAATCATTAAAGATGGCAACTTTTTAGCCAAGCAAGAACTTAGCCGCTCATGTGAGATATTGGCTTCCAGGTATAACACCATCTCAACCCCAACATGGTTTGAAAGCTTGCCATGAGTAATACTCTTCAGAGACACACCATCTCACTTTTATACAAGTCACTGGTTTCTACACCTATGAGCACTAAACCTGCATACATTAGAGCTTGGGAAAGAGATTTAGATAGAACATTTACCTCACAAGAAATAGACCAGATACACTGAAGATCTCATAGTTTCTCTAGATGTATAAAGATTCAAGAACACTCTTACAAAACAATGACTCGTTGGTATAACGATCCAGACAAACTATTTTGAATGGAGTTGTCAGGGTCAGGCACATGCTGGAGATGCCAAAATAACAAAGGCACCTTGGGTTACTGAATTGATTTCACTGTCCGATACACAGCGCAGGCCGCAGGGGTACTTGACCGCCAAAAAAAGTGAATTTCTGCCCCCAGAATCAAACAGATGGATTTACTGAATTGATTTCACTGTCAGGTATGCAGTGCAGGCCGCAGGGGTACTTGACCGCCAAAAATGTGAATTTGTCCCCCCAGAATCTAACAGATGGATTTACTGAATTGATTTCACTGTCAGGTATGCAGTGCAGGCCGCAGGGGTACTTGACCACCAAATAAAGTAAATTTGTCCCCCCAAAATCTAACAGATGGATTTACTGAATTGATTTCACTGTCAGATACACAGCGCAGGCCCCAGGGGTACTTGACCGCCAAAAAAAGTGAATTTGTGCCCCCCAGAATCTAACAGATGGATTTCCTGAATCGATTTCACTGTCAGATATGCAGTGCAGGCCACAGGTGTACATGACCGCCAAAAAAAGTGAATTTGTGCCCCCAGAATCTAACAGATGGATTTACTGAATTGATTTCACTGTCAGGTATGCAGTGCAGGCTGCAGGGGTACTTGACCACCAAATAAAGTGAATTTGTCCCCAAAAATCTAACAGATGAATTTACTGAATTGATTTCACTGTCAGATACACAGCGCAGGCCGCAGGGGTACTTGACCGCCAACAAAAAAGGGAATTTCTGCCCCCTGAATCTAACAGATGGATTTACTGAATTTTTTTTCACTGGCAGATATGCAGCACAGGGGTACTTTACAGAAAAAAAATTGAATATTTCACCCCCTGGGGCCCTAAGCTCACCGACGGATTACCTATAATATTTTCCCTTCCCCTGGCACATATGCAGTGCAGGTGCACTGCACTTGCACAAAATGGCCGCCAATGCCCACCTAATTAACAGACGGATTAAAACTTATTTTTCTGTGTCACTGGGCTCAGGGCAGGGTACAAAAACGTTGCATTGCACCCACAAAAAAAAAAAAAAAAAAAATCGCTGCAGATCGGAGACTTAACACCAAGCTCTGATATCAGATTGTTTCCTAATCTCTCCCTCACACCAGCAGCATCCTATCCCTACACTAGTAAGAGCTAGTGTAAGAGCCAGCTTATATAGAGGCTGGGTCACATGCTGCACTGGCCAATCACAGCCATGCCAGTAGTAGGCATGGCTGTGATGGCTTCTAAGGGCACACATCTTAAATGCTTGTTGATGGGCTGCCCTGCAGCCTTTCAACAAGCTTTATTAAAACGGCTGAACACTAAACTCGAACTTTTACGCAAAATTTCGGGTTCGGCTACAAAAAACCCTAAAGTCCGTTATGAACCCGAATTTTACAGTTCGGGTTCGCTCAACACTACTTGTCTGCAGACATGACACCAGACTCACTATAAGAAAGAACAACACTTTACTGTAGTAGTTCTATTGATCTTCTATGGATCTAAATCCGTACTATACTTGTTTAGAAGATATCCTAGGCAGTTTGTTTACTTGTCCTAGTTATAAGGACTTCTGTAGACCCTCCCCCCCTTCTCTTCCCTTAATCTGCCGCTTTCCCTCAACCATACCTTAAACCCCTTATTTCAATCTCTTTTCAGATACAAGAACTTGTAATATGAAGATTATACAGATGTACAATTTGTCAATGCTTGTACCTCCTTGCTACTGTATTGTCAATATAACTGTATATCTGAAAACCTTAATAAAAAGAGGGGGGAACCCCTTTAACTGTTGCAACCAGTGTCAGGCAGCTGAGGGGAGCTCTAATAACTATGTATAAATACATTAGGCATCAATACAGAGATCTCTCCCATCATCTACACTACTCAAAAAAATAAAGGTAACACTTAAACAACACAATGTGACTCCAAGTCAATCATACTTCTGTGAAATCAAGCTGTCCAGTTATGAAGCAACACTGATTGTGAATCAATTTCTCCTGCTGTTGTACAAACTGAACAGACAACACGTAGAAATGATAGCAAATTAGCAAGACAACCCGTATAAAGGAGTGGTTCTGCAGGTGGTGACCACAGACCATTTCTCTGTTCTCATCCATTTTGGCTGTTGTTTTGGTCACTTTTGCATTTTGTCATTGCTCTTACCCCTAGAGGTAGCATGAGGAGGTGTCTACAACCCACAGAAGTTGCTCAGGTAGTGCAGCTCATCCAGGATGGCACATCAATGCGAGCTGTGGGAAGAAGGTTAACTGTGTCTGTCAGCACAGTGTCCAGAGCATAGAGCAGATACCAGGAGACAGGCCAGTACACCAGGAGACGTGGAGGGGGCTGTAGGAAAAACCAAGTAGCAGGACCGCTACCTCCTCCTTTGCAAGGAGGAACAGTGCCAGAGCCCTGCAAAATGACCTCCAGCAGGCCACTAATATCCATATATCTGCTCATACTGTCAGAAACAGACTCCATGAGGGTGGTATAAGGGGCCAATGTCCACAAGTCAGTATTGTGCTTACAGCACAAGACCGTACAGGGTGATTGGCTATTGCCAGAGAACACCAAAATTGGCAGATTCGACATTGGCGCGCTGTGGTCTTCACGGATGAGAGCAGGTTTGTACTGAGCACGTGACAGACGTGCCAAAGTCTGGAGACGCCGTGGAGAACATTCTGCTGCCTGCAACATCCTCCAGCATGACCGATTTGGCAGTGGTTCAGTAATGGTGTGGGAGGCATTTCTTTGGAGGGCTGCACAGCCCTCTCTGTGCTAGCCAGAGGTACCCTGACTGCCATTAGGTACCAGGATGAGATCTTCAGACCCATTGTGAGACCATATGCAGGTGCAGTGGGCCCTTGGTTCCTTCTAATGCATGACAATGTGGCTGAAGTGTATCAGCAGTTCCTGCATGATGAAGGCATTAATGCTATGGACTGGCCTGACCGTTCCGCAGACCTGAATCCAATTTAGCACATCTGGGACATCATGTTCCATACGCCAACTCTACGTTGCACCACAGACTGTCCAGGAGTTGACTGTTGCTTTAATACAGGTCTGGGAAGAGATCCCTCATCCACCGCCTCATTAGGAGCATGCCCAGGCGTTGAAGGGAGGTCATACAGGCACGTGGAGGCCACACACACTACTGAGCCTCATTTCATTGTCCACTGAAGTTGGATCAGCCTGAAACTTGATTTTCCACTTTGATTTTGAGTATGATTCCAAATCCAGACCTCCATGGGATTTTAATTTTGATTTACATTGATCATTTTTATGTTTTATTTTGCTCAACGCATTCCACTATGTAATAAAGATTTGCAACTGGAATATTTAATTCATTGAGATCTAGGATGTGGTATTTTATTGTTCCCTTTATTTTTTTTGAGCAGCGTATTTAAACCCAGAACTGTGAACAAAACAAGGGGACATCCTCTGCATCTAGAGCAGGTGTGGAGAACCTTGGATATTTGTAACATCGTTCGCGGACCATACAAAATTCTCAACTTAAAAATTTGACAGCTATATTTGGTATAACACATAATTCACTTAGTAGAAGTTACATAAATTGCGGGTTCAATTAAAAAAAAATCTAGAGTGCTGTATTTTTGCAGCACAAAATAGTACCTGCGTTATATATTACATATAGTACAGGCGCCATTTTGACCACACATAGCAGTCTAATTTTTAAGTTCAGAATGCTATGTATTTAGTTCTTTTTATGGCATTAAAGGCAGCCAAGCTAAACCCTGGGGAATCCAGAGACGGGTTTCACTCTCCCTGCCTCTTCCTTTGTAACTGTTCCTGTCTTTGTCCCTTTCTGAGCTCAGATCTGCACCCCCACCAGCCTCCTATCAGACCTCCCAGCCTACATCAGCCTCAGATCAGACCCTCCCTAGTCTCAGATCAGCCCCCATCAGACCTCTCCAGCCTCAGATCAGACCTTTATCAGATCCTCCCCACCCTCCATGAGCCTCAGATCAGACGTTTAAAAAAATAAATAAATAAACTTACCTCTGCAGCTCCAGACAGTGCTGCCACTTGGGAGATTCATTTACCCTCCCTGGTCTTCTTCCCGCCACGCTGTACTGTGACCTGACAGCGCACAGTACCATAATGGAAGCGGTCATTAGCATTTTCATTATGTGTTCTGGCAGGGGGCCACATGAGATGATCCTGCGGGCCGTATGTTCCCCACCCCTGGTCTAGAGGAAAGAAGGTCTCTACATCAACATAGAAGAGGTGCCTTGCCTTCTCCAGGCATGGCTGCTGCACTACTTGTAGTACGGAACAGCTCCTCTCCAGTCAGCTGCGGTGGTTCCAGACACCGGTGTCCTCTGCAGCCCATGGCCTCTGCTTCTGATCCAAAGGCCTCCAGGCCTGCTTCAAAGGAAGCGCGTGTCCTCACTTTCAGTCATAGATGTTTGTCCAACTTGTTCCCCAGCCAATGACTGGTTGTCCCTATGTATTTAAGGCCTTTCCCAGTGTTATGTTCTAGTTTGCCAGCGAAGATGCTAACTTTTGTATTGAACTTCTGCCTGACAACCGATTCTTCTTCCAGGCTGCCTGTTCTGACCTGTGCTTGTTTCCTTTATTGCTCCATTGCCACCTGCCCTGACTTCGGACTTGTTTATCGGATTTGCTTGTGCACTGCCTGTCCTGACCTCTTTCATGTTTCCTGACTACATATATTGCCTGACCCTTGGCGCTTTTCACCTATGTCACTGACCCCAGTGAGTCAGCTGACAACGAAACTGGGCTATCTCAAGAGGTAGCAGCCTGGTGGGTCCCTGCAGTGAAGACCAGATCCGTGTATAGGAGTTAAATGGTAAAAACTAGCGGACTGCTAAAATAATGCCCTTAAAACTAGCCCAAAGTCAAACCGGTTAGTTGGTACAATGGGTCCACACCCACTGCTCGTTACAAGAGGATCCTTTACTGGATAAGCACTCACACTATGGAGCTCTCAGCCAGAGGAGGTGATGATGATGAACTCACTACAAGCGTAGATTACTGGAGATGGGTCATTGGTCCAGGGAGCTATTTTATTTGCAGATGGGAAGGAACTTTGTTTGTTTTGTGAGCACCGCGGCCTCTTCCTAGGCCATATGACATCATGTTCATCGGTCATATTGCTCAGGCACAGCTCAGTTACTTTGAAGTGAATGGGCCTGAGCTGCAAGACCAAGCATGGCCACTATACAATGTACGACATTTGTGCCAGGTAAGCTGTTAGGAGTCTGCTGCACTCGGTAGGTGATCGGGGGAGGTCAGGCCATAACCGATCTGATATTAATGACCCAAGATAGGACATCAATAACGAACTCCAGGAATATCCCTTTAATTCGGGACTGATCTGAGGTATAAAAATCTCTGTACAGCACTTTGGAATATGCTGGCGATATATAAAGTCAGTGAAAAGTTGTCACGTCTACGGCTGTCTTGTCCCCAAGTGATTGTTGCTCTGACGACCAAAGGTGGATGTCTGAACAGGGAAGATGGCATCCTCCGACTTGTCAATACGGTCCCGTATTGATATAAATATCTGAAGAACTGTTGCCGCATGTATGGGAGTAATCCCCAATAAAACTGGAATCGTAGACGTTGCCTATCGATCACGATGAACATAAAAAAATTATTTGTTATTAGACTTCAATCGTCCATTTTTCTTACAGCAAACTGCCTCAGACAGAATTTTACATCGTAACCTTCCCCTTTCCCCCTCTGACAGAATTTTACCTCATAACCTTCACCCCCCCCCGACAGAATTTTACCTCAAAACCTTCACCCCCCCCCAATCGTCTATTTTTTCTGACCGAAAACTGCCTCAGACAGAATTTTACCTCATAACCTTCACCTCTCCCCCTCGGACAGAATGTTACCTCATAACCTTCCCCCGGCAGAATTTTACCTCATAACCTTCACCTTTCCCCCTCCGACAAAATTTGCCCTCATAGCCTTCATCTTTCCCCCCCTGACAGAATTTTACCTCATAACCTTCACCTCTCCCCTCCCCAATCGTCCATTTTTCTGACAGATAACTGCCTCTGACAGAATTTTACCTCATATCCTTCACCTCTTCTCTGTGACAGAATTTTACCTAATGACCTTTACCTCTCTGACAGAATTATACCTCATAACGTTCACCCTCTCCACCCCAACCCCTCGACAGAATTTTACCTCTTAAACTTCACATACAGCCTCCTCTGACAGAAGTTTACCTAATAACCTTCACCCAAACCCCCCCTCCACCCAACAAACCTCATAACCTTTACCTGCCCCCCTCAGACTGTTATGGACGTCAGTGTTTGACACTAATAATTTACAGCTATGATATACAGCCCTGACTGTGAGTATTTTCTGTCACGGTTTTAACGACTCTTCCGCCCTCCCTCAGTCCCTCAGCGCCATTATTCCGGGATCCCCTCTGCTCAGGTCCTGGCAACAACCATCCGCTCGTCATCTTCTGCACCGGCTGTAACCCCGCCTCGCGAGCTCACCCGTAACCAATCAACGTCTAGTACCGATTTTGTCCCGCCCCTTCACTATAGACAGCCGCTTATTATCAACATAGTGCACCGGCTGTGTAACTCCGCCCACAGAGCTCACCGGGTAACCTATTGGAGGTCTGCTTTACATCCGCCCCGCCCATTTCTTATACTGCTGCATATTAATGAACTGCGTCAACGGAAGGCCGAGGTGTCAGGAGAGGAGGCCGGTGTTCAGCTCCGCCTTCACGGGATCTACACTTGTCGGCTGCCCGAGCCCTGCCTCTCGCTATATATACCGGGGACACCGCGCCTGGGCGGCCTGATTACTGGGGATCCCGGTGTGTGTTACCTGGCCTCCCCGGACAAGGCGGAGGACGCCCCCTTTAATCCAACCATTTCCAGGCAGCAGAGCACCCAGGTAGGAGCTTTTTATTCCTTCCAGCATCTTCCATGAGCCGCTGTGGCATCCCTCTCGGCTTCAGAGCTCGCAGTCTATAATGCGCACTGCCTTTGTCTGCGAAGCTGACAGTCTGATTTTACGGCAGAAAACCATGCTGTGCGCGTCACAGAGCTAGCAATCTAATCGCTGCCTCTACACGGGTCGGCAGAGCTCGCAATCTAATGGCTGCCTCTACACTGGTCGGCAGAGCTCGCAATCTAATCGCTGCCTGTACGATGGTCGCCAGATCTCGCACTCTAATCGCTGTGTGTACGCTGGTCGCCAGAGCTCGCACTCTAATCGCTGCCTGTACGATGGTTGCCAGATCTCGCAGTCTAATCGCTGCCTGTACGATGGTCGCCAGATCTGGCACTCTAATCGCTGCCTCTACACTGGTCGGCAGAGCTCGCACTCTAATCGCTGCCTGTACGATGGTCGCCAGATCTCGCACACTAATCGCTGTGTGTACGCTGGTCGCCAGAGCTCGCACTCTAATCGCTGCCTGTACGATGGTCGCCAGATCTTGCACACTAATCGCTGTCTGTACGCTGGTCGCCAGAGCTCGCACTCTAATCGCTGCCTGTACGATGGTCGCCAGATCTCGCACTCTAATCGCTGCCTGTACGATGGTCGCCAGATCTCGCACTCTAATCGCTGTCTCTACACTGGTCGCCAGAGCTCGCACTCTAGTCGGCAGCCGCTGGAGGACTGCATGCGTTGCGCTTGTTTAGTGATTGGTGCAGAGCTTGCCCTCCTTACACTTGTCTTTGCCACTTGGCATCTGTCCACAGATCTGGCAATCAACCTAATCCCAGCCTCTACACTGGTCGGCAGAGCT
Organism: Bufotes viridis; assembly: GCA_033119425.1. Classification (NCBI taxonomy): domain Eukaryota; kingdom Metazoa; phylum Chordata; class Amphibia; order Anura; family Bufonidae; genus Bufotes; species Bufotes viridis. The sequence goes on along the minus strand of CM065593.1, from coordinate 21,831,396 downwards.
CGCACTCTAATCGCTGCCTGTACGCTGGTCGCCAGAGCTCGCACTCTAATCGCTGCCTGTACGCTGGTCGCCAGAGCTCGCACTCTAATCGCTGCCTGTACGCTGGTCGCCAGAGCTCGCACTCTAATCGCTGTCTGTACGCTGGTCGCCAGAGCTCGCACTCTAATCGCTGCCTGTACGCTGGTCGCCAGAGCGCGCACTCTAATCGCTGTCTGTACGCTGGTCGCCAGAGCGCGCACTCTAATCGCTGCCTGTACGTTGGTCGCCAGAGCGCGCACTCTAATCGCTGCCTCTACACTAATCTATGACCTTGCTACTCGTCTGCAAAGCTTGCACTCTAAGATGTCGCTGTGCTCGTCTGCAGGGCTAACGCTCTTTGTTAACCCTCTGGGTCGTTGAGCTATTACTGTGACAAGCACTTCTTACTCTACCGCTTATGCTGCATTTTGTGACCTTTTGCGGAGATGCTGCTTACATCGCAGGTGGTGCGCTTGTCTGTAGAGCTTGCACTCTAGTGAACTTGTTTGCTGTGCCACCTGCCCTGACCAGACCTGGGCATCTTGTATCCTGTAGCATACCTGTCGACTGCACAGGGTACTACTACACCCAGCGTGTGTTCACCCTAGTTCTCTGCAATCAGCTGTTCCGGGACTACAGACCCCAGCAGGCCGTTGTGGCATGCTGGGACTTGTAGTAGTCTTACAACCTCCTGCAGAGCCACAGGTTGCAGGTCAGTCCTCATTGGAATGTAGATCTCCAGGTTTGCCAGCAGAGCTTGCAGTCGGGCCAGTCTGTAGTTGGCGCTCTGGCATTGTGTCACCTGGAGATTGTGGAGTTTATTGCATGTAACGTGCAGTCCTTGCCATACACTGGGGTCAGTCCCTAGGACCTCTGCATGTGGTCCGCTCCCGGATTGTCCTGCATACTGTGTGTCCAGTCTGATTTATCACGCTGTCCATTATTTATATGGTGCTGACGTATTCCGCGGAGAATAACTCTGCGTTACCACGCGTCGCCATCGGGGTCACCGACCAACCTGCTGGACACTCGCAGGAAACCAAATCCGTTCTTCGAGGGTGAGAGAAAAATCCGAGGAGGACAACCACAGGGAGAACATAGAAAGTCCTTGAGAGGCTGTGCCAGCCGGACTCGTTTGCAATGGTGGCCTTCGAGGGATCTTTGAGAAGACCGCTCTGAACTTCAGGCTCCTTTACATCCTTTTCCATATTGGCCTCTTCTTTCAGAAGACCACTTTCTGATTGGTCATCTCAAAGAGCATTTTGGTGTAGGTCTAAGAAGAATTGGTTTGTCCGGTAGTTAAAGTCTACTTTCCATCAGAGAGGACTGCTATGTTCTAATAGGGACAGAGTTTTGGGGTACCCGATTTTGTGAGATTCTTGGCTGGTTAACCACGTGTAGGATGGAAAAGTAGTTGATACCTTCAGGTGAGGAGCCATGGCAAGATCTCATTCCTGGCATGGGACCCTCAGAAGCTAGACCAGGGATCTGCCGCCTCCAACACTATGGTCAAACTACGACTGCCAGCATGTATACCTTGCCTGGCTGTTCTCAGAACTCTCATAAAGGTGAACAAAGTATGCTGGGAGTTGTAGTTTCACAACAGCTGGAGTGCTTGAGGCTGCTGACCACTGTTGCTAGACCTTTGGACCTGTGCTGGGTCCACATTGATTATATATTGGTTTGCATATGGCCAACCATGAAGCTTTTCCCCTCTGTCCTCTCGTGGATATGGACGTAACGTGTAGTTCCCCTTTAAGGAAATCCTAAACGCAGGGACTGAGCCGAGCTTGTGTTCTAGGTGTATACCTGGAGATCATTTGCCTGCGACCACCGGCTAATTATAGAAGATGCGGTCAGACGTTTTGCTTAGAAGTCGCCCTGTGGGTCCCGCTCCTCGCCGCAGTCCGGACACTCATAGGAGAAGGAGTGACCCTCTGTCATCATAATGATCGGGGGCCCCAGTGGACCCTCCTCTTTAGCACACATCCATGTTTTTAGTTTCTGGACGCTGCAGATCCTGCCTGGATCTGTATTTTTTACCTGCCCTATGAAATTGGACTGGAGCCCTATGATACAGACGGCATAAACCGGTGCGCTCATCTACATTATCTTATTGCTATACTGTTATTACTGCAGCGCTATTGATACATTGTTATTGGATTAGCAACTTTGTATAGAAACGATCTCTTGTGCATTGCTACTGTAACGGAAAATGGGGCCGATGCAGTAGAGTTAAGTTTGTCATATGTTTGCTTTTTCCATGGGACTGCAGGACTCCCTAAGAAGAGTTAACAGTCTGATTCAGCTCTGCTGCATCCGCACGTGCGGCTGTGAGATTGGCTGCACGGTGCCTGCCATGTGCAGCGTTTTGCGCGGTAGCCTGCGCCTGACGGTGGCTCTCAGCAGCCCTGTGTTTACAGCGACGGGGTGAGTATGTTCCGGCGCGCCTCCTCTTTGCAGCAGCGACTGCATGAACATCGATGCTGTTATTGCTGATTCAAGGTTACGAAGTACTCGGCTCCCGCTGCGATTCAGGCGTTAACCCCTCGTGTGCTACATTCTACCGCAGCGTCGGCAGGCGCCCGTGTATCCCCTCACGACCAGATAGAGATCTTGTGACTTCCTTCGGTGCGTTCACAGTGACAGAAAGTGAATCGATGACCTTGAAAAGTGAAAGGTGCTTGTGCGCAGTCTTCGCCGTCCTGCAGTTCCTGTCCTACGTGGTGCAGGCGACGACGGATTTACGACGGTGGAGCGTTATACGCTGCCTATAAAGGGGCTGGCGAGATCAGGAACCTGTGGAGGGCTCTGCAGTGCGCCGGATGCTCCTAGCGAGGAGAACCGGGGGGTCTCGCCGAACCCTAAGAAGGACTCCTGCCCCTCAGTTGGGATTATTTTATAGTGACCCGTGAAGGACTTGACTGAGGGCATTATGAGGCACAAGGCACAGGATGCCTCACGCGTGTGTTTGGATGAGTTCCGGAGATCTCATGCATGTATCAGCTGCAGAATGTGTAGGTGAGGCACGGAGTATATCCCAGTCATCCTCTGGGAACCAGCCGTGCCTCATACCTCTGTTATGTGACTCGACGCATCGCAACGTGAAGCGATAGATCTGTCTTCAGGTTGATTCTGCTGTGCTGCACATGTAAGAGTCCTCTAAGGGCTGGCCTGAACGGTTTCTTCCCTAGGTAACGTAGTAAACAGTTTACAGGGTTGTTCAGGATTAGATAAAAATGGCTTTTACAGAAATATCGCCATCTGCACATGTACGTTTTTGGTCCAGCTCCCCTCACCTTGTTTTGGGCTCATTCAGAGGACCGTAGGAATGGGTCCGCATCCGCTCCCCAATTTTGCAGAACGGGTGCGGACCCATTCATTTCGAGGTCGCTACTGGGGGAACGTAGTAGGATATGGCGGACATTCCTGCATGGATAACGCATGTCTGCTAGAGCTGCTGCTGGTTAGGCTCCTTTTTGTAGCTCATAGAGGGGGCTCCTAGGTGGGGGTCTCCATATACCTCTCCATTCCAAGCTCAGATGTCAGGAAGATGATCTAGGAGGAGCTGTAGGTTTAAGTCTCCAGGGACTAATCGCATAGGGTCGCGGTGTGAGGATCCCTCCCGTACCTCAGCTTCCAGGGATACAGGGGTGTGAGATATTGGGGTCATAGTTGAATGTTTCTTGGTCAGTGACCGGCTATATGGACATTGATTTGCTCCTTGTAACCTTGGGTCCTCAGGGACATGAGCGTTGTGCAGGACTGAAGCTGGGACCGGCCAGCAGTTGTGTACAGGTGGGGGAAGGGCTGGGTGTCGGTGTGCGCTCAGCTGATGACATCACAGGACGTGGGGAGGATGGCAGATCTCGCATCTGTGGTGCTGTAGGTGTGGAGATCCTTCTCCTCCATCAGACGCAGGATATCCCTGTCTGTTCAGGTCGTGACATGGTTCTGTTTGTAGGGAGGATGATGGGTGTTGTATTAGTAAGGGTCTGTTCACATCTGCATCGTAGTTTCTGTGCTGAATCCTTCATACGACAGATCCCTATGGTGCCAGAAAGATCCCTTTGACTTGTAATTGGGTTCCGTTAACACCGCCTGAATCTCCGATTGTGAGCCTGGCCTAAGACTACCGTGGCCGTAAGCTAGGCCGGACTGGCATAGACACCGATATGACTTGTTTATGGATGGTCTATGCTGGATACAATTGTAACAACCCCTTAAGCTGTGAGTATGTCCCCAAGCACTAACTACTAGAAGGGACACTAAAAACTTGAGGATGCGATATGTATAGTACAGGGGGACCCGGCCAGCGTCGGTAAGAGTTTGCGGTCGGGTAAAGGCCTCCACTGGGCCCCTCAGTTTACATCCAGATCGACGTATCCGGCAGGCAGTTTGCATCAGACGACGGAACTGCCTGCCGGATCACTCTGCCGCAAGTGTGAAAGTAGCCCAAGATGGTGGCCCTGGCAGAAGACCGTCCCCGGTTACAAGAAGTTTCAGTTCCTTCTGTCTGTGCTGAATAACAGTGCCCTGCAATATGGCCGCCCCCACCGTGCTTGGGTGACTGTGCACTTCTCCACGCCACTGCAAGTTTGGCAGTGACGACACTTCCCAGAATCCTGCGCTGTCAGGCCGTATATTATAAGGAAGAAGCTGTCGCTGGTTTTTGTTTAGAACGTTTTGGCGTGTCTGCCCGCGGCTGGCACCTTGATCTAACTGGAGCTGGCATCAGCAGCCGCCCGTCCCGCCTGCCCCTATGCTACATGTGCTCGTGTCCTATACATTGCTATCATAGCTTCCAAAAATACTGCGCGCGTTACAGACTTCTCCAAATGTGGTGTAATACAATCTCTGCAGAACTAGGTCACCAGACGGCCGGCAAATGTTGATGTTGTGGCTTTTTTTTTGATTGTTTGTCCTGGCAGTCGATTTGCCGTTTGTATTACTTCAGATCGGCGGCTGATCTCTGTACCTGCCAGAAGCAAGACGTGTGCCCTTAAAGGGCATTTCCACCTTCAAACCAAAAACTCCACCTTCTTAGATCAGCCCTTCAGATGGTCGCTTCCTGCAAGTTTTTCAAGCCGTTTTGCTTCTTCCTCCTCCTTCAAAACTGACAACAGGAAGCGTCGGCCGTTCCAGCTCCTATAGGAGTTCTCACTGGGTCACCTGGGTCCTAAAGAAGCCACAAAGTATCAATATGGCAGGAAACATGTATCCTTTACGGATCCTTTTAGACAACCCCGAAAGGGGTTGTCGAGAAAAACATGGCTGTTTTGTTCCTAAAACGGTTGCCGCGGCTCATTCCCTAGTCTGCTTCGATTGAACTCAGCCGCAGTACTGGACATGACCTATGGATAAAGGGTTGTGCCCCTTAAATACGCCCCCCCCCATGAAATCATCGGTTACCTGTAGACTAATAAATGAGGCACCGATGGGTGCACACGGGTTATTTGGAAAAATGTCTGACGGCAAAAAAATTACGATCAGCCTGGTGGCGGGGGAAGAGGGTGCTGGGACTCGGTTAGCGAGATCGGCCAAAATTTTTATGTTCTTGTAAATTGGGCTCCTGGGGGCCCCACCTGCATCCACTGACAGCCCAATAGCACATGTATAATTAGTATATACCGCCCCAGTCGCACTGATCTGCATGGACGTTGGACAGGGGACACCACCCAGGAAGGAACCTAGTCCTTTAATGCAATTGGTTCCCCTCTGTGTGACCCCCGAATGTTCCGCAGATGTCGCGGGGGGGCTGGTGCTCCTTGTTCTTGCGCCTCTGCGTCTTGGGATTGTAAGTTTCTAGGGTCGGTGTGACTACGTCTGTACGTTTTACCCGATAAGTGTATACCAGGGGTCCTCTTCTCACCGCCTGCCCTTGATGTCACGTCTCGGGGCTTTGTGAGACCTCAGATGGTGCGGTACTGTACGTGCAAAAGTGACATTATTGGGGTCTCTCCTCTTATTCTATACAGTGTTTGGTTCCCTCAGCTCTGGCATGGCTTGAGTTAATACTTGAAATGCGTTGTAATGCTGCTTTTTAGCAAAAAAAAGTGTCATCAGTTTTTCTGATCACGGCGGCCGGCACGTGACTGCAGCCCCCACAGATGAGGATCTCAGCCATATGGAGGCCACAGGGCTCGGTAAACCCCCATCAAAATGTGCAGCAGCCTCATTTCCCAGCTCCAAAAGAGGAACCGGGAAGTGGGTAACAGGCAATCTCCAGACCACCGCAGCCCGAAGCGCGTGAATGCACGGAGATGGTTTCTGTGTTTTCTCTGCAAGGCTGTGCTCAGGGTAATTGGTATGCCTTACTGCAGCCCAAAACGCGTCAGTGGTTCCCCATGATAGTTTCTGTGCATTGTCGTCCTTTTGGATATAAAAGTGCCTAAAACGCACCCCTCATCTTCTAAGGTCCAGACGATGACCAGGGCCACTTCCATGTGAGGTAGAATGGAGACGCGTTTCAGTGCCTGTACCTGTTGGGTTCTGCTGAGCCATCATTAGATCATCCTAGACCCTCTAGTGTCTAATAGAACCGCAAAGGGTCTGTGTTAAAGCCGCTAAAATGGTGCCGTGGTATTGGTGTGAGAGCTGCTGCGTCCCGAAATGCATTAGTAGGTCAAAAACGTCCAAAATGTATATATTTTGTGTGCAGCAGATTGCTTCTCTTTGGAACGGTGTTCATTCTGAGCTGCCTAGTTCATGAACAGAATGTCAGAACTGCAGTGAAGACTGACACGTGCAGAAACAATACAGTAAGGGAAGGAGGGAACAGGCTGTTTTTACTGCAGCTGATAACAGCGAGGGCGATGATTAGGCCTCATGCTTTCCTATCTGTACCGCGCAGGACTGAGCTGCCGCAGCTACAAGTCCCAGCATGACGCGCCGCCGAAGGTCTAGGGCAGCAACTCCTGAGATGGGATTAGTAGTCGTCTTGTAAACGGGACTCATCACACGTCGGGTTATGACCGACAGAAAAACATAATGGCACCTGAAAGCGAGGGCGTGACGTCCTGGATGTACCTGCTGAAGCGTAAGCTCTGCGGCCTCTGCGCTGGGACAGATGTATATAAGAACGGTGCGCCTGTCCCTGCTGATTAGCACTGTTTGACTCTGCTATTTTTCAAGATCTCTGCTTTCTGTCAGTCTCTGATACCCTGCTGCTCACATAGGACCACGGCTTGTTACAGAGTGTCGGTGCTCTCTTGTCACGATTCCTGCAGGAATGGGTTCGGGATGGGGTTTTCAGTCATTGGCAGCAAGCAGAGATCTTGGCAGCAGTCAGGAATCGAAGTGCAAGGTGTGTGACAAAGCTGCACTAGTGCTATGTGAAGGAGAACTGGCCACGGATGCAGGAGCCACAAAACAACTGTAGCTCTTGAGGTGCCCTGACGGCCGGAAGCTTTACGGCAGGCATCCTCAAACTGCGGCCCTCCAGCTGTTGTAAAACTACAACTCCCACAATGCCCTGCTGTAGGCTGTTTGGGCATGCTGGGAGTTGTAGTCTTGCAACAGCTGGAGGGCCGCAGTTTGAGGATGCATGGTGGGAGTCGTAGTTTTGCCACTGCTCTCCATATAACCTACGGGTAATGGGGTCAGGAAACCATGGCGACTCCTGTCTGCAGGTTGTGTGTGGTATTGCAACCCAGCTCCATTCACTTCAGGTGAACTGAGCTGCAATACCGGACACAACCTGTGGACAGGAGCGGTGCTGTTTCTGGAAGTGAGCAGCCATGTTTTCGGTCCTGGAGAACCCCTTTAATCGGGTCGCCTCCATTCTCTTCCTCTGCGTCCGGTCTCTGCCATCTGTCGAGCTGCCCATCAGGTCACTAGATTCCCACGTCGTGGCGCTGATGGAAATGGGGCTGATTCCCGTGGCGGCCTCCGACGTTCGGCCCACGTGGACTCTCCTCTGACATAGATGGGTACTGTCAGGCGTGTCTGATTTCAGAAAAGTCTGGCAGTGGCTTACTCCTCCCCGAAAACACATGCATGCTTGGCCAGGCTGAGTGTGCATGTGTGTGAGGGGTCAGGAGGAATAGCTGTCAACTGAGCAAGCGATGGCCGCCTAAGGACTGGAGCCTATAGTGCCATATGGGCCTCTGGGGGGCACCTTTAATCTGGGGTCCCAACTCATAAGGTAGTTGTAGGAAAGCTGGGTGACACCAGTATGGCTTGCAGGTAGTTACCCAGCTTTCCCGTGCTCCTGATCGGCCTCCAGTCTAGGTGTACAGCTCTGAGAGCAGGAGGTTTATTGCTGCGTTAACTGTACTGCTCGTCACCCAGCTTTCCTGGAGCCCTGAGCAGCTTGTCTGCCTCGTTATGTGCAACATATCCTGCTGCTCCTGTGTAATTGGCTGGTCGCTGGCCTGCTGTGCTGTGTGTGCGCAGCTTGCGGTGATGCAGCGCAGATGTGTTTGCTTCAGCCCTGCAGATTATTACACAAGCACCGGTTCTCCGCAGCCTCAGTGGCTTTCGCAACGGTGCCGCAGGACGACGCGTGCAAAATGCTGCTTCCTGTAAATCAGATCCTCCTGTGCAAAACTAATGATTGGCTCGTTACCATTAAATCCTGGCGTCACGGCAGCAGTCACCCAGCTCTCCAGAGCCTCTGAGCGCCATCTTGTATGTCTTTAAGAGACACACACTTCTGCTACTATTTGTGGGCGAGTGTCAGTCTTCACTGTGTTTCTGGCATTTTGTTCGTGAACCAGGAAGCTCAGGATGAACACTTTAAGGCTCTCCCAGGGTGAGGTGGTTTCACTAAGCCAGAAGAGCAGCTCTTGAGCCTCATGGTTAGATGACGCAGAGTCGGAGGTGGTGCGGTGGAACTGGAGACCCCATGCTGCAGAGTTGATGACTGGTGTAGCAGAGTTGTTGTGGCAGATTTGACTGAGGACCAGTGAAGTAGTGTTAACGTAGATCTGTATAGAGTGATGTAGTAGAGTCGTAACAGTGCTCTGGAGTAGTGTTGTAGCAGCGTACTAGAGATGGGTATAGCAGGAGGATGTAGTGGTGTTGTAGCAGCGTACTGAGGACGGGTATAGCAGAGGATGTAGTGGTGTTGTAGCAGCGTACTGGAGACGGGTATAGCAGAGGATGTAGTAGTGTTGTAGCAGCGTACTGGAGACGGGTATAACAGAAGGATGTAGTAGTGTTGTAGCAGCGTACTGGAGAGGGGTATAGCAGAAGGATGTAGTGGTGTTGTAGCAGCGTACTGGAGAGGGGTATTACCGAGGATGTAGTAGTGTTGTAGCAGCGTACTGGAGACGGGTATAGCAGAGGATGTAGTAGTGTTGTAGCAGCGTACTGGAGAGGGGTATAGCAGAAGGATGTAGTGGTGTTGTAGCAGCGTACTGGAGACGGGTATTACCGAGGATGTAGTAGTGTTGTAGCAGCGTACTGGAGACGGGTATAGCAGAGGATGTAGTGGTGTTGTAGCGGCGTACTGGAGAGGGGTATTACCGAGGATGTAGTAGTGTTGTAGCAGCGTACTGGAGAGGGGTATAGCAGAAGGATGTAGTGGTGTTGTAGCAGCGTACTGGAGACGGGTATAGCAGAGGATGTAGTAGTGTTGTAGCAGCGTACTGGAGACGGGTATAGCAGAAGGATGTAGTGGTGTTGTAGCAGCGTACTGGAGACGGGTATAGCAGAAGGATGTAGTAGTGTTGTAGCAGCGTACTGGAGACGGGTATTACCGAGGATGTAGTAGTGTTGTAGCAGCGTACTGGAGACGGGTATAGCAGAAGGATGTAGTGGTGTTGTAGCAGCGTACTGGAGACGGGTATTACCGAGGATGTAGTGGTGTTGTAGCAGCTTACTGGAGACGGGTATAGCAGAAGGATGTAGCAGCGTACTGGAGAGGGGTATTACCGAGGATGTAGTGGTGTTTCAGCAGCGTACTGGAGACGGGTATAGCAGAAGGATGTAGTGGTGTTGCAGCAGCGTACTGGAGACGGGTATAGCAGAAGGATGTAGTGGTGTTGTAGCAGCTTACTGGAGACGGGTATAGCAGAGGATGTAGTAGTGTTGTAGCAGCGTACTGGAGACGGGTATAGCAGAAGGATGTAGTGGTGTTGTAGCAGCGTACTGAGGATGTAGTAGTGTTGTAGCAGCGTACTGGAGACGGGTATAGCAGAGAATGTAGTAGTGTTGTAGCAGCGTACTGGAGACGGGTATAGCAGAGGATGTATAGTGTTGTAGCAGCGTACTGGAGACGGGTATAGCAGAAGGATGTAGTGGTGTTGTAGCAGCGTACTGGAGAGGGGTATTACCGAGGATGTAGTAGTGTTGTAGCAGCGTACTGGAGACGGGTATAGCAGAAGGATGTAGTGGTGTTGTAGCAGCGTACTGGAGACCAGAATATTTGAGTGATGGAGACTGGTCTGATGTAGCAGAGTGATGTAGCTGTGTTGTAATAGCCCACTGACGACGTGTACAGCAGAGTGATATCAGAATAATGGCAGTGTACTGGTGACTGGAATAGTTGGGTGGTGTTTGCAGTGGACTGGAGACTGGTATAGCAGAGTGACTGGTGGCTGCTAGCGGGGAGGCCAGAGACTAAAATGAAAAATCAGGTGACGGGACGCCCTGGGGATTCATTGGGCGTGCAGTCAGCGGTGTATGGGGCCTCCTGGAAGAGCTGTGGAGTAAAGTACTACAACTCCTGTGGAGTAAAGTACTACTCCTCTTCCTGTAAGTCATGTGACCCAAGGTACGAGGCCTAAGAGCTGCAGATTTTTGACATTTTGACAGATTATATAATGTGGACAAACTTGGCTTCCCCTCAGGCGTTTAAGGGTACTTTCACACTTGCATTGGTGCGGATCCGTCCTTTTATTTGCACAGACGGATCCGCACCTATAATGCAAACGTTTGTATCCGTTCAGAACGGATCCGTTTGCATTAGGTTTAAAGAAAAATGACAAAGTCCAAAACGGATCCGTTCTGAATTACATTGAAAGTCAATGGGGAACGGATCCGTTTTCAAATGCACCATATTGTGTCATTGAAAACGGATCCGTCCCCATTGACTCACATTGTAATTAAAAACGGATCCGTTAGGCTCCGCCTCTTTAGACGGACACCAAAATACAGCATGCTGCGTTTTGGTGTCCGCCTCCAGAACGGAATAGAAGCGGAACGGAGCCGAACTGATGCATTCTGAACGGATCCTTATCCATTCAGAATGCATTGGGGCTGAACTGATGCGTTTTGGACCATTTGTGAGAGCCCTGAAACGGATCTCACAAACGGAATCCAAAACGCAGGTGTGAATGTAGCCTTAGATGCGGCATCTTGTCCTCTAGTCACATTCAAAGCTGCGCAGAAAGCGCATTCTGTGTCCTGTGGGTAACGCCTGCCTGGCTCCTATTCTTCTCCATCCTCCCATCTCTCAGCCGGCCATTATAACCACTTTGTGTAAAATATATATTACCCATCATGCACCTCACTGGCCAGGCGCTGCACAATGGAAGCGTACGGGTCACGGGTTGGCGGCACGGTCTGGTGTTCTGTTTACTGCAGATAATTATACTCCTGGAGTTCTCATGTACGAGATAATAACCGCCTGTCACGTGTCCCTCTAATAGAGTTCAGGCCACATGGGGTAAGTTATAACAGCTGCCGCTTGTACACGAGCCAGAGCCTGTAATCATGAGGTGTGGGGGGGATCTGGTAATGAGCGGGTGCTGGGAGGTCTGTGATTGGATGGTGATGTCACAATGAGTGCAGTGAGGTCACACAGTCTATGTAGCAGGTCAGTCTGTGATTGGATGGTGATGTCACAATGAGTGTAGTGAGGTCACAGTCTATGTAGCAGATCAGTCTGTGATTGGATGGTGATGTCACAATGAGTGCAGTGAGGTCACACAGTCTATGTAGCAGGTCAGTCTGTGATTGGATGGTGATGTCACAATGAGTGCAGTGAGGTCACAGTCTATGTAGCAGGTCAGTGATTGGATGGTGATGTCACAATGAGTGCAGTGAGGTCACAGTCTATGTAGCAGGTCAGTCTGTGATTGGATGGTGATGTCACAATGAGTGCAGTGAGGTCACACAGTCTATGTAGCAGGTCAGTCTGTGATTGGATGGTGAGCAATGAGTGCAGTGAGGTCACACAGTCTATGTAGCAGGTCAGTCGTGATTGGATGGTGATGTCACAATGAGTGCAGTGAGGTCACACAGTCTATGTAGCAGGTCAGTCTGTGATTGGATGGTGATGTCACAATGAGCGCAGTGAGGTCACACAGTCTATGTAGCAGGTCAGTCTGTGATTGGGTGGTGATGTCACAATGAGTGCAGTGAGGTCACACAGTCTATGTAGCAGGTCAGGGATTGGATGGTGATGTCACAATGAGCACAGTGAGGTCACACAGTCTATGTAGCAGGTCAGTCTGGGATTGGATGGTGATGTCACAATGAGGGCAGTGAGGTCACACAGTCTATGTAGCAGGTCAGGGATTGGATGGTGATGTCACAATGAGCACAGTGAGGTCACACAGTCTATGTAGCAGGTCAGTCTGGGATTGGATGGTGATGTCACAATGAGGGCAGTGAGGTCACAGTCTATGTAGCAGGTCAGTCAGTGATTCAGTGGTCTACTGTAGGTTACACATAGAGGGCCACAGGGAACGCTTCTGTTTCGAGATCACTGGAGCCTTCTTCTTTTCGGCTGAGCTCCTCTTCCTTTTCCTTAATCTCCCATTGCCTGTACAATGTGCAGCGAGCCGGAAGAGATCTGGAAATTGCAGAAACCTGACCCGGTCCAGTCTTGTAAGACACGTGTAACCCGCGGAGCTGGCAGCCGTGCCTTATTTGCTCTGGTTGATTTTTGGTTCTGGTCACAGATTGTATTGCGAGCCGCTGGCTGCCTCCCATCTTGTGACATCTCGGATCTTGGCTCCTGTCCTGATGGTTTGCTTCAGTGTATCAGTGCAGATAAAATGTGACCACCTAAAGCCCAGACTGTTTGGCTCACAGAGGATGGTCTGGACTGCAAACAATTACAACAAACCCTCAGCTGTGAGAAGTATGATGTCTTTGTGGGAGATTCAGCCTCTCCATTTGCTGACAGCAAGCAGAGATGTTGAAGAATTGAAATGCAAAGAATATTGCAGTACTTATACAGTGCATAAAGGGGTGTTCCAGTTACAACAAGTTAACCCTTATCTGCTGGATCAGACCTCTGGGGCCCCCCACAGATCACAGGCTCCGGCGTCCCTCACTTGAGTGACGGCCGCCCCATTCAGAGTCTTTGGGACTGTCAGCAGAGCACTGTACTCTTGTCTTCTGCAGTCCCATAGAGAATGAATGGAGCAGCACTGCCGCTCAGTTCATATGTGGGTCACAGGACCCCGGACGGTGCCTGATCCCCACTGATCCTGTGCCTGATCCCCACTGATCAGGCACAGGAGAGAGAAGATGTTTTTAAATATTTGGCACTGCACACTCCCCTTACTCTTTATTCCCTGGAAAACCCCTTTACAAAACTCATTAACGATCGGGGGACTTCCTTTACTTTAAAGGAGGATCCCTCTGTGCAGGACCCTCATCTATCAGCCAGCCGTTCTGGAAGTCCATGCACTAGCTTGATCTTAATGGGCACTGCAATTCCCCTGTTTTCCTGTAGGAGTGCTGCCAAGGCAGTCAAGCACTTGCTGCAGGTTCCACTTGTGATCACAATCGATCACTTGGGGATCTTGTGATCAGCTGATTCGAGGTGACCCTTCTAACAACCCCCTTAAATGGTGCCACCATAGTACAGTCCTGTCACGAACCAGCGGGTGTGAACCCGCTGTGCCACGTGTCCTACCTTCTCTAAGGGCGTTGTCTAAGTGAACCTCTCGATCTTCACAGTACTCCCGATGGTGGGGATAGACTTTCCGGAGGGGAACACCAGGTCGCTACTTATTGAGGAGGATAGGCACACAAGGCAGCCGGTCCAGGCAGACCAGGAGGTACCTGAGAAAGGTACCAGAGGTGCAGGACTGAAGGATGAGGCAGAGGCGTAGTCAGACAGGAAAAAGGTCAGGGCTGGTGGCACAGGTACAGGTCGGGCAATACGGGTCGGCAACAGGAGCGTCAAGGCAAGTAGGCAGGGATCTAACAGGTAGCAGATATCAGGAACCTTAGCAGGACGCAAGGACCTTGACACTGAGGCATCTGGGAAGGGGGCTGAGCCACTTGTGTGTGCACAGGAGGGCTAGGATAGAAAGGTCACATGACCTAACCCTTAAAGCCCAGGAAGTGACGCGCGCCGCCCCTTAAGGAAGTGCTGCAGTAAACGAACAGCAAGCATGCTGCGGCCAGGGCTGAGAGCAAACTGTGGAGCGGTTCCCAGAACAGCACCCACACAGACAGAGCCCAGGACTGCAGCGGTGAATGAGAAGAACCGGCCGCAGATCACATTGAACGCGGCGGTAAGCAGGGGAACAGCGGTGCACAGCAGCCACTGTTACAAGTCCTTTGCACCTGGGTCGGTATAAAGCCAGTTCACAGAGCCTCCGGTGAATTATTTATAGGCGGCATGAAGGCGATCGGTGTAGATTGCTGTCACGTGATCCCACGTTGTGGGGCCAAGTTATCCCATCCGAAGAATCAAATAACAGCCATGAACATGAAGGTGAAGCAGTGTGCTCCTACAGCTGATGGCACACAACATGGAACTCCACCTGAGATGCAAGGGAGGGACGAGGTTCTCTATTCTAGTAGTAGGACTCGCGCTGATCTAACTATTTATTTATTTATTTTACCTAACCATGCATTGGTTATAAATACTTGAGGTTGGAGTACCACTTTATATATCCACAGGATGTGATCTAAATATGTGAGGGATACGATTCCCATCTCTCCACTTTCAGAAAAGGGGCCACACTTTATTGACTGCTTCCGTAATTCCCATACCAAGGAATAGCGAGAACTCCACACGGCCACCCGAGGCATTTCTGCCTGGATGCCATGGCTGGTGGCTACCCTGTGAGATGGGGGTTGAGGGTCAGTGCAGGGGGTCAGAGCATCACCGTGCCCATACCGTGGTGGGTAAGAAGAAAGGTCCCAAAATATGGAAGGATATAGTGGGCTCTTTTTCTGGGCACCAGGATATGGACCAGTCTCTCTTGTGCATACCCTCACCTCAAAAGGGTTGTCCCACTATATACTCTAACAGGATTTGGTTTCAGTGTCTGATTTAGTGGGGGTCCAACCGCTAGGACCTCCGATTGAATAGAGAGGCGGTTAGTAATTCGTGCTGGGTTTATCGCAGATATGTGAGCGCTTCGGGAGTCCAGCATCTCGTTCTTGTGATTTATTAGGGTCTCAACAATCCGACCACAACGGTTTTATATATGTAACCCCTGCCCTGTGGATATTGAATGAGTTCTTATGATGGGACATCTCCAGACTCTCCCCGATCAGATACTTATCCTCTATCCTATTGATCGGCAATAAGGTCTTATGGTTGACCTCTATCCTGTGGGTAGGGAATGAGTTCTTATGGTAGGACAACCCTGGACCCCCACTGATCAGATGCCTGTCCTCTATCCTGTGGGTAGGGAATGCGTTTTTACGGTAGGACATCCCCAGACCCCCACTGATCAGATGCCTGTCCTCTATCCTGTGGGTAGGGAATGCGTTTTTACGGTAGGACATCCCCAGACCCCCACTGATCAGATGCTTGACCTCTATCCTGTTGGTAGGGAATGAGTTCTTATGGTGGGACAACCCTGGACCCCCACTGATCAGATGCTTGTTTTCTATCCTGCTGGTAGGGGATGAGTTCTTATGGTAGGACAACCCTGGACCCCCACTGATCAGTTGCATGTTCTCTATCCTGTGGGTAGGGAATGAGTTCTTATGGTAGGACAACCCTGGACCCCCACTGATCAGATGCTTGTTCTCTATCCTGTGGGTAGGGAATGAGTTCTTATGGTGGGACGACCCCTTCAAAGCACACATCTCCTTGCCCCCATCTCCGGCCTCTCCTCCTTGGCTGGCATGTGCCCCCTGCATCTGAGGAGTCACCAGAGTGAGCCGGTTATTGGGGATACGTACGGCTTGTTTCCAGCAGGGATAACGCTGACTTTTCCTATCATCAGATTATCTCATTGTGTAATACTCAGCAAAGCCGCCATGACCCCGGGAGGAAGATCCTGGTATTTTGACCACAAGTGAACTCCATGTGCCCTTTAATAAAACTTACCATCTGATATGGCAGAGAATATAATCGCTTTCTTGTCTCCGCACCAGAGCGGCTGTTTTCATTCTTCGGAAGCTTTTAGCGGTCACTCCCATCAGTGCAGGGCTAAGAGCTTCTATCTGCCGGAGACGAATATTCAATTACCTCAAATGGAAGCCGATGACCTCATACCAGGCATGAAATTATTACTCATTTCGCTCCGAAGCTCCTCCTAGGTACTGACGTAGTTGTTCTTGTTCTCTAAAAGCAACCTGCTGGCTCAAGTCATTGGTCCATCTGCTATTTATGTTCCTCAGATCCTGGTCTTGGATGCTTTTTGGCGCAGTCCATTAGGGCCAAGTTGCGATCTGTGACTACAATTTAGTTAGTGTCTACAGGGAGTCTCTGGTAGTCTGAGACCCCCCCTCCCCCCCCCATCCTTTCTCCTCATTGGTTCATGCTATTGTTTGTGCCTCAGCCTGGACCAATGAGGAGACAGGAGGTGTGTCTCAGTTCACCTTAGGATCCCTGTAGTCACAGATTACAGCTCTGAGGAAAATGGCTGGTAATCATCTCTTGTAGGCGCTCTGAACGGAAGGTTGCAGCCATTTTTGAAGCTCGGGTCATTCATCCATGTCCTTCCAACTGACTTATTTTGGGAGTTCATCACCACAATATCCTCGCTACTCATTTATCTCCTTTTAAGAAGGTCTTTTACTGTTTCTTGAGGGTCTGAGCAGCATTGGACCACTCTTGGCTTTTCCTAATGGCACTTGTGCATCCATGTTGCATGAGACCAGTTACTCCTCTAGTTGATATTTGCCCAACTGAAATACTCTCTGATATTGATGACCTATCACAAGGCCTTTGATTTAAAAATACTGGAAACCTCTTCTTGTCCACCTTTAAAACCCAATGCTTGCCCATTGGGTCGGCCGGGACTTAAATCAGGGATTTACTGCCCAGAAACAATGGTTCTGTATGGGAACCAGCGATCTCGGTAGCGATTTGCTCCTTGCCATAAGTTGGAGATGATTGCTACATGAAAATGCAGCTTCATCTCCTCTGACAGTCAGGCAGTTATCGGAACACTTGATTCGTTCCCAATAATTGTCTATTAAATTGGTCCATGTACATGGCTCATTACAGTATATTGCACATTTTTTATTTTATTTTTTTGGCCAAACTTGTGTAGATGTTGAGCTTTACTGTGATTCTTGACATCCACTGAAAATTTGATTCTCACAGTAAAAAACTTCAGTTCCAGCAGCCTCTGCTTTCTGACCGGGCTTACTCCAAACTAATATTTATCTGAAGAAATATCTTAAAAATGCCACAGCAGGGCTTTCCCGCAGCGAGCTCCATTCCAGTGTGAAAGCCCTGCATTGTTCCCTGGTAAGCGGAGGCTTTGTCGCTGGTAATGGTCCCATTGTGCTCTCGGCTTCGGAACTTTTCATTCAAGAGTTGTTTTTGTCAACAGATTAATTGTTCGGATTATCCTTGTAAAGACCTCTTTTCACACATGTTGGTTTTGGATCGGAGTGTCGGTATTTGACTACTAAGAGGAGTGGGAAGGGTAAAAGAACTTTCCAAACGAGTGGACTCTGGCCACATCTTGTCTCCGGAGAGGTCGCTGTCCTCGTCGACAGGCGTCCAGTCTGTGATCGGGTTTACAGGGGTCTATGAGGACCTCCACTTGTAGACAAAATTGGAATATTTACCCCCCCCCCCACCGACATGCAAGTGAAACAGAAAATACAGGTTGTCACCGAAGAGCTGTGTTGACTTCTGCATTGCCGTACATAGAAGGAGAATCTGAGGGTGACTCCAACCTTTGGGTACCACCATGGACTTCACCACCAATCTACTCTGGTTAATGCTAGGGAATATAACTAAGTTGTGATGACTACAGGTGCTTGGCAGAAGCCTTCCAAAAAACCTGACCTTAAACGGGTTGTATCCTGAAGGTGACCCCTGTCCATAGGCCCTGTTCAGATGTCATATAGGAGAGTCCCTCTCAGGACCTATTCTAGGAGCCCCTCTGAAAGTGGCACTTGCTCTGATGGACTGAAGTTTCCCTTATATTTCATGGAGAGCCAGTCATCTGCCTGGCTAGCCAGGGCTTCCCCAACAGCATAAGCTGCTTGCTGGGGGTCTCATTGTTCAAGGGGTGTGCATTCTTAATGTGGATATTGGAAAAAGCCACTTTCATACTCCTCTGATAGTGGTTCATCTCCCTCGAGAACAAAGGATAGAGTATGTTGAAGTTCCTTGACACCCGTTGAAAGAACGTTTGCTGAACATCTAATACACATCAGATAGTTGGCCGTTCCGAGCAAAATTGGTCTGTCAAACCTTAGTCTGATGTATGCTTGGATTTATTACATAGGACGATGAAAACATTGTTGACCTATGGGCTGCATGAACTTGGAATTGAGATCCTCTCTGGACTTGTTCACCTGTCCAGACCCATATGGAAACCTCTCCTGGTCTCCTCTGTGGGTTGGACACTTAAAACTTTACGTGATATTATGTTATATACCTTTTGACACTTGATGCAGAGTATTGGATGCGATATGTAGTTATTATGTCCGGAGCAGCTTGTAGACGGGACACCACACCTGTCTGGAGAAGTTCAGCGAGAGACGGCAATGAAATCTTTGTCTGTAATGAGCCCTGACATGGTAAATGGACTGGAAATAAGATGTTGTGATTAACACATCTCCCTGTCCAGAGCCTGGACCGGACACATGGTCCCACTATGTGAAGCTTGGGCCAAAACCAGGAGCTCGCGTGCAGCTGATTCATCCATATTATAAGGGGGAATTGGTGTAATAATAGGAGTATTATGAAAGTTATTTCAATAGACTGTTAATTATATTGAAATAGTTTATCCCTTAACAATCCTAAGCCAAGTAACTTCCAATAACTATGATCATAGTACCCCCTAAGCTGCCAGATAAATGGTCACCAAGAGAAATGGTATGTACTACAGGCTATAGAGGACAAGTGCTTATTTGCAGTTCAAGAACAGAATTACTGTATTTTGTTGTTCCATAAGACACACTGGACCATAAGACACAACTAGAATATAGAGGATGAAAATAAGAAAAATATAATTTCCATCAGACCGGGATCAGACTCCCATCGGACCTCAAGCTCCTGCAGACCTCTGTATCCTACTCCATTTCCTCCTAAGATCTTAGATTGGACGCCCATCATACCACCATTCCTTCTCAGACCTCAAATCGGACCCCAGGCTCTAACCTCAGACAGAAATAAATTTGCTTGCCTCTCCTGCTCCAGACTGGCACTCGCCGCTCCCTGGTCTTCTGTCGACCTAGCGCTGCACTGTGAACTGACGTTGTACAGGACATGTGCGGTGCCCAGAAAGAATACCAGGGAGCAGTGAATACAGCCAGAGCAGCGCCACTCCCCACACCTATTGCAT
The DNA here is from genome assembly GCA_033119425.1 of Bufotes viridis. NCBI lineage: Eukaryota > Metazoa > Chordata > Amphibia > Anura > Bufonidae > Bufotes > Bufotes viridis. The sequence continues at coordinate 21,811,747 of CM065593.1, read as the reverse complement.
ACTGTTGACCACTTCCATAAAGTAAGCGGTCATTAGGATTCGCTCCATAAGACACACTGCCATTTCCACCCCTGCTTTTAGGGGGAAAGGTGCGTCTTATGGTGAGGAAAAATATTGTACTCACTACAGATGTCATGATTTTTATTTTATTTTTTACCCGATTTATCACCAGTGGCCCAAGGAATATGGTTAGGTCTGGTCCTTTTTTTTTTTTTTTTTTTTTTTTTTTTGTATGGTTGACTATATTTATGCATCTTTTGGAAGTCTTAAGCTGATTTAACTACATCAGAAGATAATATTGTTTGTGCTTCATGAGCCAAGTCTTCTGACCATTGCTGAAAACCCTTACATTTTTTTTTTTTTTTTGAGAAATCGATGGACTTCTGGAGCAATGTAAGAGCGACACAAACGTGTGTCCCTCGCCAGAATGCCAAAGCCCCATTATCGTAGCACCCAAGTCCTGGGGTCAACCTAGTATCTCTATCCTAAGAAGGAGGGGTGCTATATGTGAAATTGTATTGGTTGTGCCCCCCCCACATGGGTATCACAGAAATCTGATCATTACTAATTCTCATTTAATAGTATTCTGATCGGCATATATTCTTTCTATCTGTGGCCAATATTTGGTTTTTGTCCATGATGACGATGATTTTACCACTTTTGGCTAAAAACTCTTGGGTCAAGAGTCCTCAAACGTTTTCGTAGAGCAACAACTGTGATCACATTTTACTTCCATTCTCTAGTAGACTTGTGACAAAAACAGACTTCCTTGAGTCCTTCCCACATGTTGATCCCTGGACTTTGTTACATCAATCTGTTTTATTCGTGACCTCCCGTGTGTCTCGTTTCTGGCTTATTAGACAAAACTTAATTATTGTGCTGTCATATATTGTCTGCTCGAAGCAGAAGACCCGGCACAGAATGTCCTCTCTTGCTTGGGGAAAGCTCATACAGCTGATTTTGTTTAGCCTGTCCTGGTCGAGTCCTTCTCGACTCTGCCACCGAGTTGGGCTACTTTCACACTCGCGTTTTAGCTTTCCGTTTGTGAGATCAGTCTTGGGCTCTCATGAGCGGTCCAGACACAATAGAAAACGGATCCGTCCTCAATTGACTTTCAGTGGTGTTCAAGACTGATCCGTCTTGGTTGTAGAAGACATAATACAACCGGATCCGTTCATGGCGGAGGCATGCGGTTGTATTATTGTAACGGAAGCATTTTTGCAGATCCATGACGGATCCGCAAAAAAAAAGGCTAGTGTGAAAGTAGCCTAAGAATATTTGGCAGAATTTGGACTTGTGGGGCGGGAAATCAAGCACTTCAGGCTTTATTAGAGATCACAAATGGAAGATCTTGGCTTTATAGTGGACCCCACCTGCCCAGTTAGGGAGATCTGGTTGAGCAGGACAAATGCTGACCAAAAAAGGCCACGTCTCAAACCCTCCTCTGAACATTGTACTTAAGATTGAACCGTATAAAATGTTCGTTCCACTGGAGGAGTTGCAAAATGTTTGTGCAATAAACCCTGATCATCACTCTCCAAGTACGGGCAGATGCCACCTTACCTGTCATTGTCCACAAACGTTGCAGAGGGATAATTTTGCAAGGCAGTTATTTTGGAGCATTCAATTAGTGTCATTACTGATTATGTGGACGATCAGCAGCATGCTAGGGGCCTGTGGGATAAACGAGCTCTGAATGAATTCGATTGGAACCACCACCACGAAGGCAAAAGAAATTCTAAATTGGATGAACGTATGATGGTCATGGAGAGAATTGCACTGTTTCACCTTGGAATTCTTCAGATACCATATCCTTTGTCTTCAGTTTTTGTACCATTTTGTGATTGACCATGTATGGATATTTCTGTCGAGCTTGATTTTAATTTGGGCAGAATTAATTATAAAACATTTAAATGAAGTCCAAGGACTTTCTTTCGGAGTGGCCTGACTCTTGCCTACCTTGGTTCAGGTAGATATGATGTTCCCAAGTAATGTAGTCTAAATGGAACGTCACCATTCCTTTAAGATCAATGGCTTTCTGAGCCAGGATCACCCTTCCGATAGATAATCATGTCCTAATTTATAAACATAAGTGACACTACTTTTTTATCTACCTTGTGCATCAATTCTTGGACACCCATCTATTCTGTACCAAAGAGCATTGCACAAAACTCCCCGAAAGTTGTCTGAGTCATTTTTGATTTGTAGAACATCCTTTTTGTAATATGTGGCTTTTGTTGAGTGGTGTTAACTGACGGTGGATTTTATCACCAAAGTACCATAAGAGTCGATGGTTAATCTCCCCCCCCCCCCCTTCCAAATCCATACACATAATGTTTGGGCCCTCAAGTTCTCAATGACTTATTAATGGTTTCTGCCTCTATCTTGTTCCTGGTCGTCCGTCCTTTTCGTCTATTCCCAACTGTTTTGAGCAAAATGTCATTTTTCGTGATCTGGGTCATATGTCCAGAAAAGTACTCAAGTTCCAGTTGATAGCCTGTCCTCTGTTTATCCTCTTTGCACCAGTTTTTCTTGGAAGGTCAAACTTCCTTCTGTTGGTGGTCTGGGCACAGGGAGACCTTTTTTGAGATTTCATCTTGTGGACGGTTAAACATGATTCAGCCAGTAAGTAGCAGATTTACATAGTCTTACCTTTCGCACAGTAATTATTGTTATTTTTTTGATGACTGATGCCCTTCTTCAGGTCAGATTGTGACAGCAGCAATTTTTCTGTGTCTGGTTGTTAGGAAGTTGCTGTAAACAGAAAGCAAAATGGGTGAAAAACAATTTGGAACAATGAGGAGTTATAAGAACTGCACTGACCAGTCTTCTATCTTCTCATTCACCTAAAGTCTCCAATGTGCACTCAGTCGTGGTCGGAGACACTATTCCCTTGAGGATCAACCTTAACAAAGCTTCTGTTCTGCCAAAGTGGATGAAATATACTGTAATATATGCAGCCTCATGTTTCCTGTTCCAGACATGTCTATATACACGTACTGGGGAGGGACCCAACTGATGTTCTCATCTCCATTGTCTCCACCATCATTGTTCTGATGTATGATGTAGCGTGCAGGAGTATGGGGAGTAAATATACATTTTGCAGATTAAAAAAAAAAAAATGAAACAATTACAAGATTACAATTATGTACATGAATATAACTACTATAATACTACCTCCTATATACAAGAATATAACTACTATAATAGTGCTCCTATGTACAAGAATAGAACTACTATAATACTACCTCCTATGTACAAGAATATAACTACTATAATACTGCTCCTATGTACAAGAATATAACTACTATAATACTGCCCCTATGTACAAGAATATAACTACTATAATACTGCCTCCTATGTACAAGAATATAACTATTATAATACCGCCCCCTATGTACAAGTATATAACTACTATAATACTGCTCCTATGTACAAGAATTTAACTGCTATAATACTGCTCCGATGTATAAGAATATAACTACTATAATACTGCTCCTATGTACAAGAATATAACTATTATAATGCTGCTCCTATGTACAAGAATATAACTACTATAATACTGCCTCCTATGTACAAGAATATAACTACTATAATACTGCTCCTATGTACAAGAATATAACTACTATAATACTGCTCCTATGTACAAGAATATAACTACTATAATACTGCTCCTATGTACAAGAATATAACTACTATTATACCGCGTCCTCCTATGTACAAGAATATAACCATTATAGGGCCACATGGGTTGGAATTTTGGCTGTGGATTTCGCTGTGATTTAGCAGTGGAATTGTTCCGAACTTTGCTATTCGTAGATCCGAATTTCTTACAATCTCATCCGCTTTGCCGACGGTGTAAAATGGTGTGGATTTGCTGCACGCAAATCCATGCCGTCAGATCCACAGCATTTACGCCCCACACGATCAGATCTGAACGCTGCTCTCCTGTTATCTGCCCCATTGTGTCCATTACTGATATACATATATATACAGAATGCCCTTTTTCTCGTGAGTTCTATGGCAGATGATACATGTAATAAGCTTCTCCCATCCATTAAGGGGTTAAACCCGCTGATCCGTCGCACGTCTTGCTGCTGCCGCTGGTACATGTTTGTGAGCATCCCTCCCCTCGGTGAGAAATGTGCTGCGGGCTCCCAGCAATGGTCCGCTGCGGCCCTCTGTTCATTGTATGTGTGCTGGTCTCATTCATCGTCATTGTGGAGCGCGTCTCTTGTTTTTCACATGGCGTGTCCTGTGCGGCAGAGGTAGGGGGGTAGTGCGACCCTCCCTCTATCCAGCAGCTGCAGCCAATGGGCTCGTGTGCCCTCTGCAAACAGAGGTTCTGGTCAGAACCTGGGGCTGGACCACTAGGACCTCTCTTCTGCTGCGGTCGGATGCTGCCGGGCTGAGGTGTCGAGGACTTCCATTTAATGCTTCCTGGCGGTGGATCGGGTAAGACCTGCACGTGTCTGGGGTCCTGCTCATCCGGGGGCTTTAGGAAACAGATGTTCTCTCCGACTGGACCTTCGATGCCTTGTAAACGGCCCTCCTTCCCTGTACGGCTGTAGCAGAGTGGAGTTTGTCATTTAACTCTTTGGGACATCATTGCTCGCATAGCCTGATACTGCAGATCTTGTGGTAGGTGTTACTGGCAGTCCTATGTAAAGGCACAGATAATGAATCATAAACATGTAAGCATCTATAATGCAGTAGCTGTTATCTGCAGTCCTATGTAAAAACCACAGATTTAACCGGTCAGAACCCATAATGCAGAAGGTGTTGCATGCATCAGTAACCTGTGAGTACCAGTAATGCAGTCCTGTGTAAAACTACAGGTATTGTCATGAACCCATCAGCATGTATAAAGTAGTAATTTTATGCACGACTACAGGTAATATAGTAGGAAAATACTGCAGTCCTATGTAAAAATCAGATATTGCACATTGGCAGCTTTCTGATGTATCCTATGTAACACCAAAGAGAATGCATGGTAACCCTGGTGATGCATTGGGTGTGTGTGCAGTCCTGTGTTGGCAGCAGAGTAAATGACAAACACTGCCCTGCTGCATCAGAACTCTTGCTTCTCTGGTCACATGTTTTTTAGGTTCTCCTTCTTCTTCTTTTTTTTTTTTTTTTTTTTTTTTTTATGGCTCAGAAGTAGTGATCTGTAGGAAGAAAATCCCCTGGCACTTCCTCCCATCTGTGAATGATCAATTAACCCTGCGCTGCAGTGTTTTCTGACTAATGAGTCCACAGGATTAACGGGCCAGGACTGCAGTGATCTGTGGACTCTAAGTACAATGATGTCTCCCCCCCCCCCCCCCCAATATCTAGCTTCTTAAAGGTCCAGATACAACAGAATATCTGCAGTATTGTCGTATTAAAATAAATGCTTAAAATTGCTTTATAGCTCCTTGTCTAAATCGGGATCTGCTGGCGATCAGTTACTGGTCCGGTGGCGGATACAGCACCCCCCCACCCCCTCACCCCCACCCAGTGGCAGTAATGGTCACCTCTGGCTGATCGAGGTGAAGTCCTGAGCTGGGAACTGCCCTTATTTGTGTTCCATATACCATATAAGGGCGTATGTGCAGGGGTTGTCCTAAAGGGACAGCCCCTGAGGATCTTTCGTGGAGACATACCAGGGCAGCTATTGGGTATCTACGGCTTTATGCATCCCCCCTCTCTGCTGATTTGTCTAAGAGGAATCACATGACCCTCTTTGGGAGCCAATCAACCAGAAGGGATCCAAAGGTTAGTTATACAGCACCTGCTCCTAGGACAGAAAATGTGACGCTCCACATTTGAAAGCTTCACTTGATCAATTTTGAGAACAGAGAGAACAATCGTGACCCCCTGCGAAAGCCCATAACAAGAAGCGGGGCATATTGGGACCCGCAGTGCCTGCCGCCACTGCCGAACCACAATGCACATGACCTAAACAATCTTGACACCTTCCTTGCCCGGAAGTTGGACATGTTCTTGACTGGCTTCCAGGCTTGTAGACCACCGATGCTCGACCATCGCACAGGTTGGCACCAGAAGGAATGATCACCAAAAGTCTGGCCAGCTGCCACCACCGTCCTCTAGTGGCCCATATACACTGCATCAGTGCTTACCGTGTAGGAGCCTACTACTTGGTCCTCACAATCCTGTCCCAGACTCCAAGCAGACGGTTTGACCTGAGTAGTGGGACACTGAGGTATGACCTCCCAATCTCCTGCACCAAGTACAGCCGGAGACGGTGGCGTACATAGAGAAGTAAGGGCCCCATAGCAAGGACAGAAGGGGTTCTGCCTAAACCCTTTTCAATGACCCTTGGGCCATTTTTCCACTGGTAGAGGCCTGACCAGGTTTTTAACTCCAGTAGAAGAGGAGATAATCCCAACTAAGACTGGGCCCCATAGCAGTCGCATGGTCTGCCGCTATGGTAGTTACGCCCCTGGTCGGAGAGTTCTTGGTGATTGGAGGCGTATTTTATCTGCATGAATAATGTAGGACGAGTGCATTAGGAGAGCACAGGGACTGCTGAAGTGGAAAGCTCATACACGGCGTTCAGAACGAAGCGCCATTTCAATGAATTTTTTTTTTTTTACTGAATGATGAGTCTGATCTTTCCCGTGACCGTCACCTCCGACTCCGAGCGTGACCCAAATTAGGAAGCTATAAAACGGCTCATCACATCCGTCATGCGTCTCTTGTATCTTACTTGTCCCTGAATAGAAAGTCGCCATACGGGGCGACGACGAACGGTGGAAAACATTTTTCTAATGTATTTTATCTGTGCCACTATCTTGAGGTTACAAGCCCGACGCCTGAGGCTGCACTACTGAAAGATCCTGACTCCTGTAGCCCTTTTAGTGCCAAATCACCATCTAGATCAATGTACACATAAGCGTCACTGCTCAGGATGACACTGCTTTTGAAATATCAGAAGGGGTGGGGGTGGTGATGGGGGGTTGTCTAAGTAGTGCAGGTGCTTAGGTTGTCTCAGTAGTGCAGCTTTAGGTTTTGGGTCTGTGCAAACTGTTCATGTAAGGACCTTCCATTACAATGGGAAACTGATTACAAATCTGCTAGCCAATCTAGAGCCCCAAAAATATCCACTTTCTAGAGTCACCAGCTCCGGGGGATGAAATATTTAGTTATTTTCTTTCCCGACACGTTTCACCGTCGGGCTTTTCAAGAGCTTGGTTGAGACCCCCTCAAAAATATCCTTCTCGAGTGGTACGCTTTGATTCGCCACCTCAGGGGAACACCAGCTCCGGGGGAAGGAATAATTGGCTTTCTTTTTCCCCAGCTAACACGTTTCACCATCCGGTTTTTCCAGTGCTTGGTCAAGACCCTAAAAAAATAACCAATCGCCAATGGAACCCTTTGACTTGTCACGTCAGGGGAAGGAATATTCCACTCTTGCCAGCCAACGCATTTCACAACTGGGCCTGCCATGAGGAACATATATTTTTCTCCCATGCCAAACTGGTGGGTTTATTGCCCTCCATTGTGGTACTCACCACGGTTATCTGCGATACCCCTCTACCCACCTTAATGGGCATGGAATGGTCCCTGAGATTCAGGAGGGGTCTATTCTGTCACGTGGACCCTGACCCCCATGGAATGTGTATGTTTGGGATCTTAGGATTTCTATGTTGGCCTGAATGTGGCTTCTTACCTCCGCTCACCAGTCTTCAGTTGCAGATTTTTTTTTTTTTTTTTTTTTCCCTTCACTAAAAAGCATTTTTGAAATATTTCTCCCTTTTTTAGCTCTCATTCTTTTCTACGTTCTGCTCTGGCTTCTTAATTTTTGATTTATTGCCATAAAGACTCTGACGACCCATAATAATACACTACAATTGGGATCCTGTCCAGCCACAGATTCTTGAGGCGAAATTCAGAGGGTACCTCCGTGTCGCCCTATCTTTGAATGACGGGCATATAGCCGAGGTTGTAGCTGCACTCGGGTCCTGGTGCCTACAGGGGACCTTTCTTCTGCCATGTAATACGGGGCTCATGTATCTGATCTTGGTGCGAGTTGTGCTCCCGACCTGCAGGTTTTCTTACAGTCCACATAGGGCAGCTGACCGGTATCCAGTACACAATTTTGGGGTATGCTTGTATGAGGGTCATGCAGGGTCTTCTGGCTTCCATTGCAAATGGATTCTGCGCTCAAATCTACCAAGATGCAACATCTACACGGGGTTTGTATGTTCTTCCCACGCTTGCATGAGTTTCCCCCTAACGGCAGAGACATTACATAGCTAAACGCTCGTTTCGATCTTCCATACACTGGCATGCGTGGCTCAACCAAGCATGCATGGGCCCTGTAGCAAGCTACGGCCATACACCACATCTACTCGAAAGTAAAAGGATTAGGCATGTTGAAATCCAACTGCCCAATGCTTATCTCTCCGACCATCTGCTATCTGACCGTTTCTGACAGGCCGATTGTTGGGAAAGAAGGTTTTCCTTCCTGACAGTCGTCTGCTCGTTCAGTGAAGGAGTCCGTGGCATTTACTTGCAGTGATCTCCTCCACCGTATAAGGACAAGGGATCGCCATTGCGATCTCTCTTCCCCATACAGAATCCTTGCTTCTGGACAGCAGATCTACTGCGCAGAGACTATGATTGGCGCGCCTGCACGAACGATGGGATCACGTTTTGATCGTTTATCGGGTGACAGGCGCCATGTTTTCATGGCCAGATTATCGGGTACGATAATCTGAATGATTATTAATGTTAGGGGCCAGCACCAGAGTTAGACCATTCACACGTCCGTGGTGTATTGCGGATCTGCAATACATCCGGCTGGCACCCCCATAGAACTGCCTATTAAGAAAAGGGCATGTTCTATTTATTTTTTCCCGCAGTCGCAGACCAAAAGTTTTGGGGCGCACTCCGGAAGTGCGGATGCAGAGAGCACATAGTGTGCTCTCCGCATCCTTTTCCGTCCCCATAGAGAATGAATGGGTCTTGATTCATTCCGCACAATTGCGGAACGGATCGGGACGCATTCCACGGACGTGTGAATGGACCCTTATAAAGGAGCCTGTCAGCAGGAGAGCCACTGATAAACACAACCGGGTGCCTTCTAGGACTCGCTCAGCTGAAGGAAACAAGTCAGAGGTATTACAATCTGGAGAAAAGGACTTTAAAGGGGTTCTCCGGGCTTTTTATATACTGATGACCTACTCTCAGGATAGGTCATCGATATCAGATCGGCGGGGGTCCGACACCCAAAGTTGGACCCTGCCGATCTGATATTGATGACCTATCCTGAGGGTAGGTCATCAGTATCTAAAAAGCCCGGAGAACCCCTTTAAACTCGTATGCAGAAGAGTAGTTTAGTGCAGACCCGAGCCCCTCTATGTGCACCCTTCCTCTGCCAGCCCCTCCCTCTCCTTCCTGATAGAACTATTGATCAATAATAAAAGCGAGGGGCTAACAGGAAGTGGGAGGAGCAAATGTGCACAGAGGCTTTTGCCAAGTTATAAAATATATATATATATATATATATATATATATATATACAAATTAGGGCTTTGGTGCAGTCAGGGCATCACCATTGCTCTTGTTTGCATCCAAGATCCCCTCCCTTCTGTGGTCAGACCCTCCGTCACTGCTTTGTCAATTCCTGGCCCTGTCAGTCAAAGCAGCAAGGCAGGGGCTGACCACAAAAAAAAATTAATGGAGCTTGGGTGCAGCAAGAGCAATGGTGACGCCCTCATTGCACCAAAGGCCTAATGTATTGTAACTCGATAGTGGAGCCTCGGATCAACAAAAGAAACTTGTGTTTGTGTCTGTAGAGCTGGATGGTCGCTGGAGTCCCTTTAAATGCTCATTTGCATACGGATTAAAATGACTTTTTCTCCAGAGTGAAGCACTGGATCGCCAAATGAAAGGTATCCTTACATTCAGCGGAGCTAGTCCTCCAAGGTACCGTGGCGGGTTTATCAGTGAACTTCCTTCTGATGGGTTCCTTTAAGCCTGATCCTGCATACGGTGGCCCCTGGATTACTTGCCCGGCTCCTATACAGTCATGCAAATTACTGGTTGCAAAACTTGAAAAAATGCCCTTAATGGAAACTGTATCCTGCCTGCGCGTCTGCCGCTATCTCTTGTATCTAGGGCTTGGTGTTGTGCTGAATGCGAGCATGTTGTGGTTTTCCTCTCCTTCTGACACTCCCTTTTATTCCAGTAAAAAATTGATCGTTCGCTCTAGGGTTACAGTAAAATATGTCCATTGTCTCGGCGTTGAATGGGATGAATGTTTCGCACAATGCGCTCATTGCCTAGGGTGGCCTGCCGTCCTTCCAGAATTCCCATGTGCTTCTTTGAGACCATGAGAGCTTCTTTTCAGAGACCATGAAAAATGAACTTTCGCCATTGACGTGCTGTTAAAAAATAAATAAATGATCGGCGCATGGTGTAAATTTCCTTAGTATGGCGCCACCTGGTGTAAATGTATGCACATGGTATTGCGCCACCTGGTGTAAATGTATGCACATGGTATGGCGCCACCTGGTGTAAATGTATGCACATGGTATGGCGCCACCTGCTGTAAATTTATGCACATAGGTATGGCGCCACAGTAAATTTTGCACATAGTATGGCGCCACCTGGTGGTCACAATGTATAGCAATGTACACGTCCGTCTAATGAGTGGCGTGCTGGTCTGACGTGCTTGGTCACTCTTCCCAAAGCCCGGTTTCTGTATACCGATCCTCTGTTCCCTGCAGGGCAGCCAATTGGATAAAGCTTTCTGCCCTGCTTGTCAGGAGAGGAGCATAGTCTGTGCAGTAGTATGGCAGCATAGCTGAGAAGACTCCTAAGTGGGAAGCAAGAAGGGACTATATTGTCAGCTGCCAGAAGGGGAAGGTGACTGATTCTGTCTAGAGCCCTTCGCCAGATGCACCAAACAGGACACAAGAAGCAAAAACTGTTGACGAGTATTTTTATGGTAGAATTGCAGTCCTTTTAGGACCATGGTGAGCTCTCTGACCACTTTGTCTACATGGTGCCGTCAAAGGCCGACCCTCTAATCTAAGACATATCCTCTATCCAAAGGATCTGGGACTCTTGTTTGTGGCTGGGGTCGCCCTTTGAATAGACCCTGCTGCCATCTGAGCAGGACTATATTGCTATGCAGGGGACCCGAAAAAGGTGAAGAATTTTATCACTGGGGTTATAAAATAAAATAAATCATTCATCCGTACCAAAGTGCAATGCAATCGCTGGAAATGATCTCCCCGGCGGCTCTTTTAATGTGGAGCTCTGCTGTAAGCCCCATGTAATCTTTTACTTATAAGATAGAAACCCTCGGCAATACTAGGACAGAGTGCACACATTAGATTAATACAGCCCAATCTGCCAATTTCGTCTGCCCTGGACGACCTTTTGCCGTGTCTGGGGGTCGTCCCAGTTCTTCCCAAACGACAGATAAGAATTGTACTGATTGATTCTGAGAAGATGGGTCCAAAAGGCTTATTACATCCCCATGAACCAAACGGGCTCTGCCACATCTGTCCTGTAGTGAGCGGTGTTTGAGCCAAGCACATTCCTGGCGACAGATTGACCCCTTCCCCGCCATGATGCCTGACATTATTTAGCGGTACCCCCATAACAAGTTCTGTTCCGCTTGCTCTGTTTCCGGCCACGCTCAGATTTACGTGTATTTACAGCTGGTAATTAAATCAGGGCGCTAAGCAGCTTTTGGCTTAAAAAATTTGCCTGATTAATGGTCCAAGGAGATTTAGAATTGTTCTGCGCTTGTGCCCTGCTAATAACTGGAATATTTTGTGGTCGTTCAGGACTGACTGTACGGCCAAGTCCTATTTATTCCTCTTGATCAAAGGGTTATTCGTAAATCGTGGAGAATCCTGACAAACATTGAAGTCCTCAAGGTGCGATCTGTGGGGGTCGGCCTCCGAGACCTTAGCCAATCGGCAAAACGAAGGGCGGCGGCTCCTTGAATGCAGCACCCCATATACCAACTCTCATCCATACAATTGGGTCTGGTACTGCAGCTTGACCCTAGCCCTCTTTGTCAAGCTTATTGGTTAAGTTATCTGTGGTAGGACCGCCCATGGGGAGCCCTCTGTTCTCTCTCTGTATGTACACAAATTGCCTCCGCCCTTCTCTGGTAGCATGAGTATCCTCAGGGCAGGTCATCAGATCGGTGTTTGAAGAGGCCGCTGTGCTCACTGGAGCTCAGGTGAGCGCTGCAGTCTATTCACAGCTTATCAAGCACAGCGCCGTACATTCACTTCAATGGGCCTGAGCTGCCCCTAGGCCAAGGATGGGCAAACTGTGGCTCTCCAGCGGTTGCAAAACTACAACTCCCAGCCTACAAAGACTGCTTACAGCTATCAGCCTACAGCAGGGCATGGTGGTAATTGTAGTTTTACAACAGCTGGAGAGCCGCAGTTTGCCCATCCCTGCCCTAGGGCATGGGACTGTTGTAGGGGCCATCACTGGCCTAGGAAAAGGCCGAAGGGCTCACAGAGCGCAGCAGCCTCTTTGAATAACGGCGGGGTCCCACTCCCGGGAGGATAGCCCATCACTTTCAAATTCCTGGATAACCCCTTTTAAGATGATAGAAGGGTAAGGGGCGGCTACCACAGTTTAGAGGCTCTACACAGAGTGCCCCTTTCTCTGGAGGGCCCAACACTCCCTTGTAGGACAAGGACACTACAGAATTCTTTATTTTTCTTACCCTCTGAGGTTCTTCAGCTTATTCCCTCAGGATATTCCCTGATCTAAGGGAAAGTCCTAGAATTGTCTGATTACACCACCATCTCGGTGTCAGAACTGGCCAGGAAACCTCTACGTAAATGTGAGAATTTAAGTTGGACTGGAGCAGAGCTTTAGAGTAGGACTATAAGATCACTTCATTGCGTTGCAACATAGCATCTACTGATGGTCACGTTGCTTCACGAGACAAGAACACAACCTCAGCGTGACGGTCACCAAAAATATCCACTTGCGGGATCTTTGGTTGCACGTGGACCACTTGTGGGATCTTTGGTTGCACGTGACTGCCAAGCAAGATGGATAGTTTCCCTTTTAACGTTAAAAGGTTAGATACTGTCTCAAAGGGAGACTCTTCTGGAAGGTGGCTCTAGCGAGACGGTTCGTTCTCTGTCTAGGAGATACCTCTTTGCATATTTTCGTGGAACATTGTCACAAAGTCTTTGTACACAGATGGTCTCCTTAAGAAAAGAGAGTACCACTCCTAAGCTCCAGTTCAGTTTGAAGAGCACTAGAAAACCTGCAGCTATCTACCATGGAGAACCTATCCAAAGTGGAATCGGCAATCTTCTGAGTGTCAACAGATGTCGGGGTAGATTAGGATGAGGCTACCAGATTTTATTGTGCCCAGTCCTTTTTGTTATTTTTGATAAACCATTCCTTTCTTGTATAGATGGCTTAAGAGCCACCTAGATCTTGGTTTCTAGATCCAGCCATATTTACGACTGTGAATGTTGAAAGTTGTTTTGGTTTCCTTCAAGGAAGCGTCTACTGTATGCAGCTTGAAGGACATCTGATCCCTACAGACACCCCCATACTTAGCATTTTGGAGGACATGTAATATTCCCCCACCACCGCCCACGCTTTACCGTTACAAAGGTGGCTCTTCCTATGTTGAGAGGAGAACCTGGCCATGGCATTTCACCGTCATCTTGGAACTGAATAGAGTTTCTTAATGTGCTGAAATGTCAAGTAACTTGAAGAGCGCACGCTGATAACTGCCCTCCATTCTCATGAAATGCCAAGAGCGGCCAATGTCATTCAAGGGCGAGCACTTAACCTTTGCAGCATTGTTTTGCGAAGACAGTAGGAGCATAGACCAGAGAAAACAATGCGGGGCCAGGACTGTCACATGGACTGGCAAAATCGCCATTATAAAAGGTGGCACTAAGACGCAGCAGGTATTCCGGCTTCCGTCCGGCCGCACTCCTGTCTCTCGGCATGAGGAGATGCAGCATGACGATGGCATGGGTAAGCCAGACGTCTCATTACTCGGTGTCGGTGTCTGTATGTTGTCCAGGTCATATGAAGGAACATAACTGGTTATTTGGCCAACAGATATTCTTTCTGGCTCCCTCCGTAAACACTTGGCTTGGCCGGACGTGCATGTCTTCTCAATTCGGAAAGGGGAAAATCTGCTGACGTACCCCTCTGGGGTCACCTCTATCAAATGGGATTGAGCATGTTGAAAACAAACGGTTCGACCCTTCATTGCCCTGGCATCTGCCACTGGGAGAAAGTCTGGTCCACCCCATACACTTAAGATGGTCAGCAAGTCCTACCAAAATCGACCGACGTTCATGGGCTGCTGTTCCATCCTAAGAACTGATCAGTGGAGGGTCCGATTACTGGGACCCCCCCATCTCTAAAGTGGAGCAGTGGTCGGGCATGCCTTCCAGCAGTCGGACCTTCACCTATATTTTGGATAGGGGAGAAGTTGTTTATGGTAGGTCATCAACCCCTTTAAGGTATGTTTTCTGCAACTTTCACCTTGCAAGTTCTTCTGCTCACTTCACATCCCATGCGGCCGTAGCCCTTACGCCATCTTTTACCAGGGCGTTAAATGCAGGATCGGTCAGTAAAATATGGAAACCCCAACGTGTAACCAAAGCCTCGAGAGAAGCTCGGGTTCCTGTTTTATGTAGGTGCACAAGTAAGTAGCAGCAGAATATCGTGTAATAGCTCAATTTGCTGAGGATTTCTGCCCCATAAGGGGACATGGCTCTTGTGACATGCGATGGGGGAGGGGGAAATCTTGCAAATCTTTTAAACCCAGCAGATCCGATTGCGGTGTTTAGTGTGGGGAACAGATGCCTGTGGGTATCTGTATTGGTCAGATTCTCCAAACTTCAGGAATTCATTGGTTCCATTGCTGCAAATTACTGTGCAAACCCTTCTGACACATAGTAACAAAAATTTGCACCGACTTTAGGGCATGCAATGGATTTCCAAACCCACAGTGTGGTTGCAGATTTTCACCAGATTTTATAACACTTGCTGCAGATTTTCCCCCTTAAAGGGGTTCTCCGGAAATGTGTTTTAAGTGCCCGCAGTCTGCCTTTCTAAACAGAAGATTCATACTCCCCGTCTCCCCAATGCTGTCTCCACTGCGTTTACATCCAGTGCTGCATGGGCATGGTCACATGCAGCACATCCCTGCTGAAGCCAGCCATTGGCTGCAGTGGAGCACGTGACTATGCCCATGCTGCACCAAGGGTTGACACTGCAGGGACTGGAGCATGAGCACAACGGAGAACTGGAGCAGTGGGGAGCAGGTAAGTAAGAGTCTACTGTTTGTAGCCAGGTAGGCTGCAGGCACTTGCTAACAACTCATCATTCCCCCTAGAACCCCTTTAAAGAGCGTTTTTCAGCATGGCCAACCATATTAAACCAGATATACTGCCTGGTAGGGATGACTCTGCTGTTTAAAATGATACCTGTATTGTGAAAATCGATTGTGGCGTTTCCAAGAAAAGAGACCTTTATGCGAGAAAGGGCTTCAGTGTACCGAGGGGCGTGGCCACCATAGTCGATGGGCCCCGCCCCTTTGTGCTCTGATGCCCTCATTTACACAAAGAATACAATTCCTTCTTTCTTGGGAATGCTGCAGCCGATTTTCACAAGACTGGTGTTGTTTTAATCAGCAGGATCAACCCCGTGCATTGGGATGCTTGGTTTGATGGGGTTGATCCTGCTGGCGGGTGCTCTTTAAAACCCTCCTGCAGTCATTCATGGGGTAATGCCGACTAAAAATACGTAAAATGCAAAAATCTGCAACCATATTGACCAGACTTTGCAACATCCAGGCCCCTTTATCCAGTTTCTCTATCCTCGGGGGGCTGAACGTGGTGCAGGCTGAGGCAGAGTATTAGACTTGCGCCTCGTTACTGCCTGGAATGCACAGTAAAGCTGCAATTACGTGGGAGAACGCCGCCTGACTCGGGAACACATTGTGCCAGATATCTCGGCTCTCCAACCAACGCGGCTATTATCTGTGCAGCGATGACATCTCGGCAATCACTTAGTGCAGATCGTGGCAGTAAGTATCTACTACAGTCAGAACCAAAGCCGCTGTAACTCTTCCGTGACTGACACAGGCGTATTTCAGAGCAAGGGTCCATTCACAGGACCGTATCCGCAAAACGGGGATAGCAGCTGTGCGCATTACGCATTTTGCAGATGGGATTGTTCTTCCCTAGGATAGAAATGCCTGTTCTTGTGCACAAAACAGACAAGAATAGGACATGTTCTATTTTTTATTTTTTATTTATTTTTTTCGGGAATAAACGAATGGGACCGCATCTGATCCACAAAATTGTAGAATGGATGCCCACAAAAAAATACGGTCATATGAATGGGCTCCAATTATGGTACCGCCGGAAACTTGTATTACTTAAAGGGGGTCCAATGTAATAAAAATAAAGTGACCGTGACCAGTTCTGCACCCTCTAATAGACACTGTGCTTCAATTCCCCACAAGAGCTCTGCTTGCTGCCAGTGAATGAGAACATTCTTGCTTACATCTAGAGACTAACTCAAGGCTCCTGGGCTCCAGTGCAAACAATTTTATCTACTTCTTACAAGCATTTTTTTTAATGATTTACATTTTGCTCATTTTGGTAGGTCTTTATTAAAAATGTTCAATTGTTTCTGAGTAAAGGGGTTAAAAAATCAGTCTATTTGCAAGCTGCAACTGTTTTCTTGGACTCCCCACTTGGCTCCTGTAGCTCTGACCTCCTAAACACTCATCATAGGTCAGTTCTTATCAGACTGATGGATATGGCTGACATAGGTGTTTAGGGGGTCAGGAGATCAGAGATAAGAGCTCTACATGGGCAGCTTGCAAACAAACTGAATTGTTTTTTTAACCCTTGTTACACAGAAGTGGCTGAACACTTTTTATAAAGACTGATTTGAAAACGTGCTTTTTAACCCAAAACGGGTAAAATGCAGTCCTACAACTGCCCCTTGAGGTGGTGGGTATGAGCTGTGGGGTCCCATGTTGAAGTCCGTTTGGTGCAGGGACGCGGAGGGAGGTTGCGTGGATTGGCAGCTGCGATTCTCATATTAAAAAGAAAAAAATAGGACAATAGAGGAAGTTGTTGATTTCATGTGTAATGAGAGTAACATCCTAATCTTCCTCTGACCTCTCAGTCATCAAGGCTCCCGGAGAAGAAGCTGAAGACATTGTTCATGTTTACTAGATGACCCTGGTGTCATCCGCCCCACGTCTCCTTATAACCCACGCCTTATGCTCCAAAACTTTACGTATTGTATTGGTGCAGTTCTTGTCCGATCGAGGTGTAGGGGGACGTATAAATAAATGTACCCCCGGGTCTACGTGTCCAATGTGCTAATCACTCTTAAAGGGTAACTCTTACTAGGATTTTGTCATGTAGATATTTTTTCCATGTGCGTTTAAAGAGGACCTGTCACCAAAAAAATGCAGTGCAATCTGAAAGCACCAAATTATAGAGCAGGAGGAGCGGAGCAGATTTATGTATAGGTTTGTGGGAAAAGATTCAGTAAAGTTTAATTTTTACCTTTACCTCTGCAGCCCTGTGAAGTGCTATCGGTACAGGGAGGCGCTGTAATCGGGGACGGCTATCTCTGTATACACACGGTGCTATCGGTCCCTGATAACCCGTCCGTTCTGTACTGATAGCTGTTCACAGGAGGTAGGAAAAAAAAAAGCAGAGATACAAATGTATGAGGCTACTTTCACCCTAGCTTTTAGTTTTCCTGTTTTGAGATCCATCATAGGGACTCAGTACCGGGGGGAAAAAAGGCTTCAGTTTTGTCCCCATTCGCTGTCAATGGGGGGAAAAAACTGAACAGAACGAAGTGCTCCAAAATGGGTTCCGTTTAGTTGCGTTCCCAGACCGTAGAGCAAACCGCAACATGTTGTAGTTTGCTTTCCATCTGGCATGACCTCCAATGCAAGTCAATGGGGACAGATCAGTTTGCTCTAACACAATAGAAAACGGATCCGTCCCCCATTGTCTTTTAATGGAGTTCATAACAGATGCAGGTGGTTGTATTATCAGTAACGGAAGCGTCTTTGCTGTACCCTGACAGATCCAGCAAAAACGCTAGTGTGAAAGTAGCCCAAATTACATGTTTTACTGAATCTTTTCCCACAAAAATATAAATCAGTCTGCTCAGCTCCTCCTGCTCTATAACATGGTGCTGTCAGATTGCATAGAATTTTTTGGTGACCGGTCAGCTTTTTAAAGAGCTGCCTCCTATATACAAGGATTTTATTTATTTTATGCACTTTTATAGCGCTGTTATATTCTGCAGCGCTTTACAGACATTAACATCAAGATGTCCCCAATGGGGCTCACAATCTAAGATCCCTATCAGTCTGTCTTTGGATATAAGTATTATACACTGTACAATACTGCACTGTACTGTTCTTGTGTACAAGAATATACGGTAATTACTATAATACTGCCTCCCATCTACAAGAATAGAACTACTATAATACTGCTCCTATGTACAAGAATATAACTACTATAATACTGCTCCTATGTACAAGAATAGAACTACTATAATACTGCCTCCTATATACATGAATATAACTACTATAATACTGCCTCCTATGTACAAGAATATAACTACTATAATACTGCTCCTATGTACAAGAATATAACTACTATAATACGGCTCCTATGTACAAGGATATAACTACTATAATACTGCTCCTATGTACAAGAATATAACTACTATAATACATGCTCGCCTATGTACAATCGGATATAACTACTATAGTACTGACATCCTATGTCACATGCACATGAATATAATCTGTCCACTATAATACGTAAGCTGCCCAGTCCCCATCCCAGGTCAGGCGCTCAGTCCCTCCATGCTCCTCCAGCCCGCTTGCCTTCTTCATTCATAAAAGTGGGCGGAGCGAGCAGGCAGGACATGAGGCGCATGGAGGAACTGAGAGCTCAAGCTGCCCGATTCCTCCAAGCACCTCACGTCCCTCCTGCGTGCTCCGCCCACTTTATGAATGTAGAAGGCGTCTGGGCAGGAAGGAGCATGGAGACTGAGCGCCTGACCGGAGGGAGACCGCATCAAATGTTAGTCATTCCGGCCACTTGTGTGTGGGGGATCTCTGGATGACACTGTGGGGATCTCTGGATGACACTGTGGGGGATCTCTGGATGACACTGTGGGGATCTCTGGATGACACTGTGGGGATCTCTGGATGACACTGTGGGGATCTCTGGATGACACTGTGGGGGATCTCTGGATGACACTGTGGGGATCTCTGGATGACACTGTGGGGGATCTCTGGATGACACTGTGGGGGATCTCTGGATGACACTGTGGGGGATCTCTGGATGACACTGTGGGGGATCTCTGGATGACACTGTGGGGATCTCTGGATGACACTGTGGGGATCTCTGGATGACACTGTGGGGGATCTCTGGATGACACTGTGGGGGATCTCTGGATGACACTGTGGGGGATCTCTGGATGACACTGTGGGGGATCTCTGGATGACACTGTGGGGGATCTCTGGATGACACTGTGGGGGATCTCTGGATGACACTGTGGGGGATCTCTGGATGACACTAATGGGGGATCTGTGGATGACACGTATATAGCATAATATGCTATATATGTGTTATCCACATAGCCCCCTGACAGTGTTTGTGAGTAAAATAAAACCATTTTTTACCAACTACTAAGAGGGTACTTCACTATATGCCGGTCGTTTAATCTTACAGAGGAGACGGTCTGAGGAGGATCGAACCCTTTGAGAGAGGAGGACAAAGGCCAATACCCTTATATATTCACCTGTGCTTCGTACGACGGATTTAGAAGCAGCGCGGTTTCAGACCCTTTACTATATGCTGAACTCAAGAACTGAAATGCGCAGTGTTTTTCAAAATAAAATACATATTTGCATTAGTGCAAAAGTACAAAATACAAAACTTGCCATTTTCTTAATAGCGCTGCACAGAACAGATTAATAAAATAGATATAAGAACATGTGTTCATTAAAATAACGACTTTCCCCCAGCCCCCCCGCCCTCCCCGCACTGTAACTGATGTATCGCCGGGCGCGCTGTGCAGCATAGTGTTCGGAGATGCAGTGTCACGTAGAAAGTCAACCATCGCTTTATAAGACACACTTTTGGGGGGGGAAAAAGTGTTTCTTATAAGGCGAAAAATACGGTAATATAATTGCAGCATTTTTGGGTCGGCAAATTGCGATATGGCGATTAATTGCGATTGCTTTCGCGATATATTGTGCAGGCCTACTGCCTACTATGTATAAGAATATAATAGCTCAACAATGGAATCGGTATAATAGCAGATAGATCCAATGATAGAAAAATGTGCATTTGACGGTAAAAGAATACATGTATCTCGCTGGAATTGCTCTTTATGGTAAACTACGGTAGATGTGATTTGTATGACATGGAAAGCTCTGCTATCATTCAGACAGAGCCTTAGAATTTCACCGCACTGATGTGCATTGTGTAGACCCCTGAGCCTTACTGCCCCCATTAGAGTTTAGCGAATAGTTCCATGTCTAATGAATCCTTCTGTCCGCACCGGGTTGTCTATGAATACCAGGCTTGACTTTCTCGCCCTTCCTACAATAACTGATATAATGATTCTCCGCTTCCTGAGCACACGGACTTGGGAAAGAACAAGGCGGGCAGAATTTAGTCAGCGGTGAGTCAGTCGCTCTCGCCGACAAAATCATGAAGTGACTTCAATAAAGTCCCAGTGGAGAACAGAGATTTCTATTCTGGGAGAGTTTGGCTCCATACGTCAGAGCGCTGTTATCAGGAAACTGAGATAACTCTGCCACTTTCTGCCCCTCGACAGGACGGTGGTGACATCACAAGGATGGAGATTTGTCACTTTGGGAAAAGGAAACCGTGAGCAATAATGGAAAGCTGGTAGTCATTATGGCTATGGTTTTTGGTCATGACCAAAGATCTCGGTGCAGCCCTGAAACTAACAGAAGTCAGTGGGGTTGTGTCACAAGCTGCAAGCTTCCACGACTTCAAAAGTCACAAGATTTCAAGCAGATCTGGATTTCTCATGACTATCGGGTTGCCACAACCCGCGGTTAAACTTGACTCCATTCACTTTCATTATGTTGTGCTTTATCGTTGCCTCATAGCTTCATCCGACGCTCTAAGTGACTTTGAAGACCTTTAGTTGAGTTTGGGCCGTGGTGTCTTGGACAACCCTTCTCAAAAAGGTCTCCATTGAAATGTTCGATCTGGTGGTGTTGTCAAAGATCCAAAAATATTATCCATCGTTTGGAAGGGAGTTGCAGATTGGTTAATCATTGGGCTTGAAATATAAACCGTGCCGGATGTAGGCAGAGATGAGGGAGGCCTCGCCATCCATCGTCACCAAGGTTGGCACATTTTCTTGTCGTAATTTTCCTACTGCCTTGGCTGTGGGGTTCTACGCCGGCCACACACAAGGTTTCTGTGTAAGAGGCCAACCGTCTTATAATGATAATGAATAGCAGATGTCGGAGAGGAAAGAAAGATCCACCATGATTAATTTCTCCATATGTTGTAGTGGGGTCGGGAGAAACGGCTATTGGCGTCTCATATATGACTAGTTCAGAAAATAGTAGAAACCTTTTGAGGATGGTAGATGTCGGGGAGGAAGGAAAGCATGTTAAATTTCTAAATGCCCAATTCTTTGTTTGGGTCGTAGGCCTCAGATGCCTCTTTCTATTGAAATTCTACATGCTCTCTGTTTATGGCAAGGCTGAGAGCAACAGCTATATCACGTGTACGGCCGGTTTAGTCCAAAAATGTATGGAAGCCTTCTCTGATGATGGTAGGTATCAAAGAAGAAATTCAACATGCCCCATTCTTTGTTGCTAGGCCACTCTCCATGTTTTTGGTAGGCCTGCGAAGAAGAGCTGTTGGCTGTCGACGGCTATATCATGTCTGTGGCTGGTTTAGTCCAAAAAAATAATGGAAGTCTTCTCCAATGACGGTAGGTGGCAGGGAGCAAATGAGGCATGTTGACTCTCTACTGCTTCATTCTTTATTGGCAGGCATTCATACCTCTCTCCATGTTTGTGGTGGGGCTGGGAGAAAGAGTTGTCGACGGCTATATCATGTGTATGGCCGCCTTCGACAATGATGGGCATCAAAGAGAAAAGAAGGCATGTTGAATTTCTACTGCTCCATCCTTGGTTGCCAAGCCACTTGTACCCTTTTCCACGTTTGTTGTGGGGCTTGGAGGGGTGGTATCTGCTGTCGACAGGCTGGTGTAGTCCAAAAACTGTATCCTGATTTACACACTTTAAAGTTAGATCTGTGCATGGGATGAACAACTTGCTCCCACAAAGGTCATCTTATCGTTTATCCGCCAGCCTCCCCTCAAAGAATGTTCCTTTTATCGTAAATTTTTGTTTTTGTATTGTTTTTATTCTCCACCGCGATCATAGGATGTTTTTGTTTTTTTCTTTGCCTGTTTTTGTTATGTACCTCGTTAGTTCCACGTCCCTCTCGCCAGCCGGCACAACACCCTCTCGCCACTCCGTCCTCTAATACGGTGCCTGTTTTTTTGCTTTTTTTTTCAGATTAATCAGCCGCTCGATGGGGATTAACAGTGCATCACCTGTGTGTGTCGCCTTCCCAGCCTGCCACCGCCTGACCAAGAATTTTACCACTTCTTCTATAGAAATTATGAAACTGGTATTAACTGAATGGCAATTATGGATTTTTAACTCTAATTCACAGTAAACCATTAAGCCATATGATTGAATTAGCACCAAATCCCGTTCTCTCCTGCGCACCCTCACAAAGCTGCGGAGGCCCCTGCACGGCGGAATCGAAAGTATTACTTGCACGAGGAACGTGTGGAAAGCTGAACAAAGAAGAAGTCTTTATTTATCTTTGCAGATATATAGTATTAATATTTATATAGAGCCTCTAAGAATATATAGATCTATTTTTGTGGTGATGAAGATGGCCCCTCAGAGCGCCGAATCGGAATCTATGCAAGTCCAGGACCCCACCTTGGCCAAGCTGAAGAAGGACGAGCCCAAAGAGACCGAGAGTCGGGATGAGACCATTAGCGAGGTCTCTATTGACCGTATCCCGACCCGCCTCTGGGTCATGCATGGCGCGGTGATGTTTGGTAGAGAGTTTTGCTACGCTATGGAGACTGCACTGGTGACACCGGTTCTGTTGCAGATTGGTAAGTGTGTGTGTGTGTGCATCTTGTATGGATTTAAAGGGATATTCCAGAAAAAGCCCTTTCTTTGGCATAGTGTATTTAAATAAATTATTTTATCCTTTATGATGTCTGTCCAATAATCCAGAGCATTTTGTGATCTGATGGCCATTTTGTAATTCAAATTTATTTTTATTTTTTTTATGGATTGTGCAGGGGTATTTTATTTATTTTTATGGCTCACCGTGGGTTAAAAATAAGACGCCACTTTCCCTCTAAGATCTTCTGCCTTACCCTTTACTTCCTGGGCGCAGCCCGGCACACGGAAAATTGCTACAGATGGCCTATAGCCAATCACAGGCTGCAACCTAGTCCCGCCTCAATCAGTGATTGGATGAGGGGCTTTGGTCCTTTTAAGTCATGCTGTATCGGGACCAGGAAGTGGAGAGCAGTGGGGACAGAAGCGGCGGAGGATCCCGGAGAGCAAGTGTAACTTTTTAATAATTTTTTCTTTAAAACCCACTATGAGCCATCTGACATGCCCTTTAAATGTGTTTTTATTTTAGAAGAAAATGCCCTTAAAATATCTTGTATTTTTAGTGGGTTTATTAAAGGCGTCGTCCAGTTTATTAAATACACTTTCTTGCACCCTATTGGGGAGTTCAGGGTTATTAAAGGGGGGCTCCCCCGATCTTCACCTCTTAGCCAGAGTGGTTACAAAGAGTGTCTCCCACTCTGGAGGACCTGTCCTGTCCTGTATTGTACGGAAAGCCCATTGGTGTGTCTGGACACTGTGTAATGCTTCAGTTCCCCTGTGGTGGCGCTGCAGGGAAATGGAACACGTACTGCATCTGGTGGCGCCTTTGCCGACTCATGAGGCTCCACCCCATTAAAGTTGCGTCTAGCTGTGCGCTGCTCTGTAACAGCCGTGAAAGCAAAGAAATCCCTGCCGATCAGTGGGGATCAGACCCCCGCCAGTATCGGCGCCGTCCTTCCTTTTTACCCGTCTTGGTGCTGCCGGGGCCTCCAATACAGATTACAGCTGACTACAAGGTGTCCGGGGAGGACAAGTGGCTTCCACTTATTAACACTACTAGCAAACCATGTCCAAAGCGGAGGATCCCTTTAAGACCGGCCAACCGCCTGGTACCTTACTCCATATTCTGGGGTTCAACTAGTAGTAATGATCTTGAAGGTGAGCTGGATTAGCGGTGATGACACGGGACTCGAGGGCCACATACCTGTGCTGGGAATGCTGGTAAATATTAACATGTGGGGGAGGGGCATCAGAAGATATTTTAAGGGCCTGATCAATATCTGTAGAGATTCGTACGGTCATCAGATGTAGGAAAAACGAGCTACTAGAGGCGTGTCTGAAGACATGCATGCTGACTGTTTCCGGTAACAACCAGCAATCATTTTTAATACAGTTCCACCGCCCCCAGCTCCCGTTCTCCAACTGTCCAATATTTTGTTTTTTGCTGCAATTACTGTTTTTGCGGGGCCGCGGAACGGAGCAACGGATGCTGTCTGCATCTTTTGTGGCCCCATTAAAGTGAATTTTGATACTGATAACCTATACTCAGGATACGTCATCAGTATCTGATCGGTGGGGGTCCGACACCCAGGACCCCCACTGATCAGCAGTTTGAGAAGGCACCGCCGCTCCTGTGAGCGCCACGGCCTTCTCCATGCACAGAGCCATACATAGTATAGTGGCTGTGCTTGGTGAGCTCTTGTGTGCATCGGTGCCTTCTCAAACACTGATCGGCGGGGGTCCCGGGTGTCAGCCCACCATCAATCTTTTAAAGGGGAAATGCTATTCATTTGCAGCTTGGCCCCTAGGGCAGAGATCAGCAACGTCCAGCTGTTCTGGAACTACAACTCCCATAATCCTCCTTTTACTTCTGTGGGAAGTCCAAGCAAGTGTGCATGCTGGAAGTTGTAGTTTTTACAGCAGCTGGAGGTTGCTGACCCGTGCCCTAGGGTAAGTGCTTTCCTCTGCCCTTGGGTGCTGATTGATGCCCGTCCACTTCTCCTGAGCGGTGCCAGTCGGCGCTGGCACCGTAGACCAGTTCAATAACCCTGGTTATCTGCCCTGCCGAGGTCACAGAGCCGGTCCTGCCGCTGTCTTAGGAAATCCTCCTGTTACGACACCCGCCCTCCTGGCAGCGCTGACACCTTCTAAGCTAATAAGTTGCTACAATTATCCAGTGTGGAAAATGCTGGAGGGAAACGCGTCAGGCCGGAGTAACTTTCCAAAGGAGACCCGATACCCTGTGTACTGGCATCTGAGATGTGATACCTCATTACAGCTCAGGACAAGGGGGCGTGCCGGAGGGGTTTCGTGTGTACCAGTCCTCGCAGCCTCCGCCCCGCTGTCATTTCTGAAACTACTGCCATGACCAGAAATTGACAGGGGAAGGGGTAAGGGGACATTAATGGTATGAAAGAGAAGACTAGCATTTTGTGTTCTTCTCCAGTCACAGCCAGAGCTGCAGCGGAACGATAGTGGGGGGGACACAGCAGAGTCGTACAGTCTGTGTACTCGCTGAAGAATTGGACTACTTCCATAGGGAAGGTAATCCTGCCGATAAGTTTTATTAGGCCTGAGATGCAGCATGTACCAGGGATCAAGTGCTGCGACACGGCTCGGGCTGGCCTTCTCAAATCCTGCAGCTTTGTATGTGAACAGAGAAGATGGCTGGTTACAAGTTAGATTTCCTAGAATGCTCTGCTAGGGATAATTTATGCCAGACATTAATGTGTTAACCCCAATATTTAAAGGGAAAGGTTCCCTAAAAGAATTCAGCATTGTGCAATCTAATATAATGTATGTACACAGTGACTGCACCAGCAGAATAGTGAGTGCAGCTCTGGAGTATAATACAGGATGTTACTCAGGATCAGTACAGGATAAGTAATGTATGTACACAGTGACTGCACCAGCAGAATAGTGAGTGCAGCTCTGGAGTATAATGCAGGATGTAACTCAGGATCAGTACAGGATAAGTAATGTAATGTATGTACACAGTGACTCCACCAGCAGAATAGTGAGTGCAGCTCTGGAGTATAATACAGGATGTAACTCAGGATCAGTACAGGATAAGTAATGTATGTACACAGTGACTGCACCAGCAGAATAGTGAGTGCAGCTCTGGAGTATAATACAGGATGTAACTCTGGATCAGTACAGGATAAGTAATGTATGTGCACAGTGACTGCACCAGCAGAATAGTGAGTGCAGCTCTGGAGTATAATACAGGATGTAACTGATGAGTCAGTATAATGTGTGTGCACAGTGACTCCACCAGCAGAATACTGAGTGCAGCTCTGAGTATACATACTGTATATACACTCAGATCGGCACTCACTAATGTATGTACACAGTGACTCCACCAGCAGAATAGTGAGTGCAGCTCTGGAGTATAAGATATAATAAGATGTGAATGTGCACAATGATGGACGCCTTTGTCCTGACTGTTCCTCACCATACTTCCTTATGACTTGTGCCCACACATTGCGGCAGCCTCCAGTCATTGGGGCCTGCATTTTGGTGCCTATTATGACCTGGCACACTGGGTGTTGCAATGGTAGATTTGTGTAATCCAAAATACAATGAGTCAGGAAGCTGTCTCCGAGGCGTGGAATTTTCCACTGCAGCTTGTTCTCTTATCAGGTGCCTGGAGATCCTTTCAACAAGAGCACATTTCTGTTAGAAGCCCTGAACAAGGAGGGCGTGTGAACACCGCACACAATGATACATAATAAGTTGGCAGTGCCATTGTGTTCCACCCAGCAGCAGGCGCGGCTTGTGTTACACAGAGGCGGCCGCTAGTGCGTTAAATGCTTCTCTGTGATCTGCTGTGGTTGGGACATGTGTTTTTGTTTTTTTTTTCTTTTCCAATACTGGAGCATAGACGGATCTCAGAGGAAGGAGACAGCCCGGGAATCTCCTTCTGACAGTTCAGTGGAAACCTGCGCATGCGCAGAACAGCGGTAAAGCTGCTGTATATCTTGCTGTACTGTGCATGCCCTGATAGTACATGGGAACGGTGTATGCCCAAGAATTAGTGCAGGCGGCTGGGGATATAGGGGTATAAAGGTGTTTAGGGGGGGGGTTTCCAGACTGTGAGACTCTTCATGATCTGGACTCCGCCCAGTTGACTGTTAAAGCCCATCTGTCAGCAGTTCTGTCCCTATGACACCGGCTGACCTGTTACATGTGCGGTCGGCGGCTGAAGGTATCTGTGTTGGTTCCATGTTCATATGCGCCCGCATTGCTGAGAAAAATCATGTTTTATTATATGCAAATGAGCCTCTAGGAGCAACGGGGGCGTTACCATTACACCTAGAGACTCTGCTTTCTCCAAGTGCTGCGCCCCCTCTACTTTGATTGACAGGTCCAGGTGTGATTACTTTTTGCAGAGGGCACTACTGTTAGAGAGAGCAAAGCCTCTGGGTGTAAGGAGTGACGCCCCGTTGCTCCTAGAGGCTCATTTGCATATAATAATGTTGTAACTTAATTTTTCTCTGCCAAGTGCACATGTAACCAGGTCAGCCAGGTCCAAATCTGCTGATGCCATTAAATTCATTTAGCTTGTGGCACTTTAAGTGATTTTCTAAGGTTTGCCTTTATAGCTGCCTGTAAAAGGTAAAATGCGGTTTAGGGCAGAAAAATAAATATAGTTTTGTGATTAATTCTAAATCCTGTTGCTCAGAAGGTTTATGTAATTAAGCGTTCATTATAGGGTTGGAGCTGCTCCTTAAATAATGAATTGGGATTTATTGCAGCCACCACTAGGGAGCTCCTTTCATACAGGATGGTACAGATTTGATTCTACATAATCGATCTTGTCTCCTCATCAGGATGCCCAGTGACTGCACCAGCAGAATAGTGAGTGCAGCTCTGGAGTGTAATACAGGATGTAACTCAGGATCAGTACAGGATATGTAATGTATGTACACAGTGACTGCACCAGCAGAATAGTGAGTGCAGCTCTGGAGTATAATACAGGATGTAACTCAGGATCAGTACAGGATAAGTAATGTAATGTATGTACACAGTGACTGCACCAGCAGAATAGTGAGTGCAGCTCTGGAGTATAATACAGGATGTAACTCAGGATCAGTACATGATCAGTAATGTATGTACACAGTGACTGCACCAGCAGAATAGTGAGTGCAGCTCTGGAGTATAATACAGGATGTAACTCAGGATCAGTACATGATCAGTAATGTATGTGCACAGTGACTGCACCAGCAGAATAGTGAGTGCAGCTCTGGAGTATAATACAGGATGTAACTGATGATCAGTAATGTGTGTGCACAGTGACTCCACCAGCAGAATACTGATCCTCAGTTACATCCTGTATTATACACCAGAGCGGCACTCAC
Source organism: Bufotes viridis (assembly GCA_033119425.1). Classification (NCBI taxonomy): domain Eukaryota; kingdom Metazoa; phylum Chordata; class Amphibia; order Anura; family Bufonidae; genus Bufotes; species Bufotes viridis. Next base: position 21,783,130 of record CM065593.1, on the reverse strand, counting down.
TAATGTATGTGTACAGTGACTCCACCAGCAGAATAGTGAGTGCAGCTCTGGAGTATAAGATATAATAAGATGTGAATGTGCACAATGATGGACGCCTTTGTCCTGACTGTTCCTCACCATACTTCCTTATGACTTGTGCCCACACATTGCGGCAGCCTCCAGTCATTGGGGCCTGCATTTTGGTGCCTATTATGACCTGGCACACTGGGTGTTGCAATGGTAGATTTGTGTAATCCAAAATACAATGAGTCAGGGAAGCTGTCTCCGAGGCGTGGAATTTTCCACTGCAGCTTGTTCTCTTATCAGGTGCCTGGAGATCCTTTCAACAAGAGCACATTTCTGTTAGAAGCCCTGAACAAGGAGGGGGCGTGTGAACACCGCACACAATGATACATAATAAGTTGGCAGTGCCATTGTGTTCCACCCAGCAGCGGGCGCGGCTTGTGTTACACAGAGGCGGCCGCTAGTGCGTTAAATGCTTCTCTGTGATCTGCTGTGGTTGGGACATGTGTTTTTTTTTTTTTTTTTCTTTTCCAATACTGGAGCATAGACAGATCTCAGAGGAAGGAGACAGCTCAGGAATCTCCTTCTGACAGTTCAGTGGAAACCTGCGCATGCGCAGAACAGCGGTAAAGCTGCTGTATATCTTGCTGTACTGTGCATGCCCTGATAGTACATGGGAACGGTGTATGCCGAAGAATTAGTGCAGGCGGCTGGGGATATAGGGGTATAAAGGTGTTTAGGGGGTTTCCAGACTGTGAGACTCTTCATGATCTGGACTCCGCCCAGTTGACTGTTAAAGCCCATCTGTCAGCAGTTCTGTCCCTATGACACCGGCCGACCTGTTACATGTGCACTTGGCAGCTGAAGGCGTCTGTGTCGGTCCCATGTTCATATGTGCCCGCATTGCTGAGAAAAGTGATGTTTTATTATATGCAAATGAGCCTCTAGGAGCAACGGGGGCGTTACCATTACACCTAGAGACTCTGCTTTCTCCAAGTGCTGCGCCCCCTCTACTTTGATTGACAGGGCCAGGTGTGATTACTTTTTGCAGAGGGCGCTACAGTTAGAGAGAGCAACGCCTCTGGGTGTAACGGTAACGCCCCCATTGCTCCTAGAGGCTCATTTGCATATAATAAAACTTAATTCTTCTCTGCCAAGTGCACATGTAACCGGTCAGCCAGGTCCAAATCTGCTGATGCCATTAAATTCATTTAGCTTGTGGCACTTTAGTGATTTTCTAAGGTTTGCCTTTATCGCTGCTGCCTGTAAAAAGGTAAAATGCGGTTTAGGGGCAAAAAAAAAATGTATAGTTTTTGTGATTAATTCTAAATCCTGTTGCTCCGAAGGTTTTTGTAATTAAACGTTCATTATGGGGTTGGAGCTGCTCCTTAAATAATGAAATTGGGATTTATTGCAGCCACCACTAGGGGGAGCTCCTTTCATACAGGATGGTACAGATTTGATTCTACATAATCGATCTTGTCTCCTCATCAGGACTTCTTCCCCTGTGAGAGAGGCTGTCCCTGCTGGCGAGGAAGCGCCAACCTCCTGCGGGACTGCACAGGCGCTGCTCCGAGGCCGAGCCTCTGCCTCTGCTCTGCTAATCGCAGGCAGGAAACGGTCAGGGCCGGCCTACATGTTAATCTAGCCACAGATGGATACTTCAGCGGCGGGGACAGCCTCTCACAGGTGAAGCAGTCCTGCAGATGAGACAGTTTGATTCGCTCCTCTCTTGTGCAGAGGTCCCTGAATCGGTGTCTTCAGTAAGCCCCGTGGCTCCCCCTAGTGGAGGCTGCAGTCAACAAGAAAATTTATATCAACTAAACAGGCGCAGAATCTTAGTTTTTTTTTTTTTTTGCTTTATTTTAAACCGGGTGCACATTTTGATGACCATGGCTGCCGGCATGATGAGGTGATTGGACTTGTATTACTCGGGGTTATTTTTGCAGTCTCCGGATGCGCAGCGACATCTTTGCGTTCCCCTCGTCATCTCTGGTATTTTGTTTTCGTCCTCGCAGCAGGCCGCTCTCCCAGCGACACCGTTGGCTTCCAGCTCAAGCATCTTGGCACCTTTTTTCCACCCCGATCTAAATTGGTAGCAGCTATGCCCGTTATGTGAAGTATATAGGTCACGCCTGGTGTACGCGGTCTGGCAGCTATAGTCACGTTACATTATCTGCCTGGGTGCCAGGATGGCCCCCAACTGGGTTGTCCAGTTTTATTTACTTAGTCTATCAGTTCCTTATCATTTTCATGCTCTAAGCAAGCGGGGACATTCCTGTTTATGGACTTTTCTCACAGCTGAGGGTTTGTTACAGTTGTATCCAGTGAAGTAAACACTACAAACTTCTCTCCTGTTCTGATTTTGTTACAATGTATCAGCCTGGAACCTACAAAGGATGGTATAGAGTGGATACAACTGTAACTAGCCCTCCTCTGGGTCTGTCCACACAAGAAAGTTCCTATTCACTGATGGCAAGCAGAGGAATTGAAAACGGTTACATCAAACTGATGGACAACTTAAGTTCTATAGGAGCAGAGTGACTGGTGATGACTCCACTGTAATAAATCTCTCAAGACTGGCAGGAGACGGTCATGCCTGGTGCCCGGGCTGTGCCATGTTTAATATAGGTTTAATATAGCTGTAAACTGCGGTGTTGGCTTCGACCTTGTCAGTAATGAGTGTCGTCTCCGTCCATTCTTGTTGCTGTCCCCAAAGTCATGTGCTATGGATGGGGCCCCCTCCTACAGGCAGGTCAGGCCTAGCTTGTGCCGCTACTTGGGGCAAGGGCGCAGGCGTGAGATGTCACCGAGCACCGCGCCGTACATTGTATAGCAGCTGTGCTTGGTATCGCAGCTCAGACCCTGAGCTGCCCCTAGGTCACGTGACGTCAAAGGCCTAGGAAAAGCTGCGAGAAGGCCGCGGCGCTACTGCCGATGCCTACTCGATCGGTGGGGGTCCCCAGTGTCGGACCCCCACTGATGACCACATTCTCGGAAAACCCCTATAAAGCAAACGACCTTATTTTCAGTCCGCGTTTCTCGCACAGAGCACGCGGCTGGAGCCATTCATTTCTATGGGTCTGCAAAAATAACGTGCATGAGCTCTTAAAGGGGTCGTCCCGTCCCCACAGCGGCGCGCAGCACTTCCTGGAATTTCAGCGGCGCAGATGCGTTCTATTCGATTGAAAGCACAGGCACGTGCTGCTGTAATGACATCATAGCGCTGCTTGCCTGTGCGTGTGCGGTCCCAATTCTCTGACTTATCATAGCTGTATAGACCAGCTACTGCGCATGCGCTGGAGCTGTTCTGATTAAAACATGATGCATTGCAGAGCGGTGGCCAGGACAGCAGCTGCTGTGCAGGTGTGGATATGTGCGCTCCTATAGTAAGCAAGTGACTTCATCTCACTGCGCAAGTGCGGCCACGATGGTGGCCGTATCCCCCGACGGTGAGCAGCACACCCGCCGGGAGAATGCAAAACCTGGAATGGAGGCTTATAATAAAGCATTGCAATTGACTTTGGAGACCCTAATAGCAAGATGGGTATGCCACTTTAAGGTACGTTTCAATGTCAAGATCTCTGCTTGTTGGCAGTGAATGGGAAGATTCTTTTTGGCAGCCAGGGGCGGAGGTTCCCTATAGCCTTAATACTTGCTACAGTTGTATCCAGTCTATACACAATCTTTTGTGAGCTAAACGGCAGACTTGCATAGATACATTTATGGCATAGCATCCTCAATTGTGAATAAAATTCTACTGAAGTACAGTAAAGACTGACACAAACAGTAATAGTTGGGCTGAGGGACAGTCCCTGTCATAGAAGATCAGGAGAGCGGATTGGTTTTGCTGTAATGTGGAATTTCGTATGACTGCTCTGGAGCTGAGCCGTCTGACTGATCCCTTGGAGCGGCGAATGTTTCATGGTGTTGTAGGTGTCGGTTTGGGACTCGTCCTCTGGCGACTGGCAGCAGCCGCTCTGTAAATGTGCAAAACAAGGATCACGTTTCGCTAACGATCGCAGACGACATCGGATCCGGTGTCAAAACTGTAGGGACGCGGCGGAGCAGCAAATGAGAGCCGGGGGCTGGGATCACCATCTGCTCGGGGGGTGATCGCTCCTTTGCTTGGATTTGCCCCTTTTCGTTCTTGTGTTTCCAGCTTCATGTAAATAAAGTTTTGCCGTGTGACGGTCCGCACCTTTCTAATAGACTACGGGGGGCGATTTATCAAAACTGGTGCAAAGGAAAACGGGCTTAGTTGCCCATAGCAACCCATGTAGTAATATATCTCCGAGCTGATGGTTTGTTACAATGTATCAGTCGGTTCATATGCAGCAGATTTGTCCCGTCCACCACACCGAGGCCTGCAACGATCCCCGTGCTGGCGGGTAAGGTCCTCGGCCCTGCTACTGTAATCCCCCGAACACTGGTTTTGCAAATTTCATCTACTTGCTGTGGATTTCCAAATCTTTCAGGCAAATTTGGGCACAGGACCTGTGTTTCCAGCGATGGGGACCCCCAGCGATCGATCAGTTGTGGCATATTGATCTACCATAAATGTAATTGGGAAGAAACCTCTTTAAAGGGCATCTTTCAGCAGGATCCACTCTATTAAACCAAGCACAATGCCTTGTAGGGTTGATCCTGTAGGGTTGATTACTGCTGACCCCCATCCTCCTCTGGAAAGAAGCAGTCAGGGGCAGGTCTAGGGACTTACACGGATTTCAGTTCTTCACTTTCCTTTTCTTCTCCATTTGGTCCAGACCGTCACAGGCAGACGTCTCTGGTCAGGGGTGTGCAGACCCCTCTGCTATAAGAAGTCACCAGCATTACTATACGGCACGTCGGGGGCTATTGCAGATCAGTCCTCATTTATACAGGCCACTGTCCTGCTGCTGCTATCCCAATACTGTGCTCCCACAAACTATGTACCGTCAGAGATAATAGTGCCATATAGAACCCCCCCCCCATAGCGCTCCTAGACTGCCATTATTAGTAATAGTGCCCCATTAGTAGCAATGCCCCCCATATTGTGTCCAATAATAATAATGCCATCAGTGCCCCCAATATTTATAATGCCCCTCCAGCAGTGCCCCTGTAGCTTTGATGCCCTCTTGCAGTTATAACTCCCCTGTAGTGTGTATATGTGTGGTAATAGGGGCGACACTGCGTGGAAGCATTATATACACTGTATATACAGTATATATACACACAGTCAGTATAAAATGATATAATGCTCCCCCATAGAGCCACCTCCCGTGCCAGCCAGTATATAATGCACCACCCCCATCCCTCCTTTTGTACCTGGTATATATACTGCTCCCTTCAGAGCTGAACCCGGACCTATCCCCATTTGCACCCAGGCAGCCCCCCCTGACTTGTTCATGCGCCGATGCTTTAGCGGGCTCTCCATGGAGCTGCCAGGAAGCCCGGTGATGTCACCAGCACTGATGGGCGGGCGTTAGCGCTGCCCTAACCTGTAAACCGGCTAGGGCAGCGCTAAAGCACGCCCATCAGAGCCGGTGACGTCACCGAACACACGGCCGGGCGGAAGCTTCTGCCCGGCAGTGTGTTCGTGTAAACAAAAGAACCCCTGCCCTGCGCGATCTAGCGCAGGAGAAGGGAGCGCATCGGAGCATGAAATTCTCTGATGCTAACATCAGGGGGGCTGCCTGGGTGAAATTAGGGGTATGTCAGGGTTCAGCCCTTTAATTAGTGCCACTGTTGTGTGTTTAAAAAAACAAACAAAAAAAAAAATGCCTCCAATCCCATTTCCCCGCTACCGTTTGTGCTGCAGGCCACAGACCTCTTCTGATCTGTGGTCCGCGTTGCCGTGTCCCACGTGATCACACAAGACCAGGTGCAGGAGGTCACACTGACGTCATTGCGACCTCTCGCGCCACTCTACTCCCTCATAGGCTTCAGGCCTAGTGGCCTGAAGCCTATGAGATTGAATGGCCGCAAATGCAGCCATGATGGCGCCCCTTCATATGGGTAGCAAGCTGTTTCGGGGTGTGCGCCCCTCATCCGAATGGAGTAGCGTTCTGGCTAGCCGGATGCAATGCCTTGGTCTCTTTAAGGAGATTCAGCACCCTGCCTAAACCGTAACGTTTCTAGGAGCCATGACCACTAATATACGCGCCTGCCACCAAAACGACCACGTTCAGAAGATTGGAACTGATTTTCAGTTGCAGAAACCTGCCGCGTGTGAATACCACCTTAAAACAAAAAAATGATAACTTTGGCTACCTAGGAAAGAGAGCAAAAGGATGAGGAGGCAAAGTTCTTCTGTGTAGAAAATTTTAGATAATTCTCAGATTTCTTCGACTTATTTTTTTTCAGATTCTTCAGAAGAAAACGTTTAATTTGATAAATGGTGCACGTCCGATTAAAGGCGTCTTCCGTTTTTATGTGGGTAAAGTTTAACTATGAATAAATGTGAGTTTTCCATTACTCATTATGTTCAAGGATTCGGTTGCTATCAGTACCTGCCTTATGCTAATACTTTTCACAGCTGGGGGTTTGCTACATTTCTAGCCAGCAGCATCAATCATTCTCCTGACTTGACGGTTTGATACAATGTATCACTGCAGGTAATGTGTAACCACAGAATGGATACGATTGTAACACTCTGAGAAGTACTAGGTCTGTACAGGTTTCAACCCACTGGCCAGAAGCAGGGATGGTCCCATTCACTGACAGCAAGCAGAGATTTTAAAAATGTTAAGGAACAGAGTGGGGAAAAAAAAAAACATTTGGAAGTTTCAAAAGCTTTAGGGGGGTTATCCAGGATTTTGATGTTGATGGCCTGTCCTCAGGATCAATATCAGAGCGTCGGGGGTCCGGCTCCTGGGAGCCCTGCCGATCAGCTGTTTGGAGACACTGCTGCGGTCTCCTCACTGCTTAACATTCACAGCGCCGTATAGTGGGGATACTGGGTATTGCAGCTCAGCCCCATTCACTTGAATGGGCCTGAGCTGCACCTAGCCCTGTGACCGATGTACAGGATGTCACGTGGCCTAGGAATGGGCCAGAGCGCTCACGGAGAAACGGATTGGGGGGATCTCCGCTGATCTGACATTGACCTATTAAATTCCCCGATCTCCCCTCTAACACTGAAGTTTCTGCCGCTCCGGCGCCTGCTTTGTTTGTCACCCCCAGTGACACAATGTTCCAGGCTGGAGAGCGGTCAAGGTTCCCCCTGACTTTGTTATTGTAGTCGCTCAGTTGGAAACGCCCCCCGTGGAGCTTGGACTTTAGTCTTTGGCCTCTGCCCGGAGGTGTGAGGATCTAAGGGGTGCGTTCTGCCGTCCTCTGAGGATGTGACCTGCGGGCACTATGGAGCAGAACCTGCGTCAGTACCCAGCAGAACGCTGCCGCCTGATTGGCTGAGAGCTTCTCGTATAATATCTGCTAGGCCTTGTCTACGTCTGTTGACCCCAATGTACAGGACGGGGCAATCCACCAGCGTCGGGGGCTCTTATCTGCTGTGGGCGGCGGTCCCATAAATCAGGACTCCTCATACCGCAGCGCTATCTTCATTATAAATGTGCTGATTTATTCGCTGGTCGCGGTGGGAATATTGATTTCTGATTTGCTTACAGGAGACTTAAAGGGGACCTGTCACTAAGACAGACATCTTTACATTGGAGCATCAGTCTGATGGGCCTCGTGCAGGCGGCTGCGGTGTGTTGTCTGTATCACATAGATGGCGACATTTTAGCCCTGCCCTTAAACCACCCGCCATGCAGTAAATTTGCACAAACCCCGCCCCTTCCTGACCTGCAATCATTTCCATCTGACCGAGGCCTTCCAGCCCATCAAAGTAACAGAGGGGAAGGGGCTAGAAAGAAAGCACTTCCTGGTTCTGTGCAGTCATGTGACCTCTCAACCAGTCAGCAGTTATGAAAAGGATCATGTGACTGGGTGAGAGAAGTCATGTGATACATCATGTGACTGCACAGAACCAGGTAGTGCTTTCTTTTCTGCCCCTTTTGGTATTTTTGGGGCTGTTTTTTATAGAGGACGGACTGTACCCACAAGGGGTCTCCACAGGAAGGTGCTGAGGACCAAGCGAGGTGTATTAAAGGGTTGTCCCATCTGGATTGCCCCTTTAATTCAGCCCAGTACTTGTCTGCAGCAGAGGAGGCGATGTATATCCATGTGTGGCGGAGCTCGGGGTGGGATTTAACGTATGGGAGGTTCTGAACATGGGGTGAGCGATCCAACGCCATGCCGATATTCCTCCCGGCGGGATTTGATATCCTGGTTGTACATGTACAGAGCTGAGAGTTTGTTACAATGTATTCACCGCAGGTAATCCACTGAGTTGGGCCTCATGCACTCAAACGTGTGCAGCCCGTGCCGTGCATAGGGGACCACAAATACACGTCCACGTGTGGCCGATGCAGACCCCATTCAACGTGAATGAGTCCACGATCCGTCCACGCTGCCAAAAAATAGATCATGTTCTATTTTGCGGTGCGGAGGCACAGACAAAAAACCCACAGAAGCACTCCGTATTGCTTCTGCGGGCTTCCGATCCGTGCCTCTGGGATTGTGGACCCATTTAAGTGAGTAGGTCTGCATCCATGATGCAGTGTGGGCATGGCCGGACCGCTGTTTGATGGGCACGGGCCGCCTACGGTCGTGTGCGTGAGGCCTTAAACGCCGCCGCAGCAGCACCATCCCCTCGCTTGTTTTAGACTTTCATACGCTGGTTGGTTCCTTGGGTACCAGACCCCACCAGCTGTGCAAGCAGATGTTTAAAGGGTTGTCGAGCCCCAGGACCTAAAGGGGTTGTCCGCTTTATTTATATTGATGACCTATCCTCAGATTGGTGGGGGTCCGACTCCCGGCACCCCCGCCGTTCAGCTGTTTGGAGAGAAGGCAGCTCCTGTACGAGCGCTGCCGTCTCTGCAATGTTTACCTGCTCGCCGCAGCAATCGCAGTGGTGGTCTGGTGTAATTATAAGTATGGCGTCCCCATTCACTTCTATGGGACGGCTCTGTAGTGGTCACTGGACCAGACGGGGCCATCCCATAGAAGTGATTGGGGCGGCTGAGATGTAATTGCACCTGTTCACCGCTCCTCAGGATAGGTCATCAATAGTAAAAAGTGGACAACCCCTTTAAAATGCTATAAAATGGCAAACCAATGCTCAGCTGACGCTTCCCAGGCCCCCCCCAGCGGACTCTGTTCACCCATATCCAGCTATGACATGTGGTCATTTCAGCCAATCAGTGGTGTCAGCCCAGCGCCAGCCCAGCTTGGGGACAGACTGGTTGCTATGGAGAACTGTCAGAAATGTTCATAGCAACCAGTTTGCCTCCGGTTCCTTTTTAAGCCTTCAGTCCAACAGAGATGGCGCAATTAGGGATGACCGTACAGAAACCGCAGTCTTTTTCACTTTGTAAAAGTGGAGTTCCCCTTTAAGTCCATGTACTTTGCTGAGATGAAGGACAATCCTAGAAGCTGCGGTGCACATTGCAGGGTATTTATTACCTTTCATAAGTCCACCGGTGGGAAAGTTACTCCTTGTCCTTGACTCCCTCAGCGGAGTCCTCCCAGAGTCCCAGCTGTCACAGTGTTGCATTTTCTCAAGGACTTGGAATCGGTCTTAAATTCGGGTGCCTCCCCCAACCTCATCCCCATCCTAGGTAGGAAAGTGGTGGGAAGAATTTCTCTCTTTTGCGGACTTTCCGTGGAGAGATCCGGGTGTTGTCACCATAAGACGGATACTGAAATGGGGGTGTGCATTCAACCGCCATAGTGTGTGAGCTGTAATACGCCACTAACAGACTTCATGGGACCCCCTACATGTGGGACATTCCATAGGAAGCCATTAGACGCGGTATTATGTCGCCGTTTTCCTCTAGAAGCTCCTTCGTAATACGGCGCGGTGCGGAGCACCATATGGAGGCACATTGCTGGCCTACAGGACCGGACAACCTCCGTGTATTCCTGACGGTCACCAGTGAGGTTCTTCTTTTTCAATTGACCAAGTGTAATTTTTTGTGTTTTAGAAAGTTGCATGTCTAGCAATTCCTGAATATGCTTGTGTTATAGAAACGGTTTGATACATCCGCAAAATATTTCTGAGAATAAATGCCCCATATTACGTGCCCCAGGGGCAGACACCGCCACTCACCTGCATTACTGAGGGCCGCCATGTTTTCACCTGGTTATATATACTATTGGATTAACCCAATGTGTACTGGATGTTGTCGGTGGCATCTGGGAAAGAGGAGGGTAATTGTATAGTCTGGTCTGGGGTCTGAAATATTTAGAGGTTGGGTCTGGAATCCAAATTAAATTAGGGGTCTGAATGAAGTCTGGGCGTATGGTCTAGGATCTGATACTTACATAGGGATCTGGTTTGGATTTTGATAATATAAGGGGGTCTGATCTGGGGTATCCATATATTTAAGGGGTCTGGTGTTTTTGAAGGATCTGACTATATTAAGACGGTCTTGTCCGGAGGCAGGTTGTAATATCGGTGGTTTGGTCTGGGGTCTTATATTACTAGAGGGTCTGATCTTGGGTAGAATATTTTTAACATCACCCGCGAGGGAGGCTCTTCCACGTCACCCCAGCACCAGATGTTTTCATCCGCACTCAGGGAGAAGCATCAGCGGTGGTGGTGGGGGATCGGGAGCGGGGTAAGTATATTAAGGGGGCCGGCATATGGTATGGGGGAGCATTTGTTAGTGACAGATAACCCCTTTTAAGGAGAATATGTGTGCAGACAACTTATCACACACCTTATAGAACCCCCCCTCCCCCCCGAGCCAGCTCCGCACACCTTATATAACGAACCCCCCCCCCCTCCCCCAGCTAGCTCGGCACACCTTATATAACCCCCCCCCCCCCACCGAGTCAGCTCAGCACACCTTATATAACCCAATCCCCGAGCCAGCTCAGCACACCTTATATACACCCCCACCGAGCCAGCTCAGCATACCTTATATACGCCCCCCCCTCCTGAGCCAGCTCAGCACACCTTATATACACCCCCTGAGCCAGCTCAGCACACCTTATTTACACTCCCGAGCCAGCTCAGCATACCTTATATCGCCCCCCTCCTGAGCCAGCTCAGCACACCTTATATACACCCCCTGAGCCAGCTCAGCACACCTTATTTACACCCCCGAGCCGCCAGCTCAGCACACCTTATTTACACTCCCCGAGCCGCCAGCTCACCACACTTATATACCCCCTGAGCCAGCTCACCACACCTTATATACCCCCTGAGCCAGCTCAGCACACCTTATATACACCCCGAGCCAGCTCAGCACACCTTATATACACCCCCCCTGAGTCAGCTCACCACACCTTATATACCCCCCCTGAGCCAGCTCACCACATCTTATATACCCCCTGAGCCAGCTCACCACACCTTATATACCCCCTGAGCCAGCTCACCACACCTTATATACCCCCTGAGCCAGCTCACCACACCTTATATACCCCCTGAGCCAGCTCAGCACACCTTATATACACCCCGAGCCAGCTCAGCACACCTTATATACACCCCCTGAGCCAGCTCAGCACACCTTATATACCCCCGAGCCACCACAGCACACCTTTTATATAACCCCCCTGAGCCAGCTCAGCACACCTTATATACACCCCCTGAGCCAGCTCAGCACACCTTATATACACCCCCCTGAGCTAGCTCAGCACACCTTATATACACCCCCCTGAGCCAGCTCAGCACACCTTATATACACCCCCCCGAGCCGGCTCAGCACACCTTATATACACCCCCTCCTGAGCCAGCTCGGCACACCTTATATACCCCCTGAGCCAGCTCAGCACACCTTATATACCCCCCCCCTGAGCCAGCTCAGCACACCTTATATACACCCCCCTGAGCTAGCTCAGCACACCTTATATACACCCCCCTGAGCTAGCTCAGCACACCTTATATACACCCCCCTGAGCCAGCTCAGCACACCTTATATACACCCCCCCTGAGCCAGCTCAGCACACCTTATACACACCCCTGAGCCGGCTCAGCACACCTTATATACACCCCTGAGCCGGCTCAGCACACCTTATATACACTCCCTGAGCCAGCTCAGCACACCTTATATACACCCTCTCCTGAGCCAGCTCAGCACACCTTATATACTCCCCTGAGCCAGCTCAGCACACCTTATATACACCCCTGAGCCAGCTCAGCACACCTTATATACCCCCTGAGCCAGCTCAGCACACCTTATATACCCCCTGAGCCAGCTCAGCACACCTTATATACCCCCTGAGCCAGCTCAGCACACCTTATATACCCCCTGAGCCAGCTCAGCACACCTTATATACACCCCTGAGCCAGCTCAGCACACCTTATATACACCCCTGAGCCAGCTCAGCACACCTTATATACACCCCCTGAGCCAGCTCAGCACACCTTATATACACCCCCTGAGCCAGCTCAGCACACCTTATATACACCCCCTGAGCCAGCTCAGCACACCTTATATACACCCCCCTGAGCTAGCTCAGCACACCTTATTATACACCCCCCCTGAGCCAGCTCAGCACACCTTTATATACACCCCCCCTGAGCCAGCTCAGCACACCTTATACACACCCCCCCTGAGCCGGCTCAGCACACCTTATATACCCCCCCTGAGCCGGCTCAGCACACCTTATATACACCCCCCCGAGCCGGCTCAGCACACCTTATATACACCCCTCCTGAGCCAGCTCAGCACACCTTATATACCCCCTGAGCCAGCTCAGCACACCTTATATACCCCCTGAGCCAGCTCAGCACACCTTATATACCCCCGAGCCAGCTCAGCACACCTTATATACACCCCCTGAGCCAGCTCAGCACACCTTATATACACCCCCCGAGCCAGCTCAGCACACCTTATATACACCCCCTGAGCCAGCTCAGCACATCTTATATACCCCCCCTGAGCCAGCTCAGCACACCTTATATACCCCCCTGAGCCGGCTCAGCACACCTTGTATACCCCCGAGCCAGCTCAGCTACAAGCTGCCAACATCGAATGAAGTGGTCAGAATAATGGGACTCGACCCTGTAGAATTGCATTTTGGAATTGCCATCCATGCCACTGTCTAATACACACTGCGATCTCGGTTGGAATCTGTGTCTTCCAGGAATCGTGTGATGAACACCAGCACCTTGTGACCCCACGTAACCCTCGGGCCCAGTCAGCACTTCCTGTGAAACACGACTGGAGCTGCTCTCACTATTGTTAGGCGACGTTTCACTGAAAAGGAAAAAAAATAAATAATAAAAAAAAGGAATTATTTACTACGAACGTGTCCTGTTTGTTTGGAATTGGCTGGGAATTGCCAGGCCGGCCGAGTCTCAGTGGCTGCGGCGGAGACTCCTAGCAATGGCCATTCACGGCTATTTTTTTTCTCGCTGTGGCGGGGGAGGGGGTGACTTCAAACCAGGTAAACAGGATCAGAGGTGCCAGGGAACGGGTCACTCTGTTTGTTTCCAGTATGATAAGTCCCGAATAATAGCGCTTCCTTGGGAATGTTGTCTACAAGATCTGCCTCGTAGCTGCGCACGTTGTTTGTTCCTGTTCCGCTCGGCTTCCGGTCTCTCAGTGGAAGGTGCCCGGATTATTTGCGGAGACCAGACTTGGCTTATAAGGTAAAAAACAAAAGAAAATATTCACCCACGACATCCATCCAGACGTCTCCGAGAGTGGAAGCAGCGGAATTCTCAGTGTATTACTTGATACAATGTTATTTGTTCTGAATAAAGGAGAACACCGCCTGTTGTTATTATCATTGTGCTATGGAGCCATTGTCGCTATATCTGCAGTAAGCGGACGCCCTTCAGCCATGACGGTGCTTTTCATCCGTTTCTGGGAAAGGTGGGTGGTATCCAGCATGGCTTCCGTCGTGTCTAGTCTGTCCGATTATCTGCCCCTAAGAAAGGGCTACATAGCGCAGACATAAGAGGATGGGTTGCAGGATATGTATATATTTTTGTGTAGTGCTCCTTAAAGGGGAATTCCGCACTTTCCGTAAGATAGTATTGCTAGGGACCATGTTATCCAGGACGAAGAGGAGATAACACACTTGTCCTCAGGTTGTGTCCGGTATTGCATCCCAGCCACATTGGGGTAAATACCAGCCCTTAGAAAGGGCAGCACTGTGGCTGGAAGGAGGCAGAGATTCTAATTTATTTGGATCTGCCTAGCAACTAAACTACCGGAGTACCCCTTTAACTTCAGAAGAGCATCCCTGTCCCTTGCATCCAGGTAAAACACATTGGTGGCATACTACTAGGATATGCCACCAATGTCAGGTGCAGGTACCATGTCTGGGCCCCCAAAGGGAAGGAGAGCGAATCGCGCATGCGCAACGTGCTTTTCTATCACTTCTTTGGGAGTTCCAAGAAGAGCCGAGTGAGCAGCATAAAAAGTGAATGGAGGGCGGCCATGCTTGTGCAGTGCACCCTCGTACGCTTTGGGCGTCCCGTTGTAGAGAGAGGTGCGGGGGTCCCACCCATGACCCAACCATAGCGATATGCCACCAATGTGTAACCCCTTTAAGATCAAGATTCTGCAATCTCTGTTATTATGCAGAAGTTCTGCGCCGCTTACCCCCCCCCCCGACTGTCATGTGACTGCGTCTTATGACATTGCGCCATGCAAATGCTGTATATCTCACTTCTGCTATTCAAGCTCCACAGCGTCAGCAGAATTTATTGTCTCTTGGCTCTAAGCTGACGTACTTACACATTTCGTGGAGCTTTGAGACAAAGGCGCATTTCAGCTCTTTTCATGTTGTTGACTTTGCATTTACTATAAATATGAGACCTTAGGAATCCCAATCATCTGGTGTTTTTGCAAAGACTGCTTCCCATGGTGTCTGGCTTTATAGTCATTTTTTTTGACTGTACTGCATCTAAAATAAAAATTTAAGGTGGTCATTAATTAAAAAAAACTCCTTTCTTAATATCCCCTCTAGGTGGCGGTGGAACTGCCGCTTCTAAATGTAAGACAGCCCACTTCTTTAGACCTAGCGCGAGCCGGGAAAAGTCGTAGATTTTAGTGCAAAGGACCTTCTGCGTCAGAAATACGCCTAATATAGGCGTATTTCTGGTTATTAAATGACTCCCTAAATACCTTTTGCAAAAGGTCTCAATTAAAAACCACTCTTGTTTTGTATCTACAGCTTCAATGTTAATCTAGATCTGTCTCCATGGTTACAGACTACAAACAAACCCTGTGTAGTCTGATTCTGCTTATTTATGTTTGAGTTAAAAAGGGGCCATATAGAGTCCTACATAAGCGCTGTCCTTTAAAGGGGTATTACGGTTATAACAAGATATACCCTATCCACAGGGTAGGGGATAACTATCGGATCACAAGAAGGGGGGGGGGCCCTGTACTCTGTGGAGCCCCGCTGAAAAGGATGGAGCTGCTGGTTGGAAATGCGTGCCACCGCTCTATTCATTCCTATGGGAGCACTGGAGATGGTACTTGTTGTTATCGAAATACCCCATTAAGTTAGGCGACTTTCACACTAGCGTTCTCATTTCCGTCATAGGATCTCAATTTCGGAAGAAAACGCTTAAGTTTTGTCCTTATTCATTGTCAATGGGGAAAAAACTGAACTGAAGGAAACAGAATGCACCAACATGCATTCCGTTCCGTTTGGTTGCGTCCCCATCGAGGACAGTATATATTTCTGTCTGCGAAGTGGTGCGGAGCAAGACAGAACCGTCATCGCACACAACGTAAGTCAATGGGGACGGATGCGTTTTCTCTGACTCTATCTGACACAATAGAAAACGGATCGGTCCCCCATTGACTTTCAATGGTGTTCATGATGGATCCGTTATGGCTATAGAAAACATAATACAACCGGATCGTTCATGACGGATGCATGCGATTGTTTTGTTGTAACGGAAGCGTTTTTGCAGATCCATGATGGAAAACGCTAGTGTGAAAGTAGCCTTATGCCCGTAATTTGTAGCATCTGTTTCTCCAATTGATACAGCAAGCAGTAACCTAATTGTAGCTTGCAATGTTGTGTAAAATCCTAGGTGTAAATGATAAAATTCTCACTACCTCCTGCCACTGCTAGAGGGAGCCGAAGAGCTTACCGAAGACTTGTCGACTTCAATGGGAGCTGTGTAGATCTGTATACCCTGAGCTCCCTCTATTGGTGGCTACAGGTAACCAACATTTTTTTTATGGGAAAGAAGGAAATTTGAAATTCTGTATCGGAAAACAGAAATGATAGGCGTCTTTTAAGTCTAAGAATGCAAGGCTGTTGGGACTTGGCTCCTTGGAAGATGGAACATGTTGACTGCAGAGTGTTTCACAATCAGGTGACATAAAAAAATATTTAGTTTATGACTTTGTTGCTCTGCAGTTCACACATTCCTTACCTTGAAATGCCTATGAGGACAAGTCATGAGGATTTACACAATGTGATGACATCCTACATAGCAATGAGGTGACAGCACCGGCAGCCATTGCCACTAAGTATTGGGATAAAGGGAGAGAGTGCCACGCTGCAGCTGATCAGTGCATTCTCCGGGCTCATTCATCTATCGCTCCCCGCGTTCATTCACGCCAGTAACAATGGACAGGGCTTATTATTCGCATCCTTTTTACGGCCAGATAAATCAAAGATGATCCAGCCGGTGTTTATCTAGAATTTCCTGGAAGCCGCACACAATCAGAGGCTTCATTCCCGCGTAGGATGGGAAGCTCTGCGTATTGACAACAGGTTTAATGCATTGTCCGGGTGAATACACGGCCGGCTTATCCGGTGAATGGCCTCCCGCAGGGAGATCACGGTCACTGGCCTCCACGCGATCGAATGCCACGTGCGGATGTCACCATGTGACAACAGGGAGCAACGCTTTCCCTGGCCTGAAAGCACAAAGCAGCATTTCATTCACTTAATACTAATAATCCCTCTCAGGGGGATTATTTACTGTCCTCGCCCTGTTTGTAGAGTGCAAATATTGCACGAAAGTCTGAATTTTTAAAGGCATATTCCAGTTACCTGTGTGCTCCTTATGGAGATAAATGTACTGTAACTATTGTAAAACTATCCCTATATAACAAAAACAAATTATCCACTATACTGCGCATGTACATGAATATAACTACTGTAGTACTGCCCCTATGTACAAGAATAACTACTATAATACTGCCTCCTATGTACAAGAATATAACTACTATAATACTGCTCCTATGTACAAGAATATAACCATTATAATACTGCCTCCTATGTACAAGTATATCATTACTATAATGCAGCCTCCTATGTACAAGAATATAACTACTATAATACTGCTCCTATGTACAAGAATATAACCATTATAATACTGCTCCTATGTACAAGAATATAACTACTATAATACTGCCTCCTATGTACAAGAATATAACTACTATAATACTGCTCCTATGTACAAGAATATAACTACTATAATACTGCCTCCTATGTACAAGAATATAACTACTATAATACTGCTCCTATGTACAAGAATATAACTACTATAATACTGCTCCCTATGTACAGGAATATAACTACTATAATACTGCCTCCTGTGTACAAGAATATAACTACTATAATACTGCTCCTGTGTACAGGAATATAACTACCATAATACTGCTCCTATGTACAAGTATATAACTACTATAATACTGCCTCCTATGTACAGGAATATAACTACTATAATACTGCCTCCAATGTACAAGAATATAACTGCTATAGTACTGCTCCTATGTACAACTTTAAATCATTTTTTAAGGACTATACTTGATGTTTGTGTTATATATTAATCTTATATCGTCTCATTAATTTATATTAAATCTATTAATAAATCAGGATTCCCTTCCCCCGTTGTGGTCTGATTGGTTGTGTCCTTGTCACTCACAGGTCTTCCTGAACAGTACTACAGTCTGACGTGGTTCCTAAGCCCCATTCTCGGTTTGATATTTACTCCTCTCCTCGGCTCAGCTAGTGACCGCTGCACTCTTCGATGGGGCCGCCGGCGGCCCTTTATCCTCGGCCTCTGTGTCGGAGTTCTGCTTGGAGTTGCACTTTTCCTCAACGGCTCTGTGATTGGTAAGCGGACAACCGTTTAATGTTTGGTAAATAATTGAAAGGTGGGACCAGCATCTCTGAAGAATTTGTGGAATATGCTTTGAGTATACAAGGATTGCTTATTGTGGGACTACTACTTTTAAAAGACACAATTCTGGGTACCTACAGCCACCACTAGAGGGAGCTTTTGAAATGACTGAAGATAAATTTCAGTAGGAACTGTATAAATCCATATGCAGTGAGCTCCTTCTAGTGGTGGTTGCAGGTAGACAGTTTTTTGAGGATCAGTAGCGGCACCATTGTCTCGCAGCACTGGGGTCCTAGGTTCCAATCCAACTAAAGTACAACTTTTTTCTAAGGTCCAAAAACATCCTCCTAGCTTGGTAGACCTCCTGTAAAAATTCCCCTAGAGTTATTGTCTCAAATATGTGGCCCTTCAGGTTTTGCATAACTTGTTCAAGTTAACCCCATCAGTGTACTCCAAATTGAATACAGACCATGCACCAGACGCCCTAAATAAAGATGTAGTCCCAGATAAGACCTTCCAAACATGTATAGACCCATAAATACTTATTCTGCTAGATTAAGGATGAACAAATCAAAGTCATCCTGTCTAATGAACCCAAATGTTTTTGTGAATCGTTTACAGCGAGAGAGAGCTAATAAGATTTTCACCTGGTGGTAGCCTCAAACTGTTCATTATGTGCTTTTTTAAAAAGATTTAATTATTTTTATTTTTTTTTTAATCTATAGCTGTGCTTGCATCCCCACATAATGCTTCTCTGGAGAGAGAAAGTCTCGTCTCCTTTCCAAAAGGAAAGTAAAACTGAGTGTCTCATACCAGGTATCCAGCTCTTTCTGGGTAACTGCCCTTCAAAAGAGCTGAGCAAAGAACATTTTCTTGTCTGACTGAGAGGCCTTGGTTGGGTTACTGTTTCTCCCTGTGCAGGGCGCTGAGTATGCATGATTAGTATCCTAAGCCATTGAACACTTCTTTGGGTTTCCGGGAAAAACATATGAAAATTAGCACATCTTACACCTGCTGGCATCAGATAGGCTTAAGAAACTTAATTTAAAGGGGTATTCCCATCTTGCCTTTTCACTCTTCCCAGCAGTAGATGTCCTGGTCACTTCCTGGTTTGGCTGAGTGAAGGCTGGCCCCGCCTCCTCATGACTCGCCCTGAGAGCTCAGTTCTAACGTGCTCGTTCATGTGGATTAGTCATCATTGCCACCTAGACTCCTTCTGGGCACCAGAGCGCACAGCGTCCTCGGTTGCTATGACGCCGTGCGCTCCCTTCTGTCTCCGCAATACAATGATACGCCGTGCGCTCTGGTGCCCAGAAGGAGTCTAGGTGGCAATCCACAGATCCGTCCCCCCAGTGACATCTACAGACTCCTGCCCCCCACGTGCCATCACATATGGTCCTGACTCTGGAGCACACGGCGTCCTCGGTTGCTATGACGCTGTGCGCTCCTCCTGCCGCCGGAATACAGTTATACACTCCTATAGATCATAGCAGTGTATTACTGTATTCCGGTGGCAGGAGGGAGCGCACGGCGTCATAGCAACTGAGGACGCTGTGCGCTCTGGTGCCAGAAGGAGTCGGCCCGGGACTAATGGGTAACATATCAATCACTAAACTCTGCCACTGGCAGGCAGACCGTTTCTCTCCCCGGCACTATCTCCAGCATGCAGGGCCAGACACGGCTGTTTCACAAGTGATCTCTTTGGGCATGCGCGGCCTCAGCCAGCATGCGCGTTCTTGAGCGGCGGGCTGGGGAGAAGGTAGGACATTGTGCGCAGGCGCGGCCCATACAAGCCCCGCAAGTATGTGGCCGTAACCAAGGGATACAGGTAGACAACACAGGCACAGATAAAGGGGTTTTTCAGGAGAACGGTGCAAGTTAGGAAATAGAAGTTATTTAGAATATTATTCAAGGACTCTTGGGGAAACTGATTAACAGCAATTAATAAGATGGGAATACCCCTTTAAATATCTTTCCCAGAAACCCACAGGAGTGTTGCATGTCCTACAAAACTCCGCACTTGTATTACACATACTAGGCTCTCTCCGTAATGAGAAAGAGTACCAGAAAACATATATATTGCCCATAAACCTAGATTAGCATACTAGATTCTTGTACCCAAACTTTTTCAAAAATGTAGTGAATTGGACCAGAGATGAATTTCAAGAAATTCGTTTATCTCTATCTTGCAACCACTAAACTAATAGAGAGACCAGACTCCCTAAAAATATGGACACCTGACTACACCCCCTCCTGTTTACAGACCCCAGACCATAACCCATTTGTTGATAGATCCCTGACCAGACACCCTAAAAAGATCCGAGACCAGGGGTGCACAACCTGCTGCCCTCTGGCCGCATGCGATACCCCCCCCCCCCATTTTAGAAAGTACACCCCTCAAGGTATTCAAAGCTGGGTTTACAAACGTTGTTAACCCTTTAGGTGTTCCACCACAGTTCATGGAAGATGGAGAAACAATTTTGAAATTTAGAATTTTTGGAAAAATTTCCATTATAATCCATTTTTTCCAGTAATAAAGTATATATATATATAGGGGCTCATTTTTTGCGGGATGAGATGGCGGTTTTATTGGCACTATTTGGGGGTGCATACGACTTTTTGATCGCTCGCTATTACACTTTATTTGATGTTGGGTGACATAAATGGCTTTTTTTAAACACTGTTTTTATTTTTTATTTTTAACATCGTTCATCCGAGGGGTTGGGTCTAATGTTATTTTTATAGGGCAGATTATTACGGACGCACCGATACCTAATATGTCTACTTTCTTTGATTTATTCAGATTTCACACTAGATTATCCTATTAGTAAAATGATCTGTTTTTCCCAATCTAAATAGCCTGGCGGCTGCAGTTTTTTTTTGGGGGACAACTATATAATGTAGGGGCTCATTTTTGCGGGATGAGATGGCGGTTTTATTGGCACTATTTGGGGGTGCATACGACTTTTGATCGCTCGCTATTACACTTTTTTGATGTTGGGTGACAATAAAAATGGCTTTTTGGACATAAAAAAATAAATAAAAACTAAGTCGTTTTCCAAGGGTTGGGTCAAATTTTATTTTTATAGAGCAAATTTTTACGAACGCGGTGATGCCCAATATTTATGGCTCTCAGACTTAGGAGACACTAAAACAGGCATCCTCAAAAGCGGCCCTCAGATGTTGTAAAACTACAATTCCCACTATGCCCTGCTGATACCTGTAGCTGGGCATGCTGGGAGTTGTAGTTTTACAACATCTGGAAGGCCGCATTTTGAGGATGCCTGCACTAAAACTAATATTTTTGGGAAAAAAATTGTTTCTGTGCCTCCAAAGACTGAGAGCCATAGTTTTTATGTTCTCTAGGGGACTGTAGGAATTATAAAAATTTAGAACTCCATGGAAGTGTGATACTCCTGAAGCAATTGATAACGCAGAGGCCCGGATGATCGGGGCACGTGTCGCATTGAGTGGTGGTGTCCTTCCGTATCCCCTCTTGCGACACACTCTGCACTTTTTGGGTTCGTCCTCTCTTTCCAGTATGGGGACCACACCTGGAAAGTGTTGGCCAGGGACGATCCGGGCGCCTCCAATTCCCGAGGTACTCCGACCTGCTCTTTCCCGGTCTGAAAAGATCAGGTCCTTGAGGACTGCCTCATAGAATTGGAGGAAAGTCTTTGTGCTGCCAGCGCTTCGGGATAGTACAAAAGGGTTGTACAAGGCAACCTGTACCATGTAGACTGCAACCTTTTTGTACCATGCCCGGGTTTTCCGCATGGCATTATATGGTGGGAGAACTTGATCAGAGAGATTAACTCCTCCCATATACCGATTGTAGTCGACGATACAATCGGGTTTGAGGACCGTTGCCGTGGATCCTCGCACAGAGACTGGGGTGATGCCGTTACCATGGATTGTGGTCAGGATAAGAACATCCCTCTTGTCCTTATACCTGACCAACAACAGGTTGTCGCTGGTAAGGGCACGGGTCTCACCCCTGGGGATGGGTACCTGGAGGGGGTAGGTAGGGAGGCCACGCTGATTTTTCCGCACGGTCCCACAAGTGAACGTGGATCTGGCGGCAAGGGACCTGAACAAGGGAATGCTGGTATAAAAGTTGTCCACGTACAGGTGGTAACCCTTATCCAGCAGTGGGTGCAAAAGGTCCCACACGATTTTCCCGCTAACACCCAGAGTGGGGGGACATTCTGGGGGTTCAATACTGGAATCTCGTCACTCGTACACACGAAATTTGTAAGTGTACCCTGAGGTACTCTCACAAATTTTGTAGAGCTTCACGCCATACCTCGCTCGCTTAGTGGGAATGTATTGGCGGAAACTGAGTCTCCCCTTGAAAGCAACGAGAGACTCCTCAATCGCCACCTCCCTTCCAGGTATGTAGGCCTGCGCGAATGAGGCCCCAAAGTGATCGATGATCGGCCGTATCTTGTACAGCCGGTCATAGGCAGGATCAGTTTGGGGGGGACATGCTGCATTATCTGCATAATGCAGGCATTTCCGTATGGCCTCAAACCTTGAGCGTGTCATGGCCATACTGTACAGTGGGGTCTGGTAGAGGACGTCCCCACTCCAGTATTGCCTGACACTGGGTTTTGAACTAAACCCATATGCAGCACGAGGCCCCAAAAGGTCCTCATTTCGGCTGCACTGACTGGCGTCCAGCCACCGGGTCTAGCTAAAAGGAACCTGGGTGCTGAGCGACGAACTGTTGGGCGTACAGATTCGTCTGCTCCACCATCAGATTCACCAGTGGGTCACTGAAAAAAAACTGAAATAGTCTATTTCAGTGAACCCCACTGTGGGAATCTGGATTCCAGGATTGCCAGCAAAATCCGGAATCACAGGCTCATAGTCCACTGGGGACACCAGCTAAGTTCACCGGTAGGGGCTCCGGTGCGCTTATTTGGTGGGCCGGGAAACCAGTACGAGCCCCAGGGCTGCTCGTACTGGTGTGGGCCATAGGTCCCTACCATGTGGGGCCCCTGGCTCCGCCTGGCGGCGTCTCCGCCGCCTTGGGGGCTCATCATCATCAGATGATGATGAGGAGGATGCAGATGACAGGAGGAAGGTGGGGTCATCGTCATCCTCACTGGCGCTCTCGGTGTCGGAGAGCATCTGGGCGTATGCCTCCTCCACCGTGAACAGCTGGCGGGCCATGGTTGTGTGTGCGTGTATGTGCGTGTGTGTCAAACTTTATTGTATGTGCGTGTGTGTTGGGGCGGGTGTTCGCGTACTAATAAGAAAAAAATGTTATGGGCAAGTTCAAACTTGCTGATCAGCTGTCCGGCACTGATCAGCAGTGGGGCGAGCGATGCGCAGTGGCCGGACGCAAAGAGTGCCGGCCACAGTAGGCACACGAAAAAGTGGTGGCGGAGGGTGGTGGTGGGTGGCGGAGGGGGTTAGCGGGTGGTTAGTGGCGGAGGTGGGTGGCGGAGGCGGGTGGTGGAGGTGGTTAGCGGGTGGTTTGTGGCGGAGGGAGGCGGAGGGGGTTAGCGGGTGGTTTGTGGCGGAGGAGGGAGGCGGGTGGCGGAGGAGGGAGGCGGAGGTTAGTGGCGGGTGGCGGAGGGGGTTAGTGGCGGAGGCGGGTGGTGGAGGTGGTTAGCGGGTGGTTTGTGGCGGAGGGGGGTGGAGGGGGTTAGCAGGTGGTTTGTGGCGGAGGGGTGGCGGAGAAGGGAGGTTGGTGGCAGAGGGTGGGGCGGCAGAGGGGGTAGCGGAGTGGGGGATCAGCACCCTGGGTGGGTTTAGGGGCGCACAGCTAAGTGCTGTGGACCCCAACCACCACAGGCAGCACAGCAAATAAACTTTTTTTTTTTTTTGGGGGTTCCTAAAACTAAACTGTCCCTTCTATCCCTGCCTAAACTACCTCTCCCTCACTGACCCTAACCTACCTGATGGGTGGGTGCAGGAGGGTGATGGGAGCCGAAGTAGGGGGGGTCACAGGAGCGGTCTTGTCTGGGCGGCGGCGGCAGCAGCAAGAGGAGGGGAGAGAGGAGCGACGGGAGTTTGAATCCGCCGCCTCTCTCCCCGACCAATCAGGAGAGATCACCACCGCCCCCAAATCAAGAACTGTGATTGGTGGTGTGATATCACACCACCGATCACCGTTATTTTCCGGTTCATCAGGTCACCGCGGACCCGAATGAACCGGAAACGCAATAAACCGCAGGTCTGAATTGACCTGCGTTTTATTGCTATCGCCGATGCGGGGGGGTTACACGACCCCCCTCGGCATGTTAACATGGTTCCTGCTGCAAGATCGCAGCAGGAACCATGTTTCTAGCGCGTTTTTTTTTTTTTTTTTACTACACGTGATTTAATACAGGGCGTATGGGTACGCCCTGTGTCCTTAAGGACTCGGACATTAGGGCGTACCCATACGCCCTGTGTCCTTAAGAGGTTAAAAAATAAGTAATAAACCAATTATAAAAAATAATACAATAAAATATTAATAAAATACAAATAAAAGGAAAAAAGAAAAAGTGAAAAATTTACAAATAGTGTCAGTGTCCCCCAAAGGTCTTTTTATTACCTCTTGGGTATGTATTTTGTAGCAGAAATATCTTAAAAATGAAGTTAAAAAAAATGATAAAATACATAAAAGAAAAAACGCCAACCCAAACCGTCAACCATTATGGCCCCATTTAGGTGAAATCATGCATATTATATAACAAAACGACTGACACAAAATAGGGAACTAATTATAATTATTTATTTTGGTGTCAGTCTGCGTATTTAAAGAATAAGGAGCTATAGTTTGAGAAAAAGATACTTTTTAAAAATGTTTTGTAGTTTTCCCCCCAAATAAAACTAAAACAATAAATGATAAGGCCCTATGTGTCAAGTAAAAAAATTGTTGCAAAAATTATTTTGCTAGTCCCAACACATAAAACCTAAAAAAGTTCCAAACGTTTAATGCACTAAATCACAAAAAAAGTGTATTTTCAGGCCTGGTTATTAAAGTGTTTACCAATAAGTGCTTTCCCCACTCGTAAGATAAAATGCTTACTGGTTATTACATGGCGCCAGTAACTGGGGGGCAGGAGGTGGTAATAACCAGTGAGCTCCAACCTCGTGAATGAAAGCTCTGATTTATGAAAAGGAGGCAGGATGGAAGGAAATGTCGCCAATTTTCCAAGTTTTTCCTGTAAAAATGATTTTTTTTTTAACAACTTCCTCCAGCATGGCCCCTGAAACAGAAGATTCATACTTACCTGCTCCATGCCGCCCTGGTCCTTTGCGCTGCCCCCATCTTCCGGTTCCCGTGCTGTTTACACCTGGCATTGCATGGGCATGGTCACATACACCGCTCCAGGCAATGACTGGCTTCAGTTGTGACACGCTGCTTGTGGCCACTTCAGGTCACTGATGTCCCGGCGACAGTGAGTGGCAGGAGATCTGTGAGACTGGCAACACGTGGTTTGATCTGACAGGTTTTCCTTGTGGATCAGTAGGTGTCTGTGTTGTATCTGGTAATGGCCACATCCCTTTCCTCCAGGTGTTGCTTATGTGGTCATTTAACCTTCCTTATTTATAGTTGCTTCTCCCACTATAGCTTCTGTGCCTGTGGAGTGTTTGTGGTTGGATTTCGGCTGAGTTCCTGGTGCTTCCATAGGCTCTTTAGAAGTAAAGTCTTTCCTTTTTCCCTTTTGTATTTTGTTTGGGTTCTGTGTGTTGCATTTCCCTATTGTTTGTATTAGGCCTGAAGGAGACTCCTGTTTGTCCTTCCTTTTGTAGGAACAGGTAGTCTCGTCCCTGCCATTAGTACCAGGGTCCTATAGAGCTAGATGGGACTCTAGGTATTCCTGTGTATGAACTCATCTACCTTTTGGGGTCTGTTCATACTGGTAGTCAGTCCTTCCTTCCCTGGGTGTTTCCCTCCCACACCGAATCGTGACACATCACCGCTAAAGCCAGTCATTGGCTGGAGAGGTACATGTGGCCATGGCCATGCACTTCCAGGTGAAAACAGCGCGGAGACCGGAAGATGGGGCAGCGCAGAGGACCGGAGTAGCGGGGAGCAGGTAAGTTTAACTCTTCGGTTTCAGGGGACATTTTTACTGGGAAATCCCTTTAAGCCCCTAATACACTGGGAGATATTCACGTCAATTACCGGGAACAAGTCTTCATAAGAGCGCTCATTCCTGATAACTGGCGGTATAATTGCGCCCCACATTTCTCTGTGTAATCAGGGATCTGCTACTGATAATCAATGTAACTAAATGAAGGAGGAATGACTGTGATAGTGATCATTCCTCCCCAGTCACTGGAATAAGCCGATGCAAATGAGCTCCAATCAACATTTTTCTATTTTTATTTGCGGCCCCTTGAAATAGAGCGATGTGACAATGCGGCCCTCAGACCAAAAAAGGTTGTGCACCGCTGTGCTAGACCATAGGTTCACAAACCCTAGATCAGACCCACTCTGTTTACAGACCCCGACCCAGACCCTCTCTGTTCAAACCCCAGAGCAGATCCTAGATCAGACCCCTTTTTCACAGACCCCAGACCAGACCGCATCTGTTCACAGACCCCAGACCAGACCGCATCTGTTCACAGACCCCCTGTTTTCACAGACCCCCTGTTTTCACAGACCCCAGAACAGACCCCCTGTTTTCACAGACCCCAGACAAGACTTCCCCTTTTTCACACCCCTGTTTTCACAGACCCCAGACCAGACCCCCTGTTTTCACAGGCCCCAGACCAGACCCCCTGTTTTCACAGACCCCAGACCAGACCCCCTGTTTTCACAGGCCCCAGACCAGACTTCCCCTTTTTTCACAGGCCCCAGACCAGACTTCCCCTGTTTTCACAGACCCCAGACCAGACTTCCCCTTTTTTCACAGGCCCCAGACCAGACTTCCCCTTTTTTCACAGACCCCAGACAAGACCCCCTGTTTTCACAGACCCCAGACCAGACTTCCCCTTTTTTCACAGACCCCAGACAAGACTTCCCCTTTTTTCAGACCCCGGATCAATCCCCCTGTTATTAGACCCCAGACCAGCCCCTCTGGGCATGATGGAAGTTGTAGTTTCACGACAACTGGAGAGCAACAGGTTGGAGATGACGGCTATAGAATATGGAAAAATTCCAAATTTTATTCAGCCAAAGTCTCCTTGCAGCTCTGGGTGTGACTGGGGTACAAGTCTTGACGTAGCACAGGGCCAAAGCACATCTGCACTGGAGGTGTTTGCTCTTGCAGCGTATTGTGCGACTCTGTAAACAATACTATGAGCAGCGCCTTGTGACGGAGCGTGGGGGGAAGCGCTGCCAGCACTTGGCATGAGAAACCTCTAGGAACCTGTTCACAGGGAGACGCTTCCTGTTGTGCGCCGTTTTCCCTTTATTGCATATCTTACAATGCATCCTGTTTCCAGTATTATTTCACATATTATCTCCTCTCTCGCTCTCTGTTCTTTTCTGAGCCCGCGGTGGGAATGAATGACTCCTTCCCAGCAAACAAACAAGGGGCCTGCATCTCCCACGGGCCCACAGGGGCCCCCATAGATTGCAGCCTCACTAAGAAGAACAATATTCGGCTTATTAGAATTGGCCATGTTCAGCCTAAGTTGTCTGATTTGTGAATAAAATGTTAGAACATCAGTGTAGACTGACACACAGATGAGAAGTTGGAGAGCGTTAGGGAGGTACTCTGAGTACTAGGGTGGAGTGAGGGGGAACCTGTGCTATTCGTCCCTTTTTTTATTTTTATTTTTTACCTCTTTGTATGCTATGTTCAGCCTGAGCCTCCTGGTTCATGAATAGAAGCGGGTGGAAAAGTTTCTGTCTCTGCAATGCAGAGTTGTATGCCATTCAGGGTCTCTGGAAAGCTGGTGCATTATCCATGCATTGTAATAGTCTTATTGGCACCTGCAGGATTGTTCATCCTCAGCCTCCTGGTTCATGAATGGACTGCAGGCGGAGCAGAAGCTAGCAGGCAGGCTATAACTTGTAGATTTACATGCCATTCAGGATCTGTGGAAAGCTGGTTATAGGCACTCAATACACTGAAACACTTCTTTTATTTCAGTGACCCCTAAAGCACTGTTTACTGGTTTGTGAATAAAACGCTAGAATATCAGTGAAGACTGACACATGGGCAGATCCATAGGGGAGAGCAGGTAGAATATAACTACATAACAAGTTGGATCCTTTCCTCATAGACATGGCTATATGGTCCAGTGGAGTGTTGCATTGTGGGTATTCTACGTGGTCCATATAAACATACACTTCTCTTCCCAGGTCTTGCCATCGGAGACGTCCCGGAGAATCAGACCATTGGCATCGTCCTGACAGTGCTGGGCGTGGTGGTCTTAGATTTCTGCGCCGACGCCACAGAGGGTCCTATCCGCGCCTATCTGCTGGACGTTGCGGATACTGAAGAGCAAGACATGGCGCTCAACATTCACGCCTTCTCAGCCGGTGCGTGGCCGCTCTCATCATCCTTCTAGTCCACTTTGTGCTTTAATTACTCATCATAATCAAAATCTCTGCTTGCTGTCAGTAAATGGAAATACTGTTTGTGAACCAGATACTGTCCAAGAGGGGAGTTTCCCCTTTAAGAAAGCAATCAGATTATTCTTACAGTAGGTCATCGACTAGAACGGGCTGACTGATCGATCGATCAGTGGGTGTCACAGCTTCCTGACCTTACCGATTATGTTGGTACTGAGACAACCCCTTTAAAGGGATCATCTCATTGTATAGATTGATGGCCTGTCGCTAGGATAAGCCATCAGTGCCACCTAAGAGACCTGCTCCTATCTCCAGAAAGGGGCTCCTAAAGGTGAAGGACCACATGTGGCGCATGCAGGGCCGGTGCAAGGATTTTTGCCGCCCTAGGCAAAAGAAAAGTTTGCCGCCCCCCCCCATGTGACATCACAATGCCCCACCCATATGATCTGCCATATTTAAGGGGTTCTGCAGTTTATTTAAACTGATCGCAGGGGTCCGACACCTTGGACCCCCCGCCAATCAGCTGTTTGAGAAGACAGCTGCGCTGGCAGTAGCGCCTCAGCCTTCTCGCAGTGATGACACGATTAGTATCATTGGCCTGGGCGGGGCTAAGCTTCATTCAAGTGAACAGAGCTTAACCCCGCCAAGACCAGTGATACTAGTCATGACGTCACTGCGCCTGCGGTAAACAGCGCCGCTGCCTTCTCAAACAGCTGATCGGCGGGGGTCCCGGGTGTCGGACTCCTGCCGATCAGATGCTGATGATCTATCCAGAGGATAGATCATCAGTGGTAACAAACTGCAGAACCCCTTTAACTAACGCCAGCTCTCTCTCTCCCCTTGTCATTCTCTCCCCCTCTTGTCATTCTTCACACTCCCCCACTTGTCATTCTTCCTCCCCCACACACTTATCATTCTCTCCCCCTCTTGTCATTCTCTTCCCCCCTCTTGCCATTCTTCACACTCCCCCCCCCCCCCCCTTGTCATTCTTCACACTACGCCCCCCCCTTGTCATTCCCTTTCCCCCCCTTGTCATTCCCTTTCCCCCCCTTGTCATTCTCTCTCCCCTTGTCATTCTCTCTCCCCTTGTCATTCTCTCTCCCCTTGTCATTCTCTCTCCCCTTGTCATTCTCTCTCCCCCTCTCCTTTGTCATTCTCTTTCCCCTCTTTTTATTCTCCCCCTTGTCATTCTTCACACTCGCCCCCCTTGTCATTCCCTTTCCCCCCCTTGTCATTCTCTCTCCCCTCTTTTTATTCTCCCCCCTCTCCTTGTCATTCTCTTTCCCCTCTTTTTATTCTCCCCCCTCTCCTTGTCATTCTCTTTCCCCTCTTTTTATTCTCCCCCTCTCCTTGTCATTCTCTTTCCCCTCTTTTATTCTCCCCCCCTCTCCTTGTCATTCTCTTTCCCCTCTTTTATTCTCCCCCCTCTCCTTGTCATTCTCTTTCCCCTCTTTTTATTCTCCCCCCTCTCCTTGTCATTCTCTTTCCCCTCTTTTATTCTCCCCCTCTCCTTGTCATTCTCTTTCTCCCCCTACCTCTAGTGTAGCGTGGCCGAGCTCTTTATGGTCCACGGGTACAGGAGCTTTAGTTTCCTGTACCCGAGGGGACTGACATGAAGTGCACACTCTGTGCGCACTTCATGTCAGTCCGGCCGGGTACAGGAGACAGATGCTCCTGTACCCGCGGACCTTAAAGAGCTCGGCCAGCCTGTGGAGTGACAGGAGGGAGCGCTGAGCTCTTCCCTCCTGTCAGCTCCTCTCTTCATGCTGCGCCTGGGCGGTGCGCCCTCATGGACGCGCCAGCCCGGGCAGTGCTGCAGCCGCCTGAGGCTCAATTCAGAGCGCTCGGCGGCTGCAGCATGAGACGGGGCCGGCGCTCCTAGCGGCGCCCCTTCCCAAGGGGCGCTCTACGCGGCGGCCTATTCCGCGTATAGGACGCGCCGGCCCTGGGCGCATGCACGGCGTGCTCTCCATTCATCACTATGGCAGTTCAGAAAATAGCTGAGTGAGCGCGTATTTATTTTCAAAAGCCTTAGGGCACATTCATACGCCCGTGCTGTGTTTTGCAGTCAGCAAATTACGGATCTGCAAATTACGAATGCCGCCTGTGTTTGTTCCGCAATTTGCGGAACGTAACAGATGGCCCATTATAGAAATGCCTAATCTTTTCCTATTGTTGAATAGGACATGCTGTATATTTTTTGTGGGGCCGCGGAACGGAACAGAACAGCGGATGCGGACTGTACACGGTGTGCTGTCCACATCTTTTCTGGCCCCATTGAAGTGAATGGGTCCGCACCCCTTCCTCAAAATTGCAGAACGTATGCGGAGCCATTCATGCAGTCGTGTGAATGAGCCCTTATAGTGATGACTAAAGAGCATGCTGTGAAAGCGCTGCCACGGCTCAGCTATTATCTGAACTCCAATAGCGGTGAACGCAAGTGCAGGCTGCTCTCCTTTCATTTGGGGGGGCCCATTCTGGAGATAGATGTGGATCCCAGAGTGGGACGCACACCTCTCAGATTTTTTTTTTTTTTTATCTCTACTTTTTGGCGGTTTAAAAAAAATCTTTTTGCCAATTCCCATTTCTTTCTTCACAGGCCTTGGTGGTGCCATCGGATACATGCTCGGCGGTCTCGACTGGACTCAGACTTTCCTCGGATCCCTGTTCAAGTCTCAGCAGCAAGTCCTTTTCTTTTTCGCAGCCATCATTTTCTCCGTGTCTGTCGGCCTTCACCTCTTCAGTATCGAAGAAGAACAGTACAGCCCTCAGCATGACCGCCTGGAGGATGAAGCCGACACTCTGTCCAGCGTGAAACTAAACAGCACCCTGGCGCCCATGTCCCGGCTGAATGTCATCAACGAGGAAGACCCCTACTCCACCTTTGCGGACGAGGTCCAGTCTGAGAATGATCTCAACCTCGACTTTCTCGAAGTGGATATCGTAAGGAGCAAAAGTGATTCTGTCTTGCACATGCCCGACGCCACGCTGGATTACGAATCAGAGTTTCTGTATTATATCGAACCCTCCATCTTCCAGGACGGTTCCTACCCGAACACGCCCCGCAGCACCAGCCAGGAACTCCTCAAATCCCAATTCAACCGCCTGTCTGCCTTCCTCAGGGAGAACGAAAGGGAAGAGGAGATGTTGCTCGATAATCACATTAACGAATCTAAAGTCCCCAATGGCGGGGACATGCTGCAGAAGGAGAACATGAACGGACACACCAGGATAGGCATGAAGCAGTCCTGCACCGCCAACTCCATGCGCCGGCGCAGGCACATGTTTTATCGCCAGCCCTCTTACACTTTCTCCTATTACGGCAAAGTAGGGTCCCACCGATATCGTTTCAGGAGAGCCAACGCCATCCTGCTGATCAAGTCGTCCCGCAGCATGAATGACATCTACGACATGCAGAAGAGACAGCGCCAAAGGCAAAGGCATCGGAACCAGAGCGGCGCCACCAACTCCAGTGGCGATACCGAAAGCGAGGAAGGAGAGACTGAGACGACGGTCAGGCTGCTCTGGCTCTCCATGCTGAAGATGCCCAAAGAGTTGTTACGTCTTTGTTTGTGCCACTTACTGACCTGGTTTTCCATTATTGCCGAAGCCGTCTTCTACACAGACTTTATGGGTCAGGTCATCTTTGAAGGTCATCCTAAGGTAGGGCATCCTAAGGCTGGTATTTTACTGGGCAGAATTTCTGCGGAGGTGTAAATGACTACTTGGGATGTTTTCCCCAGTGGAGAAGTAAGGGGGGGGGGGGGGGGACTACTTGGGATGTTGAGAGGGGATGCTTTCACTAGTGGAGAATTAGGGGGGTTGGTGTGACTACAGAGGAAGTAGACAGGGGATGCTTTCATTAGTGAAGGAGTAGGGGGAATTCTGTGACTACTAGGGTTGTAGAGAGGGTCTGCTTTCATTAGTGAAGGAGTAGGGGGACGGCTGTGACTACTAGGGTTGTAGAGAGGGTCTGCTTTCACTAGTGAAGAAGTAGGGGGACTGCTGAGACTACTGGGGTTGTCGAGAGGGTCTGCTTTCACTAGTGAAGAAGTAGGGGGACTGCTGTGACTACTAGGGTTGTAGAGAGGGTCTGCTTTCACTAGTGAAGAAGTAGGGGGACTGCTGTGACTACTAGGGTTGTCGAGAGGGTCTGCTTTCACAAGTGAAGATGGGAGGACTGCTGAGACTACTGGGGTTGTATAGAGGGTTTGCTCTCACTAGGGAAGATATGGGGCAGGGGGACTGGGGATGCTTTCACTAGTGAAGAAGTATGAAGGCTGCTGTGACTACAGGGGATGTGGGTAGGTGATGCTTTCACTAGTGAAGAAGTATTGGGGGCAGCTGTGACTACTGGGGAATATAGAAATGGGATTCTTTTTCTAGTGAAGAAGTGGGAGGGGGGGGGCTTTATGACTACTGGGGATGTAGAGAGGGTCTGCTTTTATCAGAAATGAAGTGGAGGGGCTGGTGATGGCTACAGTGGATGATTTCACTAGTGAAGTATGGGGGGCTGCTGTGACTACTAGGGTTGTATAGAGGGTTTGCTTTCACTAGTGAAGATGTGTGGACTGCTGTGACTACTAGGGTTGTAGAGAGGGTCTTTTTTTTTACTAGTAAAAATATGGGGAAGGGGGACTGGTGTGACTACCGGGGATGCTTTCGCTAGTGAAGAAGTAGGGGGGCTGCTGTGACTACTAGGGTTGCAGAGAGGATCTGCTTTCACAAGTGAAGGTGTGAGGACTGCTGTGACTACTGGGGTTGTATAGAGGGTCTTTTACTAGTGAAAATATGGGGTGGGGGGACTGGGGATGCTTTCACTAGTGAAGTATGGAGGGGCTCTTCTGACTAGATGGCACTGGGGGGGAACTGCTGTGACTACTGTGGGTGGCTATTGTCACTACTGGGGTAGGAGGGAAGGTTTGTATTAAGGACAAGGAGGGCTACTGGGAAGTAGGGAGGGGCTGCTGTTACTTCAGTGAAAGTATGGGGCCTGCTGTGACTACTAGGAAAGGTTCTGCTGTACTGAGAACGTAAGTAGTGTTCTGTGACTGATGGGTATTGGGGAGGGGTGCATCGTTGCTCTCCAGGGAGTTCAACAATTAACGCTTAGATATTGGTTCCTACAACAAGCAGAATGTTTCCATTTGGATCTGTATAGAGTACAGTGGTTCCTCAAGTTACAATATTAATTGGTTCCAGGACGACCATTGTATGTTGAAACCATTGTAAGTTGAGTAATCGGTTCCAAAGCCCCAAAATGTCATCAAAGATAAGAGAAGATTAAGATTTAGGAAAAATAAGCAGATAACTAAGAGAGATAAAACAAGTCCTCACATATAACAGTTGGGAATATCCAGCTATTTTACCAGAGAAGTGACCTTGAGTGGTTGGATCTGAGTCTGAGGCGACTTATGTTGAGTCTAGTTTCAACTTACGCTGGGTCAGAAAAGACCACTGTATGTTGAAAATGTTGTATCCTGAGGCCATTGTATCTTGCGGGATCACTGTATAAGGCCTGATAAAACTCATGTTTGGCACAATTTAAGAAACAATTGCTGGCACGGAGTTTTAGAGGACTTTTATTATACTACGAAACTCGGAGCTAACCGCGCACTGCATTTTCTGCTTGTGCAGTGTCGGTGCAAAGTTTTTTCTGGTGATTTTGCATTTTGAAAATCACTGCTATTAAAGGAGTCCTGACCCTCATAGTTTTTCTTCCTCTTTAGGCACCCTCTAATTCCACAGAACTACATCAGTACAATGCCGGGGTGCAGATGGGCTGCTGGGGTCTGGTCATATACGCTGCTACTGCTGCTATCTGCTCAGGTAAGGCTTTAAAGAAATTAAAGGGCATTACAGAATCCCCATTAGATGTCAAACTCCTTGATAAACGTTATATTATGTGTATCCGCCCCTGGGAGAGTTGGGTGACCTCCATTATGAGTCCCATTACCACTCTCCTAGGTCTTGACATGCGGCTGAATGGCAAACCTTATGACTTGTATAGTGATATACCGGCTCCTGACTGCGGGCTTGACCTGGCTCTGGTGTCAGCAGTGAGACAGCAGTAATTAAATCATGTATCATGCTGGGCGAGGGATAAGCTGCGGCAGATGTTGCTGGTTTCTTCCTCTTATCGTAGGCAGATAAATAGAGTTTTTGATGAGATGCAGCTCCTGTGTGCCGGTGACAGCACGTGGACGTCCATGTGTTCCTGGGCCAAAGAGTATTATGTGTTCCCTGTTTGCGGCAGAACATCTTTTAATCTTTCTGGATTTTTTTTTTGCCCGTTCTTCCCCTTTTTTGTCCTGCTTTTGCTTGAGTAGAAGAGACCAAAAACAAGTCTGTGCAGCATGAAGGGGCAGACTACTGTACAGTGGACAGAAACTGCCTGTGACCACTTTGGTGCCTTCAGCTACATGGGCTTAGATAGTGGTCACCACCCTTACAAGAAGACAAGTGGGTGTTAAGAAACTGAACTACCACAGTCTGCAAAAAAGACTGAGGTCCTGGTCAGGGGCTTGGCCATTGTCGTTGGCCTTCAGTGCCTGCATTGATCCAGTCTACTAAAAAATGATGCTACCTGTAAATTGTACCATGAATGCCAAGTGAAGGTCCTTGAGCATGTGGACACCTTTTCACCAAAATTTTTGCCAGTTACATATTATAAATGAATAATGACTGTAACAATATTTTTCTGATCTCTCTAGGAATTAATGGTAGAATATCTATTATGATCTAGGAAAATAAAGTGGTTTATTTGACATCCCTGGTGATTTTTGGGTAGGGAAGTGTTAAAGGTAACATCCCTAATAGACTAAGTCAGTGATGGGGCTAATGGTTAAATCCCTGGTGGTCTAGGCTGCGAAGAGGTTAAAGATAACATCCCTGGTAATCTAGGTCAGTGAAGGGACTAGTAGTTGCATTCCCTGTGGTCTAGATTAGTGAAGGAGCTATTGGTTACATCCCTGGTAGTCTAAGGAAGTTAAATGGTTAAAGGTTAGGGTAGTGACTGGGTTGAAGGTAACATATTTGGTGTCTTAGCTCTGTGAAGGGTCTAATAGATACCTCCATGGTGGTCTAGAGCAGTAGAAGACCTAATTGATACATCCCTGGTGGTCTAGGGCAGTAAAGGGGCTAATGGTTACATCTCTTGGGGACTAGGTAAGTAAAGAGGTTAAAAGTACTATTCCTGGTGTCAGTGAAGGGGCCAATGGTTCTATCCCTGGTAGTCAAGGACAGAGAAGGGGCTGATGGTTACATCCCTGGTGTTTTTTCCGTGACAGGGCTGATGGTTCCATCCCTGCTGGTCCAAGTTAAAAGGGGGTTAAAGATAACATCCCTGGTAGTCTAGGTCGGTGAAGGGGCTAATGGTTCCACTTGGTAGTCTAGGGAAGTGAAGTGGTTAAAGGTTATATCTCTGGGGCCTAGGACAGTGATGTGGTTAAAGGTTATATCTCTGGGGTCTAGGGCAGTGAAGTGGTTAAAGGTTATATCTATGGGGTCTAGGGCAGTGAAGTGGTTAAAGGTTATATCTCTGGGGTCTAGGGCAGTGAAGTGGTTAAAGGTTATATCTCTGGGGTCTAGGGCAGTGAAGGGATTGACGGTAACCTAGTTGTTGGTCTTTCTCTATGAAGGGTCTAATGGGGTACACCCATGTTGGTCTAGAGCAGTGGAAGGGCGAATTGTTACATCCCTGGTGGTCTTGGGCAGTTAAGGGGTTAATGGTTACATCCCTGATTCCTTAGAGTAGTGAAAAAGTTATTAACACTACACTACATCATCAGCTAGTTATCAGTGTCTGATAAATTTGCGAGGAGACCCATGAAGAGTGTGGGAAGGAGCAGGGGTGAGAAATTGCCCAATTCTAGTGTGTAGAACAGAGTTTGTCATGTCCTTCTGAAATGTTCTTTAACGCCCATGGTCATGGTGACTAGGAATGTTCTCTAGGGTTGAGTGGATTGCGGCTTACTGCGGACCTGCAAATAATTAGGTGTCCTCTGTTTCATGCAGCCTTGCTACAGAAGTATCTGGATAATTATGACCTAAGCATCAAGGTCATCTACATCTTGGGGACCCTGGGCTTCTCCATCGGCACTGCGGTGATGTTCATCTTCCCAAATGTCTACGTCTCCATGATCATGATCAGCACCATGGGAATCGTCTCCATGAGCATCTCCTACTGTCCGTATGCCCTGCTAGGACAATACCATGAAATGAAAGAGGTGAGAGGCCAGTTTATTAAAGGGATTTTTTGCTGGCTTAGAAGAACATAGCGACTTTCGTCCAGACAGAGCGCCACACCTGTCCACCTGTTGGTTGCCGCTCAACCCTATTCACTTTTAAAGGAGCTAAGCTGCAATACCAGTCACAACCCAGGTGTGGCCCCGTTTGTGGTCTTTTTGTCACTAAATTTGTCTTCATTCTTTTTCCTTGCAGTATATCCATCACAGTCCTGGGAACTCCAAGAGAGGATTCGGCATAGACTGCGCCATCTTATCTTGCCAGGTTTACATCTCGCAGATTTTGGTGGCCTCCGCCCTTGGTGCGGTGGTTGACTTCGGGAGCACAGTTCGAGTAATACCTCTGGTGGCTTCCATAGGCTCCTTCCTGGGGTTTCTCACAGCTGCATTCTTAGTAATATATCCCGAAGTCCCAGACGAGAACAAGGAGGAACCCAAAAGCCAGGTTGCCCCAGAAGCTGCCATCACTAATGGACTGGATCCCGAGAAGCCTCTGGTGCTGAAGCTTTCCCCCAAAGGGCAGACAACGGTTCCTCCAGAAGTAGAAAGCGAATCGGCAGTCTGAGATGGTGTTTTAGAAGGAAAAAAAAAACCCGTAAGAAAATCACAACACATTCCAACCATACAGACCCACCAATGGCAACAGAACAGCAGGTGGACGTCTAGACTGAGCCCAAACCTTAGCTTCACGTGTGCTTATGTTAAAGAAGTGAAGTCTAAGCCTGGAAAACTACATGCAATTCATTTAATTTTCTGATGGAAAATCCTGGTTTGACGGATTTCGCCATTTTTTTCTGCATGTGAGGCAAAACGTATGTTATAAACAACAATTAGGTTTTGCGGGTTTTTACGATACTTTGGGTGTACAGACCAAAATCACGAATCAACGCAGCAATTAAAGTGCATCTCTCAGCGACACGCCAGGGATTCACCATGCGCCAGTCATATTGGCAGGAGCTTTAAAAGCGTTTGCCCCCAAATTTTTGAAAATAATTGTAAGATGGAAAAGGCTCCTAGATCCATTTAGCAACGTTTCCCGTCTCCGTGGCGTGCCGCTGAAGAGACTCTAAATAATGGCAGCCTGTACTCAGTGTCTCCGGACGCCAAGTGAAAAAACGTATACATATATTTTATTTTTTCTCATTAGATTGCTTTTCTTTGAATTCTCCTTTCTTTTTCGGCATTCTATATATTTTGCGTGCAAACAGTTTGGGTGACGACTCCGTCCGTCGGCGGGACGCTGTGAGAACACGTAGGCAGTTGGACTTTTGCAAAAAAAAAAATATGTGATTCCTTTTCACTTGACGTCAGGTGTTCTAGATTTAAAGCAATACTACTCCATGTGTCCGGTTCTATCATAGATGGCGACAATATGTTATAGCGCTATATTGCATCAGAAGAGAAATCTGCTCGACTGTAAAAAAAAAAAAAAAACGCCATTTTTAAACGATTTTCTTTAATGCTACTAGCAAAGGAACTCATTCACACTCCCGTATATGCAGTGTCACACCACAATGCGATACGTGTGCGCCACAGGCTTGAGGTCTGGACCATATAGGCCGGATTCAGGCAGGGATGTTAAATGGTGTAAATAGTGAATTTTAAAAAATTAAGCATCCACGCGTTTTGGTTTCTCAGTGATGCATTTTAGGGTTTCTTAAAGTAACAGAAAAAATTAAAATTTGCCATTATTTTTTCTTAAATAATATATATGCAAAATGACAAGGAAATGCCCTGCGGGAACCCGGCCGTATTGACGGTCTGCATTCCATACTTGGGTAATTTTTGGGGTGAAAACAGGAGCAGGAGATGCATTTTATCTGGGACGCAGGCCGCAGACACGTCCACGTAATGTGCTCTTGATTTGAGTCAGTGGTGAATTGGCTGTAAACCCGTAGCTGTATATACCGGCCCATTAATATGTCTCCTGCACAGCCGTTTTGTACGGGTGACCTCTCTAGCGATATTGCCGCTTAGGCCTAATTCACATGTCCGTAGTGTGTTTTGCGGAAACACGGATCCGCAAAACACGGACGGCTGCAATGTGCATTCCGCATTTTGCGCACCGCACATTGCTGGCACTATATGGAGAATGCCTTTTCTTGTCCGTAATTGCGGACAAGAATAGGACATGTTCTATTTTTTTACGGAAACACGGATGCGGACATCACATAGTGTGCTGTCCACATCCATTCCTGCCCCTTTGAAATGAATGGGTCTGCAACCCTTCCGCAAAATTGCGGATGGGATGCGGATCCATTTTGCGGACGTGTGAATTAGGCCTTATCGTGAACCAGTGACTCCTGGAAGCTCACCAGGAAGCGCCGCGATCACTTACGACTTAAAGGAAATCTCCACTCAAAAATAAAAAATCAACTGATCGGGTTGCATCGGCTTTCTGCTCTCCCCATAGTGGTTTCTACAGAGCAGCAAGTAGTGGCTGAAATCATATTTACTATGCATTTGTCAGACTCCACCCCTTTTCAATACACACGCTTTGCCTGGGACTGGGAAGTAGTAAAAAAAAAATGATGCATCATGGGAGATAATTAAAAAAAAAAAAAAAAAAAAAAAAGGTTCTCCTGTAGGGGAGCATGTGAGCGTGACACAAAAAGATAACTGGAGATTTCCTTTAAGTGGTTGTAATAAGGGAATGTTAGCAACAAGATGGCCACTTCTACCTTGAGGAATTCTACTCAATGTCAGTGTGCTGCACATAAGCCAGAAATGATGCAGAGCTTTGTACAGCACAGAATCATTACTGTTGAGGTGGGGGGTTTTTTGGCACGTGCATGGGAGACTTTTAGCCGCAAGCACCAAATTTTCTGCTTTTCTTTCTTCCTCTTTGCACTTGTTATAATTGATCATCACTCTGAATAGTTGTATTGATGTGCATGGTTATAAGCTGTATATAGTAGATTACCGGCATGTGAAAAATCATTTTTTTGCCTTAACGAAATCTTTTTGTAAGAACGTGAACGTTGTTCTGCCGCGTGCGGAATTTTACTGAAACTTGAAGGAGAA
Source organism: Bufotes viridis (assembly GCA_033119425.1). Lineage (NCBI taxonomy): Eukaryota > Metazoa > Chordata > Amphibia > Anura > Bufonidae > Bufotes > Bufotes viridis. Next base: position 21,743,280 of record CM065593.1, on the reverse strand, counting down.
AGACGTCGATGTTTGCATTAACATGCAGAAAAAAAAAACTGATTTTGGGTCCTCCTAGCTGTACAGTACAATACCGTCAAACCAGATCCTGCCTGCAGACGTTCCCGAGTATCGGAAGAGACTAGCTCCAGAATTCCGAAATATGATACGGTCACGTTTTTCGTAGTATTCCCATTTTTTGTTTCCTCTCAGTCTTCCATTTCGGGTTTGGGCTCGATTCCGAATCGAAGGGTTCTGGGGGGGGGGGAAAAAAGGACTGGAAATACTGGATTAAAGGAATTTTACTGTACTTCAAGTAGAAGTTCAGCGATCAGCATTTTACAGTTAATAATATGTATAAAACATGTTGAGTGACTTTGCAGTTACTTTCGATGAACTCGAGTCACATCCAGAGCTGCACGGAATATTTCTTTCAGTCGACGCGGTGTTGACAGGCACACCCCTGAGCTTCCGTCCTGATGCTGGGACAGGTCAGCCAATATAAATTGTGAATGCAGCTTTAGATGCGACTGGAGCGTCACAAGCTCAAGTAAAGCAAGGTTCACCTTGATATGTAGATTGTATCCAAGCTGTAAAATGGCGAAGGAGGCAGAATCTAGGCCTTTAAGAGACGCCCAGCAATGCAATACGAATCTATATGCAGAGTGTCATTGTGTAATACCCTCCGGGGCTGACACTAGTGATGCCAGCACATTTATTTACGGCAATATTGATATTTTTAAAGAGCTTTTTAAAAATTTGTGTTTTTTTTTTTTTTTTTTTTTTTTTTTTTTTTACGTTACTTGAACTTTTGTGTCGGAAGCCATCAGGAATCTGCGGAAACCCTCATTGGGGGTTGAGATTTAGCTGCTGATTTAGGTGACGATAAGTGAGTGATCATAGAGACTACTAAAGCAGCAAATGGCGAGGACGCCCTAATTGCCCTAAACCCCCCCCCCCCTCCACCCCCATCTCACGGCCAGCAAGTCCTCCGCCCATGCACACATGACAGGCCTACATTGTATTAGTGTATTCTGCAGGCTGTGGCACTTCAGATTGCCCGGCATGCACTTGCCTTTCTACTAGATATGAACTGGTCACTGGAGGCGCTATCTGCTGTATAAGAGGCTGCCTTCCATGCTGCACTGACTTGTTTTTTGTCCCTCCCATGAGGAAGCATGACCGGTCGATGGCAGTGTCTAGACCATTGGACCGATGTCCGTAAGTTGGCCAGACAAGTCTAAGGGTACTTTCACGCTAACTTTAGAAGAATCCGGAAATCCGTATGCAAACGGATATCATTTGTGTCATCTGGAAAAACTGATCCGGTATTTATTTTTTCCGCATTTTTAAAGGTCCGCACATGAGGCAATTTCTTTAACTTGGTACCGTATTCGGCAAGTGTTCCAGAAATTTTGGCCAGAGAAAAACCACAGCATGCTGCGGTATCTTCTCCAGCCAAATACCGTAAAAGGGACTGAAAGTAAGACATCCTGATGCATACTGAACGGATTGCTCTCCATTTAGAATGCATTAGGACAAACTGATGCGTTTTTTTTCCGGTATTGAGCCCCGATGATGGAACTCAATCTCGGAAAAATTTAACGCTAGTGTGAAAGTACCCTAAGGACCCTCTAATTAATCACATGACCCTGTATGTAAATATAGGGTAGTACTTAGAGGATGTGTTTCCATATACATTTAATATAGAGCTATATATGGTGAGCCCAGATGTAAAGGGTTTACCCAGGATTAGAAAAACACGGCTGGTTCCTTCCAAGAAAACCGCACCACACCTGTCCACATGTTGTGTACGGAATTACATCTCCGCCCCGGTGACGAAGTGCAATATCATACGTTCTAAATGTTAGGTTATGTACAAAAGGGGCTCATTTAGTTTTTGATGTGCAATACCACAAACATCCTTTGGAGAGGCGTGGCGCTGTTTTTGGAGACAGCAGCCATTTTTTTCTAATCCTGTTCAACCCCTTTAATGTCTTTGTCGGTTACATATTAAACGACTTGGGTCGGATTCCCTTAGGGCTGGCCTCATGCAGACAAGCCAGGGCCACCTGCGGCAGCCAATGGCCGCACAATTTTACCACTTTTATAACTCCCCAAAGACCGAGTGAAGATGATAGATGGATAGACGGGCCGTAAAAGACCCAAGCAAGATGGGCCCTGCTGGATCCTGACACAACATGGCTCTGCGGAGAGAGAAACGGAGGCGGGGGGGGGGGGGGGGGTGGACTCAGGTTTTTATTTGGAAATGTTGGTAGCGAGTAGAAGTCTAGCAGATTATAATGCATGATGACCACCACGGAGTCAGTCTGTAGACAGTCCGCCCGGTAGAGGACTGAATGGCAGACTTCTATTGGCCAAATGTCTCTTCAAATTAAATTTTAAAGGAAAACTCCAGTCAAAAATGAAATCCCATAGTATTGGTATCTGCCCTTCATACATTGTAACCGCTTTGTGCTCCTTGTTACAGTATGGTTTCTACATTGTAGCAGCTTGTGGTCGTCTCCATCACATACAGTTCCTGTGTTGGCTAACCCCACCCCTGCTTACTTCTATCCCCATATCAGGTGCTCAGTCATGTCACCGCTGAACCCTGCCCATTTCTATGTTATGTCTATCAAGTTTAGTGTCTCAAAGGAGACTATCCGCATGATGTTTTGTGATGGCTGGAGTTGTCCTTTAAGCTTTTGCTAGTGCCTGCAGTTTGGCAGTGAGGTATTAACGGTTGATACAAGGTGACGTTACAGTGTTATTTTTTAACATACTGATTGTATCATTTCATCTTTATTATTTTTAGGGATTGGTGTTTTGCTGGCATCTACAGATCGGGTATTTACCAAGGGAGCTTTTATATATTATAATCACTTACGATTTGCTTCCGTACAAACTGGCGCCTTCTGTAGGTCCTGTTATAGCTGTACTCTCTGGCGGCATACACTACAGTAACCTAAACTAATACTGTAATTGACAAGTATGTGACGATATTTTCATGGGAAGAAGTTTCCCTTGACTGACTTGAGTCAGTGCCGATTTGGAGACTTGCGCTCTAGATCTTTTGGCACCAGATATGCAAAGGTGTGACCTCTTACTTCACTTACGCAAAGGTCATATCCGACATATATCTCAATATATGGAAGTCTGTTGTCCACAGATGTAGGAGCATTAGTTTTCATTGACAGTACTGGTGGCGATATGAACGTTTAATATATTGGCGCCATGTATAGACATGCTTCTCTTGTTTTTCTCCATTGATGGTCCAGAAATGTACATGTCTCTAGTTGAAGTATGATGGGTGATATGAGGCGCTAACTCCATTCTCTAGTGCTGGTACCCATTGCTAGTTTTAGGTGTTTGAATAATTTGGCGCCAGCTATGGAAAGGCCTAACCGCGTACTTAACTAGTACATTGGGTGGGTTTTATCTGAGAGAAACTCTATGTAAGGTATGTCGCTATCTCCCACTTCCAGTGGCGGGGCCCATCGCTAGTTTTAGGTCTTTGAATAATAATTTTAGGTCTTTGGACAGACCTGACCGCTTGCTTCCCTTGTACATTGGGCTCCCTTTTGGTGCCAATCAGTAGTTTTAACCCCTTGACCTCTTGTTGCCTGATATTGAAAGCCACCAACCTACAAGCCTTGCACAATTCTCCTGAAAAGCAAGCTTCTCCATATTGTACCGTAGGGCATCTTCAGGTCTCTTGACACCTGATATAACGCATTCATCTAAAGGACCTTTCTCTTTGTGCAAAGAGTAGGCATCGGGATAGAACCTCTATCTAAAGAGTGTCTAGATCATCCCCACTGTTCATCCTCAGAACTGCACCCATTCCTCCTGCAGTGTCCTGCAAAGGTCCCGTGTTCCTGCAGATATAGTGCAAGGCGCCAGTCGTAGCACAGTATATTGTCAGCACAGGGTTTCTTTGGTTTATTATAGCAGCATCGTAAGGTAATGTTTTCATACAATTGAACAGAATTTGTTGTTGGCCAAATTCCTGTCCACTATGCCGGGGATGCCCAACCGGCGGCTCTCCAGGTGTTGCAAAACTTCAACTCCCAGCATGCCTGGACAGCCTACAACAGGGCATGGTGGGACTTGTAGTTTTACAACAGCTGGAGGACCGCAGGTTGAGCATCCCTGCTCTATGCTTTGGTTTGCCAAAAGGGGTGACTGGATTTGTAGAAATAGTTGGCAGTTTCCGGCATGGTGACCTGAGTTGCAGTATGTTTTTTTTTTTCAGACTGTGCAGCCATTGGTGGAAGTGCCGTACAATAAGAGCAATATAATATCCCTTGTCGTTGTGGCTCTCAGGGAAGAAGGTGAGGCTTTTTTGTAAGATATGGAGATGACATGGTGACCACTACGTGGTGCCGTATCCCAAAGAACAGTCTATTTAGTGCCCTTATTCACTGCAATATGGGTAACTTTATGGGTAATATGGGTAACTTTACTTGACCTTTATACATGGTGTTATTATGTACATGATGGGGCACTATAGGCCCCTGCAGCCGCGGCAGCCATTTGATGTGCTGAACTCCTAATACACGGAAAGATTCATCCAGTGGCATATCAGTCGAATGATAGACATGGCTCCCGATACTGGAACTATAGCTGGTGTCGGGGCAAATTCTTTTGATGTCAAGTATTTTAACTAAGTGGCTCCAGGTACCGAAATTGTAAATAGATGATGCCAAGAGGTCCAGAGAATAAATCTCCTACTTGGCGCCAGGCGTAGCAGACTACCAAGCTTCATTTTGAGTGGTCTGGGTGCCATGCCTGTAAGTTTGCCTGGTTTTTAAAAAAGAAAATCTGAAATTTGGATTGTAGATATAGACGGCTGACAACCACAGTCCCTGCCCCAACACGGCTCGCTAGTCTCTGGGGCTGGGACTTCTAGGGAGTTACCTCCCTTGCATGCTATCTGGATGGCATACGTACTCTTCCTGCCGCATCCGGTCACATCCAGCAGGGGGAATATATTTTATGTAGAGGATGATGGATGTATCAGGTAAAAGACCCCCCAAAAGTCCAGCTTTAACCCTTGAATTGCATTTTATGACTCAGGCTTTTCCAGTTTCAGTGAAAATGTTGTTTTGATCCTTTTTAAAAGCAGTATATTGGTGGTCCGCTGTACTGCGACTAATGGCTTAGCTATAAGGGGTGCGTAAACCTGCCACAACCAGACCCTAAGGCACAAACACTTTATGTAGTATATGGATGAGATACAGTGCAATTCAATCATGAAGTTCCTGGATCCAATGTAAAAGCTGTAAAAGGGCCCCTAACCTACCCTAGAGGCCCTTCCTCTAACACTTATGGCTACGCCCCTGAGTAAGGTCCCAAGCCAGGGCCCTAGAGTCTGTCTGCTCCACACCTCTCAGCACGTCCTCTCTGGGGTCCAAATTTAGCTCTTTCTTTCCCAAATAATCACTTCTGCCTGTAGACCTCCCAGCTATGCTTCATATTTAGAACTCTGTATACCTTCCCTCGCTGTACGTAGCTTTTTTCACATTTATTATGTGCCTCATTTATGTGTCATTGCTTGACTCCCTATGTAGTAATGTAGATCAGTTATGTACTTGCCCCTGTCCAAAAAAAGTAAAAGTGAAAAAAAGTTAAAGTAAGGCTTCTTCAAATATCTGAATCCTCCCACTGCCCCGCCCCTGAGGTACAAGTGAACCAAACTTGAGCACCATAGCATTCTAGGGTGATCTAGTTTCAGTTCACTTCAACTGTAGGGGAGTCCAGATCTCAATACAGATGCTAAAATGTGTTTAACAACCATCAACGTTAGGCCACTTTTTATCTACAAAATTTTTAGTATATAAGTCTGCATGTGGAAATCTTATCCTCCAAAATGGAAAAGTTGTGAAAACTAGTCAAGCAGAAAAGTAGAGCCCTTGTTGGGCTAAAAACAGATTCTGATGGGCACCTGCTACTAGTTTTGTTAAATTTCCTCCACAATTTGTATAAACCCACTATTTGGGTATGGTCACCATGTGGAGGCTTACAACACAAGGCCATCTGGTGGCTTTGGAACCATAACTACCCTGTTAATTACTTCAACTTTTAGCCCTGCTCTTGCCTCCATTTTTAAATCCTATTTTTGGGTTTTTATTTTCAAAATGTTTATTTCCCCCCCCCCCCCCCCCAACCTAGTTTATAGTACCTGTATAGGGAAAATCAGTTTTATGAAGAGTTGACTATTTTATTACATGGCATTTAATACAGAGAAATCCGTAGGAACTCTATCTACAGTATATACACATAGAAAATATATGCGAAATGATTTTACGTTTTTAGTTGCATAGAGCGACCTCAGATGTAAAGAAACACTGAAACGACACGCAACTTTTTTTTTTAAATGCCTGGAAAGCTGCACTTTAGGCATCTCATAATGAAGAAAAAAAAAGATTCTGGTTCTATGGTGAACTGCCCGTATAAACAACTAGTTTTTTATCAACTTATTAAGTTGAGCACTATCGTAGCTCTTGCTGAGTTTAGCAAATCTTTATAAGCGTGTGTTAAACACATGAAGTCGTTTGTTTTTAGAGGGTAAAAGGGATTAAGCGCGAGTGACGTCACGAGCGACCGATCGCCGAGTGATTTGGTTCTGTCGTTTTATTATTGTTTTGGATTTGTTATTACACTGTGGAGCTTGTGTTATTTTATTATGATGATGATGATGATGTTTTCTTCTGTTTTTGATCATTTGCATGATTTTTTTTTTTTTTTTTGCTGTAATATTATTGAAGCCATGCTCCGTGTTATTTTCTGTTCCATTTGTATGACCTGGTTTAATTTAAGAATGATAATAATAATGAGAAGAATCTTGAGGATTTTTTTCCCATCCTCCGCTCTGTATACAGTGTATTTCGATACGTTGTTCAACAGTTCGATCTTAATAAACATTTCAGTAACTGATTGCACTCGCTGTATGCTCTCGTTATTTACGCCTTCAGCAATGTTTTTTTTTTCCTTCCGTTGGATTTGGTGTTCTTTCCGTAAATAGCCCCGAGGTAACCTTATACCCAGAAGTGCATCTCAGCCTGACTGACCGGTACAGTGACCTTGAAAGGCGCACCTTAGCGTCTGAACCGACTCTAAAGGTTTTGATTTTAATAGGTTTATTGTGTATTGTGCTCTAGTCACATCCAAAGCAGCATTCAGAATTCTGCTGGGTTCCTGTTAGCTCTAATTGACCTTCGATTTTCTCTGGCTTGAGAGCATGCCCTCCTGTGGTGCATTACGAGAGATTTGACACCAGTAAGTGTACTGTAGTCTGATGCTGGAAAAAGATTAATCTCTTAGGCCTCTTTCACACGGGCGTCATGTTTGACGCCCGGATAAGAGGCTGGTGCATTGCGGTAATATGCGCGATTTTCCCGCGCGGGTGCAAACGTTTGTAATGCGTTTTGCACGCGCGTGAGAAAAATCGCCATGTTTGGTACCCAGACCTGAAGCCGGACTTCATCACTGAAGTCCGGTTTCGGGTCTTCTGGAGAATTGATTATTTTCCCTTATAACATGGTTATAAGGGGAAATAATAGCATTCTTAATAAAGAATGCATTGTTAAATGAAGAGGAAGGGGGTTAAAAATAATAAAAGTTAACTTACCTTAGCCACTTGATCGCGTAGTTGCGATCTGTCTTCTCTTTCCCAGCATCAGCTAAGAACTAAAGGACCTGTGATGACGTCACATCACATGGTCAAGATGGACCATGTGATTGGACCATGTGATGTGACGTCATCACAGGTCCTGTAGATCTTAGCTGATGCAGGGAAAGAGAAGACAGATCGCAACTACGCGATCAAGTGGCTAAGGTAAGTTAACTTTATTTATTTTTAACCCCTTCCACTTCATTTTACTATGCATTCTTTATTAACCACTTCAGCCCCCCTAGCTTAAACACCCTTAATGACCAGGCCACTTTTTACAATTCCGCACTACACTACTTTCACCGCTTATTGCTCTGTCATGCAACTTACCACCCAAATGAATTTTACCTCCTTTTCTTCTCACTAATAGAGCTTTCATTTGGTGGTATTTCATTGTTGCTGACATTTTTACTTTTTTTGCCATTAATACAAATTTAACGAAATTTTTGCAAAAAAATGACATTTTTCACTTTCTGTTGTAAAATTTTTCAAAAAACTACATTTCTATATAAATTTTCTCTAAATTTATTGTTCTACATGTCTTTGATAAAAAAAGTCCAATAAGTGTATATTTATTGGTTTGGGTAAAAGTTATAGCGTTTACAAACTATGGTGCAAAAAGTGAATTTCTGCATTTTGAAGCAGCTCTGACTTTCTGAGCACCTGTCCTGTTTCTTCAGGGGCTAGAATGTCAGGATAGTATAAATACCCCCAAATCACACCATTTTAGAAAGAAGACACCCCAAAGTATTCACGGAGGGGCATGGTGAGTTCATGTATCATTTCATTTTTTCACAAGTTAGCGGAAAATGACACTTTCTGAGAAAAAAAAAAAAAAAGTTTCAATTTCTGCTAACTTCTGGCAAAAAAAAGAAATCTCAGACGGACTCACTATGCCCCTCAGTGAATACCTTGGGGTGTCTACTTTCCAAAATGGGGTCATTTGTGGGGTGTTTGTACTGTTCTGGCATTTTGGGCGGGGCTAAATTGTGAGCCGCCATGTAAACCTAAAGGTACTCGTTAGATTTGGTCCCTTTGCGCATCCAGGCTGCAAAAAGTGTCACTTATGTAGTATCGCCGTATCAGGAGAAGTAGGGCAATGTGTTTGGGGTGTATTTTTACATATACCCATGTTGGGTGAGAGAATATCTCTGTAAACTGACAACTTTGTATAAAAATTTTTAAAAGTTGTCGCTTACAGAGATATTTTTCACACACAGTATGGGTATATATAAAAATACACCCCAAAACACATTGCCCTACTTCTCCTGAGTACGGCGATACCACATGTGTGCCACTTTTTGCAGGCTGGGTGCGCAAAGGGCCCTAAAACCAATGAGTACCTTTAGGATTTCACAGGGCATTTTTACGCATTTGGATTCCAGACTTCTTCTCACGCTTTAGGGGCCCCTAAAATGCCAGGACAGTATAAATACCCCACATGTGACCCCATTTTGGAAAGAAGACACCCCAAGGTATTCCGTGAGGGGCATGGCGAGTTCATGTAAAATTTTATTTTTGTCACAAGTTAGTGGAATATGAGACTTTGTAAAAACAAAATAAAAAAAAATATATATCAATTTCCGCTAACTTGTGCCAAAAATAAAAATTCTGTGAACTCGCCATGCTCCTCACGGAATACCTTGGGGTGTCTTCTTCCAAAATGGGGTCACATGTGGGGTATTTATACTGCCCTGGCATTTTAGGGGCCCCTAAAGCGTGAGAATCCAAATGCGTAAAAATGGCCTCGTGAAACTTAAAGGTACTCATTGGTTTTAGGGCCCTTTGTGCACTTGGCTGCAAAAGTGCCACTCATGTGGTATCGCTGAACTCAGGAGAAGTAGGGCATGTGTTTGGGGTGTATTTTACATATACCCATACTGCGTGTGAGAAATATTGCTGTAAACGACAACTTTTTACATTTTTTTATTCAAAGTTGTCAATTTACAGAGATATTTCTCACACAAAGTATGGGTATATGCAAAAATACACCCCAAAACACATTGCCCTACTTCTCCTGAGTACGGCGATACCACATGTGTGCCACTTTTTGCAGCCAAGATGCGCAAAGGGGCCCTAAAACCAATGAGTACCTTTAGGAGGGCATTTTTACGCATTTTTCTTCTCACGCTTTAGGGCCCCTAAAATGCCAGGGCAGTATAAATACCCCACATGTGACCCCATTTTGGAAAGAAGACACCCCAAGGTATTCTGTGAGGGGCATGGCGAGTTCATAGAAGATTTTTTTTTGGCACAAGTTAGCGGAAATTGATTTTTTATTGTTTTTCTCATAAAGTCTACCTTTCTGCTAACTTTTGACAAAAAGTTAAATTGTTCATGGACTCACTATGCCCCTCAGCGAATACCTTGGGGTGTCTTCTTCCAAAATGGGGTCACATGTGGGTATTTATACTGCCCTGGCATTTTAGGGCCCTAAAGCGTGAGAAGAAAAATGCGTAAAATGCCTCCTAGAGGTACTCATTAGTTTAGTCTATGCATTTGGCTGCAAAGTGGCACACATGTATCGCTGATCAGAGTAGGCAAGTTGGGGTGTATTTTTACATATACCATATTTGTGTGAGAAATATCTCTGTAAACTGACAACTTTGAATAAAAAAATGTAAAAAGTTGTCGTTTACAGAGATATTTCTCACACCCAGCATGGGTATATATAAAAATACACCCCAAAACACATTGCCCTACTTCTCCTGAGTACGGCGACACCACATGTGTGACACTTTTTTGCAGCCAAGATGCGCAAAGGGGCCCTAAAACCAATGAGTACCTTTAGGATTTCACAGGGCATTTTTACGCATTTGGATTCTCACACTTTAGGACTCCTAAAATGCCAGGGCAGTATAAATACCCACAAGTGACCCCATTGTGGAAAGAAGACACCCCAAGGTATTCCGTGAGGGGCATGGCGAGTTCACAGAAAAAAAAATTTGGCACAAGTTAGCGGAAATTGATTTTTTTTTTTTTTTACAGTCTCATATTTCACTAACTTGTGACAAAAATAAAATTTTGCATGAACTCGCCATACCCCTCACGGAATACCTTGGGGTGTCTTCTCTCTAAAATGGGGTCACATGTGAGGTGTTTGTACTGCCCTGGCATTTGAGGGTCTCCGCAATCATTACACGTATGGCCAGCATTAGGAGTTTCTGCGATTCTCCTTATATTGAGCATACTGGTAATGAGATTTTTTCCCGTTCAGCCTCTGCGCTGAAAAAGAAAAATGAACGGCACAGATTTCTTCATTCGCATCAATCAATGTGGATGAAAAATCTCTGCCCAAAAATGTGCAAAACAAAACGGCACAGATTTCCTCATTCGCATCGATCAATGTGGATGAATAAATCTCTGCCAAAAAATGTGCAAAAAAGTAGTAAGGCCCCATTCACACGTCGTCAGAAATGTCCGCATCTATTCCCACTCTGCGGAATAGGGGGGTGGGGGGTATGGCACACTATATATTATACTCAGCAACATGCACAGTTTATGGGGGGTGAGCTATGGCACATTATATAGTGAGTAGAAGCAGGCAGCCAGGAGGAGGGGCTAAGGATGGGTTATGGGGGCCCAATCAAGATTCTTGCTATGGGGCCTAATGATTTCTGTGTACGCCCCTGTATGGGTCTGTTTGAAAGCTTGCACTTCATGCTTTAAAGGAAACCTGTCATGTTGAACATAAAGTCTGAGCTGCCGGCAGCAGGTTATAGAGCAGGAGGGGCTGATATATAGTTTTATGGGAAAGATTCTGTAAAACTTGTAATTTATAGATTCTGGGCTCTGACATCCAGGAGAAGGTCTGATCAGTGACTGACAGCCTTCCCTCTATGAGGAGGCAGTCCTATATGTGATTGACAGCCTTCCCTCTATGAGGAGAAGGTTCTATCAGTGATTGACAGCCTTCCCTCTATGAGGAGGCAGTCCCATCAGTGATTGACAGCCTTCCCTCTATGAGGAGGCAGTCCTATCAGTGATTGACAGCCTTCCCTCTATGAGGAGGGGGTCCTATCAGTGATTGACAGCCTTCCCTCTATGAGGAGGAGGTCCTATCAGTGAATGACAGCCTTCCTTCTCTGAGGAGGAGATCCTGTCAGTGACTGACAGCCTTCCCTCTATGAGGAGGCGGTCCTATCAGTGACTGACAGCCTTCCTCTAATGCGACCCATCCAGTGAATGGGGTTGGCGGTGATGCGGAGAGCACACTATGCGCCGCCGCATCAGCATTTGCGGAGCTGCGGCCGCAAACTTCCGGGCTTCGGCCCCCAAGCATCCGGCCGCAGCTCCGCAAAAGATAGAGCATGTCCTATTCTTGTCCGCACTGCGGACAAGAAAAGGCATTTTCTATATAGTTCTGGCAATGTGCGGATCCGCAAAATGCGGAAAGCACATTGCTGGTGTCCGTGTTTTGTGGATCCGTGGATCCATGGATCCGCAAAACACATACGGACGCCTGGAATGAACCTTACAGTGGGGTAATTAGTGTCAGGGGGTGACATGGGGTGATCGGGGTTAATCAGGGTTAATCAGTGGGGGGTCTGTGTGGTGTTTTGGTGCACTTATAAAGCTTTGGTGGTCCCAAGCAAATGGGACCACCAAAGGAACGATCAGCAAGCATATCAGACGCTGTTAACAAAACAGCGCCTGATATGCCATTTTTAACTCTACAGCCTGCCAGCGCACGATCAGCGCTGGCAGGCTGTAGCTACCTTGTCCCTCGACGTGATCCTGTGAACGCGCGCACGCGCGCGCTGCTTCACAGGAAATCTCGCTCGCGAGATGACGCGCGGGCGCGTCAAGGAGGAACAGACCGACCGCCCGCAGGACGCAATCCTGCGTGAGGCGGTCGGTAAGCGGTTAAGAATGCTATTATTTCCCCTTATAACCATGTTATAAGGGAAAATAATAAAGATCTGGTCCCGTTGCTAAGCAACCATGCGGGAAAATCGCAACGCATCCGCACTTGCTTGCGGATGCTTGCAATTTTCCCGCAGCCCCATTCACTTCTATGCGGCCCGCGTTGCGTGAAAAATGCACAATATAGAGCATGCTGCGATTTTCACGCAACGCAGAAGTGATGCGTGAAAATCACCGCTCATGTGCACAGCCCCATAGAAATGAATGGGTCTGGATTCAGTGCGGGTGCAATGAGTCCTCCTCACGCATTGCACCCGCGCGGAAAACTCGTCCGTGTGAAAGGGGCCTTAGGGCTCACGCACACGACCGTATGTATTTTGCGGTCTGCAAAACACTGATCCGCAAAAAAATGGGTGACGTCTGTGTTGCATCCCTTTTTTTGCGGATCCATTGTAACAATGCCTGTCCTTGTCCGCAAAACATACAAGAATAGGACATGTTCTATTTTTTTGCTAAACGGACTTGCGGACATATGGAAACAGAAAGCACACAGTCATTTCCATTTTTTTTTTTTTGCAGACCCATTGAATTGAATGGTTCTGCATACAGACACGGAAAGAAAATATGGTCGTCCTTAGAGTGCAGTACAGCAGAGTATGGTGCATTATGGAAAAAACTATTAGGCCCCTTTCACACGGGCGAGTTTTCCGCGCGGGTGCGATGCGTGATGTGAACGCATTGCACCGCACTGAATCCTGACCCATTCATTTCAATGGGTCTGTGTACATGAGCGTTTTTTTTCACGCATCACTTGTGCGTTGCGTGAAAATCGCAGCATGTTCTATATTCTGCGCTTTCACGCAGCCCCAGCCCCATAGAAGTGAATGGGGCTGCGTGAAAAACGCATTGCATCCGCAAGCAGATGCGGGTGCGTTGCGTTTTCACTGATGGTTGCTAGGAGATGTTGTTTGTAAACCTTCAGTTTTTATCACGCACGTGAAAAACGCATCAAAACGCATTGCGCCCGCGCGGAAAAAACTGAACAACTGAATGCAATCGCAGGCAAAACTGAGTGGCTTTGCCTGTGAAATCGCACAGTTTTCACTGAACGCATCCGCAGCGCATCCGGACCTAATCCTGACCCGCTCGTGTGAAAGAGGCCTTAGGCCTCTTTCAGACGGGCGTTGCGGGAATCGCTGCGATTTTTCCCTGCGAGTGCAAAGCGCTGTCATGCGTTTTGCACGCGCGGGAGAAAAATCGGCACTTTTGGTACCCAGACCCGAACCTGCACTTCTTCACAGAAGTGCATGTTTGGGTCAGAAATTGTCTCGCTGGTATTATTTCACATTATAACATAGTTATAATGTGAAATAATACCCTTGGCCATCTTCCTAATGTTGAACCCGGTGCTGAATGGGTTAAAAATAATAAACTAATAATAACTTACCTGGTCCATTTGATCGCGAAGCCCGGCATCCTCTCCGTTAGCTTGCTGGTAGGAAAAGGACCTGTGATGATGTCACAGCATCACATGGCCCAATCACATGCTCATCACCATAGTGATGGAGCATGTGATTGGGCCATGTGATGTGACTTCATCACAGGTCCTTTAGATCATAGATCCTGCAGGGAAAGAGAGGACAGATCGCGACTACGCGATCAAGTGGCTAAGGTAAGTTAACTTTTATTATTTTTAACCCCTTCCTCTTCATTTAACAATGCATTCTTTATTAAGAATGCTATTATTTTCCCTTATAACCATGTTATAAGGGGAAATAATAGAGATTGGGTCCCGTTGCTAAGCAACAATGCGGGAAAATCGCATCATCAAGAAGATTATTTTTCAGCTGTTCAGTGTCAGTGAAACACGGATGCAACACGAACAGCAAAAAACGGACACATGGACCCAACATGGATCCTTCACGGACAGCTTCACGGATGTATCACTGACCACCTGCTCACAGATTTGAGCACGGATGTGTGAATGAGGCTTTATGCAGATTATATCTGCACAGAATGTTCACAAGCAGAGTAATACTTCAGTATGCCTATCAATGAATGGGATTCCAAATGAAGAAGGGAAAACTGAAAATGACAAGATTAGAGATGAGCGAATCGAAGTTGATAAAGTGAAATTCGAACTGAATTTCATGAAAAATTTGATTTGCACCGAATCCAAATTTTCTCACGCTTCGTGATAAGGAATCAGGTTTTTCCTGCTGCACGTGTGAGGACATGGAGCAAGGAACTCTGGGAAGGCGGGATCACCCATAATGCCATGCATGCAGCCAATTAGCAGCCAGCCAGCCCTGTGATGTCACAGCCCTATAAATGGCATCAGCAGGTGCTAGGGACAGTGCTAGGAAAGACTTGAAAATGTCTATTTTGCTGAATAGAAGTTCAGGGAAAGGATAGGTAGGAATCATTCCACAGTATTGAAGCAGAACTGGGTTCAGTAGTGGAGGTTACAGCCTGGGTAATAGGAACAATCCTATTACACCTTGCTGCACTGATTGGGGTTCCAAATTGCCATTATACAGCTCTGTAATTCCAGCAAACCGTTCTTATTAGGGTGCAAGTGGTGTTTGATATAGCCATTAACAGGGTTTATTACAATAAAATATTTCTACGTCTTATTTGCCTTTTTGATGTGCAGTTATATGTTCTAAAGCCCTTTTTGGAGTGTATTAGTGGGGAAAAAAGGGCTTATTAGCTGTTGTGTGGTGAAGTGAGAAAATTACAGACTTTTTTGGGGTGTTTTAATTTCCATTTTATATATTTATTTGATCCAACAGTATGTCAGACAGAGAAGTCCCAGGCCCTGCACAGGGGATTGGCAGAGGCCTAAATGTTTCTGGTGTAGGCAGAGGTCGCAGCAGAGTAAAGGGCTGTGGCAGCAGGAGTCGCAGCGAGAGGCCTAACTTCCCAGTGTCATCTAACAGTCGTGTCTGGACCAGCAAACCAGTGGTTCTTGAATGGTTGACTCGGTCATCCAATTCATCCCAAGTGACATCAGACACCCCCAGCCAAGAGACTGTGGGTTCGTCAGACACATCTCTTAGTTGGCACGGCCCCGGAGCAGGCCCTGTGCCCTCATCTGTCCTCAACCTGCCTCTGTCCTTTTCTGTTCCCTCAGCCAGAGAAGTATTGTATGCTGTGGGCTCAGCTCCACTATACAGCGAGAACGAGCTACTAGAAGACAGTCAGCAGCGAGAACGAGCTACTGACATCTGCCGCTTCCTCCGGTAGGCGGGCAAGTAGTGATGAGGAGAGTGGCGTGGGAGCTGGTGTTGCGAGCCGTCAGGCTCCTGACCAAGAGACAGTTAAGGAGGACATCAGTGACTTGCAGACAGTACTCGATGATGATGATGATGTAGCTGATCGCACTTGGCAGCCGGGTGAATTAGGGGCTTCATCATCATTGGCAGAAGAGGTTGGCAGCTTGCCCGTGAGGCAGCGGCGGTGCAAGCAAGTTGCTAGCGTGGCCAGGATTCAGCAGGGTGGGAGGTCGGGAGCCAAACGTGCCAGGGGTAGACCACCCGCTTTGCAGGAGCCTACCTGCTTGGAAAGTAGTGGTGCAGGGGTTCACGGAGGTAGCGGCGGTAGCAGTTAGTCAGTGCGGAGTGTTGGGGATAAAATCACCTACTCGGCAGTGTGGCAGTTTTTTGTTAAGCCGCCGGAGGAGGTGAGCATGGCCATTTGTAGAATCTGTGGGCAGAAGGTGAAGCATGGCCAGGGGGCACCAGTGGCCTGGGAGAACCGTGGCTCCGATGTGGTGGTCCAGCTTGCATCACCCAGTGGCACGCACCCGAAGTCAGGCAGTCAAGGCTCCACCACCTCAGCTGAAGAGAGCTGTCTGTCTTTCCCATCATCTGCTAGTCCTGATGCTTCTGCTCCTCCTACTCCTCGTCAGTCATTCCGTCAGCAATCGATTACTGAAGCAATTGCCAAGAGACAGCAGTATGCATGCACTCGTCCAATGGCGCAGAAGCTGAATGTGCTCCTGGCCAAGTTGCTGGTGCTGCAGTCCCTCCCTTTCCAAGTAGTGGACTCTGCACCTTTCAGAGAACTGATAGCTTGTGCTGAGCCAAGGTGGAGAGTCCCAAGCCGTCATTTCTTTGCCAAAAAGGCAGTACCAGCCCTGCACTCGTATGTAGAACAGAAGGTGAGCCAGTCCTTGAGCCTGTCGGTGTCTGCCAAAGTGCACGGCAGCGCCGACGTGTGGAGCTATAACTACGATCAGGGACATTACATGTCTTTTATGGCCCACTGGGTGAATGTGGTTCCTGCCCAGCCACACCAGCAACTTGGCCAGGTGACGCCGCTTCTGCCTCCACGTTCTCACGCTGTTGGTCCTGCGACAATGTCCGCCTCTGCCTCCTTATCCTTCACCGTGTCCTCAGCCTCCACTGCAGGGACAATTCACAGTGCCCCTCCAGCATACCATATGTGCAGGGCACGGCGGTGTCACGCTGTTCTTCACCTCGTTTCCCTGGGCGAACGTAGTCACACAGGGGAGAAACTGCTCTGTGTCCTTCAAGAAATCGAATCCTGGCTTTCTCCGCGACAACTAAAAATCGGAACCAAGGTGACCGACAACGGGCAGACCATGGTGTCGGTGCTGCGTCAAGGAGGTCTGAGCTATGCGTCCTGCATGGCACACGTGTTCAATCTGGTTGTCAAGAGGTTCCTGAAGTCTTACACCCATCTAGAAGACATCCTAAAAATAGCCAGGAAACTTTACATGCATTTCAGCCACTTGTACACCGCAAAGCACACCCTACTTGAGCTGCAGTGGCAGAACGGCATCCTCCAACATAGGCTTATATGCGACGTTTCCACCCATTGGAATTCCACCCTCGATATGTTGGATCGACTATACGAACAGAGAGAGGCCATAAACGATTTCTTGATGATCCAAGCGGACAGGAGTACTCCCCTGTGTAACTTTGATGTCAGCCAGTGGCAGCTCATGCGTGACACCTGCCGTTTGCTCAGGCCCTTTGAGGAGGCCACGTTATTTGTCAGTCGCCAGGACTACGGGATTAACAACGTCATTCCACTGCTTCATGTCCTGGAACAAATGCTGGTAAATCTGGCTCATCAGGGGACTGGAGATGTGTCACGGCCACATGAGCCCTGTGGGGGTTGAACTGGAGGAGGAGGAGGACATTGGAGCACAAGCAATGTGTCGCGAAATGGGTGGTTTCTCTACACAGAGGAGAGGAGGAGCAGCCAGAGGAGCTACAGGATGATGAGGAAGACGAGACATAGGACCCAGACACACTGTGGCAGTATGCAGTGGAGATGAAGGCAGGGAGTTCCTCCGAGTCACTTGCACAAATGGCCCAATGCATGCTCACTTGCTTGCATAGTGACAGCCGAATTGTCACCATTCGGCAGAGGGATGACTTCTGGCTCCCCACTTTGTTGGACCCTCGCTACCGGTCCAAAATGGCTGCTGTGGCAGGGTGGGGGAGTAGGAGCAGTTACAGCTTCATCAGCAGCAACTTGAGTCTAGAGTCGCTGATGAGAAGCTTTCTTCACCCGCCTAATGAAGAAACTACTCACCAGCAGCAGGTACACCTGGAGCAGGACCTGAACCAGCAGGTGGTGGCATACCACGCCAGGATCCGTCTACAAATGCTGTCAGTTGTCACACTGATCGGCGGATCATTGGGGAGCTATGGCACACTATACATTATAAGTAGCAGGCACACTTTTAAGGGGGGAATGGGATGTATGGCACACTATATATTATATGCAGCAATAGGCATAGTTCTTGGATGGTATGGCACACTATATAGGCATACAGTAATTCATGGGGGTGGGGGGGTATGGCACACTATATATTATACTCAGCAACAGGCACAGTTTATGGGGGGTGAGCTATGGCACATTATATAGTGAGTAGAAGCAGGCAGCCAGGAGGAGGGGCTAAGGATGGGTCATGGGGGCCCAATCAAGATTCTTGCTATGGGGCCTAATGATTTCTGTGTACGCCCCTGTATGGGTCTGTTTGAAAGCTGGCACTTCAAGCTTTAAAGGAAACCTATCATGTTGAACATAAAGTCTAAACTGCCGGCAGCAGGTTATAGAGCAGGAGGGGCTGATTTATAGTTTTATGGGAAAGATTCAGTAAAACTTGTAATTTATAGATTCTGGGCTCTGACATTCAGGAGAAGCTCTGATCAGTGACTGACAGCCTTCCCTCTATGAGGAGGAGGTCCTATCAGTGATTGACAGCCTTCCCTCTATGAGGAGGAGGTCCTATCAGTGATTGAGAGCCTTCCCTCTATGAGGAGGCGGTCCTATCAGTGATTGACAGCATTCCCTCTATGAGGAGGAGGTCCTATCAGTGATTGACAGCCTTCCCTCTATGAGGAGCAGTTCCTATCAGTGATTGACAGCCTTCCTTCTATGAGGAGGAGGTCCTAGCAGTGATTGACAGCCTTCCCTCTATGAGGAGGAGGTCCTATCAGTGATTGGCAGCCTTCCCTCTATGAGGAGGAGGTCCTATCAGTGACTGACAGCCTTCCCTCTATGAGGAGGTGGTCCTATCAGTGACTGACAGCCTTCACTCTATGAGGAGGAGGTCCTATCAGTGACTGACAGCCTTCCCTCTATGAGGAGGAGGTCCTATCAGTGATTGACAGCCTTCCTCTATGAGGAGGAGGTCCTATCAGTGACTGACAGCCTTCCCTCTATGAGGAGGAGGTCCTATCAGTGACTGACAGCCTTCCCTCTATGAGGAGGAGGTCCTATCAGTGACTGACAGCCTTCCTCTATGAGGAGGGAGGTCCTATCAGTGATTGACAGCCTTCCTCTATGAGGAGGATGTCCTATCAGTGACTGACAGCCTTTCCTCTATGAGGAGGAGGTCCTATCAGTGATTGACAGCCTTCCCTCTATGAGGAGGAGGTCCTATCAGTGATTGACAGCCTTCCTCTATGAGGAGGAGGTCCTATCAGTGACTGACAGCCTTCCCTCTATGAGGAGGAGGTCCTATCAGTGACTGACAGCCTTCCCTCTATGAGGAGGAGGTCCTATCAGTGACTGACAGCCTTCCCTCTATGAGGAGGAGGTCCTATCAGTGACTGACAGCCTTCCCTCTATGAGGAGGCGGTCCTATCAGTGATTGACAGCCTTCCCTCTATGAGGAGGAGGTCCTATCAGTGATTGACAGCCTTCCCTCTATGAGGAGGAGGTCCTATCAGTGACTGACAGCCTTCCCTCTATGAGGAGGAGGTCCTATCAGTGACTGACAGCCTTCCTCTATGAGGAGGAGGTCCTATCAGTGATTGACAGCCTTCCCTCTATGAGGAGGATGTCCTATCAGTGACTGACAGCCTTCCTCTATGAGGAGGCGGTCCTGTCAGTGACTGAAAGCCTTCCCTCTATGAGGAGACGTCCTATCAGTGACTGACAGCCTTCCCTCTATGAGGGGGAGGTCCTATCAGGGATTGACAGCCTTCCCTCTATGAGGAGGAGGTCCTATCAGTGATTGGCAGCCTTCGCTCTATGAGGAGGAGGTCCTATCAGTGACTGACAGCCTTCCCTCTATGAGGAGGTGGTACTATCAGTGACTGACAGCCTTCCCTCTATGAGGAGGTGGTCCTATCAATGACTGACAGCCTTCCCTCTATGAGGAGGAGGTCCTATCAGTGATTGGCAGCCTTCGCTCTATGAGGAGGAGGTCCTATCAGTGACTGACAGCCTTCCCTCTATGAGGAGACGGTCCTGTCAGTGACTGACAGCCTTGCTTCTATGAGGGGGAGGTCCTATAAGTGATTGGCAGCCTTCCCTCTATGAGGAGGAGGTCCTATCAGTGACTGACAACCTTCCCTTTATGAGGAGGAGGTCCCATCAGTGACTGAAAGCCTTCCCTCTATGAGGAGGCGGTCCAATCAGTGACTGAAAGCCTTCCCTCTATGAGGAGACGGTCCTATCAGTGACGGACAGCCTTCCCTCTATGGGGAGATGGTCCCATAAGTGAAGCCTTCCCTCTATGAGGAGGAGGTCCTATCAGTGACTGACAGCCTTCCCTCTATGAGGAGGCGGTCCTATCAGTGATTGACAGCGTTTCCTCTATGAGGAGGCGGTCCTATCAGTGACTGACAGCCTTCCCTCTATGAGGAGGAGGTCCTATCAGTGATTGACAGCCTTCCCTCTATGTGGAGGCGGTCCTATCAGTGACTGACAGCCTTCCCTCTATGAGGAGACGGTCCTATCAGTGACTGACAGCCTTCCGTCTATAGGGAGACAGTCCGAAAAGTTACTGACAGCCTTCCCTCTATGAGGAGGAGGTCCTATCAGTGACTGATAGCCTTTCCTCTATGAGGAGGAGGTCCTATCAGTGACTGACAGCCTTCGCTCTACGAGGAGGTGGTCCTATCAGTGATTGACAGCCTTCCCTGTATGAGGAGAAGGTCCTATCATTGATTGACAGCCTTCCCTCTATGAGAAGGCGGTCCTATCAGTGACTGACCGCCTTCCCTCTATGAGGAGACGGTCCTATCAGTGACTGACAGCCTTCCGTCTATGAGGAGGCGGTCCTATCAGTGACTGACAGCCTTCCCTCTATGAGGAGACGGTCCTATCAGTGACTGACAGCCTTCCCTCTATGAGGAGGAGGTCCTATCAGTGACTGACAGCCTTCCCTCTATGAGGAGGAGGTCCTATCAGTGACTGACAGCCTTCCCTCTATGAGGAGGAGGTCCTATCAGTGACTGACAGCCTTCCCTCTATGAGGAGGAGGTCCTATCAGTGACTGACAGCCTTCCTCTATGAGGAGGAGGTCCTATCAGTGACTGACAGCCTTCCCTCTATGAGGAGGAGGTCCTATCAGTGACTGACAGCCTTCCTCTATGAGGAGGAGGTCCTATCAGTGACTGACAGCCTTCCCTCTATGAGGAGGAGGTCCTATCAGTGACTGACAGCCTTCCCTCTATGAGGAGAGGTCCTATCAGTGACTGACAGCCTTCCCTCTATGAGGAGGACGGTCCTATCAGTGACTGACAGCCTTCCCTCTATGAGGAGACGGTCCTATCAGTGACTGGACAGCCTTCCTCTATGAGGAGGAGGTCCTATCAGTGACTGACAGCCTTCCTCTATGAGGAGGCGGTCCTATCAGTGACTGACAGCCTTCCCTCTATGAGGAGGACGGTCCTATCAGTGACTGACAGCCTTCCCTCTATGAGGAGGAGGTCCTATCCGTGACTGACAGCCTTCCCTCTATGAGGAGACGGTCCTATCAGTGACTGACAGCCTTCCCCCTATGAGGAGGAGGCAGTCCTATCAGTGACTGACAGCCTTTCCTCTATGAGGAGGTGGTCCTATCAGTGAATGACAGCCTTCCCTCTATGAGGAGGAGGTCCTATCAGTGACTGACAGCCTTCCGTCTATGAGGAGGAGGTCCTATCAGTGACTGACAGCCTTCCCTCTATGAGGAGACGGTCCTATCAGTGACTGACAGCCTTCCGTCTATGAGGAGGAGGTCCTATCAGTGACTGACAGCCTTCCCTCTATGAGGATACGGTCCTATCAGTAACTGACAGCCTTCCGTCGATAGGGAGACGGTCCGATAAGTTACTGACAGCCTTCCCTCTATGAGGAGGAGGTCCTATCAGTGACTGATAGCCTTTCCTCTATGAGGAGGAGGTCCTATCAGTGACTGACAGCCTTCGCTCTACGAGGAGGTGGTCCTATCAGTGATTGACAGCCTTCCCTCTATGAGGAGGCGGTCCTATCAGTGACTGACAGCCTTCCCTCTATGAGGAAGTGGTCCTATCAGTGACTGACAGCCTTCCCTCTATGAGGAGGAGGAGGTCCTATCAGTGACTGACAGCCTTCCCTCTATGAGGAGGTGGTCCTATCAGTGATTGACAGCCTTCCCTGTATGAGGAGAAGGTCCTATCAGTGATTGACAGCCTTCCCTCTATGAGGAGGCGGTCCTATCAGTGACTGACCGCCTTCCCTCTATGAGGAGACGGTCCTATCAGTGACTGACAGCCTTCCCTCTATGAGGAGACGGTCCAATCAGTGACTGACAGCCTTCCCTCTATGAGGAGACGGTCCTATCAGTGACTGACAGCCTTCACTCTATGAGGAGACGGTCCTATCAGTGACTGACAGCCTTCCCCCTATGAGGAGGAGGCGGTCCTATCAGTGACTGACAGCCTTTCCTCTATGAGGAGGTGGTCCTATCAGTGAATGACAGCCTTCCCTCTATGAGGAGGAGGTCCTATCAGTGACTGACAGCCTTCCGTCTATGAGGAGGAGGTCCTATCAGTGACTGACAGCCTTCCCTCTATGAGGAGACGGTCCTATCAGTGACTGACAGCCTTCCCTCTATGAGGAGGAGGTCCTATCAGTGACTGACAGCATTCCCTCTATGAGGAAGAGATCCTATCAGTGACTGACAGCCTTCCCTCTATGAGGAGGAGGTCCTATCAGTGATTAGCAGCCTTCCCTCTATGAGGAGGAGGTCCTATCAGTGACTGACAACCTTCCCTTTATGAGGAGGAGGTCCCATCAGTGACTGAAAGCCTTCCCTCTATGAGGAGACGGTCCTATCAGTGACTGACAGCATTCCCTCTATGAGGAGACGGTCCTATCAGTGACGGACAGCCTTCCCTCTATGGGGAGACGGTCCTCTAAGTGAAGCCTTCCCTCTATGAGGAGGAGGTCCTATCAGTGACTGACAGCCTTCCCTCTATGAGGAGGCGGTCCAATCAGTGATTGTCAGCCTTCCCTCTATGAGGAGGCGGTCCTATCAGTGACTGACAGCCTTCCCTCTATGAGGAGTAGGTCCTATCAGTGATTGACAGCCTGCCCTCTATGAGGAGGCGGTCCTATCAGTGACTGACAGCCTTCCCTCTATGAGGAGACGGTCCTATCAGTGACTGACGGCCTTCCCTCTATGGGGAGACGGTCCTATCAGTGACTGACAGCCTTCCCTCTTTGAGGAGGCGGTCCTATCAGTGACTGACCGCCTTTCCTCTATGAGGAGACGGTCCTATTAGTGACTGACAGCCTTCCCTCTATGAGGAGGCGGTCCTATCATTGACTGACAGCCGTCCCTCTATGAGAAGGAGGTCCTATCAGTGACTGACCGCCTTCCCTCTATGAGATGGCGGTCCTGTCAGTGACTGACAGCCTTCCCTCTATGAGGAGGCAGTCCAATCAGTGACTGACAGCCTTCCCTCTATGAGGAGACGGTCCTATCAGTGACTGACAGCCTTCCATCTATGAGGAGGAGGTCCTATCAGTGACTGACAGCCTTCACTCTATGAGGAGACGGTCCTACCAGTGACTGACAGCCTTCCCCCTATGAGGAGGAGGCGGTCCTATCAGTGACTGACAGCCTTTCCTCTATGAGGAGGCGGTCCTATCAGTGAATGACAGCCTTCCCTCTATGAGGAGGAGGTCGTATCAGTGACTGACAGCCTTCCGTCTATGAGGAGACGGTCCTATCAGTGACTGACAGCCTTCCCTCTATGGGGAGACGGTCCGATAAGTTACTGACAGCCTTCCCTCTATGAGTAGGAGGTCCTATCAGTGACTGACAGCCTTCCATCTATGAGGAGGAGGTCCTGTCAGTGACTGACAGCCTTCCCTCTATGAGGAGGCGGTCCTTTCAGTGATTGACAGCCTTCCCTCTATGAGGAGGCGGTCCTATCAATGACTGACAGCCTTCCCTCTATGAGGAGGCGGTCCTATCAATGACTGACAGCCTTCCCTCTATGAGGAGGAGGTCCTATCAGTGATTGACAGCCTTCCCTCTATGAGGAGGCGGTCCTATCAGTGATTGACAGCCTTCCCTCTATGAGGAGGCGGTCCTATCAGTGATTGACAGCCTTCCCTCTATGAGGAGAAGGTCCTATATGTGATTGACAGCCTTCCCTCTATGAGGAGAAGGTCCTATCAGTGACTGACAGCCTTCCCTCTATGAGGAGACGGTCCAATCAGTTACTGACAGCCTTCCTTCTATGAGGAGGCGGTCCTATCAGTGACTGACAGCCTTCCCTCTATAAGGAGGAGGTCCTATCAGTGATTGACAGCCTTCCCTCTATGAGGAGGCGGTCCTATTAGTGACTGACAGCCTTCCCTCTATGAGGAGACATTCCTATCAGTGACTGACAGCCTTCCCTCTATGGGGAGACGGTCCGATAAGTTACTGACAGCCTTCCCTCTATGAGGAGGAGGTTCTATCTGTGACTGACAGCCTTCCCTCTATGAGGAGGAGGTCCTGTCAGTGACTGACAGCCTTCCCTCTATGAGGAGACGGTCCTATCAGTGATTGACAGCTTTCCCTCTATGAGGAGGCGGTCCTATCAGTGACTGACAGCCTTCCCTCTATGAGGAGGAGGTACTATCAGTGATTGACAGCCTTCCCTCTATGAGGTGGCGGTCCTATCAGTGATTGACAGCCCTTCCTCTATGAGGAGGCCGTCCTATCAGTGATTGACAGCCTTCCCTCTATGAGCAGAAGGTCCTATCAGTGATTGACAGCCTTCCCTCTTTGAGGAGGCGGTCCTATCAGTGACTGACCGCCTTTCCTCTATGAGGAGACGGTCCTATTAGTGACTGACAGCCTTCCCTCTATGAGGAGGCGGTCCTATCAGTGACTTACAGCCGTCCCTCTATGAGAAGGAGGTCCTATCAGTGACTGACAGCCTTCCCTCTATGAGATGGCGGTCCTATCAGTGACTGACAGCCTTCCCTCTATGAGGAGACGGTCCAATCAGTGACTGACAGCCTTCCCTCTATGAGGAGACGGTCCTATCAGTGAATGACAGCCTTCCCTCTATGAGGAGGAGGTCCTATCAGTGACTGACAGCCTTCCGTCTATGAGGAGGAGGTCCTATCAGTTACTGACAGCCTTCCCTCTATGAGGAGGAGGTCCTATCAGTGATTGCCAGCCTTCCCTCTATGAGGAGGCGGTCCTATCAGTGACTGACCGCCTTCCCTCTATGAGGAGACGGTCCTATCAGTGACTGACAGTCTTCCCTCTATGAGGAGGCGGTCCTATCAGTGACTGACAGCCGTCCCTCTATGAGAAGGAGGTCCTATCAGTGACTGACAGCCTTCCCTCTATGAGATGGCAGTCCTATCAGTGACTGACAGCCTTCCCTCTATGAGGAGACGGTCCAATCAGTGACTAACAGCCTTCCCTCTATGAGGAGATGGTCCTATCAGTGACTGACAGCCTTCCTTCTATGAGGAGGAGGTCCTATCAGTGACTGACAGCCTTCACTCTATGAGGAGATGGTCCTATCAGTGACTGACAGCCTTCCCCCTATGAGGAGGAGGCGGTCCTATCAGTGACTGACAGCCTTTCTTCTATGAGGTGGTGGTCCTATCAGTGAATGACAGCCTTCCCTCTATGAGGAGGAGGTCCTATTAGTGACTGACAGCCTTCCGTCTTTGAGGAGGAGGTCCTATCAGTGACTGACAGCCTTCCCTCTATGAGGAGGAGGTCCTATCAGTGACTGACAGCCTTCCCTCTATGAGCAGGAGGTCCTATCAGTGACTGACAGCCTTCCCTCTATGAGGAGGAGATCCTATCAGTGACTGACAGCCTTCCCTCTATGAGGAGGAGGTCCTATCTGTGACTGACAGCCTTCCCTCTATGAGGAGACGGTCCTATCAGTGACTGACAGCCTTCCCTCTATGAGGAGACGGTCCTATCAGTAACTGACAGCCTTCCCTCTATGAGGAGGAGAAGGTCCTATCAGTGACTGACAGCCTTCCCTCTATGAGGAGGAGGTCCTATCCGTGACTGACAGCCTTCCCTCTATGAGA
Source organism: Bufotes viridis (assembly GCA_033119425.1). Lineage (NCBI taxonomy): Eukaryota > Metazoa > Chordata > Amphibia > Anura > Bufonidae > Bufotes > Bufotes viridis. The sequence goes on along the minus strand of CM065593.1, from coordinate 21,716,951 downwards.
AGGCGGTCCTGTCAGTGATTGAAAGCCTTCCCTCTATGAGGAGGAGGTCCAATCAATGATTGACAGCCTTCCCTCTATGAGGGGGAGGTCCTATCAGTGACTGACAGCCTTCCCTCTATGAGGAGGAGGTCCTATCAGTGACTGACAGCCTTCCCTCTATGAGGAGTAGGAGGCCCTATCAGTGACTGACAGCCTTCCCTCTATGAGGAGACGGTCCAATAAGTAACTGACAGCCTTCCCTCTATGAGGAGACAGTCCTATCAGTGACTGACAGCCTTCCCTCTATGAGGAGGAGGTCCTATCAGTGACTGACAGCCTTCCTTCTATGAGGAGGAGGTCCTATCAGTGATTGGCAGCCTTCCCTCTATGAGAAGGAGGTCCTATCAGTGACTGACAGACTTCCCTCTTTGAGGAGACGGCCCTATCAGTGACTGACAGCCTTCCCTCTATGAGGAGACGGTCCTATCAGTGACTGACAGCCTTCCCTCTATTGGGAGACGGTCCTATCAGTGACTGACAGCTTTCCCTCTATGAGGAGGAGGTCCTATCAGTGATTGACACCCTTCCCTCTATGAGGGGCGGTCCTATAAGTGACTGACAGCCTCAGACACTGTTATGGGGGTCTGTGGATGACACTGTTATGGGGAAGCTGTGGATGACACACTGTTATGGAGGATCTGTGGATGACACTGTTATGGGGATCTGCGTATGACACTGTTATGGGGGTCTGTGGATGACACTGTTATGGGGATCCTGTGGCTGACACTGTTATGGGGGATCTGTGGATGACACTGTTATGGAGGATCTGTGGATGACACTGTTATGGGGGATCTGTGGATGACACACTGTTATGTGGGATCTGTGGATGATACACTGTTATGGGGAATCTGTGGATTACACTGTTATGGAGGATATGTGGATGATATACTGTTATGGGGGATGTGTGGATGACACTATTATGGGGATCTGTGGATGACACTGTTATGGGGGATCTGTGGATGACACTGTTATGGGGGATCTGTGGATGACACACTGTTATGGGGGATCTGTGGATGACACTGTTATGGGGGATCTGTGGATGACACTGTTATGGGGGATCTGTGGATGACACTGTTATGGGGGATCTGTGGATGACACTGTTATGGGAGGATCTGTGGATGACACTGTTATGGGGATCTGTGGATGACACTGTTATGGGAGATCTGTGGATTGACACTGTTATGGGGGATCTGTGGATGACACTGTTATGGGGGATCTGTGGATGACACTGTTATGGTGGATCTGTGGATGACACTGTTATGGGGGATCTGTGGATGACACTGTTATGGGGGATCTGTGGATGCACACTGTTATGGAGGATCTGTGGATGACACACTGTTATGGGGGATCTGTGGATGACACTGTTATGGGGGATCTGTGGATGACACTGTTATGGAGGATCTGTGGATGACACACTGTTATGGAGGATCTGTGGATGACACATTGTTATGGGGATCTGTGGATGCACACTGTTATGGGGATCTGTGGATGACACTGTTATGGGGATCTGTGGATGACACACTGTTATGGGGGATCTGTGGATGACACTGTTATGGAGGATCTGTGGATGACACTGTTATGGGGATCTGTGGATGACACTGTTATGGAGGATCTGTGGATGACACTGTTATGGGGGATCTGTGGATGACACTGTTATGGGGGATCTGTGGATGACACTGTTATGAGGGATCTGTGGATGACACACTGTTATGGGAGATCTGTGGATGACACTGTTATGGGGGATCTGTGGATGACACTGTTATGGGGGATCTGTGGATGACACTGTTATGGAGGATCTGTGGATGACACTGTTATGGAGGATCTGTGGATGACACTGTTATGGGGATCTGTGGATGACACTGTTATGGGGGATCTGTGAGATGACACTGTTATGGGAGATCTGTGGATGACACTGTTATGGGGAATCTGTGGATGACACTGTTATGGGAGATCTGTGGATGACACACTGTTATGGGGGATCTGTGGATGACACACTGTTATGGAGGATCTGTGGATGACACTGTTATGAGGGATCTGTGGATGACACTGTTATGGGGGATCTGTGGATGACACTGTTATGGGGATCTGTGGATGACACTGTTATGGGGGATCTGTGGATGACACTGTTATGGGGATCTGTGGATGACACTGTTATGGAGGATCTGTGGATGACACACTGTTATGGGGATCTGTGGATGACACTGTTATGGGAGATCTGTGGATGACACTGTCATGGGGGATCTGTGGATGACACTGTAATTGGAGATCTTTGGATTACACTGTTATGGGGGATCTGTGGATGACACTGTTATGGGGGATCTGTGGATGACACTGTTATGGTGGATCTGTGGATGACACTGTTATGGGGGATCTGTGGATGACACTGTTATGGGGGATCTGTGGATGACACACTGTTATGGGGATCTGTGGATGACACTGTTATGGGGGATCTGTGGATGACACTGTTATGGAGGATCTGTGGAGTGACACCTGTTATGGGGATCTGTGGATGACACACTGTTATGGGGATCTGTGGATGACACACTGTTATGGGGATCTGTGGATGACACTGTTATGGGGATCTGTGGATGACACACTGTTATGGGGGATCTGTGGATGACACTGTTATGGGGTATCTGTGGATGGCACTGTTGTGGAGTATCTGTGGAGGACACACTGTTATGGGATCTGTGGATGACACTGTTATGGGGGATCTGTGGATGACACTGTTATGGTGGATCTGTGGATGACACTGTTATGGGAGATCTGTGGATTACACTGTTATGGGGGATCTGTGGAATGCACACTATTATGGGGGATCTGTGGATGACACTGTTATGGAGGATCTGTGGGTGACACACTGTTATGGGGGATCTGTGTATGACACACTGTTATGGGGGATCTGTGTATGACACACTGTTATCGGGATCTGTGGTTGACACTGTTATGGGGTATCTGTGGATGGCACTGTTGTGGAGGATCTGAGGATGACACTGTTATGGGGGATCTGTGGATGGCACTGTTGTGGAGGATCTGAGATTGACACTGTTATAGGAAATCTGTGGATGGCACTGTTATGGGGGATCTGTGGAGGACACACTGTTATGGGGATCTGTGGCTGACACTGTTATGGGGGATCTGTGGATGACACTGTTATTGGGGTCTGTGGATGACACTGTTATGTGGGATCTGTGGGTGACACACTATTGTGAGGATCTGTGTATGACACACTGTTATCGGGATCTGTGGATGACACTGTCATGGGGATCTGTGGAGGACACACTGTTATTGGGGATCTGTGGATGACACTGTTATGGGGTATCTGTGGATGGCACTGTTGTGGAGGATCTGAGGATGACACTGTTATTGGGGATCTGTGGATGGCACTGTTGTGGAAGATCTGAGAATGACACACTGTTATAGGGGATCTGTGGATGACACTGTTATGGGGGATCTGTGGATGACGCTGTTATGGGGAATCTGTGGATGACACTGTTATTGGGATCTGTGGATGACACTGTTATGTAGGATCTGTGGATGACACTGTTATGGGGGATCTGTAGATGACACTGTTATGGGGGTCTGTGGATGACACTGTTATGTAGGATCTGTGGATGACACTGTTATGGGGGATCTGTAGATGACACTGTTATGGGGATCTGTGGATGACACTGTTATGGGAGATCTGTGGATGACACTGTTATGGGGGATCTGTGGATGACACTGTTATGGGGGATCTGTGGATGACACTGTCATGGGGGATCTGTGGATGACACTGTTATGGGGGATCTGTGGATGACACTGTTATGGGGGATCTGTGGATGACACTGTTATGGGGATCTGTGGATGCACACTGTTATGGGGATCTGTGGATGACACTGTTATGGGGATCTGTGGATGACACTGTTATGGGGGATCTGTGGATGACACACTGTTATGGGGATCTGTGGATGACACTGTTATTGGGGATCTGTGGATGACACTGTTATGGAAGATCTGTAGGATTAACACTGTTATGGGGGATCTGTGGATGACACACTGTTATGGGGATCTGTGGATGACACTGTTATGGGGGATCTGTGGATGACACTGTTATGGGGGATCTGTGGATGACACTGTTATGGGGATCTGTGGATGACACTGTTATGGGGGATCTGTGGATGACACTGTTATGGGAGATCTGTGGATTGACACTGTTAGTGGGGATCTGTGGATGAACACTGTTATGGGGGATCTGTGGATGACACTGTTATGGGGGATCTGTGGATGACACTGTTATGGGGGATCTGTGGATGACACACTGTTATGGGGATCTGTGGATGACACACTGTTATGGGAGATCTGTGGATGACACTGTTATGGAGGATCTGTGGATGACACTGTTATGGGGGATCTGTGGATGACACTGTTATGGAGGATCTGTGGATGACACACTGTTATGGGGATCTGTGGATGACACACTGTTATGGGGGATCTGTGTATGACACACTGTTATGGGGATCTGTGGATGACACTGTTATGGAGGATCTGTGGATTGACACTGTTATGGGGGATCTGTGGATGATACACTGTTATGAGGGATCTGTGGATGACACTGTTATGGGGATCTGTGGATGACATACTGTTATGGGGATCTGTGGATGACACTGTTATGGGGGATCTGTGGATGACACTGTTATGGGGGTCTGTGGATGACACTGTTATGTGGGATCTGTGGATGACACTGTTATGGGGATCTGTGGATGACACTGTTATGGGGGATCTGTGGATGACACTGTTATGGGGATCTGTGGATGACACTGTTATGGGGATCTGTGGATGACACTGTTATGGGGGTCTGTGGATGCACACTGTTATGGGGATCTGTGGATGACACTGTTATGGGGGATCTGTGGATGACACTGTTATGGGGGATCTGTGGATGACACTGTTATGGGGATCTGTGGATGACACTGTTATGGGGGATCTGTGGATGACACTGTTATGGGGATCTGTGGATGACACTGTTATGGGGATCTGTGGATGACACTGTTATGGGGGATCTGTGGATGACACTGTTATGGGGATCTGTGGATGACACTGTTATGGGGATCTGTGGATGACACTGTTATGGAGGATCTGTGGATGACACTGTTATGGGGGATCTGTGGATGACACTGTTATGGAGGATCTGTGGATGACACACTGTTATGGGGATCTGTGGATGACACTGTTATGGGGATCTGTGGATGACACTGTTATGGGGGATCTGTGGATGACACTGTTATGGGGGATCTGTGGATGACACTGTTATTGGGGATCTGTGGATGACACTGTTATGGGGATCTGTGGATGACACTGTTATGGGGATCTGTGGATGACACTGTTATGGGGATCTGTGGATGACACTGTTATAGGTGATCTGTGGATGACACTGTTATGGGGGATCTGTGGATGACACTGTTATGGGGATCTGTGGATGACACTGTTATGGGGGATCTGTGGATGACACTGTTATGGGGATCTGTGGATGACACTGTTATGGGGATCTGTGGATGACACACTGTTATGGGGATCTGTGGATGACACACTGTTATGGGGGATCTGTGGCTGACACTGTTATGGGGATCTGTGGATGACACTGTTATGGGGGATCTGTGGATGACACTGTTATGGGGATCTGTGGATGACACACTGTTATGAGGGATCTGTGGATGACACTGTTATGGGGGATCTGTGGATGACACTGTTATGGGGATCTGTGGATGACACTGTTATGGGGATCTGTGGATGACACTGTTATGGAGGATCTGTGGATGACACTGTTATGGGGGTCTGTGGATGACACTGTTATGGGGATCTTTGGATGACACTGTTATGGGGATTCTGTGGATTACACTGTTATGGGGGATCTGTGGATGACACTGTTATGGAGGTCTTTGGGTGACACTGTTATGGTGATCTGTGGATGACACTGTTATGGGGATCTGTGGATGACACTGGTATGGGGGTCTTTGGGTGACACTGTTATGGGGATATGTGGATGACATTGTCATGGGGGATCTGTGGATGACACTTATGGAGGTCTTTGGATGACACTGTTATGGGGATCTGTTGATGACACTGTTATGGGGGTCTTTGGGTGACTCTGTTATGAGGTTACTGTTTGGTGCATTCCAGACCTCTTCAGAACAGACACATCTCATCAGGAAATTCAGGCTCTTGTCCGCGGAGATGTTGTCTTCTTTCTGGTGATCATGTGACGTCCGTCCGTTTACATCATTGTAGCAAAGGAGAGGAAACAAGTGCATGACCGAAGTGCGTGAGGCGCAGGAGAAACTATACTACGGCAGGGTGGATCTACCGAGTGCGTTTTTTCCATTATGTCCTCACTGTGTGAATACACCCCACAGGGATGAGTGAGCTAAGGCTTCATTTACATCTGCGCTGTTATTCCTGGAACTAACGGAAGTGCTGGATCGGTGGCATGATGGACACAAGCGGCACCTGATGGGTCCCAGGACTATTAATGAGGTCTGTCATTTTCTAGAACAGCGCACTGTGCACAGAACCCGCGACAGAAGATTCAACACCGATGTGAAAGATTTCTGATTTGAAACATCTTGCAATGACAAACACATAAAATACTAATGTAATTTTTAAAATATTGTTTTATTTTTAGCATAATCACCAGACCAGAGACTTCTAAGTTACAAATACAGCTCTGCTTCATCTGGACCACCTGGCGGCACACTGAATTGTGGGCCTGAGATTTGCCACTTTTCACACATACAACAGTGGGGGCTGTGCCGTACAATGGGGGAATAGTTATACCATGGCGCCATCTAGTGGACATGTGACAGATCTTCTACTGCAGTTTCTTTTATATACTTCCAGAAGGTGGCGCTAGTGAGATGGGAAAAATGTGACGTAGTACACGTCAGTGTAACGGGAATGCATTATGCTATTTCTGCTGAATTTCAGTCTTTCCTAAAAAAAAATATGCCTGTCCCTGAAAAATATGGAGAATTTTCAATTTTGCCTTTTGTGATTTGGGGTTTTGAGTGACAGTCACTGTCTTGTGTAAATCCACAGTTTCAACATTGTGATATCACCAGGAACTGTGCCATATGACAAACTCGGCTCTTCTATATTTCACAAACTCTTGCCTATAAAAGCTTTTATATGAACAGTCACCTAAAAACTTCAGAATGAAGAGGTAAAGCACTGAAGTCCATGATACTTGCAGTTTAGTAGACATTACACCAGGGTTCCCTAACCTGTGACTCTCCAGCTGTTGTAAAACTACAACTCCCATCATGCTCCGCAGTGACAGTCCAAGCTGTCGCAAGTTGCTTTGGATTTAGTCCTGGACCTGCTCATTTCTCAGTTCTCCACCAGATGGCGCCAGAGTAGTCCCTTTCCCCCTTCTGCAGGATGCAGGTTTCTCTCCCTCAGTTTACACTGGGAAGGTCGTAGGTTTTATTCCTTCTCTTTTTCTAGAAACAACTGGAGATTCCTATTTTAATCTGTTACAAAGGATTCTGAAGCATCGCACTGTGTAACACATGGACAAACTGGGAGTGGGAGAGTTGCTTTTTGCTGTAGCTCTCTGTTCTCCTTAAATACTCTGCGCTGCTGGGGACTCTCCTTTCTCCACTATACTTATCTAAATATGTGACCTACCACAAAATCAACACACTCTTGTCCTGAAATACTCTGTGCTGTTGGGGACTCTTTCCACTATGTATGAGCTAATGCACACAGCCGTTGTTTTGAGGTCTGTAAATTGTGGATCCGGAAAACACGGATATCGACTGTGTGCATTCCGCATTTTGCAGAACAGAATAATAGACCCGTCTTATCCTTGTCCGCAATGCAGACAATAATAGGACGTGCTTTATTTTTTTGCATAACAGGCATGCGGACATAGAATGCACATGGAGTCATTTCCGTTTTTTCAGTGGTTCCATTGAAGTGAATGGTTCTGCATACGGGCCGCAAATAACAAACAAACAACGGAACACACTCCTCTGCTGAAATCCTCTGTTCTGCTGGGACCCTGCTCCTTCCACTATATAACCATTAGCCTGTGAACCCCCACAAGATCAGCACACTCCTCTCCTGAAATGCTCTGTACGGCTGGGGACCCTGCTCCTTCCACTATGTGACTCTCAGGGTCCATTCACATGTCCGCACTGTGTGCTGTCCGCATCCGCACTTCAGTTCCGCAAAAAAATAGAACATGTCCTATTCTTGTCCGCAGACACAGACAAGAAAAGGCATTTCTATTAAAGTGCCGACCATGTGCGGTCCGCAAAATGCGGAACGCACAAGTCCTGTGTCCGTATTTTGCGGATCTGCAATTTGCGGACCGCAAAACACTTGCGGACGTGTAAATTGACCCTCAGTCTGTGTCTTCCTCACAAGATCAGCTCTTCTCCTGAAATACTCTGTTCTGCTGTGGACCCTGCTCCTTCCACCATGCAACTCTCAGCCTGTGACCTCCCACAAGATCAGCACACTCCTCTCCTGAAATCCTCTGTGCTGCTGGGAGGACCCTGCTCCTTCCACTATGTAACTCTCAGTCTGTGACCTCCCACAGGATCAGCACACTCCTCTCCTGAAATCCTCTGTGCTGCTGTGGACTCTACTCCTTCTACTATGTATCTCTCAGCCTGTGACCTCCCACAAGATCAGCACACTCCTCTCCTGAAATACTCTGTGCGCTGGGAACCTGTTCTTTCTACTATATAACTCTCAGCCTGTGACCTCCCACAAGATCAGCTCACTCCTCTCCTGAAATACTCTGTGCTGCTGGGGACCTATTCATTCTACTATATAACTCTCAGCCTGTGACCTCCCACAGGATCAGCACACTCCTCTCCTGAAATACTCTGTGCTGCTGGGGACCCTGCTCCTTCCACTATGTAACTCTCAGCCTGTGACCTCCCACAAGATCAGCTCACTCCTCTCCTGAAATACTCTGCACAGCTTATTAAATGCCAAGGCAGAGGCGTCATTAGAACAAAACATTCGGCACCTGGGATATCGGTAGTGCTAGGGCGTACGTGTGTGGGGCGGTTAGGCTACTTTCACACTTGCGTTTCTATTTTCCGGTATTGAGATCCGTCATTGTTAATGGGGGACAAAACGTAACTGAACAGAACATGTGCTCCAAAATATGTTTAGTTACGATTGGTTGCGTTCCCATACCGGAGAGCAGCATGCTGGGATGCGAAGCAAGACGCATCCGTCATGACCCACAATGCAAGTCAAAGGGGACGGATCCGTTTTCTCTGACACAATCTGACACAATAGAAAATGGATCCGTCCCCATTGACTTTCAATGGACTTCATGACGGATCCGTCTTGGCTATGTTAAAGATATTACAACCGGATCCATTCATAACGGATGCAGACGGCTGTATTATCAGTAACGGAAGCGTTTTTGCTGATCCATGATGTCCCCTGAGGCCACAGGTAAGTATAGTAATGGCCGTTTTGGGATGTCCCATAGACTTCAATGTAGAGAGCCCTGCATTGCTATGGTGATCTGTTCTATGGGGGGGGGTCCAGGTCCTAGAGGGGGTCCTATATACCATTGACCTGACATATGACTGATGGTTAGCACCAGTCCTAATCTGGTGTGCACGGCCGGGGCTCACACGCTAATTCTAGGGGAAGATGCCGGGTTTTGGATTCTTTGATGCTCCTGATCTCTGTAATCGCCGCTGATCTCCGGCAATGAACATTATAAGCCCTCAGTGACAGCGCTATGTAAATCCATCCATTATCAGGCCGCCATGATCTCCCTCTATTTATAGTACAGAAGACTAGAAGATCTCAGCTAAGGAGCCTCAGAAGACGTAGGGTCACTGTGGGGTGGGGTGATGGGGATATGCCTTTAAGGCGCACGTACACATGGGAGGAAAGTCTGCCGAGCGGCCGCTGTCTGGTGGGCAGGCTCTGCCTCGATGACACCTGACATGAGTAAGAAGGATCAGACATGTTGGATTTCAGCATGCCCTTACTTGGTTCTCACAGGAGATCAGCTGCCACCAGGGGAGTCCGGCGGCCACTTATCCCCCTCTCCCCATTGAGAACACATCCACGGTCGCTATCCCTGCTCTAAATGTCACAGACGATAAGTCAAAAGCTTCGTCCTGAATGTTGAGAGACTCAACCCTTTACTTATCCTGTACATTATACTCCAATCACATCCAAAGCTGCATTTACTGATTGCAGAGGGCAAGTTATGCGCGCTCTGCGGTTAGAAATGTGACCTAAAGGTTTAGTCCCAACAGTAGGACTTCCATCTGAACTCCCACAATGCACTGCGCTCAGAACAAACCATCGTGCGTCACTGTGACCGCAGCTCTGGATGTGACTGGAGTAAAGTGGAACGTTAACAAGAGTCAGTGATATTATTACCCATCAATTGTTGCTAATGGTCCCAAAATTTCTAAAACTGGTGGGTTATTTGGTGCCCACAGTGACGACTACTGCCCAACCCCGTTATGCTGATTTCATCTTTTTAGATGTAATACATCACTTGCACCACTAGGGGGTTTAGTGTCAGCATTCCCAGTGATGTCTCTGGTCAGGGCCTCCATCACCCGGGGCAGGTGGACTGTTCCCATAGACTGTTCCCAGAGGCCTGAGCCACACATTGGCCCATCTCCCACTATCATTAAATTAAATAACATATTCTCTGCCACCAGGGGGCGCTGACTGAAGTCAGATGTATAATATTATTCAGGTCACTGAAAGCCTTATAGATCTGAATGCAGTGAGCGCCCCATGCAGGCAGAACAATTTTTGCCATTTAACCCTTCTCAGCATATATGTATGGCGGATATAAGGCCTTTAAAGATGGCGCACGCTCAAGCTATTGTAGTCTATGGTAAAGAGATGTAATAATCACATGTTTAAAGGGGTTTTAACAAGTTTTTAAGTCATCCCCTATCCACAGGAAAGAGGATAATGAACTCTGACTGCTGGGCTCCCCTCCGATCCCAAGAACTGGAGTCCTGCTCCTCCATCCTGATGGAGCTGTAGGCTGCACATGCACAGGAAGCTTCCACTAGTGGTGGCTGTATAAATCTGTCTGCTGTGAGCTCCCCCTAGTGGTGACTGTATATATCTGTATGCTGTGAGCTCCCCCTAGTGGTGACTGTATATATCTGTATGCTGTGAGCTCCCCCCAGTGGTGACTGTATAAATGTGTAGGTTGTGAGCCCTGCGCTAGGGATGACTGTAGAAATCTGTATACTATGAGATCCCCCAGTGGAGACTTTATATATCTGTATGCTGTGATCTCCCCCTAGTGGTGCCTGTATGAATGTGTATGCTATGAAGCCCCCAGCGGTGCCTGTATAAATGTGTATGCAGTGAGCTCCCTCTAGTGGTGGCTTTATAAATGTGTATGCAGTGAGCTCCCTCTAGTGGTGCTATATTAATCTGTCTGCAGGGAGCTCCCTCTAGTGGTTGCTATATAAATGTGTCTGCAGTGAGCTCACTCTAGTGGTTGCTATATAAATCTGTCTTCAGTAAGCTCCCTCTAGTGGTGGCTATATCATTCTGTATGCTGTGAGCTCCCCCTAGTGGTGGCTGCAGGAATTCACAATGTCCTCTTTTAAGCCTTCTCTAAAGCAGCTCATTCCATGCAACAGATTGACCTCTTCAATTGCTATGACTGCTCTTGCTGCAGGGAAAGCCATGTTCTTTCTAAATTTAAAGACTAAGGTTACTCTTTCTTTGGGAGGTGAGGGCTTTGTTCTTAATTTGGGCCTCACCATCAATTAGCCCATTAGGCTCTCACCTGCTGGTTCCACTGTTGCTGCACCAATTGCCTTATAACATTGGCCTACTGCATGATCGGGAACATTTAATAGCACATTGGAAAATGCACTATATGGAGAAAAGTATTGGACACATACACATTCCACCCCCAGAAGCTTTTATGACATCCCACTCTGCATCCATAGGCATTAATATGGAGCTGGTTCCCCCCTTTGCTCCTCTGGGAAGGCTTTCTACAAGACTTTGGAATGTGTCTGTGGGAATGTTTGCCATTCATCCAAAAGAGCATTTGTGAGGTCAGAATCTAATGTTGGAGAGAGGGTCTGTCTGGCAGTCTGTGTGATAGATCAAGTGTTGGATGGGGTTGAAGTCAGGATTCTGTGCTACTAGTCAAGTTCTTCCATACCAAACTCCCCCAACCATGCCATTATGGAGCTTGCTTTGTGCACTGGGTCACAGTCATGCTGGGACAGAAAAGGTGTAGTGCCCTGGAGCAGGGGTACTTTGAAGTCTGGGCATTTGCAAATCAGCAACTTCTTACTTTATTTCACTTGAAATGGTTAACTTGCACTATTTAATACTGTGTAATTAAATTTGATATGTATGTTACGATATATATTCTGTTCATTTACTCTGTATTTGCACAGCAATGTGGTTAATGAATACTAATGAATAATAATGAATACTGAGAGACTTTTGGGACTTTGAATGAGCAATGGTGCAGTTCACTGTGACAGTTGTGCCATGTAGGCTGGATGCATGCCCTCTCGCGTAATGGCTGCAGCCTGACTCCTGTGTATGCTGGTTGCTTGGGGCTGCGTGCTGGCTGCGGTGGTGTGTGAACCGCACTGTGACAGCAACTAGTAATTTTCCACAGCTACCATAAGGTTTAAATAAGAGCATGTTTTGGAGGGAAAAAGCCAGACTTGTTTACCATCAAAACCAGACAGACTGACCTTTTGAATGTCTGGTTTACCTCTGTTGTTATGTCTGGAAACTTGTTTATGTCTGGAAAAATTGCTGTGTCATTGCCATTGTCTATCATGGAAGCTCTATACAAGTCTATGACAGACGGAAAGTGTAACAATGTATCTGTTTGTGCTGAGTTTCTCCACTCCACCCCTCTCACTAGAAGGTTCTAGTGCAGCCAGAAACTATATATAAGGAGAGCAGCCAGTGTCCCTGGTGTTCTGCATTTAGGGACCAGTGCCTGGAGGGGAAGATTCTTAGTTTGCATGAGTAACAAGAAGAAGACTGAGATGGGGTCGGTGAGCCACAGACCATGGGTCATCATCCCGGTGACTTAGGAGCCATCTGGACTACTGAGCTATAGACTGTGGGCCTCCAGCCTTTGACCAGGATAACAGCCTCATGAGAGAAAGAGAGAGAGTGAGAGAGAGAGAGAGAGAGAGAGAGAGAGGAACAGCTAACTCAGGTCTATCCTTAGCATCAAACCCTTCTTCTGCCAGGGAGGAGACTGAAGAAGCCAGCTCAGTGCCTCACCTGTAACGTTTTGTACCTGAATCCCTCCAGTAAAGAAGCACACTGGTTTACTACAAACCCTAACTCTTTGGACTCATTTCCCATTGGGGTGCACCACACCTTACAATCCCTTCCAGAGAGCAGCAACATGTGTTGACACCTCAACGGTGTCTGGGGGTCCCAGGGTAGCATTAGGGCCACCCAAAACCAGATAACTGCAACAGCCCATCCCCAAACTATTGCCACAAGGCTGGAAGCGACAATTGTCCAAAATGTCTTGGTCTGCTGAAGCATTAAAATTTCCCTTCACTGGAACTAAGAGGTCAAGGCTGACCCCCGAAAAACACTCCCATAGCATTATATCTCCTCCACCAGACTTTACTGCTGGCACAATGCAGACAGGTAGGTAATGTTACCTTGGCATTTACCAAACCCAGACTCGTCCATCAGACCACCAGTTAGAGAAGCATGCACAGAAGATATTTCCACTGCTCCAAAGTCCAGTGGCTGCATGCTTTACACCACTCCATCTGATGTTTGGCATTGTGCTTGGTGATGTAAGGCTTGCATGCAGCTGCTCGGCCCTGGAAGCTCTCGGCACAGCACAGTTTTTGTGCTGATGTTAATGGCAGAGAAGGTCTGGACTCTTATACACTATGTCCTCAGCACTCCGCTCTGTAACTGGTTCCTTCCATTTTACAATTAAACCACTCACAGATGATGGTGGAATATCTAGGATGGAAGTAACTTGTGGCAGCAGTGACATTCTATTAAAGGACTATGTTGAAATTCACAGAGCTCCTTACAATGAGCCTTTCCTTCACAAATGTCTGTAATGACTAATCCATGGCTAGAGGTTGGATGTTATGTACCTGTGGTAATGGTACACTGCATGGCGGGGGCTGGATGTTATACACAGGGCTGGGACAAGGTCCACCACCAACAGAGGCTGAGCTGCCCAAGTGCGCCCCCCCCCCCCCCCAACTTGTGGATGACACTGCTATGGGGGATCTGTGATGGATGACACTGTTATTGGGGAATCTGTGGATGACACATACGTGTCATCCACCGATCCCCCCTCCCCATAACAGGGTCCATGTAGGAATGACCCCCAATACAAGGGGTGAGGCTGTGGGGTTGTATCTGCTTTTTTGATGACAGCGCCAGCAGTCCGTGCAGTGACTGTATTCTACTACACCCCTCCCCCACACTGTATATAATCTTAACTATATAACTGTAGTGATTTACTACAGTTATATAGTTAATAAGATTATATCCAGTGAGCGGGAGTGAGAGAGGTGAGAGTGTAGTAGAAGACAGTCACTGCGCGAGCCCTGCTGTCATTATGAAATAGCATATGTGACCCCCCACCTCTTTTATTGGTGGTCATTCAGTAAATTAACCCTGTTTTTGGGGGGTGGGGGTGGGGGGTCTGTGGATGACAAATATGTGTCATCCACAGATTCTCCCCATAATAGGGTTCATTTAGTGAATGACCACCCAAATTGTGGTGACCCAATACATGGGAGTTGCATCTGCAGAGCTTTTGTATAATGTCACCCCACACTGTAGTGTCCCCCACACAGTAATGTCCGCCACACTGCCCCCCACACAGTAATGTCCCCCACACTGTAATGTCCCCCACACTGTAATGTCCGCCACACTGCCCCCCGCACAGTAATGTCCGCCACACTGCCCCCCACACAGTAATGTCCGCCACACTGCCCCCCACACAGTAATGTCCGCCACACCCCCTCAACCACACAGCAGTGCCCCCACATAGTAATTTGTCATGCTCTCCCCCTCTTGCCATTCTCCCCCCCTCTTGTCATAATCCCCTCTTCTTGTCATGCTTTTTCTGCCCCCTGTCATTCTCCTCCATCTTTTCATGCTCTTTATACCCCCATGTTGTCATGCTCTTTCTGTCCCCCCCATGTTGTCACAGACTTCATGTAAGGGGGCCCGGCATTTTCACTGTACTTAATGCCGGGCCCCGTCAGAGCGCTCCACTCACCTCCATTATGTTCACTGCTCCAGGCTTCCGGGATCAGGCCCCAGCGCTGCCTCACATTAAAGAGAACCTGTCACCAGGAAATTCACTGATAAACCAGGCATGCTGCCTTGTAGGACTCACCCTGCTGAATATAATGATACCTTTCACTTGGTGATCTGTTGCTTTATTGTGGAGAAATATTACTTTTAATCCATATGCTAATGAGCTGATATGAGTCCAGTAGCTGATATGAGTCCAGTAGTTGATATGAGTCCAGCATTTTTTCTATTCAGAGCTGTAGCCACTCCCCTATTTACTTCTTCAGTTGTAAAAGGGCGTGGTTTAAAAAAATGACCTGCATTATAGCCAATACAAGCCTTGCTGCCTTTCACTTTAAAGCCTAACTGCCATACCCACGGCGACATGTCCCTTATCAGCCATCATGTGTTTATCACCCCATGAATAAACTAGCCCTTATTATAATTACTAACTTCAATAGTATATTCCTCTCCCTTTTTTTACCTAAGCATTCCCTGTTATTCATTTTCCCTCCAGTTATTAAAATGAATGAATGATGTAATAAACCACACCCCTTTTACAACTGAAGAAGTAAATAGGGGAGGGGCTACAGCTCTAAATAGAAAAAACGCTGGACTTATATCAACTACTGGACTCAAATCAGCTCATTAGCATATGGATTAAAAGTACTATTTCTCCACAATAAAGCACCAGATCATCAAGTAAAAGGTATCATTATATTCAGCAGAGTGAGCCCTACAAGGCAGTGTGCCTGGTTTATCAGTGAATTTCCTGGTGACAGGTTCTCTTTAAGCAGGTGGGCAGAGCCTAATGGAGGTCCGTTAGGCTCCGCCCACCTGCTTACTGTGTTTCTAGTTAGAGGCAGCGGGGCCTGATGCTGGGGGCCTGAAGCAGTGAACATAATGGAGGTGAGAGGAGCACTCTGACGGGGCCCAGCTCAGGGAATGACAGGAGGGAGCGCTGAGCGGTTCCCCCCTGTCAGTCCCTCTCCCTCTGGCCGGCCCCTGCCTGCGCCCTGAGGCTGGAGCGCCCTGAGGCTGGAGCCTCCCCAGCCTCTGTGTCGGCCCGGCCCTGGTTATACATCTGTGGTAATGGTAGACTACATGGCCAGGGGCTAGATGTTATACATCTGTGGTAATGGTAGACTACATGGCCAAGGGCTGGATGTTATGCACCAGTGATAATAGTAGACTGCATGGGGGCTGGATGTTATACATCTGTGGTAATGGTAGACTACATGGCCAGGGGCTGGATGTTATACACCTGTGGTAATGGTAGACGAAATGGCCAAGAGCTGGATGTTATACATCTGTGGTGATGGTAGACTACATTGCTAGGGGCTGGATCTTATACATCTGTGGTAATGGCAGACTGCATGGCCAGGGGCTGGATGTTATACATCTGTGATAATGGCAGACTGCATGGCCAGGGGCTGGATGTTATACATCTGTGGTAATGGCAAACTGCATGGCCAGGGGCTGGATGTTATACATCTGTGGTAATGGTAGACTACATGGCCAGGGGCTGGATGTTATACATTTGTGGTAATGGCAGACTACATTGCCAGGGGATGGATGTTATACATCTGTGGTAATGGTAGACTACATTGCTAGGGGCTGGATGTTATACATCTGTGGTAATGATAGACGAAATGGCCAAGAGCTGGATGTTATACATCTGTGGTGATGGTAGACGAAATGGCCAAGAGCTGGATGTTATACATCTGTGGTAATGGCAGACTGCATGGCCAGGGGCTAGATGTTATACATCTGTGGTAATGGCAGACTACATGGCCAGGGGCTGGATGTTATACATTTGTGGTAATGGTAGACTACATTGCCAGGGGATGGATGTTATACATCTGTGGTAATGGTAGACTACATAGCCAGGGACTGGATGTTATACATCTGTGGTAATGGTAGACTACATGGCGGGGGGCTGGATGTTAGACACTTTAGTAATGGTAGACTATATGGCCAGGGGCTGGATGTTATACATCTGTGGTAATGGTAGACTACATGGCCAGGGGCTGGATGTTATACATCTGTGGTAATGGCAGACTGCATGGCCAGGGGCTGGATGTTATACATCTGTAGTAATGGTAGACTACATTGCCAGGGGCTGGATGTTATACATCTGTGGTAATGATAGACTACATGGCCAGGGGCTGGATGTTATACATCTGTGGTAATGGCAAACTGCATGGCCAGGGGCTGGATGTTATACATCTGTGGTAATGGCAGACTACATGGCCAGGGGCTGGATGTTATACATCTGTGGTAATGGTAGACTACATGGCCAGGGGCTGGATGTTATACATCTGTGGTAATGGTAGACTACATTGCCAGGGGCTGGATGTTATACATCCATGGTAATGGTAGACTACATGGCGGGGGGCTGGATGTTAGACATCTGTAGTAATGGTAGACTATATGGCGGGGGGCTGGATGTTAGACTCTGTAGTAATGGTAGACTACATGGCCAGGGGCTGGATGTTATACATCTGTGGTAATGGTAGACTACATGGCCAGGGGCTGGATGTAATACATCTGTGGTAATGGTAGACTACATGGCCAGGGGCTGGATGTTATACATCTGTGGTAATGGTAGACTACATTGCTAGGGGCTGGATGTTATACATCTGTGGTAATGGTAGACTACATGGCCAGGGGCTGGATGTTATACATCTGTGGTAATGGCAGACTGCATGGCCAGGGGCTGGATGTTATACATCTATGGTAATGGCAGACTACATGGCCAAGGGCTGGATGTTATACATCTGTGGTAATGGTAGACTACATTGCCAGGGGCTGGATGTTATACATCCATGGTAATGGTAGACTACATGGCGGGGGGCTGGATGTTAGACACTGTAGTAATGGTAGACTACATGGCCAGGGGCTGGATGTTATACATCTGTGGTAATGGTAGACTTCATGGCCAGGGGCTGGATGTTATACATCTGTGGTAATGGTAGACTACATGGTGGGAGGCTGGATGTTAGACACTGTAGTAATGGTAGACTATATGGCCAGGGGCTGGATGTTAGACACTGTAGTAATGGTAGACTACATGGCCAGGGGCTGGATGTTATACATCTGTGGTAATGGTAGACTACATGGTGGGAGGCTGGATGTTAGACACTGTAGTAATGGTAGACTACATGGCCAGGGGCTGGATGTTATACATCCGTGGTAATCAGGGCCGGTGCAAGGATTTTTGACACCCTAGGCAAGATAAAAATTGCCGCCCCCAGCCCCCCCCCCCCTCCATATCTATTAGGCCTCCCATAGATATGTTTAGCTTAAAGTTGGATCCGGATTAATGCTTTTCAATGGGCATTAATTCCGGATCCGTTCTTGCGGCTTGTTTTCAGGATTTCTGGCTGGAGGAAAATCCACAGCATGCTGTGGATTTTGCTGTGGCCAAAAAACGTGTCAGTACTGAACGAAAGACATCCTGATGCATCCTGAACGGATTTCTATCCATTCAGAATGCATGGGGATAATCCTGATCAGTAGCTTTCCGTCCTAGAGACCCGAGGACGGAACTCTAGGACGGAAAGGAAAACGCAGATGTGAAAGGGGCCTTAGTTTGTCATATAAGGGGAGGGGAAGAAACCCCAGAACTAGAGTGTGCCCCCAAAAAGAAGACTGCTGGCATCTATTTTTAACTTAAGATCAGACTCACTTACTAATTACAGCACACACCCTGTAGTGTCCACCATCATCAGTGTGCAGTGGCACACTCTAGTTCTAGGGTTTCTTCCCTCCCTGTCTGATGGTGGACACTACAGGGGTGTGTGCTGTAATTAGTGAGATTCACTCTGATGATCTGAATTTTGAAGTTAAAAGAGCTGCCTGCATACCTGCAATGATAAGGAGGGTGCCCTCCTTCACTTCAGCTCTGCCGGCAGCTCTTTTTAACTTCATAATTCAGATCATCATTATCAACAGAATCAGATTAGATTATCATTAAGATAGCTCACTTTCTTTCTTTCACTTCACTTACTTTTATAGCAGGCCAGGCAGGCACAGAGGACTGGAGACAGTGGGGAGGAGGCAGGAGCAGCACCAGTGAGCGAGCAGACTCAGCAGAGAAGAGGACCCGGTCCCACAGCGCAGGCTGGATAGCAGGCAGCAGTGAGACTGACTCGGAGACACTCAGTCAGTCTCAGTCAGACACTGCTGCGCTGCTCAGACTGGTTTCAGCCAGAGAGCGGGAATCTGACTGGCGCCGCGGCGGACCATTGCTCCTCCCTCCACTTGACTTTAGGTACACCCTGTCCCGGCCCCCTCCACCACGTGACCGTGACATGACCTACCTCATCTTCTGCTGGCTGCTGCCCTCCTCCACCTGACTCCTTCTCCACAGCCAGGCCCGGGCCGCGGACAGGCCACTAGTGTAAATAAAAAAAATAATCAACAGAAGGCGTCCCGGGCGGGCCCCAGTGGCGTAGGGCCCCATAGCCACTGCTATGGCGATCCCTACGCCACTGGTGCTCAGGCGGCGCAGCATGAGAGCAGGGCAGGGAAGGGCTGGCAGCCTTAGTCCTGGGGGCAAATCCAGTGAAGTGGCCTATTGCACCACTGAATCATCATCACCACTCACCATCCACTCCCACCTTTTCCCTGTTTTATAACGGATATTGATGTTATAAAGCAAGCATATAATATACAGTATAATCCCTGCACCACGCTGTATAATATACAGTATAATCCCTGCACCACGCTGTATAATATACAGTATAATCCCTGCACCACGCTGTATAATATACAGTATAATCCCTGCACCACGCTGTATAATATACAGTATAATCCCTGCACCACGCTGTATAATATACAGTATAATCCCTGCACCACGCTGTATAATACAGTATAATCCCTGCACCATGCTGTATAATATACAGTATAATCCCTGCACTACGCTGTATAATATACAGTATAATCCCTGCGCCACGCTGTATAATATACAGTATAATTCCTGCACCACGCTGTATAATATACAGTATAATCCCTGCACCACGCTGTATAATATACAGTATAATCCCTGCACCACGCTGTATAATATACAGTATAATAACATTCTTAATACAAAATGCAAAGTAAAATTTCCATTGAGGGGTTAAATTTTTAAAAAATTAACTCACCTCATCCACTTGATCACGCAGCTGGTCTCGTCTTCTTTCTTCTTCTTCTGGCAGGACCTGGCTGGAAAAGGACCTTCAGTGACGTCATCACACGTCCGGCTGAATGAGAGGAGTTATTCTGTATTAAGAATGCTATTATTTTCCCTTATAACCATGTTATAAGGAAAATGATACAGTGAATAGGGGTCGCTCATCCCGATCACCTCCTAGCAACCATGCGTGAGAATCGCACTGCATCCAGACTTGCTTGCGGATGTTAGCGATTTTCACGCACCCTAATCTTTTCTATGGGGCCTGCGTTGCGTGAAATATAGAGCATGCTGCGATTTTCACTCAACGAACAAGTGATGTGTGAAAATCACAGCTCATGTACACAGCCCCATAGAAGTGAATCGGTCAGGATTCAGTGCGCGGAAAACTCGCCCGTGTGAAAGGGGCCTATGGGAAAATCCAGCACTGTGTGCAGTGTCAGCTCCAAGTCTGTATTTCTCTAACTACAGAGCAGTAGAAAAACGGAAATTATAAGGCACATGTGAACACAGCCTTATCAAGAACAACACTGGCAGTTATGCACAATAAGACTCTTTTGTAACCTCAGTGTGTACTTCACAGACAGGATGCCGGATAAAGCCTCATGCAGACATCCATGGAGCACGGTCCGTGAAATCCCTGCCTGCCGACGTGCATAAAGCGCACAGCGTTATTGGTTACTATGACGCCGTGTGCTTTAGAAGGACAGGATTTCACGGACCGGGCTCCACAGATGTCTGCATGAGGCTTAAAGGGTTGCTCAGGTTCAGAGCTGAACCTGAACATAACCCCATTTTCACCAAGGCAGCCCCCCTGCGGAAACTTCAGCCCAGCAGTGTGTTCGGTGACGTCACCGGCTCTGATGGGCGGGCTTTAGCGTTGCCCTAGCCATATTACACAAATGAGCAGCGCTAAAGCCCACCCATTAGAGCCGCTGACGTCACCGGGCTTCCTGCCAGCCCCACAGAGAGCCCCAGGCAGCCTGGGTGATAATGGGGGTACGTTCAGGTTCAGCTCTGAACCCGGACAACCCCTTTAAGAGGTGCTATACTGATACACCTAGCAGATTAGACATGAGTAGAGATGAGCGAACATTAAAAAAAAGTCTGTTGTTCGGCGTTCGGGTGGTGGTAAGTCGCACATCCCGTTATGGATTCCACTATAGCGGCATATGGAATCCATAAGGGGCGGCTGCCACCAACCCAAACTGTTGAACAGCCGAAGGACCTGGGGTGACGTCACTGTCATGTGATCAGTGCAGGGGCGTGGCTCATCACTGGATTTGATCCCGTGCTGAGCCACGCCCCTGCACTGATCACATGACGGTGACGTCACCCCAGGTCCTCGGCTGTGCAAAGTTCGGGTTGGTGGCAGCCGCCCCTATGGATTCCATATGCCGCTATAGTGGAATCCATAGCGGGATGCGCGACTTACCACCACCCGAACGCCGAACAACGGACTTTTTTAATGTTCGCTCATCTCTAGACATGAGTCCAGCAGGAGGCCTGGAGCTTCCCACAGGGCACTGTCCCCTAGCTAGCCTGAGCTGCAGCAACTTCTCTCACCCCCAGTAAGTCCCTAGAGCTGCAGACATGGCTCCCAGGGGCTGACTGAGGGGAGACAATCAGCCTGGCTGCCAGTGCTCCCCCATACCTTTCATTATGAAGTTCTTCTCCCCTTCCTAGAAATGAGACATGGCCTCACGGAGGATGGTGGGCGTGACCTCACACAATTTAGGGGCGTGGCTTCACGGGTCGGTGGGCGTGGCCTGTTAGTCTGTAGAAACTGACAGAGCCGTCTTTCATCTTCCTGGCTGCTGGCTCTCTGCTTCCCCCTGCACAGAGGACCGCCCACTGTCCGCCTCCAGCACTTGGTGAGACTGCCCTCCACCAGGCTCAGACGCAGTTGTTCTGCGCTGCGGCCGTTTTTTAACATGATTGAGGGCGGCCAATTGCCTGCCTGCCCCCCGTACCAGCCCGGCCCCTGGAGCGGGGCGCCGCGACGGCCGCCACTTAACAAGTTTTTTTTTTTTTTTTTTTTACATCCAGGGTTCCGGTGGCGCCCCCTGCTAAATTGCGCCCTAGGCGATTGCCTAGGTCGTCTTACAGGTGGCGCCGGCCCTGGTGGTAATGGTAGACTACATGGCTAGAGGCTGGATGTTATACACCTGTGGTAATGGTAGATGAAATGGCCAAGGGCTGGATGTTATGCACCAGTGATAATAGTAGACTTCATGGGGGCTGGATGTTGTACACCTGTGATAATGGTAGACTGCATTGTCGGGGACTGGATGTTATGCACCTGGGGCAATAGAACTGAATGAAACACCTGAAGTCAATGGTCAAGATGCGAGGCCCAATGCTTTTCTCCACAGGGTACTTCTGTGGGCTGGGGGTGTTTTTTTTTAATGTATGACTTCTGCTGTCATTTTTATATGTAGGTCATTACAGTGTCCTATTCCTAACTATTTAGGAGTGGGTCAAAGCATAACAACACAATAATAACCTAAAGATTCTGTATACTTATGTTGAAAGAAAAATTTAACATAAATAAATGAAATAGGTGAAATACAAAAAAATAAAACAAAAAACAAAATAAGTAAAATATGAAAATACATAAAATTAAAAAAATAAAAATTAAACAATTAAATAAAAAATACAGTAAGTGAAATATATAAAATAAATAGAATAAAATAGAAAAAAATTATATGAAATAAAATACAAAAATAAATTAAAGTAACATTCATAATAAATGAAAGAATAAAATACAAAAATATAATAAAACAAAGGTTGAAGTGTTACATTTTTATTCAGGTATCTACTTTTCAGGTAGTCATTGATGAAGGAAGCTCATTTAATTTTACTGTGGTAATTTTTCAGCTAGAGATTTTCCAGAGCAGCTCTTGGATGTCAAAAAGTGAAGAACAGAAAAGAACAGATAATGTTCCCATTGTTTAATTTCCAACTATTAATGGAACAAAAGCTAAACACGGGTGATAATATTTGCCTTCACTCCTCTCAGTTTCAGCGCCTGCGGGTGATAAATGCTCAATCATTTGGCCAAAAAGTGAAACTTTGAAACAATAGAAACAAAAATCTTCACGTCTTCGTCTTACCTGGATCTGGGCGTCGTAAGAGGATTAGAGCTGTGGCATGAGGAGAGCCATGGACAAGATGTGGATAAAAGCTCCGAATTGAGAAGAACATTCTCTTATCCATCATCTTAAACTAAAGATTGCAGACATAACAACTGAGAGAACCACTTAAAAGATGATTCTACTAACTAGCTAAAGGAACAGTAATGGTTGTTCTTACACCTTTTATCACTAGACATAACATTGTATCGACTATTAATACACTAAATATTGTCTTGACTATCAGGGCTATCCACTTTGAGTCACCTCTTGGCTAGTAGGGCTTCATGAATTAAGTTTCATCTTGACTAGTTGGGTTACCTATAATGTTTTTGTCTAGTAGAGCTATCAGCATGGAGTTTCAGCTTGACTAGTAGGGTCATCTACATTGAGTTGCATCCTGACTAGTAGTTCTCTACATGGGAGCTTCAACTAGATTTGCAGGGTTTTGGCCATGAATAGTAGGACTGTCAACATCAAGTTTAAACCTATCTGCATTGAGTTTTATCCTGACTACTAAGGCTATCTACGTTGAGTTTCATCTTGACTAGTAGGGTTATCTACATTCATTCTCATATTGACTTGTAGAGCTATCAACGTTGCATTCAACTTGACTGGTAGAGTTATCTGTATTGACGTTCAGAAATATAAAGCGATATTCAATGGCTCTCCCTTCAGGATATATGGAATGGGTGCTCACTCTCAGGTAGGCAACCCCTTGCCTTAAATAGGTTCAAAACAGAGTAGAAAGCGATGAGAGGGCACTCCAATATTTGGATTAGATTGTACTTAATTTATTATAGACAATATACATTTACTAAAAATCACACCAATACAAATAAAATGTTACAATAAAAATTGAATAAGCTAGCTATCAAAAGTTCATCCTTTTTTAAAAAGGGAGGATATCCATATAAGTAAAATTGACAATTAGACTCCGATATAATGTCTTATTGTATATCCATCAGGGTCTGTCGCTCCAATGTCTCTGATCTCTGATTATATATAGTTTGCCTCTAATCTGCATAAAATATATAGTGAGATTAATTAATGTTCATTGTCTGTTCCTAGGAGATTTAAATGGAATTAAATCTCAATAGAGCCTTGTAGTGTCTGTGGATTATCTTTAGCAAAAGTAACCATTAAATCATTATACACATGAACTTTCTTTTATAATGTTACTTTGGTTACTTTACCACTCTCGGCGTATGCGGGGACCCTCCTTATTGTAGATGTCTCCCGGACTTGTATTGTCTGCGATCCACGTTGTTACTTGTATGCCGTGCAGCCTGTATTGTTGAATGCTGCTGGCTATATATAAATATCCTCTGCTGGGCCGATTTATACGATCTCCCGCCGCCAACGGCTTGTAGCGTTCACGTGCAGATTGTTGTATATGCCGTGCAAACTATTCTATTTGATGTTACCGGCTCTGTGCGTGTGTCCTCCGCTGGGCCGGCTTGCGCGATCTCCCGCCGTCACAATCTTATGGCGTTCCACGTGGTGATTTGTATCTTCTTGTTGCTGAGCGCTCAGAATAACTTGTCTCACTGGACTTCGATAATAACTGGCATTCGGATTCTCCCAGAGATCGCGCAAGCCGGCCCAGCGGAGGACACACGCACAGAGCCAGTAACATCAAATAGAATAGTTTGCACGGCATATACAACAATCTGCACGTGGAACGCTACAAGCCGTTGGCGGCGGGAGATCGTATAAATCGGCCCAGCAGAGGATATTTATATATAGCCAGCAGCATTCAACAATACAGGCTGCACGGCATACAAGTAACAACGTGGATCGCAGACAATACAAGTCCGGGAGACATCTACAATAAGGAGGGTCCCCGCATACGCCGAGAGTGGTAAAGTAACCAAAGTAACATTATAAAAGAAAGTTCATGTGTATAATGATTTAATGGTTACTTTTTGCTAAAGATAATCCACAGACACTACAAGGCTCTATTGAGATTTAATTCCATTTAAATCTCCTAGGAACAGACAATGAACATTAATTAATCTCACTATATATTTTATGCAGATTAGAGGCAAACTATATATAATCAGAGATCAGAGACATTGGAGCAACAGACCCTGATGGATATACAATAAGACATTATATCGGAGTCTAATTGTCAATTTTACTTATATGGATATCCTCCCTTTTTAAAAAAGGATGAACTTTTGATAGCTAGCTTATTCAATTTTTATTGTAACATTTTATTTGTATTGGTGTGATTTTTAGTAAATGTATATTGTCTATAATAAATTAAGTACAATCTAATCCAAATATAGGAGTGCCCTCTCATCGCTTTCTACTCTGTTTTATCTGTATTGACTTTCACATTAACTGGTGGTAGCTTTATACATTGAGTATGATCATGACTGGTGGAGCTATCTACATTGAGTTTCATCTTGACTAGAAGGGTGATCTATATTCATTTTGACGTTGACTAGTAGATTATTAACTTTAACTTTCAACTTGTGCAATAGAGCTATCTACATTGAGTTTGATCTTGACTAGTAGGGCTCTGTACATTAAGTATCCCATTAACTAGTAGGGCTCTGTACATTAAGATCATCACATTACATCACATTAGCTAGTAGAGCCGTTTACATTGCTACCTTGACTAGTAGGGTTGTACATTGAGTATAATCTTGACTGTTAGAGCTCTCTAAACTGAGTTTTATCTTGACTAGTAGAGCTATCTATATTGAGTATCACCTTGACTAGTAGAGCTCTCTACATTTGGAATCCACTTGACTATAGGGCTATCTATAAATTTTAACTAGTATGGCACTCAACATTAAGCATTATCTTCACAGGGCTTACTACATAGAGTTATTAAAACTGAGTAGCAATCATCTTAACTAGTAGAGCTCTGGTCACTGAGTAACATCTTAACTAGTTGGGTTATCTAATTTATACTGAGTTGAATATTCTCATGATCTGTTTGTGGGTTGGAAACTCATCTACTTCGAGTGATCTGACAGATAACATTGTGCCCACTGGATTTCATCTTTATCGATGGGGTTGTCTGTAATGATCTAACCCCATTGTTTGAAAAAAACATCATCTTCCATTTGAAAGAAGAAAAATAATTTATTGCAGGTTGGTTTACACACATCAGATTGGCCTGTGGATAAATTGTTTTTCATTAGAAAAGAAAAAAAATCATGAAAAGTTATAAAAAAAACTACAGTACGACTGAATTCCCGCTTTACATCTCCATGAGCAATAGGTCGTCTTTGGAATGCATCTTGTTTTTGGTCTTTATCACCAGTCCTATGTATCTAGTGATACAGTGTCTATTGTAGAATGCTCGATTCATTGTCCAGAGTCATGTGACCACATTGACCACATTATATAAGATTGCTATTCTGTAACGGCAAGCTTACTATTGCGTTGGAAATCGCTGTCATTGTCCCTGAACCCTTTGAGTTTTTGTGCAGACTCACAATGTCCATGCTTGTCCGTTCTAGTCGATGCTTCCTGAAGATGCTCCTCATGGTGGACTGGAAGTTGTTGGTGACAAAACAGTAGACTATAGGGTCCATACAACTATTGAGGCTACTCAGCGTCACTGTGACATGGTAGACGATTAGTATGACATCCCGAGGCATGTTTAGACTGGCACAGAAGACCACTTGGCTGACGTGTATGGGCGTGAAGCACACCGTGAATATGATGAGCACGGTGATGAGAAGCTGTACGGCCTTCATGCGCCTCTCCCGACTTTGGTTCATGAGGGTTGACCTGGACAAGGCCCACATGATCCTTAGGGTGTAGAAAGTGATGATGATAAGAGGCACAAAGTATTCGAAGATAGTCAGAGTAAAGAGCTGAAAATAGCAACACGACGGGTGACTAATGGTCGTGGTCAAGATGGTGAAGGTCACCACCACAGCAAATATCCATATAAAAATACAGAAGCATTTGGCATAGTTGGGATTCCTCCACTTCCGTGATGCCTCAACCTGCACGATGGCCATATAGCGGTCAACACATATACAAGTCAAGAAGAGTATACTACAGTACATGTTTACAAAGTAGGTGAAGCTGTGGACAAATGAACAGGTTGGACAAGCCTCGGCGCTGTAGTACATGACAATGCGGGTCGGCAGAGAGAGACCCACCAGGAGGTCCGTCACTATCAGGTTGATGGTGTAGATGACTGATGTGGTCTTGCTTTTGGTTCGGAAGCAAAACACATAAATGGCCAAGCTGTTTAATATTATCCCAATGAGAAAAATGAGGGTGTTGATGATCAGCAGGGCCACCCAGAGCCCATAAAATCGGTTGTGTAATGTCTCATCTAAGTCTGCCAGTTGGTTCACTTGGGGTTTGAGTGTGTTGGCAAGAGATGTGTTCAGTCCATGTTCACCCGTTGTGTTGTTGGATTTTTGGCTGAGTAGGCACTCCATGGTCAGTCCTCCAAACCAACCTAAAAAAAGAAGATGGAAGAAGAGTTAGGCTGGGTGACTTCAGCATCCCCTACATTCACACTAAATAACCTTTAACTTGAAGTGTTGGGCTCATCCCCATCCCAGAAGTGTTTTGGTATCTGAATTTCCTGAAGGCTGAGTAGTGAGCGACCATGGATGTCAAAGGCTCCTGACCCCTTAACATCTCTGGTACTGTACAAGTTGGTGCTGGTTCTTTAAGGGATCAGACTCACAGAATAGTCACCTATAGGTAGCACTTCAGAGATAAATTTTGCAGGTAGAACTAATCTTGACGTATATAACATTATTTAATATGCTGCCTGGCATTGGAGTCTAGATTAAAGAGTTCTTACGTTTCACACAGTGGGTCCTATCCCCTTTTCTATGGATGGACAGAACCTCAAGAGCCCCTCCCCCAATTCACAAGTAAGGCTCATGATGAGGGAGAAATGGTCAGTCAATCAAGCCATGGTATGGTGGTGGAAGGTTCTCGAATGTTCCGACCTGGGTTGGTTGGAAGTGATGACTTACAGTCATGGCTGTCCATCTATGCTCCTGGTGTAAGTTTGTGCTCCAGAGCTGCACTTCCTATACTAATATGGGAGAGGAAGCTGCAACCATAGTCACTCATTTTGGATCCTAAGGAGATTATCTCTACTTCATTGGTCTCCTAACCTGTACACACAAACTATTTTCTCGAGCTGCACTTTACTACTTAAAGGGGTATTCCGGTAACAAGTAGTTATCCTCTATCCAGTGGATAGTTGTTAAATCGGTAGTGGTCCAATGGCTGGGTCCTCCACTGATCATGAGAACGGGTGTCCAGTGTCTCCGTTTCATAGAGGTGAATATAGGGCAGTGTACATGCTCGACCATTGCTCAATTCAAAAAGGGGACACAGGACCAACTTTATCATGATTGGTGGGAGCCCCAGCTATTGGATCCCCAACTCTCCATACTCAGGATAGGGGATAACTTCTGTTGCCAGAATACCAATACCTCTCAAACATATATGTCTTCTCGGCTTACATGGATTATTACATGGGTAGTCTATTAGCAAGGTAGTTTCAGCCACATGGCAACCCACATGAATTCCGGATGCTATCTATGTCCCGTCCTTTACATAAGGAATGTACATGTTTCAGTGGAAAGAGCAGTCAGGTGAAAACAATTTGACATCTCTGTGGCCCCCAGTTAAGGAACGTGATGTAATAAAAGTTTATTACCGCTCCAGCGGCGTGATCCTCAGTCTAGACACAGCCGCGTTATTAGAGACGCGCTGCTGAGCCATGCCCCCTGGTAACGTAACCGCATCCTTAGTAACAGGATGCAATGCTCTGTTTCTCCTCACACGGGCATCTACTGGAGGAGACTAGCAGTGGTCTGATTGCTCAGCTGCTCTGTTACTGTGTGCTGGTGTTTATGACTAATGGAGAGCCAAGTCATGGACCTATCAGGTTCTGATCCAGGGACTCAGCACTAAGTTTAAATCCCCTAAAGGCCAGACACTAGTGCCAGTGGTAGTCTTGTTTGACGCACTAGCTAGGTTCCTTGTTACAGTTTCGCTTATTGATATCCTGTGCTTCGAACCTCGGCTTGTTTTCTGACCACTCTCACTCCTGTTCTGGTACTGAATTCTGACCTGTTTGTGACGACTCTAGTATTGTGTTTGTCTGTCTGTCACTGCACATGTCTGTAGTGTGGGGACCATCGACCAGTTGCAGTCTAGCCATCTAGGGCTTGTACTGCAAGTAGCTAGGGACAGTGGGGTGTTGCAGTCCAGGGCTTCACTGTCCTTGTTCATATCTACTCTATTGACGTGACACGTACCTTATGAGTTATGCAGTCAGTGGAGGTTCGTTATCACACATACGGTAAGTTGCTGTAGATAAAATCGGGCAGCAGAGAGCGGCACCGTGGAACCTTCATGAAGATAATAATAGGATCCTCATCAAGGGCTGGATGTACCTGAAACCAAAGAAGGTCAACAGTTAACCGTATTATAGCAAGTGTATATAAGAGGCAGTATAATAGTGATTATATTCTTGTACATAGGAGCAGTATTATAGGAGTTATATTACTGTACATAGGAGGCAGTATTATAGTAGTTATAGTCTTGTACATAGGAGCAGTACTATAGTAGTTATATTCTTGTATATAGGAGGCAGTGTTATAGTAGTTATATTCTTGTACATAGCAGTATTATAGTAGTCATATTCTTGTACATAGGAGCAGTATTATAGTAGTTATATTCCTGTACATAGGAGCAGTATTATAGTAGGTATATTCTTGTACATAGGAGCAGTATTATAGTAGTTATATTCTTGTACATAGGAGCAGTATTATAGTAGTTATATTCCTGTACATAGGAGCAGTATTATAGTAGGTATATTCTTGTACATAGGAGCAGTATTATAGTAGTTATATTCTTGTGCATTGGAGGCAGTATTATAGTAGTTCTATTTTTGTACATAGGAGCAGTAATATAGTAGTTATATTCTTGTACATAGGAGCAGTATTATAGTAGTTATATTCTTGTACATAGGGGCAGTATTATTGTAGCACATTTGTCTCTATCTTTTTATAACCCTTGGTGATATTTTTCATTATGTTGAATTGCTCGCTCAGTCATTCTCCAACCTCTTCCCCTTTTCCATAAAACAATTAAATTCTCGTGAGTCACCTCCTTGAGAGCTCTCCATATATCTGATCATATCCTGTTAGAACTTTTGCTCCGTTCACCAAATATGGCTGCATAAAGGGATAAGCCGCCGCTGTAGGCATGAGAGAGTAAGACTCAGATTAATGTAATGATAAACTTACAGTAAGTGAATACAGAGCTCAGTTCTCAGAAGTCTTTTTGTGCACTTGACTTTTCCATCTTCATGTATTAAACTCCAGTATGAATCCATGAGAATAAACCTCCCTACAAAATCAGAGGTATGGTATAGGTTCCTTTTTTTTTTAAATGCTATATTATGGATCCTTCTTACACAGATCTGTAAATATGGCCTTATGTTTGATGTATATTAGTGAGGAGTTCCCCTATATGTCCAGGTTTTAGGAAGACATTTTGCGGCATAGTTATCACATTGTATGGCTGTAGTGGATCACAATACATTATCACACATATTCAGAATATTAGTCTTATATATAGTGTACAGAAACCTGTGAGAACCGTGGCACATAATATCATGATGAACCCTGTTATTAGCAGTACCCTAGGTTTACTTTAGGATTTATCATATTTAGG
Organism: Bufotes viridis; assembly: GCA_033119425.1. Classification (NCBI taxonomy): domain Eukaryota; kingdom Metazoa; phylum Chordata; class Amphibia; order Anura; family Bufonidae; genus Bufotes; species Bufotes viridis. The sequence continues at coordinate 21,685,604 of CM065593.1, read as the reverse complement.
ACTCTATTCTCCATGATGTCTGTGTGGGCAGGCTCTGCGTGGGCGGGGTCTGCTGTGTGCTGTGAGCCAATCAGATGACTTAATGCCATTTCTCCCCCTCTGCAGTTCCAGGTTGCAGTTCCACAGACACACCGAGTTAGTGATACTGCAGCTGCATCTCCCTCCTCCTCCCTGTCTTGTATTTACTATTTCATAATAGACAGAATTTTCGGGGACTGGGGAGGATTCTGACCATTTACAGAGATCCTGCAGAAAAGGAACAGGGAATTGATGATGTGCGATCATAAGTTATGCTCTATATCAATTAATTAATAATGAAGGTGCAATCCCTTAAGCCCCAGTAACATCACATATCTCCCCGAGCCTGGCACCTAACATTGGCATCATGTTGACGGCCGGGTGCATGTGCGTCAGGGATGGCACCAGGTGCACTATGGGAAGAACACAAGATGAACTGTGAGGCTGTGGGCAATGTTCTGTTGGGAAACCTTGGATCCTGGCATCATTTGGATGTGACTCGTACCACCTACCTATCCACTGTACAGACAAAAACCCCCATCATGGAAGCTGTGCTCTCTAATGGAAGAGGTCTCTTGCAGCAGGATAATACCCTGGCCAGACTGCAAAAACTATCCAGGAATGAGGAACCTGACAAATAGACAAAGGAGATGACTTCTCTCCAAATTCCCATGTCTCCATCAGATCCATGGAGACCACACTGAGAAACTTACAGGACAACTCAGAGATCTTGTGGAGTCCTCGCCTCAAAGGGTTGGAGCTTTTTTGGTGGCACAAGGGAGAACCTACATAATATTAGGCAGGTGGGTTCCATGTCACAGCTGATTGCTGTATATACATCAGCCCGTAAATACATCATATATTCAGAGACGGTGCAGGTGTTGGGCAGAGATATACACACTGAGGTGGTTATTATGGGGGACTTCAACTACCCAAATATAGACTGGGAAACTGAAAGCTGTACATCGCATAAAGGCAACAGGTTCTTGGCAATAACCAAAGACAATTACCTTTCCCAACTGGTTTAGGACCCGACTAGAGGGATCGGCCATACTGGACTTAGTATTAACCAATAGACCTGACAGAACAACAGACGTGCAGGTTGGGGGACACCTGGGAAATAGTGACCATAAAATAATAACCTTCCCATTATCATTCAAAAGAGCATTTCTACAGGGAGGAACAAAAATACCAAACTTCAAAAAAGCTAAATTTAGCCAACTAAGCGAGGCCATAGGCCTAACTAACCTCAAAAACAAAAATACAGCCACAAAATGGGATATCTTTAAAAGCATCCTAAATTCTCATTGTGAGAGGTACATACCGTATGGGAATAAAAGGTTAAGGAACAAAAAGAAACCAATGTGGATAAATAGAAATGTAAAGAAAGCAATAAATGACAAAAAGAAAGCATATAAATCACTAAGACAGGAGGGTAGAGAGGAAGCACTGAAAAACTATAAGAAAAAAATAGAATATGTAAAAAACAAATAAAAGCTGCCAAACTAGAGACCGAGAGCTTAATTGCCAAAGAGAGTAAAACTAAAGCTAAAATTTTCTTCAATTATATAAATGTTAAAATGTATAAATCTAAAGGTTTCGGCCCTTTAAAGAGTAATGAAGAGGGAGTTGCAGAGAGCGACGAGGAGAAAGAAAAGCTGTTAAATATTTTTTTCTCCAATGTATTCACTGAGGAAAATAAACTGTCAGATGAAATGCTGAATGTAAAAATAAATCCCCCATTTAAAGTGTCCTGTCTGACGCAAGAAGAAGTACAACAGCGACTTAAAAAGATTAAAATAGACAAATCACCAGGACCAGATGGCATACACCCCCGTATCCTGAGGGAATTAAGTAATGTCATAGCCAGACCCTTATTTCTGATATTTGCAGACTCTAAACTGACAGGGAATGTTCCACAGGATTGGCGCATAGCAAATGTGGTGCCAGTATTCAAAAAGGGTCCAAAAACAGAGCCCGGAAACTATAGGACGGTAAGTTTAACATCTGTTGTTGGTAAACTGTTTGAAGGTTTTCTGAGAGATACTATCTTAGAGGATCTCAACAGAAATAAGCAAATAACGCCATATCAGCATGGCTTCATGAGGGATCGGTCATGCCAAACGAATTTAATCAGTTTCTATGAGGAGGTAAGTTCTAGACTTGACAGCGGCGAATCAATGGATGTCATATATCTGGACTTCTCCAAAGCATTTGACACTGTACCACATAAAAGGTTAGTATATAAAATGAGGATGCTCGGACTGGGAGAAAATATCTGTATGTGGGTAAGTAACTGGCTGAGTGACAGAAAACAGAGGGTGGTTATTAACGGTACACACTCAGATTGGGCAACTGTCAATAGTGGGGTACCTCAGGGGTCAGTACTAAACTGTGTAAAATAATTAACACTGAAGAGGACAGTTTTCTGCTACAGAGGGATCTAGAAAGATTGGAGGCTTGGGCAGAGAAATGGCAGATGAGGTTTAACACTGACAAATGTAAGGTTATGCACATGGGAAGGAATAATGCAAGTCACCCGTACATACTAAATGGTAAAACACTCGGTAATACTGACATGGAAAAGGATCTAGGAATTTTAATAAACAGCAAATTAAGCTGCAAAAACCAGTGTCAGGCAGCTACTGCCAAGGCCAATAAGATAATGGGTTGCATCAAAAGGGCATAGACGTCCGTGATGAGAACATAGTCCTACCACTTTACAAATCACTAGTCAGACCACACATGGAGGACTGTGTACAGTTCTGGGCTCCTGTGAACAAGGCAGACATAGCAGAGCTGGAGAGGGTTCAGAGGAGGGCAACTAAAGTAATAACTGGAATGGAGCAACTACAGTACCCTGAAAGATTATCAAAATTAGGGTTATTCACTTTAGAAAAAGGACGACTGAGGGGAGATCTAATAACTATGTATAAATATATCAGGGGTCAGTACAGAGATCACTCCCATCATCTATTTATCCCCAGGACTGTGACTGTGACGAGGGGACATCCTCTGCGTCTGGAGGAAAGAAGGTTCGCACACAAACATAGAAGAGGATTCTTTACAGTAAGAGCAGTGAGACTATGGAACTCTCTGCCTGAGGAGGTGGTGATGGTGAGTACAATAAAGGAATTCAAGAGGGGCCTGGATGTATTTCTGGAGTGTAATAATATTACAGGCTTTAGCTACTAGAGAGGGGTCATTGATCCAGATTGTTATTCTGATGCCTGATTGGAGTTGGGAAGGAATTTTTTACTCCCCTTACGTGAGGAAAATTGGCTTCTACCTCACAGGGTTTTTTTTGCCTTCCTCTGGATCAACTTATAGGAAACAGGCCGAACTGGATGGACAAATGTCTTTTTTCAGCCTTATGTACTATGTTACTATGTTACTATGTTACTCAGTTTATGTAGATGTGAGAAGTAGAATCAGTGCAATTAGATACAATTGATAGTAAGGGGATGAAAACGTTGTGATATAAACGAGACCCTGCAGAGGCATAAAGAAGAGCGACATTCTTGCCGCCAGCAGCAACCAATGGAAAAGGTGGAATTTATGAGCAGTTTTCTTAGTTATTTTAAAGCAAATACTTAGTGTGTTCTGTTACAGGAGATGCGAGGCAGACAGCAGAGGTGGACTGCACTGGTGAAGACCAGGCTGCGAGGCTTATTTAAAGGGAATGTCTCATCTGTGTTATTTTTAGTATTGTTCATCAGAAGGCAGTTTTCACATAAGAAATATGTATTAGGTCGTTTTATTTTTATTTTGTACATATACAGTTGTTTCTGTAAAAACATCACTGGGGCGGCCATGTTGTAGACACACACTTTATTCCTTTGTTTTCTGTATAGATAGTGCAGCTGCCACAAGTTTGAGTCGATTGCCAGAGAAATGTCATAGTACAGGGGTCAGCAATCCTCGGCACTCCAGCTGTTGTGAAACTACAATTCCCAGCATACTCTATTCATTTCTATGGGAGTTATGAGAAGAGCACAGCAAGTATGCATGCTGGGAGTTGTAGTTTCTCAACAGCTTGCGTGCTTGTAGTTGCCCTCCTCTGCCATTGAGTTTTACTGCCTCCTGGGGAGGAGCTGGCTGCTGAGTATTGTCTGTGTGTCTGTAATGTTGCCATCCTTCCTTCTCTAGTCTTCGAGCAGTACAGCTATCTTCTGCAGTATAATGATCATGAAGTGACTCTGCTTATCAAATCCCTGTCTATACAGCAAAGCTGACAAGTGACATAAAATATACGAAATGCCAGCCTACTGTGACTGTTTCAGTATTTTACAGAAAACCACTGGTAGGGGAATAAGGTCTCTCTCATGGGCTTCCATTCCATCTGGTGGAGAAGATACCACCCCCCAAAAAACCAAGAGAAAATAATCCAGCTTCCAGGGTGGTAGTGAAAATTCAACAATCTTTATTGGATAGGTGCAGAGTAAAATCCAGCATGTACCTCTACGCGTTTCGGATCATCAAGTCCTGATCCTTACTCATGACTTGATGATCCGAAACGCGTAGATGTACATGCTGGATTTCATTCTGCACCTATCCAATAAAGATTATTACGAATTTTCACTACCACCCTGCGAGTTGGATTATTTTCTCTTGGTTGCTTCTCTCCACGCCTGGTTCCTGGTGTTTTTCCGAGTCTTCCACTGATGGTAATTCAGGTGAGCTCCGCCACATGTTACTGTGTTTACCCCCCTAAAAAAGGAACTAAAAAACCCCCTCTATATAAATCCTGTATCCCTCTCTTCAGTGCTGGGAACTGGATGACATATTTCCTTAAGAAATCCCTTCGTAACCTAACCAAGCCTTCATCCACATGTGTAACCTTTTTCTACAACTATCTTCTATAGCGGGGGTCAGCAACCTCCGGCACTCCAGCTGTTGTGAAACTACAATTCCCAGCATGCTCTATTCATTTCTATGTGAATGCTTGAAAGAGCAGAGCAAGTATGCATGCTGGGAGTTGTAGTGTAACAACAGCTGGAGTGCCGGAGGTTGCTGACCCCTGTTCTACTGTATGTAAACCGGAATTTTACTGCTTTTACTGTCAAGAAGCCTTCTAATATGAAAATCGAAAATTTTCTAACCACACAGGGCCCCAAACTGTTTGCTTTTTTCAAATAATAATACCAACATTACTCAATGATTATAAAAGTACTGAGATTCCACTATGATTATACCTGCAGTGACATCACACAATGATTATACCTGCAGTGACATCACACAATAATTATACCTGCAGTGACATCACTCAATGATTATACCCGCAGTGACATCACACAATGATTTAACCTGCAGTGACATCACACAATAATTATACCTGCAGTGACATCACACAATAATTATACCTGCAGTGACATCACACAATAATTATACCTTCAGTGACATCACACAATAATTATACCTGCAGTGACATCACACAATAATTATACCTGCAGTGACATCACACAATGATTATACCTGCAGTGACATCACACAATAATTATACCTGCAGTGACATCACACAATAATTATACCTGCAGTGACATCACTCAATGATTATACCTGCAGTGACATCACACAATAATTATACCTGCAGTGACATCACACAATAATTATACCTGCAGTGACATCACACAATAATTATACCTGCAGTGACATCACACAATGATTATACCTGCAGTGACATCACACAATGATTATACCTGCAGTGACATCACACAATAATTATACCTTCAGTGACATCACACAATAATTATACCTGCAGTGACATCACACAATAATTATACCTGCAGTGACATCACACAATGATTATACCTGCAGTGACATCACACAATAATTATACCTGCAGTGACATCACACAATAATTATACCTGCAGTGACATCACTCAATGATTATACCTGCAGTGACATCACACAATAATTATACCTGCAGTGACATCACACAATAATTATACCTGCAGTGACATCACACAATAATTATACCTGCAGTGACATCACACAATGATTATACCTGCAGTGACATCACACAATAATTATACCTGCAGTGACATCACACAATGATTATACCTGCAGTGACATCACACAATGATTATACCTGCAGTGACATCACTCAATGATTATACCTGAAGTGACATCACACAATAATTATACCTGCAGTGACATCACACAATAATTATACCTGCAGTGACATCACACAATAATTATACCTGCAGTGACATCACACAATAATTATACCTGCAGTGACATCACTCAATGATTATACCTGCAGTGACATCACACAATAATTATACCTGCAGTGACATCACACAATAATTATACCTGCAGTGACATCACACAATGATTATACCTGCAGTGACATCACTCAATGATTATACCTGCAGTGACATCACACAATAATTATACCTGCAGTGACATCACACAATGATTATACCTGCAGTGACATCACACAATAATTATACCTTCAGTGACATCACACAATAATTATACCTGCAGTGACATCACACAATGATTATACCTGCAGTGACATCACACAATAATTATACCTTCAGTGACATCACACAATAATTATACCTGCAGTGACATCACACAATGATTATACCTGCAGTGACATCACACAATGATTATACCTGCAGTGACATCACACAATGATTATACCTGCAGTGACATCACACAATGATTATACCTGCAGTGACATCACACAATGATTATACCTGCAGTGACATCACACAATGATTATACCTGCAGTGACATCACACAATGATTATACCTGCAGTGACATCACACAATAATTATACCTGCAGTGACATCACACAATGATTATACTAGTTTTTTGTGACACTGCTGCATGGTTATATAAATAGTGAAATCACACATTAAAGGGTTGTCTCATCAGACCCTATTCATAATTTGCCCACTGGAGGGGATAGCCTCGGTCTCATTCTCAGACCCCTAGAAAATGGTTGATTTTGCTGGGGGAGCCTCAGCCAAATTGGCATTTCCCCTATAGTGGCATCTAATAGGGAAATATAGCATTACAAATTCAGATAAAAACAAACATAGTTACAAGCATGCTACGCATTTCAGCAGCAGACAGACGCCTTCTTCAGGCATGCAGATGAGGGCGGCGGTCTGGCACTGAAACGCGTAACATGCATTTTAACTATATTTGTTTTTATTTATTTTTAAGAAATTATTTTACTATCCAGTTCAGCGCCCTATACTCCCTTTTTACTTTTTTTTTTTACTCTCTCTGATGACATAATTATTATATATGCAGTGATATAACTGAATAATCCTTCCAGCTCTAATTGTACCCGTGGTCGCAATGATGACTGTGATAGTGACATCACACAGTAAGGAAACACAAAGTGCCTATTTCTGAAGCGGCACAACATTATGATTGTACCAGCAGTGACATCACACAAGACCTGTCCACATGGTGACATCACAAAATGATTATGACGTACGGGGTTATATTGGGTTATACACTGATTACGCCAGCAGGGATATCACATTGATTGCTTCAACAATGACATGTATTATTGCACCAACGAGACATCACACAATGAAAAAGTGACATCACACAATGGTCCTACGCGTCATTATGACATCACAGAAGGATGATACCAGAAAAGCACCCACACTGTGATTATATCAGCGGTCACAACAGGCAAAAAGTACACCCGCAGCATTTAATATTAATGTCATGTTTCCTCTGGTTAGCAAGTGGGTGGGTGGGGGGCACATAGTATCTGAATGAAATAGCTATCTGGAACTAATCAGGAATGTTCTGGTTATGGATATGACCATGGGAAACCTTGTATCACACAATATCCTGTACAGTCGGGTGGATGTTTTTGTGACTGTTGGAATAGTTTATTAATTAAAATCCCACAATTGATACTGTACATTGTTACTAATTCAGTTTAAGACACCGGGGGGAACAGGGACCAAGAAACAGCTTTCCTGTACCGTATTCTTGTCTATAAGGGGCAGTATTATAGTAGTTACATTCTTGTACATAGGAGCAGTATTATAGTAGTTATATTCTTGTACATAGGAGCAGTATTATAGTAGTTATATTCTAGTACATAGGAGCAGTATTATAGTAGTTATATTCTAGTACATAGGAGGCAGTATTATAGTAGTTATATTCTTGTACATAGGAGCAGTATTATAGTAGTTATATTCTTGTACATAGGAGCAGTATTATAGTAGTTATATTCTTGTACATAGGAGGCAGTATTATAGTAGTTATATTCTTGTACATAGGAGCAGTAATTATAGTAGTTATATTCTTGTACATAGTAGGAGTATTATAGTAGTTATATTCTTGTACATAGTAGGCAGTATTATAGTAGTTATATTCTTGTACATAGGAGGCAGTATTATAGTAGTTATATTCTTGTACATAGGGGGCAGTATCATAGTAGTTATATTCTTGTACATAAGAGCAGTATTATAGTAGTTATATTCTTGTCTATAAGGGGCAGTGTTATAGTAGTTACATTCTTGTACATAGGAGGCAGTATTATAGTAGTTATATTCTTGTACATAGGAGCAGTATTATAGTAGTTATATTCTTGTACATAGGCGCAGTATTATAGTAGTTACATTCTTGTACATAGGAGCAGTATTATAGTAGTTATATTCTTGTACATAGGGGCAGTATTATAGTAGTTATATTCTTGTACATAGGAGCAGTATTATAGTAGTTATATTCTTGTACACAGGAGCAGTATTATAGTAGTTATATTCTTGTACATAGGAGCAGTATTATAGTAGATATATTCTTGTACATAGGAGGCAGTATTATACTAGTTATATTCTTGTACATAGGAGCAGTATTATAGTAGTTATATTCATGTATATAGGAGCAGTATTATAGTAGTTATATTCTTGTACATAGGAGCAGTATTATACTAGTTATATTCTTGTACATAGGAGCAGTATTATAGTAGTTATATTCATGTACATAGGAGCAGTATTATAGCAGTTATATTCTTGTATATAGAAGCAGTATTATAGTAGCTATATTCTTGTACATAGGAGCAGTATTATAGTAGTTATATTCTTGTACATAGGAGCAGTATTATAGTAGTTATATTCTTGTACATAGGAGCAGTATTATAGTAGTTACATTTCTTGTACATAGGAGCAGTATTATAGTAGTTATATTCTTGTACACATAGGAGCAGTATTATAGTAGTTATATTCTTGTACATAGGAGCAGTATTATAGTAGTTATATCCTTGTACATTGCAGCAGTATTATAGTAGTTATATTCTTGTATATAGGAGGCAGTATTATACAGTTGTGTTCAAAATTATTCAACCCCCACTGAAATTGAGTGTTTTGGTCAGTTTGACATTGATTTTGATCATTTCAGTCATCTTGTTTACAATTAAATCAAAGAGGCACTTGTAAGTCAGACAAATATAACATAACATTTCTAATGAAATAACCACAAATGTCTTTTCAGTGCTCACATCATTATCAGTTTTATTCAACCCCCAAGTGACATTCAATCTTAGTACTTAGTACAACATCCTTTTCCAGTTATAACAGCTTTTAAACGTGAAGCATAGCTTGACACAAGTGTCTTGCAGCGATCTACGGGTATCTTCGCCCATTCTTCATGGGTAAAAGCCTCCAGTTCAGTCACATTCTTAGGCTTGTGCGCTGCAACTGCTTTCTTTATGTCCAACCAGAGGTTCTCAATCGGATTTAAGTCTGGTGACTGCGATGGCCACTTCAAAATGTTCCAGCCTTTAATCTGCAGCCATGCTCTAGTGGACTTGGAGGTATGCTTGGGATCATTGTCCTGTTGAAAGGTCCAACGCCTCCCAAGCCTCAGGTTTGTGACGGACTGCATCACATTTTCATCCAATATCTCCTGGTACTGAAGAGAATTCATGGTACCTTGCACACGCTGAAGCTTCCTGTACCTGTAGAAGCAAAACAGCCCTAAAGCATGATTGACCCCCGCCATGCTTCACAGTAGGCAAGGTGTTCTTTTCTTCATAGGCCTTGTTCTTCCTCCTCCAAACATAGCGTTGATCCATGGGCCCAAACAGTTCTAATTTTGTTTCATCAGTCCACAGAACACTATCCCAAAACTTTGTGGTTTGTCCACATGACTTTTGGCATACTGCAGTCGACTCTTCTTATTCTTTGGAGACAGCAAGGGGTGCGCCTGGGAGTTCTGGCATGGAGGCCTTCATTACGCAGTGTGCGCCTTATTGTCTGAGCTGAAACTTCAGTACCCGCATCTGACAAATCTTTTTCAGTTCCTCAGCAGTCACACGGGACTTTTCTCCACTTTGCGCTTCAGGTAGCACACAGCAGTCGAAGTCAGCATCTTCTTTCTGCCACGACCAGGTAGCATTTCAACAGTGCCCTTTGCCTTGAATTTGCGAATGATGCTTCCTATGGTGTCTCTTGGTATGTTTAACATCTTTGCAATCTTCTTATAGCCATTGCCCTTCCTGTGAAGAGAAATCACCTCTTCTCTTGTCTTCCTGGACCATTCTCTTGACTTCACCATGTTTGTAAACACACCAGTAAATGTCTAGAAGGAGCTGAGTATCACAGTCATTTTACATCTGCCTAATTGGTGCTTATTATGCTTGATTGCTGCTCCTGACATCCACAGGTGTTTTCAATACCTGATCGAAAAACACTTGAATGAACCTCTGTTCTTAAGAGTGGTCAGTCTTTAAGGGGTTGAATAATTGTGTCAATGAAGAAATCACAAAAAAACATTTAATACTGTATTACAAAAACAATTGATGTCATTTTAGTTGCATTTGGTTCTTTAAAAAGTCCTTGTAAGATTTTATTCTGAACACAATTACAAATGTACACTAAATTCCCTAAAACCCTTTACAGCATTGGGGGTTGAATAATTTTGAACACAACTGTAGTAGTTATATTCTTGTGCATAGGAGGCAGTATTATAGTAGTTATATTCTTGTACATAGGAGGCAGTATTATAGTAGTTATATTCTTGTACATAGGAGCAGTATTATAGTAGTTATATCCTTGTACATTGCAGCAGTATTATAGTAGTTATATTCTTGTACATAGGAGGCAGTATTATAGTAGTTATATTCTTGTATATAGGAGCAGTATTATAGTAGTTATATTCTTGTACATAGGAGGCAGTATTATAGTAGTTATATTCTTGTACATAGGAGGTAGTATTATAGTAGTTATATTCTTGTACATAGGAGCAGTATTATAGTAGTTATATTCTTGTACATAGGGGCAGTATTATAGTAATTCGTGTATGTAGAGACAGCAGTGTAGTTGTATGGACTGATATAGAAACAATATTCAGAGATAGCATTTGAGTGTGATTTGAAAGTGACATAAACCTTAGTTTACCTAAAGTCCATAAACGTTTATTAGCAGTGGTGCGGTGTAAAACATGTAAAAGGAGACAGTTGAAGCCGTTGCTTATGACTGGCATTCAGACTACTGTTTTTTACATTTTAGCAAACAATAAAGCTGGAGTTCCGTATCATAGCTCTGTCCTTACTGTGTAAGTAGTTACTTCTACATAGGAACCACTTACACTTCAATGCTAATGGTCTCAATATAACATTGCATTACTGGTGGTACTGATATGGACAAGTCTCTGATTCCACATACTGATTATTAGAGAACACCCTTCGGCATTATTGCTTTCTCACCAATAATGACAGTATCACTTTCGCCTTGGGGAAAGTGGCTTCTCTCACCATCAGGTCATGATCTAGATTTTGGGCCGTTTAACTATGAACCTCTGGACAGCCCAAAGCCAGATTCTGTAAGAAGTATGTAAGCAGTACGATGATTTATTTTCTGCTAGACTGCGGTAATTTAGGGAATGAGATACATTGTGATACATGAGACATTATGTTAGTCTCCATATGATGAAAGTTGGGATTCATTGTCATATTTAGTCGTTCCCGACACAAACCGTCATGTTCAGTATAAGACAAAGTGATTATGAGATGTTTATACAGAAATCTCACAGATGAGGGTCAAAAGTTGTCTTATGTTATTACATTCACAAGTTATAATCTAGAGCAGGGATGCTCAACCTGCGGCCCTCCAGCTGTTTCAGAACTACAACTACCGGCATGCCTGGACAGCCTACAGCTATTAGGGCATGCTGGGAGTTGTAGTTTTGGAACAGCTGGAGGGCCGCAGGTTGAGCATCCCTGATCTAGAGCGATGGATCCAACGGCGAGAAAACCAACAAGCAATATTTGGAAAACAAGCAATACTTCCTCGAAGAAAATCTTCAGCATGTCTTCAGGGTTGTGGTACAATGATACCTCTCCCTCCCTGATAAGAACTGCTTAGCTGTAAGGATTTCCTATTCTCGTGAATTAAAATTAGGATGATTTATATTTGGCCCTGGCAGAACTTTAGGCTATGGAGTATGGACACCAATTGGACAGTTTTTTAATGATTGCATTTTACTTATTTTGGGTTGAAATGATTTTTTTAATTGGTCTTTTTTTTAAATGTTAAGTTGTTTTTGAGAGACGGGGGTTAAAATCTCAGTCTGTTTGCAGAATATCCCTTCTCAGTCCATCAGGCTCATATGAAGCCTCATCTCTGACCTCATAAACATTTTGTAACAGCGGCTGCTGTACGCCGCTGTTCCCCCGCTTATCGCTGTGGTCCGAGGCTCCGCGTTTAGCGGGGACCTGTGACCGGTGCTTCCCATTTCACCGCTGCGGTCCTGGTCTCTGTTTGTGAGGTCCTATTGCTTCTGAGGATTTTGCTCCACAGCTTCCACTTACCCCTGGACACGGCATGAGTTCGCTTGGTTTTGTGTTACACTGCTCTAGGGACGGAGCGCATCACTCCCTGGGCTGTGTGGGTTGGGTCAGGTGACCTTGCTGACCAATCCTGGTCCAAGTGCAGTTGGGTAACTAGACTGTTATGGGCCCCAGTGCAAACTTTGGATCGGGCCCCCCACCCCCCATTTTTACAAAAAGGTGGCAGATCTTCTTTACACTAAGGAATCTTTCACACGAGCAGATGCCGTGCGGGTAATCTGCTGCGTGAAAGATTGCCAAGCCCCAATCCAGACAGCAGAGGTACGGATCATTAACATGATTGATAATGCTACATGCCGCTCTGTGATCTTTTTACTACAAAATCACAGTCAGATAAAGTTGTCACCGTGATTTTGCAGTAAAAAGGTCACAGAGAGGCACAGAGCGTTATCAATCATGTTACTTCTCTGTGTCTCTGCTGCCTGGAGTGGGGCTTGGCACTCTTTCACGCAGCAGATTAACCGCACAGGATCCGCTCGTGTTAATGAGTCCTAATCCCAATCTACACTCACCCAATCCTAATAAAATCCGGTCCTACCTCATCCAGGGTGTCGCTGGCGTCGGCCTAATGTCCACTGGATCCTGAATAAGGTCCCTGTGGGGAGAAAAAAGGATAATTACATAAGGAAGGAATGGTGACTGCCCCTGTGAAATTTACCAGCAGGTGATGGCCTGTAAGACTGAGCCATGCCAATGTATAGCAGTGCTACCACATTGTACTAATGCCCACATTGTGGCCCCTCACAGTACTAATGCCCACATTGTGGTCCCTTCAAAATTGTTATGTCCTCCTTGTGGCCCCTCACAGCAGTTATGCCCACTGTTGTGCCCCCTCACAGTAATTATGGCCAGATATGTGCCCCTTCGCAGTAGTTATGCCCAGATATCTGCCCACTCACAGTAATAATGCCCAGATATCTGCCCCCTCACAGTAGTAATGCCCAGAAATGTGCCCCCTCACAGTAGTTATGCCAGATATGTGCCCCCTCACAGTAGTTATGGCCAGATATGTGCCCCCTCACAGTAGTAATGCCCAGAAATGTGCCCCCTCACAGTAGATATAGCCAGATATGTGCCCCCTTACAGTAGTTATAGCCAGATATGTGCCCCCTCACAGTGGTTATGGCCAGATATGTGCCCCCTCACAGTAGTTATGCCCTGTTAGGTGCCCCCTTACAGTAGTTATGCCAGATTATGTGCCCCTCATAGTAGTTATGCCCAGTTATGTGCCCCCTCATAGTTATGCCCACATATATGCCCCCTCAAAGTAGTTATGGCAGATTAAGTGCCCCCTCACTCTTGTTATGGCCCCCTTTTACCTCCAGTCTGCATTAAAAAAACAAACAAAAAAAAAACAACAACAACACATACTTTATACTTACCTCCTTCCCTGATGACAGTCTCCCATCATCCAGCAGCGCGTGGTCCGGCCAGCAAGGGGAGCGCTGGAGCTCAGAAGAAAAGTGAAGCACGGAGAGAATCCGGTCTCCCTGCTTCACTCTGGAGACAAACAGCCCGGCAGTGACAAGAACTGCCGGGCGGGTGAGTGCGCTCCTCCCCTCCCCCCCTCTGTGGGCGCATGATGTACATGTTTAAGAAGGGCTCTGACAGGGCCCGGAATTGTCACTGTACTTCATGCTGGGCCCCGTCAGAGCTCTCCCATTACATGGGAGCGCAGCGGGCCCCCTCCCCCCGCCGGGCCCGGTCACGGTCGTACCCTCTGCGACCGCGATCGTTACGCACCTGCTTAAGTGGCTGAGCCCCCTTCCCAGATGCCTCAGTGTCAAGGTCCTTGTCCTTTTGCTGGTTCCTGGTACTCACGTGTGCTCCTGATCTATACTGCTTATCGTCTGATCCCTGCCTGCTTGCTTTGACTCTCCTGTTGCCCATCCGGATTGCCTGACCTGTACCTGTGCCGCCTGCCCTGACCTATTGCCTGTCTGACCTCGTCTCTGCCTCATCCTTCGGTCCTGCGGCGGTCCTGCGGCGGTCCTGCGGTGCTCCTGGTAACGTCTCTGCGCACCTGACTACGCTTGGACTTCAGGTATCTACTCAGGTACCTCCTGGTCCGCCCGGAGCAGCTGCCACTGACTCGGGGTTTGCTCTGGAGTAGCCACTGGCAACTACCCTAACGGCTCACATCTATCCTCACCATCAGAGGCTCTAATGAAAACCAGGTAGTTGCTTAGACACACCGCTCCAGAGTATAGCCAGTCAGTGGCACAGTGGGTTCACACCCGCTGATCCGTGACACATTTATTATAGCTAAACTCTTATCAAACTGATAAAAATACCACTTAAATGAGTGTTTATGAGGTCAGGAGATCAGAGATAAGGCTTCACATGAGCCTGATAGGCTGAAAGGTGACATTTTGTAAAAAGACTGAATTTTAACCCCTGTATCATAAAAACGGCTGAACGTTTTTTGTTAGAGACCAACTGAAAAAATTATTTTTCACCCCAAAATGAGTAAAATGCAAACATAAAAAATTGTCCTAAAGGTGTCCATAGTCTTTGAAGACCCCTGATCTAATATAAAATGAATGTATAGGTAATCCTAAAGTGAACCCATAAAACAATAATGGAGAAAGACATTGTAACCAGTATAGTCTCCTTTTGTCCGGTCTCCTACCAAACCACTGCTGTAATTTCTGCAGGAACTGGGAAGAAAGTGCTCAATTTTCTGCAGTGCCCCCACAGGATAAGTGAAGCATTACATAATCCTCATTGAAATCAATGGGCTTTCCAGGAAATACACAGACATTCTGGTTCCTCCAGAGCACGAGGTGTTCTTTGGGGGTGGTCTCCACCAAGGCTAATAGATGTCCCACCTCCATTGACTTTTTTGATTCATTTGACAATGGGTTTTCTAAAACTGATGACCCCCTTTTATACCCTAGTGCCTGGAAAGAGATTAGTTATTCCTAATATACACTTTGTCTCCATTCTGCCACCCTGCACCAACAGGGCGTTTACAGGAGATGGAGGAAAATAATTTGCATATCAGACCATCCTAGATGACCCAGCATTTTTACAAATTTTTAGGAAATTATTAGTCCTGCTTTCAGTCCACACAGAAATGTCCACTTTGAGCCATTTTTGCATGAGCCCCACCCCTTTAAGGCACATTTCGAAAGACAATCCCTGCAAAAAAAAAACCCAGAAATTGCTTGGCACATTGTAGAGCACACCCTCGCAGGCTACTCACCTGTAATATCCTCCGAACCCTTTAAAAAGCATGTAGCACCCCAGCTGAAACGATGTAACTTAACATGCTACAATGTAAACAACTGAACTGTATCTTTCCTATGAAATCCTTCGGAGGGAAAGGTCCTGCTAAGATAAACAGAACTGTGGCCTCCAGGACCTAGTGGTAGATCAAATATGATTTGTACCAGGACGTCCCGGCCAAAAATAAATGCTTGTTTTTATAGGATTGGCCAAATGGAAAACCTTAAATTGTTTCTCATGTTGTTAAGTAAAAATACCCTGAACCCGGAATGTACATCCTCAAGGAAAAGAGCAGGAAAATTAGCCGAAAATCAGCCATCTCTTCAAGTGTTGATTGTCTGCTGTGAATGAGCCACAGATCATATATTAGGATAATAAAATGATTTTCTGGGAAAAACACTTGTCTTCGTCTTTTAATAATAGAAACGCTGCATAGAGGAAGGTTGAGGGCAAGACACATCATGAAGAGAGTAATAAAAGGAGCAGGCGGCTGTCTGGGAACAAGGATCTGAAGGAAAAAATGTTGTTCTAATATCTTCTCCTTGTGCAATTAATAAGCGATGGCGAAGGTCCAGGGTTCCATGAGACGCGAGGGGCTCAGCGTAACCGACAAATTCTGGGGAAACTTTATACCAAGTCCATAGTAAATTCTCAGTGCTCCTGTATGGGAGGCTTCAGAGATGGCAGAAAAGTGATTATACAGATGCATTAACAGGATATTGTAGGCCAAGATACTACATAATAATAATCTCTTAATATTTTTAAAGGGGTTGTGTCACAACACGTATTCTACATTTTTCGAACCAGCACCTGTATCTGAATAATTTTGTAATTGCATGTAATAAAACATTTAGTATAGCCACTGAGTTATTCATTAAAATATATCTGTATGGCGCCACCTGCTGTTTGTTCTTTTCCTTATTTTGTGTCCGCCTCGCTGAGTTGGTCGGACGTGCTCAGTTTATACCTTCTGGCAGTTACAGGGAGAGAGCTGCAGCAGAATGCCCCCTCCTTCCCCAGATAGGGAGATATCTGTAGCACACAGGACACACTCCGTAAACTGTGATAGGGAGTAAGTTTCAGCAGAACGCCCCCTGAGCTTCCAGGTCAAACTGAATCTAGTAGAGCAATTGCAGCAGTAAATATGGAGATCTCTGAACTCATGTGTGGTATACCGGGACTGGTTCGAGCTTTGTTAGAAATGCATTATTTACTGTATGATGTGTGATTTTCATTTTTTACATCAATCATGGCTTAACCCCTGTGATACATCGGTCTGAATGATGTAATACAGGGTGGACCGAAAAGAATGGTGCAAAATTCTAGCCTTGCTATTCATAGTTTCATTCAGGTAAGGCCTCATGCACACGACCGTTGTTGTGGTCCGTGTCGGGCGCTAACCCATTCACTTCAATGGGGCCGCAAAAGATGTGGACAGCACTCCATGTGCTGTCCGCATTCGTTGGTCCGCGGCCCCGCAAAAAAAATAGAGCATGTCCTATTCTTGTCTGTTTTGCAGACAAGAATAGGCATTTCTACAAGGGGCCGCGTTCCGTTACGCAAATTGTGGAACGGAACGCGGAGCAGCTTAAATACTTTGCAGAACCACAGTTTGCAGACCGCAAAACACATACAGTCATGTGCATGAGGCCTAACAGCAAACATCCAAGTAGAAATGAGGAGGAGCATCATCCATGTTTGGCAGATCTTCCTCTATCTGTGTTATAAGCCGATCCCTTAACATCTTCAGGTTTTAGCAGTCGTAGACAGGATCCTCGGCAGAAAAGAAGGGACCGTAGACTTTGCGCCTGCTCATTGCATAGAACACATTTACTTTGAGTGAGTCCCTTGATCCGGACATGTGGGTTTTCTGAGTAATTCTGTTAAGAAGGTATGCAAATGAGCACTTAGCAAGCCTTTAGTCTAATGCCACAAGATGTACGGCAGCTATTCTATAAGTCAATGTTAGACCTTTTAAGAGCGGTTCATGCAAATTGCAACATGTAAAACTCTTTTTCTTGCTGTGATGTCACCATCTTAAACCTGCCCCTTTGTGTAGAGGTTTAAACTAATCTAAACTAATCTTTACTTTTGCACCAACCTTTTTAAATCACCCTGAACTTACACTTATATAATATACTATAATACCGCTTCTATGTACATGACTATAACTACTATAATACTGCTCCTATGTACAAGAATATAACCACTATAATACTGCTCCTATGTACAAGAATATAACTACTATAATACTGCCCCTATGTACAAGAATATAACTACTATAATACTGCTCATATGTACAAGAGTATAACTACTATAATACTGAGCTTATGTACAAGAATATAACTACTATAATACTGTCTCCTATGTACAAGAATATAACTACTATAATACTGCCTCCTGTGTACAAGAATATACCTACTATAATACTGCTCCTATGTACAAGAATATACCTACTATAATACTGCTCCTATGTACAAGAATATAACTACTATAATACTGCCTCCTATGTTCAAGAATATAACTACTATAATACTGATCCTATGAACAGGAATATAACTACTATAATACTGCTCCTATGTACAAGGATATAACTACTATAATACTGCCTCCTATGTAGAAGAATATAGCTACTATAATACTGCTCCTATGTGCAAGAATATAACTACTATAATACTGCCCCCTATGTACAAGAATATAACTACTATAATACTGCTCCTATGTACAAGAATATAACTACTATAATACTGCTCCTATGTACAAGAATATAACTACTATAATACTGCTCCTATGTACAAGAATATAACTACTATAATACTGCTCCTATGTACAAGAATATAACTACTATAATACTGCTCCTATGTACAAGAATATAACTACTATAATACTGCTCCTATGTACAAGAATATAACTACTATAATACTGCTCCTATGTACAAGAATATAACTACTATAATACTGCCTCCTATGTACAAGAATATAACTACTATAATGCTGCTCCTATGTACAAGAATATAACTACTATAATACTGCTCCTATGTACAAGAATATAACTACTATAATACTGCTCCTATGTACAAGAATATAACTACTATAATACTGCTCCTATGTACAAGAATATAACTACTATAATACTGCTCCTATGTACAAGAATATAACTACTATAATACTGCCTCCTATGTACAAGAATATAACTACTATAATACTGCCTCCTATGTACAAGAATATAACTACTATAATACTGCCTCCTATGTACAAGAATATAACTACTATAATACTGCTCCTATATACAAGAATATACCTACTATATTATTGCTTCTATGTACAAGAATATAACTACTATAATGCTGCCTCCTATGTACAAGAATATAACTACTATAATACTGCTCCTATGTACAAGAATATAACTATTATAATACTGCTCCTATGTACAAGAATATAACTACTATAATACTGCTCCTATGTACAAGAATATAACTATTATAATACTGCTCCTATGTACAAGAATATAACTACTATCATACTGTCTGTGCATTATCTATCTATCTATCACTGACATTTTATTACATATTATATTAATTAATAGGAAATTGTATTATTATTATTGTTGCATTTATAAAAAATGTTTTATATAATGAATGATAATTATAATGAAAGAAAAATATAAAAAGAAAAATCAAAAGAGAAAAGAACAAAAAGCTGAAGAAATTGAATGTAGACACCCTCTATTCACCTTCCTGCGGCCATCTGGGGTTGTTTATGTCCCATAGACTCCAATAAAGAGAGGCACAGAAGCATTGTCCCATCTCCATGCACCAGGTGAACCCCCATTCTCATCAGAAGAGGTGACGCCCCCATTAGATATTTTTGGACATACCCTTTATTACATGGGAATACCCTTTTAAGACTTTCTAAAGGCTAATTAGATGGAAACCCTATCCTAGTAGTAGTATGAGAAAGTCCTGTCATGACTGAATGTGACCCTTCTGTTCTCCCCAATATATTTTTAGTATTTTCAGGCCGATTATAGTTTTTTTTACCCAATCCTCTCCCAGAACTTTGCTGTTTTTTTCCATTGATCTTAAATGAGAATGAAGCGATATGACAAATGTCATCTTTGCCCTGATGTCTGGGCTGAGAAGCTCCAGTCTAAGTCTATATTTCCAGACAATGTCACGGGAAACTAAAGACTTCTCAAAACCAACACAATTTTATTATTATTTTTTTTTTACCCAAAGGCTCAGCTCCCGTGAAGAATTTTTGGCTGGAAGCCACCAGATACATTTCTCATCCTTCTAAACATTGCCCTGGGATGCGAGCTGCCCACAGGATGGGCCAGGCACTCGAGTCTTATCTGGGAGACGACAAATCCCTGGAAGGAAAAATACTGCAGCTCCGAACATCAATCCTTTCTCTTTCTTTTGCAAATTGCAGTAAACAGAACAATCACAGCTCCGGTGTTTTTGTTCCACCTTCCTGTCCAGAATGGGTACAGGCTCAGAACATCTATTTTTAAGATTCACTAAACCCTTTTTATGTATAGTTGCAGTTGGGAGTTGACTTACTTTGTAGATTAGGGAATTGCCTCGTAAGCAAAAAGGGTTCAGGAGTTTAAAAAAAGACAGTGCCACCCCATAGGATGTGCCTGGGAAGTGACAGAATGTGCGGTTACCTATCATGGGGCTTATCACTGGGATCACAGCTACTAACACTCCAAACGTTACATTGTTACCTTTTTGGTTTTTAAAGATTTAGTTAGAGGGTTGTCTCATCTGAGACAATAGATATGCCCTCATTATTCTGATAGGTGCGGGTCCCACCGCTGCGACCCACACCTACAGGTATGTCCTAAACGGAGCCCCGAGAGCGGCGGAGGGCGCACTGCACATGCGCAGTCATCCTCCATTTATTTCTATGGGGCCGTTGAAAATGAAGCCCAGTGCGCTCCCATTCACTTCTATGGGGAGAGCACTTGTGGTGGCCAGACTGGAGTCCACTTTTCCCCACTCTGTCTCAATATAGATAGCCTGACCGATATGCCCCCATTGTCTCAGATGATGAATGCTCCCTTTAAAAATACAAAAAAGGACTCGCCTCTACCTCGGCCCACTGAGGAACAGTCAATATGCACAAAATCACATCATCTATTGACAATACTTATGTTTAGGGTCATAGTTTGCCCTAGGCACTAGAGGTCCAATGCCCATGGTGGCACCATTTGGAGAACTGCACTGGAAATTGTGCAAATATGTAATAATATTACACTTTTTACGGATCCTCCTTGCTCATCCTGGGGAGGGTAGACTGTATAGTACAGACAATGAATTCCTTAGTGACTCTCCAAACCAAGATTGGACTAAGGGAATAGTGAGCCCATCTGCAATATCTCTGTGCTCCTCACCCCTGGGCCTCATCCTCTCTAGGCCTTGCCTGACACATTGACACCTGTCCAGAGTCAGCATGTAATGTGTGCTAGATGGTGTCAGGACACATGGTGGCAGATGGTATCTGCAGCTGAGGAAGCCTGGGAAGCAAAGATGCAGTTATATGGAGGCCTTTTTCCTGTAGCCTGGGTTCTGTGGCTTAACGTTGGGGTTCTGGTATGGAGCTCGATTAAGTTAGGGTGTCTGGTCTGCGATCCGCTTAATTTTGAGAATCTGGTATCGGATGAATATGGGGGGCTGATTAATTAAAAGAGTCTTTTTCAACTTACAACATCTGATTTGGGGGTTCTGGTCTGGGGTCTGATTAACTTGGGGTTCGCCCTTTGTGTAGAGGTTTAAACTAATCTAAACTAATCTTTACTTTTGCAACCAACCTTTTTAAATCACCCTGAACTTACACTTATATAATATACTATAATACCGCTTCTATGTACATGACTATAACTACTATAATACTGCTCCTATGTACAAGAATATAACCACTATAATACTGCTCCTATGTACAAGAATATAACTACTATAATACTGCTCCTATGTACAAGAATATAACTACTATAATACTGCTCATATGTACAAGAGTATAACTACTATAATACTGAGCTTATGTACAAGAATATAACTACTATAATACTGTCTCCTATGTACAAGAATATAACTACTATAATCACTGCCTCCTGTGTACAAGAATATACCTACTATAATACTGCTCCTATGTACAAGAATATACCTACTATAATACTGCTCCTATGTACAAGAATATAACTACTATAATACTGCTTCCTATGTTCAAGAATATAACTACTATAATACTAGCATCCTATGAACAGGAATATAACTTACTATAATACTGCTCCTATGTACAAGGATATAACTACTATAATACTGCCTCCTATGTAGAAGAATATAGCTACTATAATACTGCTCCTATGTGCAAGAATATAACTACTATAATACTGCCCCCTATGTACAAGAATATAACTACTATAATACTGCTCCTATGTACAAGAATATAACTACTATAATACTGCTCCTTTGTACAAGAATATAACTACAATAATACTGCCTCCTATGTACAAGAATATAACTACTATAATACTGCTCCTATGTACAAGAATATAACTACTATAATACTGCTCCTATGTACAAGGATATAACTACTATAATACTGCCTCCTATGTACAAGAATATAGCTACTATAATACTGCTCCTATGTACAAGAATATAACTACTATAATACTGCCCCTATGTACAAGAATATAACTACTATAATACTGCTCCTATGTACAAGAATATAACTACTATAATACTGCTCCTCTGTACAAGAATATAACTACTATAATACTGTTTCTATGTACAAGAATATAACTACTATAATACTGCCTCCTATGTTCAAGAATATAACTACTATAGTACTGCTCCTATGTACAAGAATATAACTACTATAATACTGCTCCTATGTACAAGAATATAACTGCTATAATACTGCCTCCTATGTACAAGAATATAACTACTATAATACTGCCTCCTATGTACAAGAATATAACTACTATAATACTGCTCCTATATACAAGAATATACCTACTATATTATTGCTTCTATGTACAAGAATATAACTACTATAATGCTGCCTCCTATGTACAAGAATATAACTACTATAATACTGCTCCTATGTACAAGAATATAACTATTATAATACTGCTCCTATGTACAAGAATATAACTACTATAATACTGCTCCTATGTACAAGAATATAACTATTATAATACTGCTCCTATGTACAAGAATATAACTACTATCATACTGTCTGTGCATTATCTATCTATCTATCACTGACATTTTATTACATATTATATTAATTAATAGGAAATTGTATTATTATTATTGTTGCATTTATAAAAAATGTTTTATATAATGAATGATAATTATAATGAAAGAAAAAATATAAAAAGAAAAAATCAAAAGAGAAAAGAACAAAAAAAGCAGAAGAAATTGAATGTAGACACCCTCTATTCACCTTCCTGCGGCCATCTGGGGTTGTTTATGTCCCATAGACTCCAATAAAGAGAGGCACAGAAGCATTGTCCCATCTCCATGCACCAGGTGAACCCCCATTCTCATCAGAAGAGGTGACGCCCCCATTAGATATTTTTGGACATACCCTTTATTACATGGGAATACCCTTTTAAGACTTTCTAAAGGCTAATTAGATGGAAACCCTATCCTAGTAGTAGTATGAGAAAGTCCTGTCATGACTGAATGTGACCCTTCTGTTCTCCCCAATATATTTTTAGTATTTTCAGGCCGATTATAGTTTTTTTTACCCAATCCTCTCCCAGAACTTTGCTGTTTTTTTCCATTGATCTTAAATGAGAATGAAGCGATATGACAAATGTCATCTTTGCCCTGATGTCTGGGCTGAGAAGCTCCAGTCTAAGTCTATATTTCCAGACAATGTCACGGGAAACTAAAGACTTCTCAAAACCAACACAATTTTATTATTATTTTTTTTTTACCCAAAGGCTCAGCCCCGTGAAGAATTTTTGGCTGAAGCCAACCGAGATACATTTCTCATCCTTCTAAACATTGCCCTGGGATGCGAGCTGCCCACAGGATGGGCCAGGCACTGAGTCTTATCTGGGAGACGACAAATCCCTGGAAGGAAAAAATACTGCAGCCCGAACATCAATCCTTTCTCTTTCTTTTGCAAATTGCAGTAAACAGAACAATCACAGCTCCGGTGTTTTTGTTCCACCTTCCTGTCCAGAATGGGTACAGGCTCAGAACATCTATTTTTAAGATTCACTAAACCCTTTTTATGTATAGTTGCAGTTGGGAGTTGACTTACTTTGTAGATTAGGGAATTGCCTCGTAAGCAAAAAGGGTTCAGGAGGTTAAAAAAAGACAGTGCCACCCCATAGGATGTGCCTGGGAAGTGACAGAATGTGCGGTTACCTATCATGGGGCTTATCACTGGGATCACAGCTACTAACACTCCAAACGTTACATTGTTACCTTTTTGGTTTTTAAAGATTTAAGTTAAAGGGGTTGTCTCATCTGAGACAATAGATATGCCCCCATTGTCTGATAGGTGCGGGTCCCACCGCTGCGACCCACACCTACAGTATGTCCTAAACGGAGCCCCGAAAGCGGCGGAGGGCGCACTGCACATGCGCAGTCATCCTCCATTTATTTCTATGGGGCCGTTGAAAATAGCCCAGTGCGCTCCCATTCACTTCTATGGGGAGAGCACTTGGTGGTGGCCAGACTGGAGTCCACTTTCCCCACTCTGTTCTCAATATAGATAGCCTACCGATATGCCCCCATTGTCTCAGATGAGAATACCCCTTTAAAATACAACAAAAAGGACTGCCCCTCTACTCCTCGGCCCACTGAGGAACAGTCAAATATGCACAAAATCACATCATCTATTGACAATACTTATGTTTAGGGTCATATTTTGCCCTAGGCACTAGAGGTCCAATGCCTATGGTGGCACCATTTGGAGAACTGCACTGGAAATTGTAAAAAATATGAATATATTACACTTTTTTGGCGGATCCTCCCCTTGGCTCATCCTGGGGAGGGTAGACCGTATGGGAAGACAATGAATTCCTTAGTGACTCTCCAAACCAAGATTGGACTAAGGGAATAGTGAGCCCATCTGCAATATCTCTGTGCTCCTCACTCCCTGGGCCTCATCCTCTCTAGGCCTTGCCTGACACATTGACACCGTCCAGAGTCAGCATGTAATGTGTGCTAGATGGTGTCAGGACACATGGTGGCAGATGGTATCTGCAGCTGAGGAAGCCTGGGAAGCAAAGAGCAGTTATATGGAGGCCTTTTTTCCTGTAGCCTGGGTTCTGGTTAACGTTGGGGTTCTGGTATGGAGCTCGATTAAGTTAGGGTGTCTGGTCTGCGATCCGTTTAATTTTGAGAATCTGGTATCGGATGAATATGGGGGGGCTGATTAATTAAAAGAGTCTTTTCAACTTACAATATCTGATTTGGGGTTCTGGTCTGGGGTCTGATTAACTTTGGGGTTCTGGGTCTGGGATCCATTTAAGATAGGGTGTTCTGTCTGAAGTCTGTTTAATTTTAAGGTTCTGGTGTCAGAACAATATTGGGGGACTGATTAAGTTTAAAGATCTGATTAATTTAAGGAGTCTGGTCTGGGGGTTTGATTAACGTAGAGGGTCTGGTGGTTTGATAAACGTAGAGGGTCTGGTCTGGTGGTTTGACTAACGTAGAGGGTCTGTATTTTGTATTTACCATACCAGCAAAAACATAAAAGGTACTCTGCAAACAAAAAAAAAAAAAAACAGCTAAAAATAATCCACTACTAGTGCAAAACAACATTTACAATAACAATACAAAGAAACCAGTGCAACAAGTTCTATAGAGCAGAGAGACGCTACAGGAAAATGACTGGTAAAAATAACTCTAATGTAAACCGAGGACAGACGAGCAAACAATGAGAAAAACACAGACAGGTACTACTCAGCAAAACAGTCATCCCAGAGTAACTGATCTATATAATTATATACAGGAGATACCTAGGTTATACCAGCATGGTCCATATCACTATATACAAGAAGATATATAACTTATACCAGCTGTACATATATAATTATATACAGGAGATGCCCAGGTTATACCAGCATGGTCTATATCACTATATACAGGAAGATGTATAACTTATACCAGCTGTACATATATAATTATATACAGGAGATGCCCAGGTTATACCAGCATGGTCCATATCACTATATACAAGAAGATGTATAACTTATACCAGCTGTACATATATAATTATATACAGGAGATACCCAGGTTATACCAGCATGCTCCATATCATTATATACAAGAAGATGTATAACTTATACCAGCTGTACATATATAATTATATACAGGAGATACCCAGGTTATACCAGCATGGTCCATATCACTATATACAGGAAGATGTATAACTTATACCAGCTGTACATATATAATTATATACAGGAGATACCCAGGTTATACCAGCATGCTCCATATCACTATATACAAGAAGATGTATAACTTATACCAGCTGTACATATATAATTATATACAGGAGATACCCAGGTTATACCAGCATGGTCCATATCACTATATACAAGAAGATGTATAACTTATACCAGCTGTACATATATAATTATATACAGGAGATACCCAGGTTATACCAGCATGGTCCATATCACTATATACAAGAAGATATATAACTTATACCAGCTGTACATATATAATTATATACAGGAGATGCCCAGGTTATACCAGCATGGTCCATATCACTATATACAGGAAGATGTATAACTTATACCAGCTGTACATATATAATTATATACAGGAGATACCCAGGTTATACCAGCATGCTCCATATCACTATATACAAGAAGATGTATAACTTATACCAGCTGTACATATATATAATTATATACAGGAGATACCCAGGTTATACCAGCATGCTCCATATCACTATATACAAGAAGATGTATAACTTATACCAGCTGTACATATATAATTATATACAGGAGATACCCAGGTTATACCAGCATGGCTCCATATCACTATATACAAGAAGATGTATAACTTATACCAGCTGTACATATATAATTATATACAGGAGATGCCCAGGTTATACCAGCATGGTCTATATCACTATATACAGGAAGATGTATAACTTATACCAGCTGTACATATATAATTATATACAGGAGATACCCAGGTTATACCAGCATGCTCCATATCACTATATACAAGAAGATGTATAACTTATACCAGCTGTACATCATATATAATTATATACAGGAGATACCCAGGTTATACCAGCATGCTCCATATCACTATATACAAGAAGATGTATAACTTATACCAGCTGTACATATATAATTATATACAGGAGATACCCAGGTTATACCAGCATGGTCCATATCACTATATACAAGAAGATGTATAACTTATACCAGCTGTACATATATAATTATATACAGGAGATACCCAGGTTATACCAGCATGCTCCATATCACTATATACAAGAAGATGTATAACTTATACCAGCTGTACATATATATAATTATATACAGGAGATACCCAGGTTATACCAGCTGTACATATATAATTATATACAGGAGATACCCAGGTTATACCAGCATGCTCCATATCACTATATACAAGAAGATGTATAACTTATACCAGCTGTACATATATAATTATATACAGGAGATACCCAGGTTATACCAGCATGCTCCATATCACTATATACAGGAAGATGTATAACTTATACCAGCTGTACATATATAATTATATACAGGAGATACCCAGGTTATACCAGCATGCTCCATATCACTATATACAAGAAGATGTATAACTTATACCAGCTGTACATATATAATTATATACAGGAGATACCCAGGTTATACCAGCATGGTCCATATCACTATATACAAGAAGATGTATAACTTATACCAGCTGTACATATATAATTATATACAGGAGATACCCAGGTTATACCAGCATGCTCCATATCACTATATACAAGAAGATGTATAACTTATACCAGCTGTACATATATAATTATATACAGGAGATACCCAGGTTATACCAGCATGGTCCATATCACTATATAGCAAGAAGATGTATAACTTATACCAGCTGTACATATATAATTATATACAGGAGATACCCAGGTTATACCAGCTGTACATATATAATTATATACAGGAGATGCCCAGGTTATACCAGCATGGTCAATATCACTGTATAGAAGAAGATGTATAACTTATACCAGCTGTACATATATAATTATATACAGGAGATACCCAGGTTATACCAGCATGGTCCATATCACTGTATACAGAAGATGTATAACTTATACCAGCTGTACGTATATAATTATATACAGGAGATGCCCGGGTTTTACCAGCTGTACATATATAATTATATACAGGAGATGCCCAGGTTATACCAGCATGCTCCATATCACTATATACAAGAAGATGTATAACTTATACCAGCTGTACATATATAATTATATACAGGAGATGCCCAGGTTATACCAGCTGTACATATATAATTATATACAGGAGATGCCCAGGTTATACCAGCATGCTCCATATCACTATATACAAGACGATGTATAACTTATACCAGCTGTACATATATAATTATATACAGGAGATGCCCGGGTTATACCAGCATGGTCCATGTCACTATATACAGAAGATGTATAACTTATACCAGCTGTACATATATAATTATATACAGGAGATACCCAGGTTATACCAGCATGGTCCATATCACTATATACAAGAAGATGTATAACTTATAACAGCTGTACATATATAATTATATACAGGAGATACCCAGGTTATACCAGCATGCTCCATATCACTATATACAAGAAGATGTATAACCTATACCAGCCGTACATATATAATTATATACAGGAGATGCCCAGGTTATACCAGCATGCTCCATATCACTATATACAAGAAGATGTATAACTTATACCAGCTGTACATATATAATTATATACAGGAGATGCCCAGGTTATACCAGCATGCTCCATATCACTATATACAAGAAGATGTATAACTTATACCAGCTGTACATATATAATTATATACAGGAGATGCCCATGTTATACCAGCATGCTCCATATCACTATATACAAGAAGATGTATAACTTATACCAGCTGTACATATATAATTATATACAGGAGATGCCCAGGTTATACCAGCATGGTCCATATCACTACAGTATATACAAGAAGATATATAAGTCTCGGTTCACATTGCTTTTGAGCTATATGTCAGACGTATAGATAGGCAGTATTTCCTGATGCATGTATACCTCTGATGTATGTCACTGTATTATCATACTGTTGTTTAAGTTGGACATTGTGACAAAAAAAGAAACAAAAACCAAAACAAAACTATTTTGCGACCCTGACGAAGGCCACTCTTTTGGTTGTCTCTGGGGAAAAGGGGAACCTATCTATGTGTTTTTTTATGTCATAGTAACTGATGAAAGCAGAAAGCAATATAAAAAGGGGAAAAATCAGTAAAACATGAGGTGAAATAGTACAAAATAGAAACAGGTCCGATACCATGTAACCATAAGATCAATACAATTACAAAGATATTTGTAAATATTTGGTGAAAATAAGAAAAGATTTATTAAATCTGTTCCCAATTGCACTTTTTTTTTTTTTTACCATTTTGCCACTAGAAAAATAATATATGAATTTATAGCTATATACAGAGAATGCATTTTCTATATTTTTATAGTAATGAATAGTGTTGAGCGAACAGTTCGAGAATAGTTCGGGTTCATACCGAATTTTGGGGTGTCCGTGACACGGACCCGAACCCGGACATTTTCAAAAAAGTTCGGGTTCGGGTTCGGTGTTCGTCGATTACTTCCCGCTTTCTGAAGGGCTGCACAGCAGCCAATCAGCTAGCATTTTACTTCTTGCCCTAAGAGCCCATCACAGCCATGCCTACTAATGGCATGGCTGTGATTGGCCAAGTGCAGCATGTGACCCAGCCTCTATTTAAGCTGGAGTCACGTAGCGCCGCACGTCACACTGCTCTGATTAGTGTAGGGAGAGGATGCAGCTGCTGTCAGGGCGAGATTAGACAGGTTAAAGTCAGCAACAGGACCTAATGAACGGATCAATCTACAGCTGTGAATGATTGAACTTCTGCTAGTTACTTGCTCGCTGGTTTTTAGGCTGCACAGAGCGTTTTTCTGTCACTTATTTTCTGGGTTGATCGGCAGCCATTTTGTGACTTGTGGTGCGCCAGAAGAAGCTGCCACCAAGTCCATCAATCCATCAATACTAGTTTTTTTTTTTTTGCTATATCCTACATCAGGGGCTTGGCTGTGCTAATTGTCACCCCTAGAAACTCAGGAAAGAAATTTCAACTTTGAGCTACCGATCACCATGGGAACGCCTCCTCCAGTAGAATGTACTGTCGGATCTGAGAATTAAGTTGAAATCGCAATGCGATTCTTATATATTTGCTTAATCGCATTGCCGCTTAACTTAGCATTGCTAATAATTCCATTCATATTCGCTAACTTACTGACTCAGTAAGTTAACGATATGGATGGAATTATTTAGCAATGCTAAGTTGAAATCGCAATGCGATTAAGCAAATATATAAGAATCGCATTGCGATTTCAACTTAATTCTCAGATCCGACAGTACATTCTACTGGAGGAGGCGTTCCCATGGTGATCGTTAGCTCAAAGTTGTAATCGCAATGCGTTTATTGCGGTATATTATCCCTCTGGGTGTCTTTTACAGCCTTTTTAGTGCCCAAAAGTTCGGGTCCCCATTGACTTCTATGGGGTTCGGGTTCGGGATGAAGTTCGGGTTGAGTTCGGATCACGAACCCGGACATTTTCCGGAAGTTCGGCCGAACCTCTCGAACCCGAACATCCAGGTGTTCGCTCATCTCTAGTAATGAAATGTGTACACAGAAATATTTCTAAAAAATCTATTTATGTGTTATGATTGTAGATTTTTTCTATTTTCTTTCCATGATTACAAGATTGGACCATGTGATGTGACGTCATCACAGGTCCTTTAGACTGCAGCTAATGCTTGAAGAGAAAAGAGAAATCGCCAACTACGCGATCAAGTGGCTAAGGTAAGTTGAGTTTTTTATTTTTAACCCCTTAATCCACATTTTACTAAGCATTCTTTATTGAGAATGCTTTCTTTATTGAGAAAGCAACCATGCGGGAAAATCTGACTGCATCCACACTTGCTTGCGTATGCTTGCGATTTTCCCGCAGCCCCATTCATTTCTATGGCGCCTGCGTTGCTTGAAAAACACAGAAACTGTAGCATGCTGCGATTTTTACGCAACGCAGAAGTGATGTGTGAAAATCACCGCTCTTGTGCACAGCCCCATAGAAATGAATGGGTCCGGATTCAGTGCCGGTGCAATGCGTTCACCTCACGCATTGCACCCGCGCGGAAAACTCGCCCGTGTGAAAGGGGCCTTAGTCTTCCAATATCCTAAAAAAATAAAAGGATGTTTATAAAATGTTACAAATATAAGGTAGACATGTTAAATATTAACTTTTTTTTATATAAAAGGCACACAAAACATATAATCCAAATTTTACCACTAACATGAGGAACAATGTGTCACACAGAAACAATTGCAGAATCACTTGGATAAGTAAAAAGGTTCCAAAGTTATTATTACCACATAAAGTAACTCATGTCAGATATGAAAATGTGTCTGTCAGAAAAAATAAAGCTGGCTGTGGTGGGAAAGAGTTAATATAGACAGTGAAAAAAAAAAAAAGTACAATATTTTTAATATATAATTTCTGATTACACATCCCTTTAAAATGCCACCTTTAAAAAAAAAAAAGTTGAAAACCGTATACCTGGTGTACCATGCAATATACTATACAGCTACATACAATGCAACATAAGAAAAAGTTATAAGCGATACAGAAATAAAAAATAAAAATAAATCACTCCTAAGGCCCTAGTGCTCCAGATTAACCCCTGTAGATGTATTTTGTATCTTGCGCAGTACCTCAGGCAGCCTGCAGATGTCACTCCTGCTGTGTTCAGAACATTGTGAATAAGGTCTCTCTATATAATGTAAATGCAGCTATTGGGACTTGTATCTTTTTGTGGTTTTTCTGTTGTGGAAGGGTCATCACTACAGGGGGTGCCGAGGTTGAAAGACCTTTCAACATTTGAGGCTTTAAAGTGAGAGACAACCCCCTAGGTACAACATCCCTGGCTTGACAACTTTGACATTATAGAGATCATTGTGGTCTCCCTAAAAGCATCTTCCTAGGTTCTGAATCAGACCCTTTTTTTTGAGCATGAGATAGTTTTGTCAATTACTGTCTTGAGAGAAAACTGCAACTTATAACTATTAGTACTAATAGTACACAAGAATCTTCAGTCTTACAGATAATACTGCCTCCCTGTCTCTTCCTGAAAATTGTGTAGGTACAGATAGTACTGCCTCCCTGTCTGTTTCTGTACATGATGTAGGCACAGATAGTACTGCCTCCCTGTCTCTTCCTGTAAATGATGTAGATACAGATAGTACTGCATCCCTGTCTCTTTCTGTACATGATTTGGTCACAGATAGTACTGCCTCCCTGTGTCATCCTGTCAATGATGTATGTACAGATAGTACTGCCTCCCCCCTGTGTCATCTTGTAAATTATGTAGGTACAGATAGTACTGCCTCTCTGTCTGTTTCTGTACATGATGTAGGTACAGATAGTACTGCCTCCCTGTCTGTTTCTGTACATGATGTAGGCACAGATAGTACTGCCTCCCTGTGTCATCCTTTGTAAATGATGTAGGTACAGATAGTACTGCCTCTCTGTCTGTTTCTGTACATGATGTAGGTACAGATAGTACTGCCTCTCTGTCTGTTTCTGTACATGATGTAGGTACAGATAGTACTGCCTCCCTGTCTCTCCCTGTAAATGATGTAGGTACAGATAGCACTGCCTCCCTGTGTATCCCTGTAAATTATGTAGATAAAGATAGCACTGCCTCCCTGTCTCTCCCTGTAAATGATGTAGGTACAGATAGCACTGCCTCCCTGTGTATCCCTGTAAATTATGTAGGTACAGATAACACTGCCTCCCTGTGTATACCTGTAAATGATGTAGGTACAGATAGTACTGCCTCCCTGTGTCTCCCTGTAAATGATGTAGGTACATATAGCACTGCCTCCCTGTGTCTCCCTGTAAATGATGTAGGTACATATAGCACTGCCTCCCTGTGTCTCCCTGTAAATGATGTAGGTACAGATAGCACTGCCTCCCTGTGTCTCCCTGTAAATGATGTAGGTACAGATAGCACTGCCTCCATGTGTCTCCCTGTAAAGTATGTAGGTACAGATAGCACTGGCTCCCTGTAAATGATGTGGGTACAGAGAGTATTGTCTCCCTGTCTCTCCCTGTAAATAATGTAGGTACAGATAGTACTGCCTCCCTGTAAATGATGTAAGTACAGATAATACTGCCTCCCTGTCTCTCCCTATAAATAATGTAGGTACAGCTAGTACTGCTTCCCTGTCTTTCCCTGTAAATGATGTAGGTATAGATAGTATTGCTTCCCTGTCTCTCCATGTAAATGATGTTTATGTAGATAGTACTGCCTCTCTGTCTCTCTCTGTAAATAAAGTAGGTACATTTAGTACTCCATTTTTCATTCTGTTAATTATATATGGAGGTGCAGATAGTACTGCCTCTCTGTCTCTTCTTGTAAATTATGTAGGTACAGATAGCACTGCCTTCTTGTCTTTCCTTGTAAATTATTTAGGTACAAATAGTACTGATCTCTGTCACTCCTGTAAATTATGTAAGTACAGATAGCACTGCCTCCCTATTTCTCTCTATAATATATGTAGGTACAGCTAGTACTGCTTCCCTGTCTTTCCCTGTAAATGATATAGGTACAGATAGTACTGCTTCCCTGTCTCTCCCTGAAAATGATATAGATACAGAAAGTTCTTCCCCCATTATATCTCCCTGTAAGGGTCCATTCACAAATCACACGTCTGCAAGTTTTTTACGGTCTGCACATGGCTGGCCCAGTGATAGAAATGACAATTCTCGTCCGTGGCTGTGGACATGCTCTATCTTTTTTGCGTTGCTGTGGAATGGAAATGCGGATGCGGACAGCATCTTTTGAGGCCCGATTGAAATGAATGGGTCTGCACCTGTTCCGCAAAATTGAATAAACCCTAAATGATATAGGTAAAGATAAAACTGCCTACTTGTCTCTCCTGTAAATGATGTAGGTACAGATAGTACTGCTTCCCTGTCTCTCCCTGTAAATGATGTACCTACAGAAAGTACTGCTTCCTTATCTCTTCATATAAGTGATGCAGGTACTGACAGTACTGCTTTCCTGTCTCTCCCTACAAATGATGTAGGTACAGAGAATCCTGCCTCCTTGTCTCTCCCTGTAAATGATGTACTGTAGAATAGAGGTAGTACAGCTTTCCTGTCTTTTCCACTATGTGATAGTACTGCCTCCCTATTTCTTCCTGCAAATGATGTAGGTAGAGATAGTACTGCCTCCCTGTCTCTCCCTGTAAATGATGCAGGTATAGATAGTATTGCCCCCTTGTCTCTCCCTGTAAATGATGTTGATACAGATAGTACTGCATCCTTGTCTCTCTCTGTAAATGATGTAGGTAGAGATAGTACTGTCTCCCTGTTTATCCCTATAAACGGTGTAGGTAGAGATAGTGCTGCCTCCCTGTGTCTTCCTGTAAATGATGTAGGTACAGATAGTACTGCCTCCCTGTCTCTTCCTGTAAATGATGTAGATACAGATAGTACTGCCTCCCTGTCTCTTTCTGTACATGATGTAAGCACAGATAGTACTGCCTCCCTATGTCATCCTGTAAGTGATGTAGGTACAGAGAATACTGCCTCACTGTCTCTCCCTATAAATGATGTAGGTATAGATAGTACTGCCTCCCTGTCTGTTTCTGTACATGATGTAGGCACAGATAGTACTGCCTCCCTGTCTCTTCCTGTACATGATGTAGGCACAGATAGTACTGCCTCACTGTCTCTCCCAATAAATGATGTAGGTATAGATAGTACTGCATCCCTGTCTTTTTCTGTACATGATTTGGTCACAGATAGTGCTGCCTCCCTGTGTCATCCTGTCAATGATGTAGGTACAGATAGTACTGCCTCTCAATCTGTTTCTGTACATGATGTAGGCACAGATAGGACTGCCTCCCTGTGTCATCCTGTAAATGATGTAGGTACAGAGAATACTGCCTCACTGTCTCTCCCTATAAATGATGTAGGTATAGATAGTACTGCCTCCCTGTCTCTCCCTATAAATGATGTAGGGGCAGATAGTACTGCCGCCCTGTCCCTCACTGTAATTGCTGTAGGTACAGATAGTACTGCCTCCCTCTCTTCCCCTGTAAATGATGTAGGTACATATAGTACTGCCTTCCTGTCTCTCCCTGTAAATGATGTAGGTACAGATAGTACGGTCTCTCTCTAAGGCTTATTGCACACGACCATATGGTTTTGCGGTCCGTTTTTTAAGGATCCGTTGTTCTGTTTTTGTGATCCGTTGTATTTCCGTTTCGGTTCCGTTTTTCCGTAAGGCATATACAGTATACAGTAATTACATAGAAAAAATTGGGCTGGGCTGAAAATTTTCAATAGATGGTTCCGCAAAAACGGAACGGATACGGAAGACATACAGATGCAGTTCCATATGTGTTCCGTTTTTTTTGCGGACCCATTGACTTGAATGGAGCCACGGGCCGTGATTTGCGGGAATAATAGGACATGTTCTATCTTTGCACGGAACAGAAATACGGAAACGGAATGCACACGGAAACACACTCATTTTTTTTGTGGACCATATACGGAACTGGCCCGTGCACCCGCAAAAAAAAGTTTGTGTACATGAGGCCTAAGTATACAGATGCAAGTGAGGAAAAACATAGCCCATGATGCTTTCGACAAATACAATAACAATATCCCAACCCTTCTGAATGTGAGATGTCAGCCATAAAGGCTTCCAGGATAGGTCATCAACATCAGATCTGACACCCCTGCCCTTCAGCTGTCTGAAGATACTGCAGCGCTCACACACACAGGTCATCAATATGAAAACGGGTATAACCCCTTTAAAAGTGCCTTCTATCCAAAAGCTTGTAGCATCCCCAAGTCAGGGCAATGTGTGGGACTAACCTGGGGAATGCCAGTGATGGAGAGGCCGGCACGCTGTTCCTCTGGGGCACTCTCTGGGTTCTTGAGGGACACAGCCAGGTGGAATGCGAGGTGCCCTTGGTGTTGTAGTTTAACGTGCCTATGGCTGAGTCCCTGAGGTGTCGTGACGCCAGTGCCAGTAAACGGTGGCACACCGTATTTATAGTAGGAATAACAGAGGTGCAGACTTGTAACTTGAAAACAGAATTCCAACTTTACTGAGACAGTGGAAAATACAGCAGGCAACCTCTTAACACAGTTCTTGTTGCAGAAAATAGACGTTTGTACAGTCGCAGTTACAGCAGGCTTACATCCAGCAAGGTATAACAGAGGGTAAAATAACAGGACTTAGAGTTGCAGGTGAACCTTACTTTCTTCCTGACTTGTCCTGACTGGAATTGATGCTTCAAGGCCCCAATGCCCTATTTCTGGCTTATATCCTTGAATCTCCAGTTGACAGTGTACCTCCTCTTGACATTTAGTACCTCTTGCTCTAGGGATTGCCTCTGCTTGATTTCTGCTGACTTGCTCAGGCCTGAGACATGTGGCCTACACAGACTCCAGGGTCTGTACTCCTTCCCAGGCCCAGGGCCTGGTGTAGACTTCACAGGCTCATGGCCTGGAGTAGACTGAACTGAGCTGTCTGACTGAGCTTTCTTTCCCTGACTGGGCCTTATATAGACTAGGGCTACCTAGCTCCCTCTAGTGACTAGAGCTGGAATTACATCCCTAGCCGGCCTGCACATGGCACATTTCACAGTAACAGGGAATCAAATACCATAAATTACATTGCATTATATAAATAGGACCTTTACCAGCCTCCCCAAAAATGAGAGGAACGACAGCATCCAAGTGACCCTTCTGTAGTGACGGGTAGTACAACTCCCGTACACTACATACCCCGCTGCTTTAAGCTGAGTACGCCCTCGTACTCCAACAGGGTACCGCCCAACTGGAATTTTACCTGAAAGAGACAAAAGAAACATGCAGGCCTACATACTCATCAGTAATCAATTCATCTGCATTGACAATTATTATCAGGTCCAGTTGGTAACGGAGAAGTGCGGTGACAAGGGGCGTCGTTCTCTTCCTTCAGGATACAGAGTGGAACTGGGGCGCTGACCTGGCACAGCGGATGTTAGGGAATACCAGGATAGTCCATGACAATGAATGAGTCCATTATAAAAGCAACATCTCAGAGGCTCGCACATAGGAAGTCCATCTCTGGGCACATAGACTTGGATAAAATTTTTGAGCAATAAATACGGTCAGCAGCACATACATAAAATGACAATACAGGACTCTGACAATACCAGGGAAACACCTTCCTGGCAAGTCCTGCGTATATTTAAAGTGCTGACATAAAAGCCCTTTTCAACCTGAAATGGGGGTTAAAAGGGGATAAAGTGCAAATAAAAGCACAACTTGGAATTTGTTAAAGTACTTGACACCAAAATGGTAGCAGCAGGCAGGATGTCCCGGAACAGAAAGAGGCAGGCTGGGAGCAGTGGTTCCACAGTGGCAACTTATCTTCACAAACATGCCACCGGCCGTGGGGAACTGGCAGCAAGCTCCACCAGCCTGACAAACTTAAAGGGACAGTTCCTGCAACAAAGATGATGTCCCTGTGAGGATGAGCAAAAATGGCCTAGCAGGCCTGCTCACAGGTAGGTATCAAATGATCCCTGTTCATCAGAGGTAGTGCAGCCCTGTGCTGCCGGTAGTCTGGGCCATGCACCAGGGCCACTTGGAGGGGGTGCCCACCAAACAGAATGGGCTGGAAACATCACCGGTATTGGGCCTACCCACCTCACTGGCCCGCTGGGTTGCGGACACATAGGAGCTGCTGGTCTCGGGACACGGGCCGGCGCTGGGGTAGGTGCTTCCTCTGGCCGGGACATAACGCTCCCGTCACGGCGGACTCGGCTCCTGGCATATGTCAACTTATCCGCTGTTACACGGACCTTGGGGGGCTCAGCGCTAGCGATAGGACTTTGGACTACAGGTTCGGGTGGTACAGGGGTCACAGGTAACTCACCACCGCTGGACTGCTGTGCTGTCTTCTTAGCATCTGCCACTTGCCGCAGGCCGTCCAGGTAAACCTGTAAGGACGCGATCCGCTCCTCCAGGGCGGAGATCTCACTGCTGGATTCCGGCACACTTGCAGCAGGCTCAGACGAGGTTCTCTCATGGCGGTGCTTCCGCAGATCATCCATAGCCTCACTAAACTGGGCCATCCGCGCCCAATCAGCGGCTGTCTTCTCCCGTCGCGGCAGCTCTGGAGAGGGGTAAGGACTGGGAGGTTTGTCCAGAATAGTCGGCTGCCAGAAGATGTTCGGGCCGAGAAAGGAACTCTTCTCTTGGTACGTATTCCGGATGGGTCCCGGCGGGTCCTCTGCCTCCACCGGATCTTCTGCTTCTTCCCAGTCCTCCGGTACCGGTCCGGGACGGGTCACCGCAGTGGCATATGGGCCTCGCAGGCCCTCCGCGGGAGTAAACTCTACTCTCTCCCCGACCGCTAGATTATGCAGTCGCCCTGGGAGATAGCTGCGCTTGACGGACCGGCGATTCACATAATAGTCCCGGTTGGTGCCGGTTTCTTGGATGAATCCAAATCCTCTGACCTTGTCAAACTCTAGCACGACTCCGGTGCGGCGTTCGAGCTGGGGCTTGCTGTCCCTGGAGTCCTCATAAATCCGCTTGGTGACTTCCTCGAAGTACTTTTTCTGAGTGGTAGTTTTTAAAGTTGCCGCCACTCGGATCTCGGCCATCAGGGCCGACCACACGGGGTTCCGCGGGAGGAAGCCTTCTCGCTGCGGGTGGAAGCGGCAGGGCTCGGCTTGTGGCCATGGACAGGTTTGGGCCATGTCGCTGGGAGTATACGCTGGGGGCGCAGGGCGCTCCTTAGTTGCTCCTGGGGTCGCCTCCATTGCTCCAACTACGGCTCCGGATCCCTCTGACATCACAGGTAGGAAGCCCCGTAGCAGGGTGAGCCACTGTTCCTGCAGGCTCCACCCCGTCGTTTCTTGCACGCCCCTAGGTATTCCAGTATAGGGTAGGCGGTGTCCATATTATATTCCTCAAAGGAAGGCGTTACCTCCAGGTCGTCTTCTCCTCCCTCTTGGAGGGTTTTGGCGCCAAATTTTCGCGCCACTGAGGTCAGGGATGGCGCAAGAAGAAGTCCAATGGCGCCGGCGGCCATCTTGGGCGCCATGATGCATCAATTCAATGACAGCAAGCAGCGGTAGTAAAACAGCATAAAAGTCCACAAAAATGCACTTTGAAGTGGCGATTTTCTTCCTCTTGATAGCGCAACACTGCCCAGCGCTTTCTGGAGGTTTTTGGGACACTTTTCTGTACGTTTAAGGTCCGCAAAGTTTACTTCAAATAAACAGGCGTTTGGTCACTTGGCAAACTGGTTAAGGCACAAAGTTCACGTTTTTGCTCACAGTCCGTAAAACGTGCGTATCCTGTTCGTGACGCCAAAATGTAGCATCCCCAAGTCAGGGCAATGTGTGGGACTAACCTGGGGAATGCCAGTGATGGAGAGGCCGGCACGCTGTTCCTCTGGGGCACTCTCTGGGTTCTTGAGGGACACAGCCAGGTGGAATGCGAGGTGCCCTTGGTGTTGTAGTTTAACGTGCCTATGGCTGAGTCCCTGAGGTGTCGTGACGCCAGTGCCAGTAAACGGTGGCACACCGTATTTATAGTAGGAATAACAGAGGTGCAGACTTGTAACTTGAAAACAGAATTCCAACTTTACTGAGAACAGTGGAAATTACAGCAGGCAACCTCTTAACACAGTTCTTGTTGCAGAAAATAGACGTTTGTACAGTCGCAGTTACAGCAGGCTTACATCCAGCAAGGTATAACAGAGGGTAAAATAACAGGACTTAGAATTGCAGGTGAACCTTACTTTCTTCCTGACTTGTCCTGACTGGAATTGATGCTTCAAGGCCCCAATGCCCTATTTCTGGCTTATATCCTTGAATCTCCAGTTGACAGTGTACCTCCTCTTGACATTTAGTACCTCTTGCTCTAGGGATTGCCTCTGCTTGATTTCTGCTGACTTGCTCAGGCCTGAGACATGTGGCCTACACAGACTCCAGGGTCTGTACTCCTTCCCAGGCCCAGGGCCTGGTGTAGACCTCACAGGCTCATGGCCTGGAGTAGACTGAACTGAGCTGTCTGACTGAGCTTTCTTTCCCTGACTGGGCCTTATATAGACTAGGGCTACCTAGCTCCCTCTAGTGACTAGAGCTGGAATTACATCCCTAGCCGGCCTGCACATGGCACATTTCACAGTAACAGGGAATCAAATACCATAAATTACATTGCATTATATAAATAG
This sequence comes from Bufotes viridis, assembly GCA_033119425.1. NCBI lineage: Eukaryota > Metazoa > Chordata > Amphibia > Anura > Bufonidae > Bufotes > Bufotes viridis. The sequence continues at coordinate 21,644,940 of CM065593.1, read as the reverse complement.
GAGCTTTACCAGCCTCCCCAAAAATGAGAGGAACGACAGCATCCAAGTGACCCTTCTGTAGTGACGGGTAGTACAACTCCCGTACACTACAAGCTCTCTATATGAGTTGGCTGAAAAACTATGCAAATACTGAGCAGGAACTGGGAGACACCAGTCATTGTCTAACTGCAGACTAAACGCCACCAGAAAAAGAAATAATACAACAAATATCAATCTAAACCCATCCTCAAGACTATTACAACCCGGAAAAATGTAATAATATTTATATAAACTTCACACGGATGAAGAGAGTATACAATATTACTCTTCACACTTCTATACACAAGGTCTTAAATATTTTGTGCCTCATCTTGGCGACATTTCTAAACCATCGTCATCTAAACTATCCATCCTAGGTTATCCTACATCCTACTCCCAGTCCCTTCACAGAAGGAATCTTAGAAGAGCAAGACTTGAGCGTCAGCTAATCACAGGCTCCTACCTGACAGATGTGTTTCTGACTTTTTGGATCTCAGCAGCTTAGATCAGGGATCCTGTTCATCACCTAAGAGGCTTTATACCTACCTTGTGATTAGAAAATATGGGTGATTCTTTACTAGTCACAGATTATCTAGATAAGTAAAGTCTTACTCTGTGCTGATGAGCTCAAGTAGACTGGAACAGGTTTGGAATCTTAGATTAGCTGACTCTCAAGTCATGTAACAAGACTCCTTTGGTGTAAAACACCTACTATAAGTGGCTGCAAACAGTTTGCCTATCTTTGCCATGAAGTATTGCCTACCTACCTCACATAGATATGCCGATGAGGTCCAAAAGGCAGCAACAGATCTGTCTACAGATAAGTGACTATGTTTAAAGAATCCTTAAAGGGGTACTCCAGTTGTTTCACCTTATCCCCTATCCACAGAATAGGGAATAACAATTAGATCAGTGGGGGTCCTACCAATCACAAGAATAGGGCCCACACCCCCTGCAGCCACCCTGAAATGATCGGAGCTGCCAGCCAGGCATGCGCCCTGCAGCTCCATTTATTTCTATGGGAATTCCAGAGATAGCTGAGCTCTGTACTCTGCTCTCTCTGGAACCCCCATAGAAATGAACGGAGTGGCCATGCATAAATGAGCAAGTCATGTAAATGGCAGTTTAGTCATACCGAATGATAAACTCAAATCTGCTACATCTACACATATATTTCGGAAATTGATATTGCACCAAGACATCAGAGTCATTGCAATCAGCTGATATGTGCTGGAGAAATGTAGAGTAAATGCTTGAAATCTTTGGTGCTGCATGGGAGCTGAGAACATTTATCACAATCGGCGTTTGTGCGTTGCTTTCAGTAACTCTTGTGGAGCTCTGTAACTTAATTACCACAATAGGAAATATGTAGGGATGTCCCGATACCGATACTAGTATCGGTATCGGGACCGATACCGGCATTTTCACGAGTACTCGTACTCGTAAAAATGCCGCCGATACCACTGCCGATACCGGAAGTTCCGGTTCGGCAGCGGCTATATTTTCTTTCATTAACCCTAACTTACTGTGCCCGTGATTACTAACTACATGCGCAGTCCCTCCATGCTCCTGCCCCGCGCGCCTTCTGTAATCATAAAGTGGGCGGAGCGGGCAGGCATGACATGAAGCGCATGGAGGAATCGGGCAGCTTGAGCTCTCAGTTCCTCCATGCGCCTCATGTCCCGCCTGCCCGCTCCGCCCACTTTATGATTACAGAAGGCGCAGGGCAGGAGCATGGAGGGACTGCGCATTAATAGTTAGTAATCACGGGCACAGTAAGTTAGGGTTAATGAAAGACAATATAGCCGCTGCTGGGCCGGTGTATGAGTCAAGCTGCACCGGCCCCGACACTAATGGGGATCTGTGGATGACATGTATATAGCATAAGATGCTATATATGTGTCATCCACATAGCCCCTAACAGTGTCATCCACAGATCCCCCCATTACAGCCTCATCCACAGATCCCCCCATTACAGCCTCATCCACAGATCCCCCCATAACAGTGATGTCCACAGGTGCCCCCCATAACAGTGATGTCCACAGGTGTCCCCCCCATAACAGTGATGTCCACAGGTCCCCCCATAACAGTGATGTCCACAGGTTCCCCCCATAACAGTGATGTCCACAGGTTCCCCCATAACAGTGATGTCCACAGGTTCCCCCCCATAACAGTAATGTCCACAGGTTCCCCCCATAACAGTAATGTCCACAGGTTCCCCCATAACAGTAATGTCCACAGGTTCCCCCATAACAGTAATGTCCACAGGTCCCCCTCCCCCATAACGGTGACGTCCACAGGTCCCCCTCCCCCATAACGGTGACGTCCACAGGTCCCCCCATAACGGTGACGTCCACAGGTCCCCCATAACAGTGTGTTATCCACAGATCCCCCATAACAGTGCGTCATCCACAGATCCCCATAACAGTGCGTCATCCACAGATCCCCCCATAACACTGTGTTATCCACAGATCCCCCATAACAGTGCGTCATCCACAGATCCCCCCCATAACAGTGTGTCCTCCACAGATCCCCCAAAAACAGATCCCCCTGGAGGCACATTGGTTTGAAAACACTATTATATTCCCATTTATTAATTTATTAACACTTGTACAAAGGAAAAGAAAAGCAGTTATTCATAGCAACCAAACTTCCAGCTTTAATTTTTTTCATTGCTATCAGTAACTGCGGGGCTGTTTATACGAGGTATCGGTAATTGGTATCGGCGAGTACTTAAATAAAAGTATCGGTACTCGTACTCGGTCTTAAAAAAATGGTATCGGGACATCCCTAGAAATATGTTATTTATCAAAAGCAGATAACCTGTTCTTAACATATCTTCATAGGGATCTGAGCTCTGGATTTTAGATACAGAAATCCAAATCACTAGAGGGAGCTCAGAGCATTACTACATATAGATATATACAGCCACCACTAGAGGGAGCTCAGGAGATTACTACATACAGATATATGCAACCACCACTAGAGGGAGCTCAGGAGATTTCTGCATACAGATATATACAGCCACCACTAGAGGGAGCTCAGGAGATTACTACATACAGATATATACAGCCAACACAAGAGGGAGCTAAGGAGATTACTACATACAGATATATACAACCACCACTAGAGGGAGCTCAGGAGATTACTACATACAGATATATACAGCCACCACTAGAGGGAGCTCAGGATATAACTGCATACAGATATATACAGGCACCACTAGAGGGAGCTCAGGAGATTACTGCATACAGATATATACAGCCACCACTAGAGGGAGCTCAGGAGATTACTACATACAGATATATACAGCCACCACTAGAGGGAGCATAGGAGATTACTGCATACAGATATATACAGCCACCACTAGAGGGAGCTCAGGAGATTACTGCATACAGATATATACAGCCACCACTAGAAGGGAGCTCAGGAGATTACTGCATACAGATATATACAACCACCACTAGAGGGAGCTCAGGAGATTACTGCATACAGATATATACAGCCACCACTAGAGGGAGCTCAGGAGATTACTACATACAGATATATACAGCCAACACTAGAGGAAGCTCAGAGGATTACTACATACAGATATATACAACCACCACTAGGCGGAGCTCAGGAGATTACTACATACAGATATATACAGCCACCACTAGAAGGATTTCAGGAGCTCACTGCATACAGATATATACAGCCACCACTAGAAGGAGCTCAGGAGATTACTGCATACAGATATATACAGCCACCACTAGAGGGAGCTCAGGAGATTACTACATACAGATATATACAGCCACCACTAGGGGGAGCTCAGGAGATTACTGCATACAGATATATGTATATCCACTAGAGGGAGCTCAGGAGATTACTACATACAGATATATACAGCCACCACTAGAGGGAGCTCAGGAGATTACTACATACAGATATATACAACCACCACTAGAGGGAGCTCAGAGCATTCCTAAATACAGATATATACAGCCACCACTAGAGGAAGCTCAGGAGATTACTACATACAGATATATACAGCCACCACTAGAGGGAGCTCAGAGGATTACTACATACAGATATATACAACCACCACTAGGCGGAGCTCAGGAGATTACTACATACAGATATGTACAGCCACCACTAGAGGGAGCTCAGGAGATTACTACATACAGATATACATAGCCACCACTAGGCGGAGCTCAGGATATTACTGCATACAGATATATACAGCCACCACTAGAGGAAGCTCAGGAGATTACTACATACAGATATATACAGCCACCACTAGAGGAAGCTCAGGAGATTACTGCATACGGATATATACAGCCACCACTAGAGGAAGCTCAGGAGATTACTACATACAGATATATACAGCCACCACTAGAGGGAGCTCAGGAGATTACTACATACAGATAAATATAGCCATCACTAGAGGGAGCTCAGAGCATTCCTAAATACAGATATATACAGCCACCACTAGAGGGAGCTCAGGAGATTACTGCATACAGATATATACAACCACCACTAGAGGGAGCTCAGGAGATTACTGCATACAGATATCTACAGCCACCACTAGAGGGAGCTCAGGAGATTACTACATACAGATATATACAGCCAGCACTAGAGGGAGCTCAGGGGAATACTACATACAGATATATACAGCCACCACTAGAGGGAGCTCAGGAGATTACTACATACAGATATATACAGCCACCACTAGAGGGAGCTCAGGAAATTTCTGCATACAGATATATACAGCCACCACTAGAGTGAGCTCAGGAGATTACTACATACAGATATATACAGCCACCACTAGAGGGAGCTCAGGAGATTACTACATACAGATATATACAGCCACCACTAGAGGGAGCTCAGGAAATTTCTGCATACATATATACTGCTTATATTTTATATAGATATAAATATAATTTTAAATTCAGGTATAATTGCAGAGATTTGTACCTTACATGTGGGGCTGTGAAGCCCACCCAGCTGTTCATGAATTCTTATGATCTTGTCTCCAAATTTTTGACATTTAAACTTGAGAATCCCTGGAAAAAATGGAGGAAAAAAAGATTCTTAGTGTATGAGAGAGAGAGAGAGACATAGTGATGTATGCAACCGGTGCTGAGAATACAGCGGTCAATTCTCTACAGCAGTGCTGTCCCTGTACCATGGATGCAGCCGCTGCAGAGTATACAGCGGTCAGTGCTCTACAGCAGTGCGGTCCCTGTACAATGGATGCAGCTGGTGCTGAGTATACAGCGGTCAGTGCTCTACAGCAGAGCAGTCCCTGTACAATGGAGGCAGCCGGCACTGAGTATACAGCGGCCAGTGCTCTACAGCAGTGCGGTCCCTGTACAATGGAGGCAGCCGGGGCAGAGAATACAGTGGTCAGTGCTCTACAGCAGAACAGTCCCTGTACAATGGATGCAGCCGGGGCTGAATATACAGCGGTCAGTGCTCTACAGCAGTGCAGTCCCTGTGCAATGGATGCAGCTGGGGCTGAATATACAGCGGTCAGTGCTCCACAGCAGTGCGGTCCCTGTACAATGGATGCAGCCAGTGCAGAGTATACAGCGGTCAGTGCTCCACAGCAGTGCGGTCCTTGTACAATGGATGCAACTGGGGCAAAGTATACAGCGGTCAGTGCTCTACAGCAGAGCAGTCCATGTACAATGGAGGCAGCCGGCACTGAGTATACAGCGGTCCGTGCTCTACAGCAGTGCGGTCCCTGTACAATGGATGCAACCGGCACTGAGTATACAGCGGCCAGTGCTCTACAGCCGTGCGGACCCTGTACAATGGAGGCAGCCGGGGCAGAGTATACAGTGTTCAGTGCTCTACAGCAGAGCAGTCCCTGTACAATGGATGCAACCGGGGCTGAGTATACTGTGGTCAGTGCTCTACAGCAGTGCAGTCCCTGTACAATGGATGCAACCGGGGCAAAGTATACAGCGGTCAGTGCTCTACAGCAGTGCAGTCCCTGTGCAATGGATGCAGCCGGGGCTGAATATACAGCGGTCAGTGCTCCACAGCAGTGCGGTCCCTGTACAATGGATGCAGCCAGTGCAGAGTATACAGTGGTCAGTGCTCCACAGCAGTGCGGTCCTTGTACAATGTATGCAACCGGGGCAAAGTATACAGCGGTCAGTGCTCTACAGCAGAGCAGTCCATGTACAATCGATGCAACCGGGGCAAAGTATACAGCGGTCAGTGCTCTACAGCAGAGCAGTCCATGTACAATCGATGCAGCCGGGGCTGAATATACAGCGGTCAGTGCTCTACAGCTGTGCGGTCCCTGTGCAATGGATGCAGCTGGTACAGAGTATACAGCAGTCAGTGCTCTACCGCAGTGCGCTCCCTGTACAATGGATGCAGCCGGGGCTGATTATACAGCGGTCAGTGCTCTACAGCAGTGCGGTCCCAGTACAATGGATGCAATCGTCACTGCATATACAGCGGTCAGTGCTCTACAGCAGTGCAGTCCCGGTACAACGGATGCAGCCGACACTGAGTATACAGCGGTCAGTGCTCTACAGCAGTGCGGTCCCTGTATAATGGATGCAGCCGACACTGAGTATACAGCGGTCAGTGCTCTACCGCAGTGCAGTCCCAGTACAATGGATGCAGCCGGGGCTGAGTATACAGCGGTCAGTGCTCTACAGCAGTGCGGTCCCTGTACAACGGATGCAGCCGACACTGAGTATACAGCGGTCAGTGCTCTACAGCAGTGCGGTCCCTGTATAATGGATGCAGCCGACACTGAGTATACAGCGGTCAGTGCTCTACCGCAGTGCAGTCCCAGTACAATGGATGCAGCCGGGGCTGAGTATACAGCGGTCAGTGCTCTACAGCAGTGCAGTCCCAGTACAATGGATGCAGCCGTCACTGCGTATACTGCGGTCAGTGCTCTACAGCAGTACAGTCCCTGTACAATGGATGCAATCGGGGCTGAGTATACAGCAGTCATTTCTCTACAGCAGTGCAGTCCCTGTACATTGGATGCAACCGATGCTGAGTATACAGCAGTCAGTGCTCTACAGCAGTGCTGTCCCTGTAAAATGGATGCAGCTGGTGCAGAGTATACAGCGGTCACTGCTCTACAGCAGTGCGGTCCCTGTACAACGGATGCAGCTGACACTGAGTATACAGCCGTCAGTGCTCTACAGCAGTGCGGTCCCAGTACAATGGATGCAATCGTCACTGCATATACAGCGGTCAGTGCTCTACAGCAGTGCAGTCCCGGTACAACGGATGCAGCCGACACTGAGTATACAGCGGTCAGTGCTCTACAGCAGTGCGGTCCCTGCATAATGGATGCAGCCGACACTGAGTATACAGCGGTCAGTGCTCTACCGCAGTGCAGTCCCAGTACAATGGATGCAGCCGGGGCTGAGTATACAGCGGTCAGTGCTCTACAGCAGTGCGGTCCCTGTACAACGGATGCAGCCGACACTGAGTATACAGCGGTCAGTGCTCTACAGCAGTGCGGTCCCTGTATAATGGATGCAGCCGACACTGAGTATACAGCGGTCAGTGCTCTACCGCAGTGCAGTCCCAGTACAATGGATGCAGCCGGGGCTGAGTATACAGCGGTCAGTGCTCTACAGCAGTGCAGTCCCAGTACAATGGATGCAGCCGTCACTGCGTATACCGCGGTCAGTGCTCTACAGCAGTACAGTCCCTGTACAATGGATGCAATCGGGGCTGAGTATACAGCAGTCATTTCTCTACAGCAGTGCAGTCCCTGTACATTGGATGCAACCGGTGCTGAGTATACAGCGGTCAGTGCTCTACAGCAGTGCTGTCCCTGTAAAATGGATGCAGCTGGTGCAGAGTATACAGCGGTCACTGCTCTACAGCAGTGCGGTCCCTGTACAACGGATGCAGCCGACACTGAGTATACAGCGGTCAGTGCTCCACAGCAGTGTGGTCCCTGTGCAATGGATGCAGCTGGTGCAGAGTATACAGCGGTCAGTGCTCTACAGCAGTGCGGTCCCTGTACAATGGATGCAGCTGGTGCAGAGTATACAGCGGTCAGTGCTCTACAGCAGTACGGTCCCTGTAAAATGGATGCAGCCGATGCTTAGTATACAGCGGTCAGTGCTGTACAGCAGTGCGGTCCCTGTGCAATGGATGCAGCTGGTGCAGCTTATACAGCGATCAGTGCTCCACAGCAATTTGGTCCCTGTACAATGGATGCAGCTGGGGCTGAGTATACAGCGGTCAGTGCTCTACAGCAGTGCGGTCCCTGTACAATGGATGCAGCTGGTGCAAAGAATACAGCGGTCAGTGCTCTACAGCAGTGCGGTCCCTGTACAATGGATGCAGCCGGTGCTGAGTATACAGCGGTCAGTGCTCTACAGCAGTGCAGTCCCTGTACAATGGATGCTGCCGATGCAGAGTATACAGCGGAGAGTGCTCTACAGCAGTGCGGTCCCTGTACAATGGATGCAGCCGGTGCAGAGTATACAGCGGTCAGTGCTCTACAGCAGTGCGGTCCCTGTACAATGGATGCAGGCGGTGCAGAGTATACAGCGGTCAGTGCTCTACAGCAGTGCGGTCCCTGTACAATGGATGCAGCCGGTGCAGAGTATACAGCGGTCAGTGCTCTACAGCAGTGCAGTCTCTGTACAATGGATGCAGCAGGTGCAGAGTATATAGCGGTCAGTGCTCTACAGCAGTGTAGTCCCTGTACAATGGATGCAGCCGGTGCTTAGTATACAGCGGTCAGTGCTCTACAGCAGTGTAGTCCCTGTACAATGGATGCAGCCAGTGCAGAGTATATAGCGGTCAGTGCTCTACAGCAGTGCAGTACCTGTACAATGGATGCAGCCGGTGCTTAGTATACAGCGGTCATTGCTCTACAGCAGTGCAGTCCCTGTACAATGGATGCAGCCGGTGCAGAGTATGCAGCGGTCAGTGCTCTACAGCAGTGCGGTCCCTGTACAATCGATGCGGCCGCAGCTGAGTATACAGCGGTCAGTGCTCTACAGCAGTGTGGTCCCTGTACAATCGATGCAGCAGGGGCTGAGTATACAGCGGTCAGTGCTCTACAGCAGTGCAGTCCCGGTACAATGGATGCAGTCGGCACTGAGTATACAGCAGTCAGTGCTCTACAGCAGTGCGTTCCCTGTACAATGGATGCAGCTGGTGCAGCGAATACAGCGGTCAGTGCTCCACAGCAGTGCAGTCCCTGTACAATGGATGCAGTCGGCACTGAGTATACAGCAGTCAGTGCTCTACAGCAGTGCGTTCCCTGTACAATGGATGCAGCTGGTGCAGCGAATACAGCGGTCAGTGCTCCACAGCAGTGCAGTCCCTGTACAATGGATGCAGCTGGCACTTAGTATACAGCGGTCAGTGCTCTACAGCAGAGCAGTCCCTGTACAATGGATGCAGCTCGGCACTGAGTATACAGCGGTCAGTGCTCTACAGCAGTGCGGTCCCTGTACAATGGATGCAGCCGGTGCAGAGTATACAGCGGTCAGTGCTCTACAGCAGTGCGGTCCCAGTACAATGGATGCAGCCGGTGCAGAGTATACAGCGGCCAGTGCTCTACAGCAGTGCGGTCCCATTTCAATGGATGCAGCCGGGGCTAAATATACAGAGGTCAGTGCTCTACAGCAGTGCGGTCCCTGTACAATGGATGCCGCCGGTGCAGAGTATACAGCGGTCAGTGCTGTACAGCAGTGCGGTCCCTGTACAATGGATGCAGCTGGTGCAGAGTATACAGTGGTCAGTGCTTTACAGCAGTGGGGTCCCTGTACAATGGATGCAGTCGGCACTGAGTATACAGCGGTCAGTGCTCTACAGCAGTGCGGTCCCTGTACAATGGATGCAGCCGTTGCTTAGTATACAGCAGTCAGTGCTCCACAGCAGTGCGGTCCCTGTACAATGGATGCAGCTGGTGCAGAGTATACAGCGGTCAGTGCTCTGCAGCAGTGCGGTCCCTGTACAATGGATGCAGCCGGTGCTGAGTATACAGCGGCCAGTGCTTTACAGCAGTGCGGTCCCTGTACAATGGATGCAGCCGGTGCTGAGTATACAGCAGTCAGTGCTCTACAGCAGTGCGGTCCCTGTACAATGGATGCAGCCGGGGCTAAGTATACAGCGGTCAGTGCTCTACAGCACTGCAGTCCCTGTACAATGGATTCAGCCGGTGCTTAGTGTACAGTGGTCAGTGCTCTACAGCAGTGTGGTCCCTGTACAATGGATGCAGCCAGTGCAGAGTATACAGCGGTTAGTGCTCTCCAGCAGTGCGGTCCCGGTACAATGGATGCAGCCTGTGCAGAGTATACAGCGGTCAGTGCTCCACAGCAGTGCAGTCCCTGTACAATGGATGCAGCTGGTGCTTAGTATACAGCGGTCAGTGCTCTACAGCAGTGCGGTCCCTGTACAATGGATGCAGCTGGTGCTTAGTATACAGCGGTCAGTGCTCTACAGCAGAGCAGTCCCTGTACAATGGATGCAGCCGGTGCAGAGTATACAGCGGTCAGTGCTCTACAGCAGTGCAGTCCCTGTACAATGGATGCAGCCGGTGCAGAATATACAGCATTCAGTGCTCTACAGCAGTGCGGTCCCTGTACAATGGAGGCAGCCGGGCAGAGTATACAGCTGTCAGTGCTCTACAGCAGTGCGGTCCCTGTACAATGGATGCAGCCGGTGCAGAGTATACAGCGGTCAGTGCCCTACAGCAGTGCGGTCCCTGTACAATAGATGCTGCAGGTGCAGAGTATACAGCGGTCAGTGCTCTACAGCAGTGCGGTCCTTGTACAATGGATGCAGCCGGTGCAGAGTATACAGCGGTCAGTGCTCTACAGCAGTGCGGTCCCTGTACAATGGATGCAGCCGGTGCAGAGTATACAGCGGTCAGTGCTCTACAGCAGTGCGGTCCCGGTACAATGGATGCAGCCGGTGCAGAGTATTCAGCAGTCAGTGCTCTACAGCAGTGCAGTCCCTGTACAATGGATGCAGCTGGTGCAGCTTATACAGCGGTCAGTGCTCTACAGCAGTGCGTTCCCTGTACAATAGATGAAGCCGATGCAGAGTATAGAGCGGTCAGTGCTCTACAGCAGTGCGGTCCCTGTACAATGGCTGCAACTGGGGCAAAGTATACAGCGGTCAGTGCTCTACAGCAGTGCGGTCCCTGTATAATGGATGCAGCCGGTGCAGAGTATACAGCGGTCAGTGCCCTACAGCAGTGCGGTCCCTGTACAATAGATGCTGCAGGTGCAGAGTATACAGCAGTCAGTGCTCTACAGCAGTGCGGTCCTTGTACAATGGATTCAACCGGCACTGAGTATACAGCGGCCAGTGCTCTACAGCAGTGCGGTCCCTGTACAATGGATGCAGCCGGTGCTTAGTATACAGCGGTCAGTGCTCTACAGCAGTGCGGTCCCTGTACAATGGATGCAGCCGGTGCAGAGTATACAGCGGTCAGTGCTCTACAGCAGTGCGGTCCCTGTACAATGGATGCAGCCGGTGCAGAGTATACAGCGGTCAGTGCCCTACAGCAGTGCGGTCCCTGTACAATAGATGCTGCAGGTGCAGAGTATACAGCGGTCAGTGCTCTACAGCAGTGCGGTCCCTGTACAATGGATGCAGCCGGTGCTTAGTATACAGCGGTCAGTGCTCTACAGCAGAGCAGTCCCTGTAAAATGGATGCAGCCGGTGCAGAGTATACAGCGGTCAGTGCTCTACAGCAGTGCGGTCCCTGTACAATGGATGCAGCCGGTGCAGAGTATACAGCGGTCAGTGCCCTACAGCAGTGCGGTCCCTGTACAATAGATGCTGCAGGTGCAGAGTATACAGCGGTCAGTGCTCTACAGCAGTGCGGTCCCTGTACAATGGATGCAACCGTCACTGAGTATACAGCGGCCAGTGCTCTACAGCAGTGCGGTCCCTGTACAATGGATGCAGCCGGTGCAGAGTATACAGCGGTCAGTGCTCTACAGCAGTGCGGTCCCTGTACAATGGATGCAGCCGGGGCAGAGTATACAGCGGTCAGTGCTCTACAGCAGTGCGGTCCCTGTACAATGGATGCAGCCGGTGCAGAGTATACAGCGGTCAGTGCTCTACAGCAGTGCGGTCCCTGTACAATGGATGCAGCCGGTGCTTAGTATACAGCGGTCAGTGCTCTACAGCAGTGCGGTCCCTGTACAATGGATGCAGCCGGTGCTTAGTATACAGCGGTCAGTGCTCTACAGCAGTGCGTTCCCTGTACAATGGATGCAGCCGGTGCTTAGTATACAGCGGTCAGTGCTCCACAGCAGTGCGGTCCCTGTACAATGGATGCAGCCGGTGCTTAGTATACAGCGGTCAGTGCTCCACAGCAGTGCGGTCCCATTACAATGGATGGACAGAATCACACATGATAGAATTAGATACACGGCTCAGCAGACAGTATCACATATGATAGGATTAGATACCCAGCTGAGCAGTCAGTATCACATAGCATATGTTTAGATACAGGCGCCCAAAAGACTGTATTGACAGATGATAGTCTTTATTACACTGGACAGTATCACCTCAGATCCAGTGGCTTTTCAGTGAGTATCAAACATGATAGGCTCAGATACTTTGGCTCAGCAGACAGTATCATATATGATAGGATTAGTTATAGTGGCTGATCAGACAGTATCACACACAGGGTTAGATACAGAGGCTCAGAAGATGGTATACCACATGGTAGAATTAGATATGCAGCTCATATGTCAGTAGTATCACATATGATAGGCTTAGATACAGCAATTTTTCAGTATCACACTTGCTAGACTTAGATTCACAGATCAGCAGACAGTATCACACATGATAGGATTAGATACAGAGCTCTGCAGACTGTATCACACGATAGGATTAGATACACAGCTCAGCAGACAGCATCGCACATGATAGGATTAGATACACTGCTCAGCAAATAGTATCACACATGGAAGGCTTAGATACAGTGGCTTATCAGATAGTATCACGCATGATAAAATTTGATACACAACTCAGCAGAAAGTATCACACATGATAGGATTAGATACACACCTCAGCAGACATTATCACACATGATGGGATTAGATACACAGCTTATCAGATTGTATCACAAATAATAGGATTAGATACAGCAGCTCATCAGGCAGTATCACAAATAATAGGATTAGATACAGCAGCTCATCAGACAGTATCACAAATAATAGGATTAGATACAGCAGCTCATCAGACAGTATCACGCATGATAGGCTTAGATAGAGCAACTCATCAGACAGTATCACACATGATAGGCTTAGATACACCTGCTCTGTATGAGTGATACAGTAGGATACAGGATAGTCTCTCATCTTCCCTCCACTTACCGCAGGTGCAGACGGTCCCGGCCACAGATGTTCGGAGATGAAATGACAGGACGGTCTGCGAGAGCCCAGGGATACAGGATCCAGCCCTCCGTTTACTTTGGCATTGACGTCAGCTGCTCCTCTGCTAAGTTTAGGATAAGGACGTCCCTAAACGACAGGAAAAAAAGCCTGTGTCTGGGAACTGCTGGACGGGCTCAGGGAAGAGCAGAAGGCTGGCAAAAGTCTTAGCACCATCAGTAACATCACTCTATCACTGCAAAAGTCTTAGCACCATCAGTAACATCATTCTACATCACTGCAAAAGTCTTAGCTCCATCGGTAACATCACTCTCCATCACTGCAAAAGTCTTAGCACCATCAGTAACATCACTCTCCATCACTGCAAAAGTCTTAGCGCCATTGCTGACATCACTCTCCATCACTGTAAAAGTCTTAGCTCCATCAGTAACATCACTCTCCATCACTTCAAAAGTCTTAGTACCATCAGTAATATCACTCTCCATCACTGCAAAAGTCTTAGCACCATCAGTAACATCACTCTCCATTACTGCAAAAGTCTTAGCACCATCAGTAACATCACTCTCCATCACTGCAAATGTCTTAGCACCATCAGTAATATCACTCTCCATCACTGCAAAAGTCTTAGCAAAATCAGTAACATCACTCTCCATCACTGCAAAAGTCTTAGCGCCATTGCTGACATCACTCTCCATTACTGCAAAAGTCTTAGCACCATCAGTAATATCACTCTCCATCACTGCAAAAGTCTTAGCACCATCAGTAACATCACTCTCCATTACTGCAAAAGTCTTAGCACCATCAGTAACATCACTCTCCATTACTGCAAAAGTCTTAGCACCATTGCTGACATCACTCTCTATCACTGCATAAGTCTTAGCACCTAATAAGTGACACTACATTCATGTAATTTTTGACATGGTGTTGATCAGAAGGGAAGCCTAAAACTCCTGGACCCCATTGTACAAGTCTTAGCACCGTTCGATGACATCGCATTCTGCCACAGCTGATGACATCATCTTGTACCCATGTATAAGTGATTCCCTCATTTATAGCGTGAGATGTTACTGCTAGTACGTATACCGCATATCCCATAATAATTAACATGAAATAACATCTCCTCCCTGCAGTACTGACTGCATAGGACCTCTGAAGTACAGTGGGCCTAGAATGATTGTGCCTTCTACAGCCCCCACATGAGCTTCACAGTGTATACAGTATCTGTATGCAAGGAGCTCCACCTAGTGGTTGGTGGCAGCCAGGATTTTATCATATGACTCTATGCCTGTCTGAGGGCAAGCAGGAGATTTGGAGCTCTGTATCAGAAAGTTATCAGGCTTCAGAGTCACACCCCGGAAATAGCTGCTCATTTGTTTCTCTACCTATCTATAGCTCTCTACAAATTGACCAGAGAAGATGCGCTGCAGCAGCTGGTTCACTCACAAGGAAATCATAGCGTTCTGTCTATAAAACAACCCAACCAGATGATCCGACTCAGGAGACTAAGAGTGTGACCCCAAAGTGTGTGTGCCTGCGTGTCACCAAGCCATGCCCACCCGGAACAGCCAGCGGGTGCACAATTTTACTGCAAAATCCTTTGGTCATTGGCTGCAGGCGACAAGCTGATTAGTTACCGTACAATGCAGATATAGGAGAGTGAGATCCAGATGATGTTCTAGGAAAACTCAGAGAAGACCCAACAGGATCTCACCACAAATAAATGACAAACTCAGCTCTGCAGCATCTTACAGAGATAGTACTGCTACAAAATCACAACTCATGCTCATTTATCAAAGTTAAGATTACGGAATGAAAAAAGGGAAATTCCTATCTATCTATCTATCTATCTATCTATCTATCTATCTATCTATCTCCTATCTATCTATCTCCTATCTATCTATCTATCTATCTATCTATCTATCTATCTCCTATCTATCTATCTATCTATCTATCTCTCTATCTATCTATCTATCTATCTATCTATCTATCTATCTATCATCTATCTATCTATCTATCTATCTATCTCCTATCTATCTATCTATCTATCTATCTATCATCTATCTATCTATCTATCTATCTATCCATCTCCTATCTATCTATCTATCTATCTATCTATCTATCTCCTATCTATCTATCTATCTTGATAAAGATTGCATTGAGCAATTGAAACGTTGCTGGAGCACTGGGTCAATAAATGCACATTTAACTTTGACTTTTTGGAGTGCTGCCTTGCTTTTCTGGACTATCTATCTATCTATCTATCTATCTATCTATCTATCTATCTATCCATCTATCTCATAGATTTCCGTTTTTCCGTTCCGTTCAAAGATAGAGCATGTCCTATTATTGCTTGTAAATCACGTTCTGTGGCTCCATTCAAGTCAATGGGGCTAAAAAAAATTGAACGGTATTTTTTTGCGGAACCATCTACTGAAAATTTTCTGACCAGCCCAATTTTTCAATGTAATTACTGTATACTGTACATGCCATGCTTCCGTTTCCGTACTGCAAAAAACGGATCACATACGGAAACCATACGGAAACGGAACGGAAACAGAAACACAACAGATCACAAAAACGGAACAACTGATCCATGAAAAACGGACCACAAAACCATACATTCATGTGCAATAAGCCTTAGATTTCTGCATGCAGTTTTGGAAGCTAAAATCAGGAGCGGATCATAAAAGGAGGGAAAGTATGGAGGACACATACAACTTCTCTTTTTCTGAATGCACTCCTGGTTTCGGCTCCCAAAACTGCATGCAGAAATCTGACTGTGGCCGTACCCTCACAATTCTGCCAATTCCTACAATAAATTCCTGCGGCAGCTTCCACGTACAGACCCACAGGGGCACTTATTGAAACTGTTCCAAAAGGATACTATTTTACCCCATAATCACAGTAAAAGGCATCAGAAAATATGTAGAGAATGGTCTGCAGTCTTCAGGCTAGATAAACAACTGCAGACCACGGGAGTCAATGCTGCACTGATATATGTGGGAAATCAGGTCACCAGAAGGGTTATGTGCTGTAAAATGGGAGGTGATGTGCTAGGAAGGGGAGATGTTTTGCAAATTAATGCAAAAGTGCTCAAAATGTGCGACCAAGAGCCCAGATAAAAGTTCAAAGGGTGGTAGATGCAGTGTCCAGAGCGTGGTCTGCAGAGAGGGTAAAAGTGCACAACGGAAGTCAATGTGGTGTGCTGTGTCCATGAGTAGACATGCTCCAAGGGGGTAGATGCACAGTAGAGGGAGTAAGAATGCGGTATTAATGAGTAAATACTGTATGCTAGAGAGGGAATGTGAGTAGATGTACTGTGAAAGATGTAACTGTGCTGTAAAGAGGTTGAATGCAATGTGTACATGGGTAAATGTGCTGCAAAGAAGGAAGATGTGCTGTAAAGGAGGAAGATGTGCTGTGAAGGAGGAAGATGTGCTGTAAAGGAGGAAGATGTGCTGTAAAGGAGGAAGATGTGCTGTAAAGGAGGCAGATGTCCTGTAAAGGAGGCAGATGTCCTGTAAAGGAGGTAGATGTGCTGTAAAGGATTTAGATGTGCTGTAAAGTAGGTAGATGTCCTGTAAAGTAGGTAGATGTGCTGTAAAGTAGGTAGATGTGCTGTAAAGGAGGTAGATGTGCTGTAAAGAAGGAAGATGTGCTGTAAAGGGGTAAATGTGCTGCAAAGAAGGAAGATGTGCTGTAAAGAAGGAAGATGTGCTGTAAAAGAGGAAGATGTGCTGTAAAGAAGGAAGATGTGCTGTAAAGTAGATAGATGCGCTGTAAAGCAGGTAAATGTGCTGTAAAGGAGGTAGATGCGCTGTAAAGGGGTAGATGTGCTGTAAAAGAGGTAGATGTCCTGTAAAGGAGGAAGATGTGCTGTAAAGGAGGTAGATGTCCTGTAAAGGAGGAAGATGTGCTGTAAAGGAGGTAGATGCGCTGTAAAGGAGGTGGATGTGCTGTAAAGGAGGTAGATGCGCTGTAAAGAAGGTAGATGTGCTGTAAAGGAGGTGGATGTCCTGTAAAGGAGGTAGATGTCCTGTAAAGGAGGTAGATGTGCTGTAAAGGAGGTAGATGTGCTGTAAAAGAGGGAGATGTCCTGTAAAGGGGGTCGATGTGCTGTAAAGGGGGTTGATGTGCTGTAAAGGAGGAAGATATGCTGTAAAGGGGGTTGATGTGCTGTAAAGGAGATGGATGTGCTGTAAAGGAGATGGATGTGCTGTAAAGGAGATGGATGTGCTGTAAAGGAGGTAAATGCGCTGTAAAGGAGGAAGATGTGCTGTAGTGGAGGCAGATGCGCTGTAAAGGAGGAAGATGCGGTGTAAAAGAGGAAGATGTCCTGTAAAGGAAGCAGATGCGCTGTAAAAGAGGGAGATGCGCTTTAAAGGAGGAAGATGTGCTGTAAAGGAGGTAGATGCGCTGTAAAGGAGGTAGATGTGCTGTAAAAGAGGGAGATGTGCTGTAAAGGGGGTTGATGTGCTGTAAAGTAGGTAGATGTGCTGTAACGGAGATGGATGTGCTGTAAAGGGGGTTGATGTGCTGTAAAGTAGGTAGATGTGCTGTAAAGGAGATGGATGTGCTGTAAAGGAGGTAAATGCGCTGTAAAGGATGAAGATGCGCTGTAATGGAGGCAGATGCGCTGTAAAGGAGGAACATGCGGTGTTAAAGAGGAAGATGTCCTGTAAAGGAAGCAGATGCGCTGTAAAGGAGGGAGATGCGCTTTAAAGGAGGAAGATGTGATGTAAAGGAGGAAGATGTGATGTAAAGGAGGAAGCTGTCCTGCAAAGGAGGTAGATGCGCTGTAAAGGAGGTAGATGTCCTGTAAAGGAGGCAGATGTCCTGTAAAGAAGGTAGATGCGCTGTAATGGAGGCAGGTGCGCTGTAAAGGTGGTAGATGTCCTGTAAAGGAGGAAGATGTGCTGTAAAGGAGGTAGATGCGCTGTAAAGGAGGTAGATGTCCTGTAAAGGAGGAAGATGTGCTGTAAAGAAGGAAGATGTCCTGTAAAGGAGGTAGATGTCCTGTAAAGGAGGAAGATGTGCTGTGAAGGGGGAAGATGCACTGTAAATGAGGAAGATGCGCTGTAAAGGAGGTAGATGGGCTGTAAAGGAGGAAGATGTGCTGTAAAGGAGGTAGATGCGCTGTAAAGGAGGTAGATGTCCTGTAAAGGAGGAAGATGTCCTGTAAAGGAGGTAGATGCGCTGTAATGGAGGCAGGTGCGCTGTAAAGGAGGAAGATGCGCTGTAAAGGAGGAAGATGTGCTGTAAAGGAGGTAGATGTCCTGTAAAGTAGGTAGATGTGCTGTAAAGGAGGAAGATGTGCTGTAAAGGAGGTAGATGTCCTGTAAAGGAGGCAGATGTCCTGTAAAGGAGGTAGATGTGCTGTAAAGAAGGAAGATGTGCTGTAAAAAAGGAAGATGTGTTGCAAAGAAGGAAGATGTGCTGTAAAAGAGGAAGATGTGCTGTAAAGAAGGAAGATGTGCTGTAAAAGAGGAAGATGTGCTGTAAAGGAGGAAGATGTGCTGTAAAGTAGATAGATGCGCTGTAAAGGAGGTAGATGCGCTGTAAAGGAGGTAGATGTGCTGTAAAGGAGGTAGATGTGCTGTAAAGGAGGTAGATGTGCTGTATATAAATATGAGTAGACTGCTGTAAAGACTGTAGATTTATTGTACAAGAGGTTTATGTGCTAGCTCCATGTAAGGGGGTTCATGGATTGCTGATGTCCCCAGAGATCACTCGATAATGGTCAATGATAAAGTTTCTGCTCTAATCCTGATGGAGGAAAGGGATAAAGTGAGCAGCTAATAGAAATGTAATCCTTGGTGTGTACCTGCAGATGAACAGCAGTGTCATCCATTGTATGGCGTTCATTTCTGTTCTGCAGAACGTTCATAGTGTGGGGTAACCATAGGGAAACCTGCACTAATATAATGTGTAAATAAGGGGTTAACCAGCAGTGTTTTCAGAATTGACTTTTACCCTCCAAATGTAAACTTAAGTGTCTCCATTCATTGACAGCTGGCAGATATTGAACAATTTCTGCTGATTTCCCTCACATTATTGTCTTATGTGCCTCACTGGGGATCGCGAAGAGGCAACTGCCATATTTTCTATACTAAAATAAAGGCACAAAATCCCCTAAGCACTTACCCTGACGGTAAGTTATTGTTTCTTCAGGATGTCTTGTGCTATTTCTGTTTTGTTTTTCTGAAAAATAATTAGATGCCATAAACATCAACAACACAATATCAATTTTTAGAATGAAAGTTTTAGTCCGAAAGTCTAAACTTTTCTTTGTAACAAATGTATCAGTGGTAAGTATTGTGTTTCCTCTTCTGAAGGACGCTCAGAGCTTTCCTTGCGCTGAACTTCTCTGCGGATCTGTGTAAGGAAGGAAGTGATTGTAAGAAGAAGAAAGACATGAAGACAATGGGGAGGAGATTGGAGAACATTTGTGTGTTATAGACTTTGAGTTTGGAACGACTCTGCCAACCATCCGGTTTGACTTTGGGCTTATTCTAAGGGTGCTATCCTGGTAAAGGTCTTTAACCCATAGATGGGGATCTGGACTACGCTACAGGAGAGCCACCAGGCCCCTACCTCTTGGAATAGTCCTGGTGCAGTTGGCAGCTCATCCAGAGACACTGACCGAGGGGTCAGGCACTAATTATAGTCAAGAAACAGGCCGAGATCAGGGCAGGCTGAATATGTGCGTGTCCGGGCAACTAAACCAAGGTCAGGGCAAGTAGCGAAGGGTCAATATAGTAAACTGGCAGTGGTTGGATTAGGCAGTGAAGGATTAGAATCAGTAAACAGGTAGAGGTTGGTACATGGGCAGACAAACAGAAACAGCACACTTTCATTTAGACAACCTAGAGCTCAGCTACCATCCAACTGGGCCAGAGGGTGACCCAGTACTTCTTTTACTTCTTGCAAGCAATTTGGTAAAAAAAAGAGGGAGCCCACTGCCTATAGTGGTATTTAAGGAGGAACGTACCGAGTGGGAATTGTATACATTCATATATTGTAAGCTCCCCCTAGTGGAGACTACAGGCAGAGCTAATTTTATCATTTCACTGCATGTCTCATTTGGCTTAGGGGGTGTGACAGCACCAAATGGAGAGTTTCTGGGGGTTGCCCTATGTGTGAATTGTCTAGAAAGATATTAGATTATCTGTGAGCTCAGGGAAGGTCACAAATCCCGGGAATCTTCCTGAGCTCCGTGATCCTGACTCACCTTGATATCATTTGTCAACCAGCAAAACCTCCCATTAATCATGGCAGGTTTCTAGGTGGCGGTGTGCCTTATGTGGCAGGCTAGAGTCATACCAGACTTCTGAGCCGAGCACAGTAAAGAATTCCAAGCATCTGCGAGCCGAAGAATTTTCCATAGGAACCTGCTGCGTACATTCAGGCAGCACTATGAATGTATAATTCTCCAGTGCCTGGTTTATGGGTCCGGACCATACGTCATGGCTCATCTCAGCCTGCAGGCAGCACCATACCTCCCTCATGAGCAGATCAATGTTTATAGGTGAGGTCATGGCTGATTTACATCTATGGCTGACTATCCTGCACACAATGGAGGCAATGAACTAAGCTCCAGACAACGTTATTTCCAGCACTAATGTGAACTTGAACAAATTTCAAATGGGGCGGGTGAAGGATAAGCAGCAACTAGACACTCAGCGCTGCTGATCTCTGGATTAAATAACAGAATGAGACAAGAAAACCCCATCCAGTTGGATCCTTGTTCTCACCATTTCAGCCAAAGATCTTGACATTAACCCTGGGAACACACTTCGCGTGTTCCCAGGGCGCGCATATGACGCGCGCTTCTGCTGCGAAGTGGCTGTTTTATGGAAGCGCGCGTCATATGCGCGCTCCCATAATAGAATATGAGTTGGATCGCGCGTGCTGCCGTGTCACGGCAGCCGACGGGCACTTTTTGAATGAAAATAACGCCCCTCTGGGCACCTTCAGGTGTCATTAGCATAAGGATAAAAGAGGATTTTCATGAAGGTAGAAAGCCGGGTCCAAGTGTAAAGAACAGCTATGGAAAGAAGGTATGAAGAGCTATAAGAACCTATGCTTGGCTTAATATTGATTTTCCAGGTGACAGAATCCCTTTAAGTTCTGCGCCCTGCCCTGTGCCCGTACAGCAGTTTACGGCTACATATGGGGTGTTTCTGTAAACTACAGAATCAGGAAAAAAAATATTGAGTTTTGTTTGACTGTTAACCCTTGCTTTGTTACTGGAAAAATGGATTAAAATGGAAAATTTGCCAAAAAAGTGAAATTCAAAAATTTCATCTCCATTTTCCATTAATTCTTGTGGAACACCTAAAGGGTTAACAAAGTTTGTAAAATCAGTTTTAAATAGCTTGAGGGGTGTAGCTTCTTAGATGGGGTCACCTTTTTGGAGTTTCTACTCTAGGGGTGCATCAGGGGGGCTTCAAATAGAACATGGTTTCAAAAAACCAGTCCAGCAATATCTGCCCTCCAAAAACCATATAGCATTGCTTTCCTTCTGCGCCCTGCCCTGTGCCCGTACAGCAGTTTACGACCACATATCGGGTGTTTCTGTAAACTACAGAATCAGGGCAATAAATATTAATATTGAGTTTTGTTTGGCTGTTAACCCTTGCTTTGTTAGCAGAAAAAAATGATTAAAATGGAAAATCTGCCAAAAAAGTGAAATTCTGAAATTTCATCTCCTTTTTCCATTAATTCTTGTGGAACACCTAAAGGGTTAACTTTTGTAAAATGAGTTTTGAATACCTTGAGGGGTGTAGTTTCTAAAATGGGGTCATTTTGGGGTGGTTTCTATTATGTAAACCCCACAAAGTGACTTCAGACCTGAACTGGTCCTTAAGAGGTGGGTTTTGGAAATTTTCTAAAGAATTTCTAGATTTGCTTCTAAACTTCTAAGCATTTCTAACGTCCCCAAATAATAAAATGACATTCACAAAATGATCCAATCATGAAGTAGACACACGGGGAATGTAAAGTAATAACTATTTTAGAAGGTATCACTATCTGTTTTAAAAGCAGAGAAATTGAAATTTTGAAAATTGCTAATTTTTCAAAATTTTGGGTAAATTTTGTATTTTTTTTTTATAAATGAAAATAAAATATTTTGACTTAAATTTACCACTGTCATGAAGTACCATATGTGATGTGAAAACAATCTCAGAATGGCCTGGATAAGTAAAAGCGTTCCAAAGTTATTACCACATAAAGTGACACTGGTCAGATTTGCAAAATTAGGCCGGGTCAGGAAGGGGGCAAAAAATGACATTGAATAACAGTATTGAATGCACACTATATGGTAGTATATGGTAGTGCTCTTCGGATACTATGTAGAAGGATTTTCTAGGCAGTAGATTATTTAGATACTGAATGCCAGTTTTATTCGGGCACTGAATGGAAGTACTATATGTAAATTATATGGCAGTAATATGTGGCCACTGTGTGTTAGTATTATATGGATACTGTATAGAAGAATTATATAGGCATAGTGATTTTATTTAGAGACTGAATGGCAGTTTTATTTGGACATTGAATAGAAATATGGTGCGTGAAATACATGGTAGCATGTGGACACTATATAAAAGGCCTATTTGGATAGTGTATGGAAGAATTATATAGGTAGCATTATTTAGATAGTATTATGTGTGAACTATATAGAAGTATTATGTGGACACTGTGTGGCAATATTGGATAGCATAAAATAATTAAAGAGGCACTGTTTATTAGTATTATTCAGACACTGATGGCAGTATTGAGTGTGAAATATGCAGTATTCTGGTCACAATGTTAAGTTGGCGGCCTGTGCTAACCGCCCTCCAGCTCTCCCGGGCGAGCATTGGCACCACCTAACTCAACCAGCCTCCAGTCCGGACCCACTACTCTTCGACTGTTTCCCTCCGGTGGGCCCAACTGCCAGGGTCTTCTGGTCCTCTACAGGTCACAGCCTTCTTCCTGCTTGCTAGGAATCTCCCTTCTGCTCACAGAGCTTGCACATGTTCCCTGGCTCTTAAAGGGCCAGTACCACACCCTAATTCACTCAAGTCAATGGCTGGTCACCTCTGGGTATTTACGGCACCTTCCCCTGGGCTTTCTAGCTTGCTAGTTCCTGCCAAGGTGTGATATATCTGTTTGACTGCCTGTGTACCAACTTCTGCCTGATTCCTGGATTCTGTCCCGCTGCCTGACCTTTATATTGACCTTCCACTGTCTGCTCTGACCTCAGACCGGTTCCCGTATTGCTTGTACATGGACTGCACTGACCTCAGACTGTCCCTGACTACGATACTGCCTTGCACTGGTGTTTCTGACCTCCACGGGTCATCTGTCAAGCAAACGGAGAGGTAGGGGCCTGGTGGTTCCCCAGCAGCAAGGTCCAAATTCAAGTACAAACAGGGGGACTGCCAGGATAACTCCCTTAAGTTTAGTCCAAAGTCAAATCTGTTGGTTGACACAATGGTTCCACACCCACTGCTGTAATGTTCACTATATGGTGGTGCTATTTGGAAACTGTATGGAATAATTATGTAGGCCATGTCATTTGAATGGCAGATTTATATGGGCTCTGTGTGGTAATTTTTTGGATGTATAAAAGAATTAAATGAAAGAAATATATAGACACTGTAGGGCGGTATTATTTTATTTGGGCATTAGGCACTATGCGGTAATACTATTTGGATATTGTATGGCGGAATTATATACTCTACAGTAGGCATTGTCTGGTGGTATTATTTGCATACTGAATAACAGTTTTATTTGGGCACTGAATGGCAGTACTATATGTGAAATATATGGCAATGTTATGTGGACAATAAATGGTTGAATTTAGTGTTGAGTGAATCGAAGTCCAGGAAGTGGACTTCGATCAGAATTTCAGGAACCATTCAGGGACCACAAAGTCGAATTTCCTCGTGCTTTGTGGTAACTAATCAATTTCCCCTAAAATCACAGTAAAAAAAACAAAAATTCATACTCAACTCATCCACTTGTGAGCAAAGATTGAAGATCCCACGCGAAATTTCGTGCATGGTGACGTATGATGATGTCATCATGTACCATGCCAGATTTAAAGCTGAATCTTCAATCAAGATGCCTGAGGCGGGCTGTTCGCAATCAAATGGATAAGGTGAGTATTTTTTTTTTTTTAACAGATTAACCCCTGACAGCCCTTAATGGTCATCTCAGATGCCGCGATCAGCGATGAAGGTGGCATCTAAGAGGTTCAATGACGGGGAGCGGGGTAATTAGTCACAAAGTAAAGTTCTTTGAGAAATTTGGGGAAGTAGCTGAATCGAATTTTTGAGAACTTCACTCATCTCTAGTAGAATTATTTAGATATTATATGATGGATCTATGTAGGCGTTGTATGACAGTATTATTTGGGCTCTGTCATGTACAGAAACATGCATTCAGTGTATATCTGTGTTTTATCTGTGTATTTCGAAATGATGAGAACTGTCTAAAATGGCAAATGAGGGCCTTACGTTCTACCCCAGGTCCTATTATCTTCTCTAAGAGATAAAATGAGTTCTCCTGTAAATATCTTAGGGGGAAAGATGCCGCACTGCACCCCCCCCCCCCCCCCACACACACATAATAAAGTGCAAATGAGTTGAGTCCAAACCTGCTGTAACTTTATACCATTATGTGTGATCTGTTCTGGATGGCGGTGTTATTTCTGCCTTGACAATAGAGGATGTGTTTGTGTGAACGGTTCCGGTGTGTGCTTCATGTCCAGATGAATGAGGTCCTGTTCCTCTCTGTTTAGAAAAATGACAATGAGTTATGAAAACATTTATCTGAGGCTGATGCTTGGGCATTGGGAATCTGCATTAACAACGAGGCTTGTGTCGGTGCATGAAGTGCATGGAGGGGAATGGTTGTAATGCCAAAGGGCCCTGAAAAAGCCGCATGGAATCTGTTTATCTCTGGAATTTGTAAAAATGTGGCTGATGTGAGATCAAAGCATGGTTGGTGGCTGGAAGTATGTATTACAACAGGTTTCACAAGCATCCCTAGAGTAATGTAATCCAAGCTGTGGCTCTCTAGTTGGTGCAAAACCACAGCTTCCAGCATGCCCTGGGAAGTAGCGAAGCATTTGTAGACCACTTTTGGAGACCATAGATGGAGGCTGGAAGGCCATGCTGAAAGTTGTAGTTTTGCAACAGTTGTAGAGAGCTTGGTGACCACAGAAAGCGGCAGCATGGGCATTCTAGGAGTTGTAGCTTTGCAAAATAGTTAGAGTGCTACAGGTAGGAAACCACTGTTGGAGACCACAGGTGGAGACTGGAAGACCATGCTGAAAGTTGTAGTTTAGCAACAGCTGGTGGAGGGCCATGGGTTGGAAACCAAAGAAGGTGTCTGCTAGGAGTTGTAGTTGCACAAAAGCTGTGGAGAGAGAAAATTACAGATTTTGTAGATGACCACTGGTTGGACACCACTGATCTATAGGATATTAGATAGACATTTTTTGGCAGAGCTAACCTATTTTGAGGGATGTCTTATGTCCACCATACTCATCAGATCATCCTAACATCCCATCAACATAAGTTGGATCTTTCGATAACTAATATCCAGGAGAGAACTGAGAGTGGTCTAGACCCTTGTTAGGCATGAACACAAGAACAGCCATGGGTCCTCTATATCATCACTCTAGTGCCATTATGAAGGTGTTGGGTTGCATTGGAGAAGATTTACACAGTCCAAGTAGGTCCATGGCATAACCGTCCCATCAGATTTCAGGGTCTCTACCTCAGAAGGCCCACCTCCAACCTCCAACCATGGATCCTGGGCAGGTACGTCTTGACCAAGCGGCGCTCAGCCATGAAGTGTTCTGTGCTCTTCTAATGTCCTAGTCCCACCTAGGACGCAACCCATCCAGTGTAACACTATGGCATCCGCATGTGTGACCCCTGAACTCAGCCAAGCTTGATGCCCACCAATGTAGTCTTAAAGGTATAGTACATCTCAAATGTAGTGACTGCAAATACATGTCTCCACATATAATACACAGATTCATACGCCAGTCTTAATAAAAAGTGTGCTGGAGTAAGATACGGCAAATTTCTTAAGACACACAGGACCCTCCCACTGAACCCCAACCACCATTGTTTTGGACAGGAACAGTATAAAATGATGAAAAGTCTTACATTTTTGCACTAGAGATGAGCAAACCACTCAAGATTTGTCAATGGTCCAGTTTGGCAAATCTTTGAAAATGTTTGGTTTGGACCTGAATCGGTTTGGGCTGAACCAAATTTGCTCCAGTTGCCCTGAAAGTTGGTATATAACCCCCTCTAGCCTCCTAGGACTCATTATTTTTAGGAAAACTTATCTCTTTTCGTTTATTTTTATGATTTTTTTACTCTACCCCCTCCCAAAGTTCTGGAGCCCAATGACAGCAATAGCAAATTATGTGACACTGACATACATAGCTATGGGTAAACGCATGTTTGATGAGGTTAACATACAGTGTGTTTAAAAACTCTGACTGCTCTCACACAAGTTGTCAACAGGGAGACACTCTTGACTATAGGCTGTAGGGCATGGTGGGGTTTTCTTGCCACTTCTTAGGAAAAAGGAAGGCATCCCTCTTGGAAGGGGCAGTGAAGACTGAAAGGACTCCACAGAAAGCCTTCTCTGCGGCTGCAAGGAGGAGGAGCAGGAGGAATGCTGTGACCCCTGGCTCCACGGCACAGTGTCGGACTCTGAAGTCACCTCTACATCATCCTCCTGCGATTGAGTGAGCCATCTAATCCCCAATCTCATCCTCTTTCTCCTTAATTATAATGTTGCCCCTTTCCAAAGCCAGCAGGGACAACTGCGGACTACTACTACTACATTCTGGCTTTGGGTCTTTCGTTTGGAACCTTTCTGTAGCCATTTTTGGAGAGAGATCATGTGATCAGAGATCATGTGATCAATGCAGGGGGCGTGGCTCAGCACTGTATTTGATCCCGTGCTGAGCCACGCCCCTGCACTGATCACATGACGGTGATGTCACCCCAGGTCCTTCGGCTTTTCAACAGTTCGGGTTCGTGGAAGCCGCCCCTTATGGATTCCATATGCCGGGATAGTCCGCGGTAGTGGAATCCATAACGGGATGCGGCGATTACCACAACCCGAACGCCGAACTATTTTTTAAAGTTCGCTCATCACTACCAATGATCCATGTGTGTTTAGACCACATTATGGTGTTTTTTATAAACAGCTGTGTGATTTTGTTTTCTGATATCAAAACGTCAGAAAAACCGAGAAAAGCTTCAGCATGCTGCATTTTTCAAATGATCCAAAAAACGACACATAATGAACAAAAAGGCTACTGTGTCCTGCATTTCTTATTTTCCAGATCTGCACCGATAAGGCTATCCGGTTCAGAACGGATCCGTTTGCATTACCTTTTAAAAAAAATGTCAAAGTCAAAACTGATCCGTCCTAACTTACATTGAAAGTCAATGGGGGACGGATCCGTTTTTAAATGCGCCATATTGTGTGACATTGTAAGTCAGGACAGATCCGTTTAGCTCCGCATCGTCAGACGGACACCAAAGCGTTTTGGTGTCCGTCTCCAGAACGGAATGGAGGCGGAACAGAGCTAAACTGATGCATTCTGAGCGGATCCTTATCCATTCAGAATGTATTGGGGCTGAACTGATCCGTTTTGGACCATTTGTGAGATCCCTGAAACGGATCTCACAAATGGAATCCAAAACGCAGGTGTGAAGATAGCCTAACATCTGGCACCAAAAAAACAAAATGCAGTAAAAAAAAACAACTATGTGTGAACCCACCCTTTCTATTCTCCTTTTGCATGAAAGGACCAGCTCTCATACAGAAGACCATGTTCACTACAACTTGGAGTGGTTGCCCCAGTAGCTTTGACCATCTCTCTAATATATATATATTTATACAGTATGTATAGTATACAGTGTTTCATGTTTTATTTACATTTGTTGCACCACGTCTTTTACGTCTCAATCTGGAGAACACACAAGTCTCCTCAGGGTCTCCCGCCTGAGTGTAAATAATTTAGCTGGTAACGAGGGAATATAAACTGTATATCTTTGTTGCACCTTCTGTATCTTTGCCCCATACGGAGTTATCTGTCGAGATTTATATCTTGATTTGCATTTCATTGCATATAAGGAAAGTTTGCTTAAATCTGAATCTGGGAACCCAAGGTGGACGCCATAACAACTTATGAAGAAACTTGCACCGGCTTTCCCTTAGCCCTGAAATACAAATCTGGCGAGATGCATCAATTTTGACGTACATTTGTTTTCCCTTAGTCCTATTAGCAGGACAAGTGGGAATTTCTCCCCTGTGAACTAGTAGGACAGAGGAATTTTTATTGAGAAATAATTCCCTACCAAGTAGTAATTAAATAATTAACATAAAAAAAAACCTCCTATAAAAGGGCTACCCGCCCAAATCACGGTGCTTATTAACAAGAACATAAACAAGGGGGGAAATTTGTGTGCTGCTGATAGGACTAAGGTAAAACAAATTTACGTCAAAATTGACGCTTCCCATACGTCCTACAGCAGCACAAGTGCGGAATTAGCGAGTATCCCAACAAATAGGGAGGGTATTCTAGTATTAGGTCAGATTGACTTACCCACTGTAACACAAAAACACCTTTTTTTTTTTTTATGAGACGGTGGTGGACACAATCGTACGCCCAAACACTGCCCCTTCAGAGCGCCTAGAGTTTAGGCGGTAGTGCATAATAAAAGTGCTGTGGGAGCTCCATGACGCCGCAGCACAAATCTGTTCCAGCGGAAGCAGACTCCTTTCCGCAAAGGAAGTGGATACTGCCCTCGGAGAGTGGGCAGTAACAAAAGACGGAGGCGACACCCCCTGGGCAACAAAAGCTTCCCGGATTGCCTCCTTTACCCATCTACTCAGAGAGGGTTTGGAGGCCTTTAGACCTTTGTTCGTGCCTGCAAAGGATAGTAAAAGGTGTCCGGATCTTCTAAAGTCCGCAGTCCTATCAAGATAAATCTTGAGACTTCTAGCAATGTCCAAGGAAAGAAGAGCTTCTTCTGCAGGCGAAGATGGAGAGGGACATAGGACTGGCAGGGAGATGGTCTGGTTTCGGTTACAGAATGATGGAACCTTAGGAGCAAAGAGGGTATAGGGTTCAGTGGCCGCTAGGGCCTGTAACTCTCCAATCCTTTTTGCCGATGTTATGGCAAGTAAGAATGTGACCTTTAAGGATAAGAACCTAAAGTGCACAGACTCTAGGGATTCAAAGGGGGGAGAGGATAGCCCCTTAAGAACAACCGATAAATCCCACTCATGGATAGGTCTCAGGATTCTAGGTTTTAATCTTTCGGCTTCTTTAAGGAACCCCCTGAGTAGTCGGTCTTCAGACTATGGTCTGCCTAAAAAGGCAGAAAGAGCACTGGTATGGACTCTGAGAGTTGACGGGCTTAGGCTCTTGTCTAGGCTGTCCTGCAGAAACTGTAAGATAGCTGAAAGAGGAGTATCTGAAGAAACTACCTCTTTGCCAGCACACCAATGAAGAAAAATTCTTTGAGTTCTTAAGTACGCCTTCTTTGTAGATTCCGCCCGGGAGTGTGAAATAGTTCTCAAGACCTCTGCAGAAAGCCCACTAGCTTCTAGTAGGGACTGGTCAATCTCCAGGCTGTCAGATTGAGTCTCCCCAGATCTAGGCATGGACCTGTGTCCTGATACACCAGGTCCTGCATTGGGGGAAGCCTCCAGTAATTGCCCTGACTCATCTTTATGAGATGGGTGAACCAAGACCTCTTCGGCCAGAATGGTATTATAGCTATGACCGGGGTCTGGTCTTGTTTGATTTTCGTCAATACCCTTGGTATCATGGAAAGTGGAGGGAATATGTATGCCAGCCTGAACCTCCAGGGTATGTACAGAGCGTCTATTGCCATAGGGTTGTCCTCTTTGTAAAGGGAGCAGAACTTGTCCACCTTCGCGTTCAACCGGGTCGCTATCAAGTCGATCTCCGGAATGCCCCAACGGAGAGTGATCTGGGTGAAGATGTCCTTGTTCAACGACCATTCGCCCGGAACTGGCAGACCCCGACTGAGCCAATCCGCAACAACGTTGAGATCCCCTCTGATGTGAACTGCGAAAAGGTGGGATAGACTGCGCTCTGACCAAGTGAGAATTAAACCAACTTCCTGGAGAAGCGGTTGAGATCTCGTACCTCCCTGTCTGTTGATATACTACTGTTGTACTGTCCGAACGGACTCTCACCGCCTTCCCGCGGATGAGAGGAACGAAATGATAGAGAGCTTGACGTACGGCTCTCAGTTCTCTCATATTGGATGAGAGAAGCCTCTCCTGTGGAGTCCAAGTACCTTGTATTGGACTGTCTTCCAGATGGGCTCCCCAACCTAGGAGGGAGGCGTCTGTGGTCAACGTGATCCAACGAGGTTGAATCAAGGACCTCCCATCTAATAGGTTCCTGCACCATCTGAGGGAGGACCAGACTTTGACAGACAGGGAGTGCGTCTTGTCCAACCCCTTGGGGTTGCGATTCCAGACTGTCAACACTTCCTTTTGAATGGACGAAGGTGCCAAAGGGCCATGGAACTGCTTTCGCGGACGCTGACATGTGGCCCAACATCTTCGTAAGTGTTCTGATGGTCACACGCCGTGGTGCCATGAGGAACTGTGCGGCTTCTCTGACTCCGGAGAGAGAAAGAGCGTCATCTCCTAAGAGTCGACAATGAAGCCCAGAAACACCCTGGTAGTGGAGGGCAGGATTTGGGACTTCTCCCAATTTATTAACCAGCCCAACAGCTGGAGAGTCTGAAGAGCCAACTGAAGATGGGACTGAAGAACATCTAGAGAAGCGGCTTTTAAGAGCCAGTCGTCTAGGTATAGCACGATTTCTAGCCCCTGAAGCCTGAGCTTGGCAACGACCGGAGCCACAACCTTGGTGAAGGTGTGGGGAGCAGAAGAGATGCCAAAGGGTTGAACAGCAAACTGATAGTGCTTTACTACACCCTTTATGGAGACCGCAACTCTTAAGAACTTCCGATGAGAAGGATGAATTGGGACGTGGAGATAAGGGTCCTTTGAATCTATGGTGACCATAAGGTCCCCGGGATTTAAGATGTTGAGCAAAGAACGAATGGTCTCCGTACGAAAACGCTTCTTCCTTATGAAGCGATTTAGATAGCTTAGATCTATTATCATGCGCCAATACCCCGAAGGCTTCGGGACCAGAAAAATGGGGGAATACACCCCTTGCCCCTGCTAGTGGGAGGAGACTTCCTCCAGGCTCGCTTCTGAAGATACAGGAGAACCGCGTCCTCCAAGATCTTCTGTTTGGGTTAGAGTAGAACCCGGGTTAACAAAAACGGGGGCGGGACACGTAGTCTATCATGTAGCCAGACAAAATTATATTGAGGACCCACTGGTCCGGAATCTCCTGTAGCCAAGCCCGTTGAAAAAAACGAAGACGACCTCCTACTGGAGGAGAAATTAAAGTCCGTGTGTCGCACAACGGGCCTGGAGGGGAAGGGGGAGGGGAAGCGGGAGAGTCATAGGTCCGCTCTGTGATCTTTACCGCGACCGCAACCTTTTCCTCGCCTAGAGGACTCCTGGCGCCTCTGGGACCTGGAGGGATCTTGGGGTCTGGAACTTCTAGCCGGTGAAGAAGCTGGGAGGCAGATGAGCGAAGCGCCGGGGTACATGCAGGTAAGCTTTGACCCCCCGCGCCGCCACTAAAACGGGAACCCGCCGCAATTAGCAGAGGAGCTACACCAAGTAGGTGCAATAAAATAACAGGGGACACACAGACCCTCATAAATGGTAGGAAAAAGAAAATTACAAAAAAAGACAGGGAAAACCCTGTCTGGCTGTCCAACTGTCCACAGGGACATGGAAAAAAAGCACCGTGTGGCACTTTTATAGGAGTTTTTTTTTTCTGTTAACTATTTAATTACTACTTGGTAGGGAATGTATTTCTCAATAAAAATTCCACTGTCCTACTAGTTCACAGGGGAGAAATCCACACTTGTGCTGTTGTAGGACGTAAGGGAACTTTGTTGACAACCCCTTTAAGAACTCAAATGGTGGTCATAGCGGTTGTCACCCAGCTTTCCTGGAAACAGATATATGAGAGAATATAATTTTTTCTTGTAAGAGGGCTCCTCAGCCACTCATAGTCCTAATGATCGTTTCCCCTAAATTAAATGAATCATTAAAAAAGAGATCAGAAGTGACGTTGAGAACTGCTGGTGGGAGGATGATGGTCAATTGGTTCTTGTGTTCTCTGAAATATATTCTTTATCTTACGCAATATATTCTTTTTTCCAAAAAGAAAAAAATAAATAAATAAAATGCTAAAACTTTTTCTAAAGTTACTTTCACACTAGCGTTTTTGCTGGATCTTTTAGGGTTCAGCAAAAACGCTTCCATTACTGATAATACATCCATTATGAACAGATTCGGTTGTATTATCTTTAACATAGCCAAGATGGATCCGTCATGAACTCCATTGAAAGTCAATGGGTGGACGGATCCGTTTTCTGTTGTGTCAGATAGAGTCAGAGAAAACGGATCCGTCCCCATTGACTTGCATTGTGGGTCATGACTGATCCGTTTTGCTCCGTATTCCAGGACGGAAAGAAAACCGCAGCATACTGCTCTCCGGTATGAGAACGGAACAAAATGCTTTTTGGAGCGCTTTGTTGTGTCCAGTTACGTTTTGTCCCCATTGACAATGATTGGGGACAAAATGGAAACGTTTTTCTCCTGTATTGAGACCCTATGACGGATCTCGAAACCGGAAAATAGAAACGCTAGTGTGAAAGTAGTCTAGTAAGAATTTTGCAGGGAACTGAATAGCTGCTCAAGTCAAAAAAGTCAATTTGTAACAAAAGGAAGAGTCCGAGCAAAAGTGATACATTGTATTATATATAGTGTGAGGGGGGGGGGGAGCATGACACACAGATTTAGAGAACACCAAATAAAACATCCTTGTGTCAATGTCCACCCCCTTGGGGGATATCAGGTGTGCCCACAGTCAGTGGCGTAACTAGAACTGACTGGGCCCCACAGCACATTTCTGAACTGGCCCCTTCCCCCAGCAGCCCCCTCCTCCCATCCAACCCTCACTCCTATGGCAAGTCAAGGACGTTCTCTCAGAACCAGGCCGGCAGCCCTCCGTCCATTTCCTACACATATATGCTGTATGTCATGTCACTGTATAATACTGTTGAGGGGAAACTGACAATAAAATCTTTCAGTCCTCCTCCACGGTGGGCCCCTTCTAAGTTTGGGTCCCATCCCCTGCTTCCCCTGTACCTAGGCCTATGCTCACAGTCTTCCTTTAAGTGGTGAAGTTAGAGTTTGTCACTTTACTCTGCCTTACAGGAATAAATAAGAATCCCTTCAAAAAGTCTGTCTAAAAGTCAGTTTTTTATCTGCTCCTGTGAAAGCTGTGTGATGACCAGTATGGCCTCCCTTAAAGATGTCACTCACTATATGGAAATTAGAAGCCCTTTGAGGACATTTTTGATCGAGAATATGTAGGGCCCATCTACCAGTGACAAGGTGGCTTCTAACAGACTTGCCTCTTCACAAATTTCAGGGTAGAGTAGGATCCAGCTATGAGATACTCTGACTAAAAGCACCAGCGGATGGGCGGGAGCGCACGGCTTGATTTAAATAGGGAAAGCCACTCAAATGTACAATGCACTGGAGAGTTAGACCAGTCAATGCCAAATCAAACAAGGACTACAAGTAGCAGCACACTGCTTTATGATGGGATATGTTATAGCACAACTGGCTTACAATTACTGTCCAGGATTCTATGAATGTTGGGTGGCAACCCATTTTATTTATGACATCACTGTGTGCATTATCCCTGTACTGTGACATCACTGTGTATATTATCCCTGTACTGTGACATCACTGTGTTTATTATCCCTGTACTGTAACATCACTGTGTTTATTATCCCTGTACTGTAACATCACTGTGTTTATTATTACTGTACTGTGACATCACTGTGTTTATTATCCCTGTACTGTGACATCACTGTGTTTATTATCCCAGTACTGTGACATCACTGTGTGCATTATCTCTGTGCTGTGACATCACTGTGTTTATTATCCCTGTACTGTGACATCACTGTGTTTATTACCCCTGTACTGTGACATCACTGTGTTTATTATCCCTGTACTGTGACATCACTGTGTTTATTATCCCTGTACTGTGACATCACCGTGTGTATTATCCCTGTACTGTGACATCACTGTGTTTATTATCCCTGCACTGTGACATCACTGTGTTTATTATCTCTGTACTGTGACATCACTGTGTTTATTATCCCTGTACTGTGACATCACTGTGTTTGTTATCTCTGTACTGTGACATCACTGTTTATTATCTCTGTACTGTGACATCACTGTGTGTATTATCCCTGTACTGTGACACCACTGTGTTTATTCTCCCTGTACTGTGACATCACTGTGTTTATTATCCCTGTACTGTGACATCACTGTGTTTATTATCCCTGTACTGTGACATCACTGTGTTTATTATCCTGTACTGTGACATCACTGTGTTTATTATCTCTGTACTGTGACATCACTGTGTTTATTATCCCTGTACTGTGACATCACTGTGTTTATTATCTTTGTACTGTGACATCGCTGTGTTTATTATCCCTGTACTGAGACATCACTGTGTTTATTATCCCTGTACTGTAACATCACTATGTTTATTATCCCTGTACTGTGACATCACTGTGTTTATTATCCCTGTACTGTGACATCACTATGTTTATTATCCCTGTACTGTGACATCACTGTGTTTATTATCTCTGTACTGTGACATCACTGTGTTTATTATTCCTGTACTGTGACATCACTGTGTACATGCTCGTTGTACTGTGACATCACTGTGTTTATTATCCCTGTACTGTGACATCACTGTGTATATTATCTCTGTACTGTGACATCACTGTGTTTATAATCCCTGTACTGTGACATCACTGTGTTTATTATCTCTGTACCGTGACATCACGTTGTTTATTATCTCTGTACCGTGACATCACGTTGTTTATTATCCCTGTACTGTGACATCACTGTGTTTATTATCCCAGTACTGTGACATCACTGTGTTTATTATCCCTGTACTGTGACACCACTGTGTTTATTATCCCAGTACTGTGACACCACTGTGTTTATTACCCCTGTACTATGACATCACTGTGTTTATTATCCCTGTACTATGACATCACTGTGTTTATTATCCCAGTACTGTGACACCACTGTGTTTATTACCCCAGTACTATGACATCACTGTGTTTATAATTCCTGTACTGTGACATCACTGTGTACATGCTCGTTGTACTGTGACATCACTGTGTTTATTATCCCTGTACTGTGACATCACTGTGTTTATTATCCCTGTACTATGACATCACTGTGTTTATTATCCCAGTACTGTGACACCACTGTGTTTATTACCCCAGTACTATGACATCACTGTGTTTATTATCCCTGTACTGTGACATCACTGTGTTTATTATCCCTGTACTATGACATCACTGTGTTTATTATCTCTGTACTGTGAAATCACTGTCTTTATTATCCCTGTACTGTGACATCACTGTGTTTATTATCTCTGTCCTGTGACATCACTGTGTTTATTATCTCTGTACTGTGAGATCACTGTGTTTATTATCTCTGTACTGTGACATCACTGTGTTTATTATCCCTGTACTGTGACATCACTGTGTTTATTATCCCTGTACTGTGACATCACTGTGTTTATTATTCCTGTACTGTGACATCACTGTGTTTATTATCCCTGTACTGTAACATCACTGTGTTTATTATCCCTGTACTGTGACATCACTGTGTTTATTATCTCTGTACTGTGACATCACTGTGTTTATTATCCCTGTACTGTGACATCACTGTGTTTATTATCCCTGTACTGTGACATCACTGTGTGTATTATCCCTGTACTGTGACATCACTGTGTTTATTATCCCTGTACTGTGACATCACTGTGTTTATTATCCCAGTACTGTGACACCACTGTGTTTATTACCCCTGTACTATGACATCACTGTGTTTATTATCCCTGTACTATGACATCACTGTGTTTATTATCCCAGTACTGTGACACCACTGTGTTTATTACCCCAGTACTATGACATCACTGTGTTTATTATCCCTGTACTGTGACATCACTGTGTTTATTATCCCTGTACTATGACATCACTGTGTTTATTATCTCTGTACTGTGACATCACTGTGTTTATTATCCGTGTACTGGGACATCACTGTGTTTATTATCTCTGTCCTGTGACATCACTGTGTTTATTATCTCTGTACTGTGAGATCACTGTGTTTATTATCTCTGTACTGTGACATCACTGTGTTTATTATCTCTGTACTGTGACATCACTGTGTTTATTATCCCTGTACTGTGACATCACTGTGTTTATTATCCCTGTACTGTGACATCTCTGTGTTTATTATTCCTGTACTGTGACGTCACTGTGTTTATTATCCCTGTACTGTAACATCACTGTGTTTATTATCCCTGTACTGTGACATCACTGTGTTTATTATCTCTGTACTGTGACATCACTGTGTTTATTATCCCTGTACTGTAACATCACTGTGTTTATTATCCCTGTACTGTAACATCACTGTGTTTATTATCCCTGTACTGTAACATCACTGTGTTTATTATCTCTGTACTGTGACATCACTGTGTTTATTATCCGTGTACTGGGACATCACTATGTTTATTATCTCTGTACTGTGACATCACTGTGTGTATTATCCCTGTACTGTGACATCACTGTGTTTATTATCTCTGTACTGTGACATCACTGTGTTTATTATCTCTGTACTGTGACATCACTGTGTTTATTATCCCTGTACTGTGACATCACTGTGTTTATTATCCCTGTACTGTGACATCACTGTGTTTATTATCCCTGTACTGTGACATCACTGTGTTTATTATCCCTGTACTGTGACATCACTGTGTTTATTACCCCTGTACTGTGACATCACTGTGTTTATTATCTCTGTACTGTGACATCACTGTGTGTATTATCCCTGTACTTTGACATCACTGTGTTTATTATCTCTGTACTGTGACATCACTGTGTTTATTACCCCTGTACTGTGACATCACTGTGTTTATTATCTCTGTACTGTGACATCACTGTGTTTATTATCTCTGTACTGTGACATCACTGTGTTTATTATCCCTGTACTGTGACATCACTGTGTTTATTATCCCTGTACTGTGACATCACTGGGTTTATTATCCCTGTACTGTGATATCACTGTATTTATTATCACTGTACTGTGGCATTATACATTTTGCATTATCCCTGTGTTTTGCAGGGACAAAAATAATCAAAATTAGAGATGAACGATTTTTTCCAAAATCCGATTCGGCCGATTCGCATAATTTTTTGAAAAATTTGGTTCGATCCAGCGAATCGCATTAAAAAATGTCTGTTTCCAGGCTACATAGAGCCTATATAGTGGTGTAGAACACTGTGCCTTGCAGTTACATGCATAGGGAGTCTGCTGTGGTAGTGAAATAATAATGTGAGTCCGTATGACATGCAGATGACAGGCGTCGCTCTTAGAATCACCGCACACTTCACTTATTTGGGCATTTACGGGGCCAAAACTGACTAAATAGCAGTGTGTCATCCACAGATCCTCCATAACAGTGTCATCCACAGATCCTCCATAACAGTGTCATCCACAGATCCCCCATAACAGTGTCATCCACAGGTCCCCCATAACAGTGTCATCCACAGATCCCCCATAACTGTGCCATCTACAGATCCCCCATAACAGTGTCATCCACAGATCCCCATAACAGTGTCATCCACAGATCCCCCCCATAACAGTGCGTCATCCACAGATCCCCCATAACAGTGTCATCCACAGGTCCCCCATAACAGTGTCATCCACAGATCCCCCATAGCAGTGTGTCATCCACAGATCCTCCATAACAGTGTCATCCACAGATCCCCCATAGCAGTGTCATCAACAGATCCCCCATAACAGTGTGTCATCCACAGATCCCCCATAACAGTGTCATCCACAGATCCCCCATAACAGTGCGCCTGAGCACTGAGGAGAGACTGAAAGGAAGCGAAAGAATCCGCAGGAGCAAGCAGAGGACAGCACAGCAGACGACTGAATAGCTTCTTTTGTAAGTAAACAGTGTTAATATAAATGTAGTTTAGTTTAATGTCTGTTTTTGTCTTTTATTATATTCTGGCTTTTGATTTTGCTTAATGTTTTTTAAGTTATGTATGATGCTTTTTGATAATAAATAAATGTAAATGTATTGGTAAATGTAGTAGTATTAGTTGCACACACCAACAACACCCACAGGGTTATTTCACAAAAAGGTGAAGAGTTTGGAGAAGTCAGGAGAAGTGAACAATATAGGACAACATAGCTGATGTCAGCTCACTTTCCTATTCAGTTATGTTGTCCTAGATTGTTCCCTTCTCCAAACTCCTCACCCTTTTGTGAATAAGCCGGTGAGCGTCTGTTCGTTGGTCTTCTTTAGTGACATGTTTAACATATGGGAATTTTTACACAGCCCTGGTGTTTGCTGGAACTGCTTTAAACTATAAAGAAAAGTTTTCGAGAGTGTTTCTCTCTTTCTCAGGTCTGAAGCAATAACGAGGAAGAAAGGGAACCTCTTGAAAGCTTGTCTTTTAAGTATTAGGTTAGTACAATAAAAAGGTATCCCTGCATACCGCAATACACTCATTTTGTAATCTTATTTATATATACTTATTTCGTTTTTTTTCAGTAGTAGCTCAGGCCTCTCGCTGCGACTCCTGCTGCCACACACCCTTACTCTGCTGCGACCTGTGCCTGCGCCAGAAACATTTAGACCTCTGCCCCTCCCCTGTGCAGGGCCTCGCACCTCTCTGTATGACATACTGTTAGATCAAATAAATAAATAAATGAATAAATAAAAAGGAAATTAAAACACCCCAAAAAAGTCTGTAATTTTCTCACTTCACCACACAACGGCAAATGTTTTTTTTTGTGCCACTAATACACGCCAAAAAGGGCTTTAGAACATATAACTGCACCACTGAAAGGCAAATATATATATATATTTTTTCACTTATACACTCCACAAAAGGCTTTAGAATATATAACTGCACCGCTGAATGGCAAATATATTTTTCTTTTGCCACTAATACACGACAAAAAAGGGCTGTAATTTTCGCTCTTCACCACACAACGGCTAATAAGCCCTCTTATCCCACTAACACAAGCCAAAAAATGCTTTAGAACATATAACTGCACCGCACAAGGTCAAATAAGACGTAGAAATATTTCCTTGTAATAAACCCTGTTAATGCCGGTATCAAACACCACTTGCACCCTAATAAGAACTGTTTGCTGGAATTACAGAGCTGTATAATGGCACTTTGTGTCCCCAGTCAGTGCAGCAAGGTGTAATAGGATTGTTCCTATTACCCAGGCTGTAACCTCCCTTACTGAACCCTGTTCAACATAAATGCTGTGGAATGATTTCTCCCTATCCTTTCCCTACACCTTGAATCATCTTTCCCTGCACTTGTAAATAATTTTTTTGGCACAATTAAGTCTTTCCTAGCACTGTCCCTAGCGCCTGCTGACGTCTCTCCTTCCTTGCACTAAGTGCACTGGAAAATGGCTGAATCCAAGATGACTGAGGCTATTTATAGGGCTGTGACATCACAGAGCTGGCTGGCTGCTGATTGGCTGCATGCATGGCATTATGGGTGATGCTGCCTTCCCAGAGTTCCTTGCCCCATGTCCTCACACGTGCAGCAGCCATTTTAGTAAAAAATGCAATTCGTTACCGCGAAGCGTGAGGAAATTCGGATTCGGTGCAAATCCAATTTTTCCTGAAATTCGGATCTAATTCCACTTCGTCAACTTCGATTCGCTCATCTCTAATCATAATAATTCTTCTTCTGAGCTGAAAGTGGTCATTGTGGAACGGGCCCCATGACAAGTTTTGCTACGGGATCCTTTGGTTACTTATTAGGCCCTTGTGTGGCAAATGTAGTCTCCTGCAATACTTGACAATTCAGCTCTTGGAGCTACAGTATGTTGAACCTGTGCCTAATGTCTGCAAAACACTATGGCCGCCACTGGTGACGCAACTACATTGACCTCACTGATGGCCATAAGGAAATACCTTTATGCTGTATGACTAAGAAAAAGTCTTGTTAGAACATTTGGACTCCGTGGGGGGAATTTTTTTTAAGACTGGCATTTCTTACGCAGGTACTGTATATGATATGCCAAGGTGCACTCCAGTTTTCTACCGCAAGTTTTGATAAATCTGGCTGCGTAGATACAGACCTGTACATGCTCTGGACAAAAAGTTGCAATTTTATTTGGCGGGCCTTCTGGATTATTGGGTCCTGGATTAAAAAAAAACCTAATTAGATTAAGAAATAAGGTGAATCGGCGAACACTGAGCATTTACTAAAATACCATTTCCCTGATTAGTCTCAGAGGACACTGCCGGGAACGTCTACATATTGAGCTGACAGGCCCTGTGTGCCACTGGAAAGTATGCCAGACGCTTGACTTTTCAAACCCTGGCACTGACCCAACGTAAGAAAATGAGCCTGAGAAAATGTTGAGGGAGCCAGGAAGGACAGATCTGCAAAAAGGGAGGAAGAATCTCATCCTAATGTGACAGTCACCAGCCTTGCTACATCCATCCCCGGCATCTGAGAGCGATTGTGAGGTCAGGTACTGTCACTGGGAGCTGGTATCATATCGTTAAATTAATGCAGCAGTAATGTGAAGAAATCAATCAAGTACAGTATAAATAGTCACTCCGTACAGAAATACAGTACATTTCTCTTCTAAAGTGATTGAGCTAATAAAACAAGCCATTTACTCACTGTTTCATTTACTGTTCCCAGGGACCAAAAATGTAAAATAGGGCATTCCCTCCTAGCGTGGACCCTTGGCGGACTTCCCACCGTGATGCCTCTTTATTTTTAGTATTACACATTCTTGTACACTCCTAGGGGGCTGGACTGACACCACAAAGCCCCACCTCTGAGCACCAGTTTTAGAATCAGTGCTTAGTGCCTCTTGACCAATAGAGGTCAAGGTCTGTGTAAAGTAAAGAAAAAACCTTTATTCACCTTTTTTTTAATTTAATTAATTTTTTATTATTATATAGAAAATTACAAAAAAAGTAACAGTATTATCACAATCTATATAAGGAACCTGTTTCTTCTACAAAACAGTTTTCTATACACATATACAGGATTACAATACATTGCATCACATTAAAAATTACATTATTTATAGCTTTTTTCCCTCCCCCCATCCCTTATTCCCATATCCACACTCCCACCTGGCTGTCTCGGCGGTCATCGATAGGAATCAAGAACACCCCCAGGGTCAGATTCAAAAACAAAAAAACAAAAATGGAAAAAAAAATAATAATAAATAAATTTAAATTTAGTTCGTCCATTATAAATTATTATTTGTTTTCAGATAATCTTCATTTTTCCTGGTCCTTTCCAATAGATTCGTCCATTCTTTACTATCCGGATGTTTGTCCGACCACCATTCTCTCGCAATAATGACCCTTGCTATCATTAACCCTTTCTCCCAAATGACTTTTGTCTCTTATTCAATGGGGAATATAACCCAAAACAGCTACGGTAATTTCTATTGGGAGGAATATGCAAGATTCCCTACTAAGTTCATAAAACACCTTGGTCCAGTATGCTGTATTAAAGGGCAACTCCAAATCAAATGTTTAAGGTCGGCGTTTTCTGTTTTACATTTCCAGCATCTAGAGTCTTGCTTTCTGTATATCTTACCTAATAACTGGGGAGTTATATATATTCTGTGAATTATATTAAACTGAATGATCCTAAAGTTACTGGATATCGTTGCCTTCTTAATACTCCTATATGTATTCCTCCAATCCAGCGTGTTGGTGCCAATCTCTTGTGCCCATTTACCTTCACTCTTATATTTGCTTACTTTACCTAATCCAATCTTTATTCTCTTATATTTTTGTGCTATAGACACTTTATTGAAATGACATTTAAAACAAAAATCTGTAAAATCATTCTCTTTAACCCCTTAAGGACACATGGCGTACCTGTACATCATGGTTTCCGAGTCCTTAGGGTTAAATAGGGCTGAGTCCTTAAGGGGTTAATAATGAAATACCCTTTATTCTTAGTGGTATCATATGAATGTTTTAACCGAAAATACCTAAACCTAGTAATAAAGTCTAAATTAATATCTGGACATAATTCTTCTAGTGATCTAATTTTTCCTTCTAACTGTGATACCGTATTTTTCCCAAAATGTATAATCCTCTATCATTTGGAATACCTTAAGATTATTATTCCCCCACAAGGGAGTGAACTGTAACTAGTGGGTAATTCCTAGCAACTTTTTAATTTTAGACCAAACTATGTGCATCATAAAACTCACCGGGCAATTTCTACTTTTGATTTTTATATATATATATATCCAGACTCTAGTTTATTCACCTTTTAAATGTCCCACAACATCCATCACACTGTTCTGGTCCCCACCGTTCCAGTCCCTGCTGGACCACATTGGTCATGTGTCATTCATTATTCATGTGTGTTACCCTGGTGGACTTTGTCCGCTGCTCCACTTGCTACAGTATATTTCTGTTTGTCTGTTGTGTATGCGTGAACAGGAGCTTAGTTCAGTGTATTTCACCTTTGGTTCAGAACTTCAGGGGTTGTACCCTTTCTCTCCTTGCTTTCTGTGTTGCTGTCCACCTGCTCCTTATAACATGCAGAAATAAACAGCCACCACTAGAGGGAGCTCAGGAGATTACTGCATACAGATATATACAGCCACCACTAGAGGGAGCTCAGGAGATTACTACATACAGATATATACAGCCACCACTAGAGGGAGCTCAGGAGATTACTGCATACAGATATATATACAGCCACCACTAGAGGGAGCTCAGGAGATTACTACATACAGATACATACAGATATATACAGCCACCACTATGCAGAGCTCAGGAGATTGCTGCATACAGATATATACAGACACCACTAGAAGGAGCTCAGGACATTATTACATACAGATATATACAGCCACCACTAGAGGGAGCTCAGGAGATTACTGCATACAGATCTATACAGCCACCACTAGAGGGAGCTGAGAAGATTACTACATACAAATATATACAACCACCACTAGAGGGACCTCAGGAGATTACTGCATACAGATATATACAGCCACCACTAGAGGGAGCTCAGGAGATTACTACATACAGATATATACAGACACCACTAGAGGGAGCTCAGGAGATTACTACATACAAATATTTACAGCCACCACTAGAGGAAGCTCAGGAGATTACTACATACAGATATATACAGCCACCACTAGAGGGAGCTCTGTAGATTACTACATACAGATATATACAGCCACCACTAGAGGGAGCTCAGGAGATTACTGCATACAGATATATACAGCCACCACTAGAGGGAGCTCAGGAGATTACTACAGATATTTACAGCCACCACTAGGAAGCCCAGAGATACTACATACAGATATATACAGCCTCACCAGGAGGGCACCACTAGAGGGAGCTCAGGAGATTACTACATACAAATATTTACAGCCACCACTAGAGGAAGCTCAGAGATTACTGTATGATATATACAGCCACCACTAGAGGGAGCTCTGTAGATTACTACATACAGATATATACAGCCACCACTAGAGGGAGCTCAGGAGATTACTGCATACAGATATATACAGCCACCACTAGAGGGAGGAGCTCAGAGATTACACAAATATTTACAGCCACCACTAGAGGAAGCTCAGGAGATTACTACATACAGATATATACAGCCACCACTAGAGGGAGCTCTGTAGATTACTACATACAGATATATACAGCCACCACTAGAGGGAGCTCAGGAGATTACTGCATACAGATATATACAGCCACCACTAGAGGGAGCTCAGGAGATTACTACATACAGATATTTACAGCCACCACTAGAGGAAGCTCAGGAGATTACTACATACAGATATATACAGCCACCACTAGAGGGAGCTCAGGAGATTACTGCATACAGATATATACAGCCACCACTAGAGGGAGCTCAGGAGATTACTGCATACAGATATATATAGCCACCACTATGGGAAGCCCAGAAGATTATATCATACGGTGTTATTACAGAGTTCTATGTATAAACAGTATGCAGGAAGCTCATTTGCTCCCCTTTGTTGTGGCCAACTACAGACAGATTGTTCCTATGTAACTCTATGTCTTGACAGAGGATTTGGAGCTCTGGGTCAGAAAAACAGAACTTTTTTCTGGGTTAAATGAACATTGATTTTCCCACAATCCTTTAATACAACATAATCCCTTTATTTCCCACAATCAGATGAGGATCCTTCGGAGCTCTTTGTGTCGGTAAGCTTAAGAATTTTAGGGATAAAGGCGATTTTTTTAAAGTTGAGAACCGTTGTATACATGTAAATCACCTGGCAGGAGGTCATCCTTCTGT
Source organism: Bufotes viridis (assembly GCA_033119425.1). Lineage (NCBI taxonomy): Eukaryota > Metazoa > Chordata > Amphibia > Anura > Bufonidae > Bufotes > Bufotes viridis. Next base: position 21,599,951 of record CM065593.1, on the reverse strand, counting down.
ACTTTGCTATATCTGGCTGGAAGCCTCATGTACCAGTAGCCCCTACTTCTCAGTCAGGTTCGACGCCATCTATTGTGAGGTGGTGTGGACCTTTGTACGCTGTGAGGTTACACTGTCTAGTCTGAAGACGCTTCAAAAACACAGCAGTCGAAAAGACAGCAATAAGTGACAAAATTCAAAAACATTCCTCGTGGGGGTATGATGCACCTACCTCCATATCAATGAAAAGCTGCCAAGAAGGGGCAACATCCCAGGGCCAGGACTGCTGAGCTCTACTCCAGTTATTTCTGGACACCTGCAAGAAAAATCGGGGTTGGCACAAAAGATTGATGGTCATTTGCCTCTTTGTGTAGGCCACAACCTCATCATATGACATCCCCAGACCCCAACATTGGTTCCAACAGGTCTGAGTGTGTGCCCTGTGTGTGCCCTGTGTAGGTAGTTGCCATAAAGTGAAGGAAGAGGCCCCTCTCTGGGTGCTGTCGCCGCCCTGCTGGCTGCTGCAGGTTACTAACACAAATCAAGAGGAAACCATGTGTCCAACTTCTGGAATGACCACATTTGACATAGTCCACCAGAGTGGTAGTGAATCATGTGATGGACCATGTGATTGGACCATGTGATGTGACGTCATCACAGGTCCTTTAGCCGGCAGCTAATGCTTGAAGATGAGAGAAGAGATCGGCAACTACGCGATCAAGTGGATAAGGTGAGTTAATATTTTTTATTTTTAACCCCTTAATCCCCATTTTACTGAGCATTCTGTAGTGAGAATGCTATTATTTCCCCTTATAACTATGTTATAAGGGAAAAAAATAAAGATCGGGTCCCTTCCCTTAGCAACCATGTGGGAAAATCGCACTGCATCCGCACTTGATTGCGGATGCTTGCGAATTTTCACGCAGCCCGATTCACTTCTATGGGGCCTACGTTGCATGAAAAACGCAGAATATAGAGCATGCTGCGATTTTCACGCAACGCAGAAGTGATGCGGGAAAATCACCGCTTATGTGCACAGCCCCATAGAAATGAATGGGTCCGGATTCAGTGCGGGTGCAATGCGTCCTCCTCACGCATTGATCCTGCGCGGAAAACTCGCCCGTGTGAATGCAGCCTTAATGTAGGAGCATCAGGCACTTATGCACTTGGCCAGTAGCCGAAGGTCCTGTCCTGAATTCAACTGTATTGCCATCCTCAGGATAATGATACAGCTTCATACTGTGGCATGGGCGGCAGTATATTGTGCAGCACTATCATATTTGGTTCTGCTGGGGCAGTATTTTCTGCTGCACTGTGGTATCTAGTTCTACTGGGGCAGTATTTTGTGTTGCACTGTGATATCTAGTTCTACTGGGGCAGTATTTTGTGCTGCACTGTGGTGTCTAGTTCTACTGGGGCAGTATTTTGTGCTGCACTATGGTATCTAGTTCTACTGGGGCAGTATTTTGTGTTGCACTGTGATATCTAGTTCTACTGGGGCAGTATTTTGTGCTGCACTGTGGTGTCTAGTTCTACTGGGGCAGTATTTTGTGCTGCACTGTTGTATCCGGATCTTCTGAAGAAGTATTTTGTTCTGCAGTGTGGTAAGTGGTTCTGCTGGGCGGTATTCTGTTCTGCACTATGGCATCGCTGGCCCCGCCTACTTCTGTCTCCCTATCTTCTGTCCATTTGGAACTGCCTACAACATGGGGCCACTTTTAGTTTTTTTTCCAAGGCCACTTCAATTTCCCAGTCCGCCCCTGCCACCTGTTATTAAATATGGCGACAGGTTTGCAATGATGATGGTCTATCTTTTTGCCGTTTCTGCATAATGAAGGAAGGTGGAAGGCCCAGGGTAGGTGCCCCTTCTGCTCTCGGTATAATATGACCCGTTATCTATGTGTCTCATGCCTATATATATGTAATGAAGATTATCGGTTCACATATAATGTCCCCAACCTCACAACATGACACGGTACAGGAATGTTTATGACTACTACCCCCACTTGGATGTCTCACGGTAATGACGGTGTAGTTACGACAGACAGTGACATATTGCTCCTCGGTAATTTCCACATCAGGTTTCGTGCACATCCTGCTTTGTCTTTTGTACCGTGATTCACTGTTTCATAAATCCGCTGTCATCCTGCCATAACTTTATGAATTGTGTACAGATTGATCCGCGGCCTCGGTGCGCCTGTCTGCGTACTGCACATTACCTGCTTCCTGCTTACACCACATGTCACCGTGACACAGAGCAGAGAGCCGCAGGACTTACATGCAGGATCCCAGGGTCACATCATGAACTCTACTTTTTGGGGATCAGTAGTATCAGCGCAGAGAGACTACTACTCCCACTTGTGTCTGTGATGACTATGAACGACTATGGCGGTGGACCTCAGAGGGCCTCATATATCAGGACACGAATCACACGATACCTTACACCGCCATGATGAATTTTACTAACAGTCCTGTTTCTTTAATCTCTTCCTGGATTGTTGGATCTTCCCATACAAGTCATGAATAACAAGGTGTCTCCTGCTTCTCTCTGTTACTCTCCAGTTTTTCCTTGAAAGAATATACAAAGTGTAGAGTTTTCTGGTTTGTAACACATTGTGACAGCTGCATCCTGACATTTCATATCTGTATTCTGGTATATAGGAGCAGTATTATAGTAGTTATATTCCTGAACATAGGAGCAGTATTATAGTAGTTATATTCTTGTACATAGGAGGCAGTATTATAGTAGTTATATTCTTGTACATAGGAGCAGTATTATAGTAGTTATATTCTTGTACATAGGAGCAATATTATAGTAGTTATATTCTTGTACATAGGAGGCAGTATTATAGTAGTTATATTCTTGTACATAGGAGCAGTATTATAGTAGTTATATTCTTGTACATAGGAGCAGTATTATAGTAGTTATATTCTTGTACATAGGAGCAGTATTATAGTAGTTATATTCTTGTACATAGGAGGCAGTATTATAGTAGATATATTCTTGTACATAGGAGCAGTATTATAGTAGTTATATTCTTGCACATAGGAAGCAGTATTATAGTAGGTATATTCTTGTACATAGGAGGCAGTATTATAGTAGTTATATTCTTGTACATAGGAGCAGTATTATAGTAGTTATATTCTTGTACATAGGAGCAGTATTATAGTAGTTATATTCTTGTACATAGGAGGCAGTATTATAGTAGTTATATTCTTGTACATAGGAGCAGTATTATAGTAGTTATATTCTTGTACATAGGAGCAGTATTATAGTAGTGATATATTCTTGTACGATAGGGAGCAGTATTATAGTAGTTATATTCTTGTACATAGGAGCAGTATTATAGTAGTTATATTCTTGTACATAGGAGCAGTATTATAGTAGTTATATTCTTGTACATAGGAGCAGTATTATAGTAGTTATATTCTTGTACATAGGAGCAGTATTATAGTAGTTATATTCTTGTACATAGGAGCAGTATTATAGTAGTTATATTCTTGTACATAGGAGGCAGTAATATAGTAGTTATATTCTTGTACATAGGAAGCAGTATTATAGTAGTTATATTCTTGTACATAGGAGCAGTATTATAGTAGTTATATTCTTGTACATAGGAGCAGTATTATAGTAGTTATATTCTTGTACATAGGAGGCAGTATTATAGTAGTTATATTCTTGTACATAGGAGCAGTATTATAGTAGTTATATTCTTGTACATAGGAAGCAGTATTATAGTAGTTATATTCTTGTACATAGGAGCAGTATTATAGTAGTTATATTCTTGTACATAGGAGCAGTATTATAGTAGTTATATTCTTGTACATAGGGGCAGTATTATAGTAGTTATATTCTTGTACATAGGAGCAGTATTATAGTAGTTATATTCTTGTACATAGGAGCAGTATTATAGTAGTTATATTCTTGTACATAGGAGCAGTATTATAGTAGTTATATTCTTGTACATAGGAGGCAGTATTATAGTAGTTATATTCTTGTACATAGGAGCAGTATTATAGTAGTTATATTCTTGTACATAGGAGCAGTATTATAGTAGTTATATTCTTGTACATAGGAGCAGTATTATACTAGTTATATTCTTGTACAAGGGAGCAGTATTATAGTAGTTATATTCTTGTACATAGGAGGCAGTAATATAGCACTTATATTTTTGTACATAGGAGCAGTATTATAGTAGTTTTATTCTTGTACATAGGAGCAGTATTACAGTAGTTATATTCTTGTACATAGGAGCAGTATTATAGTAGTTATATTCTTGTACATAGGAGCAGTATTATAGTAGTTATATTGTTGTACATAGGAAGCAGTATTATAGTAGTTATATTGTTGCACATAGGAGCAGTATTATAGTAGTTATATTTTGTACATAGGAGGCAGTATTATAGTAGATATATTCTTGTACATAGGAGCAGTATTATAGTAGTTATAATCTTGTACATAGGAGGCAGTATTATAGTAGTTATATTGTTGTACATAGGAGGCAGTATTATAGTAGTTATATTGTACATAGGAGCAGCATTATAGTAGTTATATTCTTGTACACAGGAGGCAGTATTATAGTAGCTGTATTGGCAGCACATCTGGTTTCTGTGAAGCACACATTCCTTCCCTTTATGTTACAGAGATGTAAATATCTGGGTCATTCCTCAGCTATGGAGTGTACCTACAATTTATTTGACAATTTAGACATTAGTGAGATTATATCGTTACAGATTCATACACTTGAGACCAAAGATAACATTTTCGAGATGAAATCTATCTCCATAATAGCGAGTGCTGTACTAGTAATAGTGAAAGGCTCATCGTTATATAGACAGTGTTTATGTATGGAGGGTGAAGGTTCCAGAGGTTCATCTATAGCTCTGTCAGCTGGTTACATTAGCGGAGACCTCGTAACCACTCAGACTTTATATTTGTGGCAATTAACGGATTACAGTGAGATAACAAAAGGACATTCTGTAGATTAATCAAACAATGAAGAAAAAGGTGCATATTACAGAATGGAACGACTCTCAATTTATAGAAGGACATGACAAAAGAGGTCTCCCATGTGGACAATCCTTTATTATAGCCTGATAATAAAATATTCATAGTTTTGCCTCCGGCTGATACTCCAGCTATGAGCTGTAATCTGTGGAGGAATCTGGCAGAAAGCACAGTGAGCAGAATGGAGAGATGGTCACACATGTACCACTCCGCTCCATCGGGTGTGTCAGCCCCATAGGATGAATGGAGTGGCAGGGCGCGTGTATGACCACCGCTTCACTGAAACGCCTCCTGACTGTGGTTGTGCAGGGAGGAGGAACAGAGGCTTCAGGGCTTCTGTTCTAGAAAAAAGTTGGGTCATCTATACAGATGAGAGAAGTTTTGGAAAATTTGATTTGGCTGCTTTGCCAAATTTAACAAAAAAATTGGCTTCGAATCTGACGAATGACGCATTTTTTTGTAAGTAGTGGGGACAATGACATGGAGCGGCGATAGCGCCACTCCCCATCATTGTACCCCTCAGATGCCGCGTTCATACTAACTAACATAATAATACAGTGTAAAATAAAGAGAAAAAAAATTTAAATCATACTTACCACCTCCATTTGCTCGCGATGGTCCGGTCGCCAGCATCTTGCTTGAAGGTCTTGTGTGAAATCTTGCGCGGCCCGAGATGATGTCGTCATGGCGGCTGGCGTGGTGACATCATACGTCACCATGCGCAGGATTTTGGCTGAGATCTTCAATCAAGATGGTCACAAGCAAATGGAGGAGGTAAGTATGATTATTATTTTTTTTGACACTATTTCAGTTTAAATCGATTCGCTACCACGAAGCATGAGGAAATTTGGAATAATTTATCCTGAAATACGGATTGAACTCCACTTTGTTGGATTCGATTCGCTCATCTCTGGTCACTTACATTGGCTCCTCTTTGTAAAATATTACTTGTATACTGTTGATTGCTCATTTATTGCCCAGCCCATGTAGAAGGTAAGCAGCAGTACTCAATGCCAGGCAGCAGCTGCTAAAGCTAATGAGATGCACAAGGAGTATAAAAAGTAAGGAACAATCCTATGATCCCAATATCATAATACCCCTTTATAATTCCTTTGTAAGGTCGCATCTTGAATTTGTGTACAAACCTTCTTTCCTCCAGACGCAAAGGATGTCCCCTCGTCACATCACAGTCCTGGGGATAAATAGATGATGGGAGTGATCTCTGTACTGACCCCTGATATATTTATACATAGTTATTAGATCTCCCCTCAGTCGTATTTTTTCTAAAGTAAATAACCCTAATTTTGATAATCTTTCAGGGTACTGTAGATCCCTCATTCCAGTTATTACTTTAGTTGCCCTCCTCTGAACCCTCTCCAGCTCTGCTATGTCTGCCTTGGTCACAGGAGCCCAGAACTGTACACAGTCCTCCATGTGTGGTCTGACTAGTGATGTGTAAAGTGGTAGGACTATGTTCTCATCACCGGCGTCTATGCCCCTTTTGATGCAAACCATTATCTTATTGGCCTTGGCGGCAGCTGCCTGACACTGGTTTCTACAGCTTAGTTTGCTGTTTATAAAAATTCCTAGGCCCTTTTCCATGTCAGTGATACCGATTGTTTTACCATTTAGTATGTACGGGTGACTTGCCTTATTCCTTCCCATTTGCATAACCCTATATTTTTCAGTGTTAAATCTCATCTGCCACTTATCTGCCCAAGCCTCCAATCTATCCAGATCCCTCTGTAGCAGAAAACTGTCCTCTGTAGTATATATATACAGTATACTGTCCTCTGTAGTATATATATACAGTATACTGTCCTCTTCCGTGTCAATTACTTTACACAGTTTAGGCCTCTTTCACACTAGCGTTTTAGCTTTCTGTCCTAGAGATCCGTCCTCGGGTCTCTAGGACGGAAAGCTACTGATCAGGATTATCCCAATGCATCCTGAATGGAGAGAAATCCGTTCAGGATGCATCAGGATGTCTTCCGTTCAGTATGTCAACTTTTTTTGGACGTTGACAAAAGCGCAGCATGCTGCGGATTTGTCTCCGTCCAAAAATCCGGAAGACATGCCGTAACACCGGATCCGGAATTAATGCCCATTGAAGGGCATTAGTCCGGATCCGGCCTTTAGCTAAACGTCGCTTCGCGCATGCCGGATCTGGCGTTTAGCTTTTGTCAATGGTTACTATGGCAGCCAGGGCGATAAAGTCCTGGTTGCCATAGTAAAGAAGGGGAGCGGGCATACTTACATTCCGTGCGGCTCCCGGGCGCTCCAGGAAGACGTCAGGGCGCCCCAGTGCATAGATCACGTGATCGCATGAATCACGTGATCCATGCGCGCGGGGCGCTCTGACGTCATTCAGGAGCGCTCCGGGAGCCGCACGGAATGTAAGTATGCCGCTCCCCCGCTCCCCACTGCTACTATAGCAACCAGGACGCTAGTAGCGTCCTGGCTGCCATAGTAACACTGAAAGCATTTTGAAGACTGATCAGTCTTCAAATGCTTTCAGTTCACTTGCGTTGTGCCGGATCCGGCGTGCATTCCGGCGACGGAAGTCCACGCCGGATCTTCACAACGCAAGTGTGAAAGAGGCCTTAGTGTCATCTGCAAAAATTTATTTTTTTTACTGTGCAAGCCTTCTACAAGATCATTATTAAATATATTGAAGAGGATAGGGCCCAATACTGACCCCTGAGGTACCCCACTAGTCAGTGGTGTATCTTGGTTTTGTGCTGCCCTAGGTGAGACTAAACTCAGGCACCCCCCTAATATAAATTTCACCCACCCCTTCCTGTCAAGGCCAAACCCCTTCCTCTGTAAACCCCACCCCTTCCTCTTTAGGCTCCACCCTTTCCTGTTAGACCCATGACAGTGCCATCCACAGATCCCCCCCATAACAGTGCCATTCACAGATCCCACCCATTACAGTGCCATCCACAGATCCCCCCCCATTACAGTGCCATCCACAGATCCCCCCCATGACAGTGCCATCCACAGATCCCCCCCCAAACAGTGCCATCCACAGATCCCCCCCATGACAGTGCCATCCAAAGATCCCCCATGACAGTGCCATCCAAAGATCCCCCATGACAGTGCCATCCACAGATCCCCCCCATGACAGTGCCATCCACAAATCCCCCCCGTGACAGTGTAATCCACAGATCCTCCACCCATGACAGTGCCATCCACAGATCCCCCTCCCCGCCGCTCACAGGATTATACATTTATTAACTGTAATCTGTAACTTTAACTTTAAATGAGCACTTATCTCAGGGCACTGTACACAGCACATGGGCTGAATCTGCAGCTTCCATACCCAGTCAGTGTCCAGGATCCCAGTTGAGGTCGTTCCGGTCGGGTGAGGGTTTGCAACCAGCTCGTGCAGCATCGTCCCGTTACAGTCCGACGGCGATGCGTCGGCTACTTTGGTGAGGAGGAGCGGCATTGCACCGGAGCGATTCTGCCTGGCAGCCCACGCTTGGCTCCCACGCGGCAGCACGATTAGTCCGGCCGGCAGTGTGTCGGCTTCTTTGGTGAGTAGGAGCAGCACTGCACCGGAGCGATCCTGCCTGGCACCCCAACGTTTGGTGCCCACGTGGCAGTGCGGTTAGGTAGCAGGGGTCAGCGTGACTCGCCTCGCTTTCTCGCGCCTGACAGCCCACGCTTGGCGTCCACGTGGCGGCACATCTAGGCAGCAGGGTCAGCGTGACTCCGTCTCGCTTCGCAGGCTTCCATGTCTTGCACAGGTCACCTTGCTTAGTCTGTCCGTGTATATCTGCATGTCTTTCTTGTCTGCTTTTCACTTCGCTGCTCGCCAGCAAACCTCTCTCGCTATCCGCTATTATTTCTGCAGACAGACTAAAGCCTTGTTCACACTGACATCCAGCGTTATCCCCTTACTTGCATTATAGAGGGATAGGTTCAGGCAGCTGATTACTCCAGGTGGAGCAGAGCTGCTGTTTACAAAGTGTTATTGTTTCTTTAGTATAAATGCTATTTATGATACGTGTTTAAGTAGACGGTGAGCTCCTCTGTGCTGAGGTATCTTCCCAGCAAACCTCTCTCGCCATCCGCTATTATTTCTGCAGACAGACTAAGGCCTTGTTCACACTGACATTCAGCATTATCCCCTTACTCGCATTATAGAGGGTGAGGCAGCTGATTACTCCAGGTGGAGCAGAGCTGCTGTTATCAGAGTGTTATTGTTTCTTTAGTATAAATGCTATTTTATGATGCGTGTTTAAGTAGACGGTGAGCTCCTCTGTGCTGAGGTATCTTCCCAGCAAACCTCTCTCGCCATCCGCTATTATTTCTGCAGACAGACTAAGGCCTTGTTCACACTGACATTCAGCATTATCCCCTTACTCGCATTATAGAGGGTGAGGCAGCTGATTACTCCAGGTGGAGCAGAGCTGCTGTTTACAAAGTGTTATTGTTTCTTTAGTATAAATGCTATTTTTGCGATGTGTACATTGAGTAGACGGTAAGCTCCTCTGTGCTGAGGTATATTTCATTTGTCTTGTTTCATTTGTTTTGGAAATGTAAAATGTGTGTGTGTCACTTTAAGGTTGTGAACCTGAGTTTGTGCACTTAATAAGCACCTGTGCTGGGGCTGGGGATCCATCTTCAGTTCAGAGTGTTAGCTGGACGCTGGGGAGCTACTTGCTACAAAGGTAATTGCAGAGACCCATGAGGACCTTTTATTTTGTTATTTTTGCCTCGTTTTGTTGCTTTATTTGTGCTAAAAATAGATAGAAGCGTGGCTTTTGCCGAGAACTGAGTTTAGTTTGGTTTTACGGCTTATACGCCCACATCTCTACTGGGCGCATGTGCTGATGGTGGCGACGTTTGCATGTACTCACCTATAGCGGAGTGGTGTGGTACAGGTGGTTTATATTACTGCATGCCTCATGTTAGTGTCAGCATACTACCACAGTCAGGTTTGTCTTTATATGTCATTCGTTGCTTTTGAGGTCACGTCACAGCTCGCCATTCTCAGTTGATGTGGTCAATCACATCTCATGCTTGGGTAGTAGGAAAAAAAAAAGTCACATTATGGGCGATTTCACATTATGTTACGGGCTTTGCTACTTGACGTTTATTTTAGGTTGTTATAGGTTCTGAATGTTGGGTAAGTCACATTTCATCAGTTTGCAGTCTCGCAACATCAGACCTGACCCGTCACTCAGGCCTCGGCGGTTTCAACCATTTTGTTGGTTCCGATACCTCGTGTCAGTGTCGCATGCTACCACAGCCAGCTTCATTCATTGCATGTAATTTTGCTTTTCAGGTCATGTCATAGCTCGCCATTCTCAGTTGGTGTGGTCAGTTACATCTGTTGCTAAGGTAGTGAGAAAAAAAAAAATCACATCATGTGTGGATTTCCCCATTAGGTTGCGGGCTTTGCTACTTGACGTTTTATTTTTAGGTTGTTATAGGTCCAGAATGTTGGGTAAGTCATTTCTCATCAGTTTGCGGTGTCACATCATCAGACCTGACCCGTCACACGGGCACTCGCACGGTGTCCACCATTCGTTGGTTCTGATGCCTACAGGCATCACGCCTGTGCGGCACTACCACAGCCAGGAGCATCTTTGCATGTCATTTGCTTCTTCAGGTCACGTAACAGCTCGCCATTCTTAGTTGGTGTGGTCAATTACATCTGTTGCTAAGGTAGCGGGGGAACTAAAATTAAATGGAAAGTAAAGTATGTGTGAAACTTTTATCAGCTTACAAACTCGCTACTTGATGTTTCTTCAAAGACTGCTATAGGTTCAGTGTTGGGTAAGTCACGTTTTCATCAGGTTGCAGTATCGCAACGTCAAACTGTACACGTCGCTCAGGGCACGGCAGTTTCAACCATTTTATTTTTTCTTCAGATGCTTTCGCTGGCACTGGTTTTGTCAGCGCACTGCACACAGGGCACTGCCACACACACACAGGGCACTGTGCACACACACACACACACAGGGCACTGTACACACACGCACACACAGGGCACTGTACACACACACACAGGGCACCTTCATGCACACACACATTGGCCAGGATGCTGTACACACGCAGGGTGCCGTGCACACACAGGTGGGCACTGTACACACACACACACAGGGCACTGTACACACACACACACACGGCACTGTACACACACACACACGGCACTGTACACACACACACACACAGGGCACTGTACACACACAGGGCACTATGCACACACACACACAGAATGCTGTACACACACAGGGTGCCATACACACACACAGGGCACTGTACACACACAGGGCACTATGCACACACACACACAGGGCACTGTACACACACACACAGGGCACTGTACACACACACAGGGCACTGTACACACACACACACACACAGGGCACTGTACACACACACACAGGGCGCTGTACACACACACACACAGGGCGCTGTACATACACACACACAGGGCGCTGTACACACACACACATACCGCACACACACAGGGCGCTATACACACATACCACATGCATAGGGCACTGTACATACTACATCAGGACCCTCACCACCTCCTTGCAGAAGCGCTGCACGGACTTCAGGGAGCTCAGGTCCAGCTGCTTCGCCTTCACCACCACACCCCCGCTGTCTCGGGCTCTCCCACAGCTCCCGGGCCGCCTTCTCCGCCCCCTCTGGGTTCCGACACGCCAGGATGACCCAAGCCTGCAGCCTGAGCAGCTCCGCCGTGGCCGCCCTATGCCGCAGTTCGCCCCGGTGATAATTACCGTCTTGCCCCGCATGAGAATGCCACGGCCGCCGTTACCATCAGCGCCGAGGAGCCGGCCGCCATACTGGTTGTGGGCAGGTCCTGGTGGAAAGAAAGTCACCTGCAGAGAGGAGCTGGGGGCGTGGCCCTGACTAGAATGGAGGGCCTCATGGTAAGTAGGAAGAGGCGGAGACTCGTGATGTAATGGGCACATCAGTCACTCTACAATCAGATGCAGGTGGGGCGGTGGAGTGAGCAGGTCATGTCACTGGGAGGAGAGATGTTAGTTACCCTGTAAGAATATACCATCGGATTTGAGTTTTCACGATCTTACTGATGAGCTCAGATCTGATGAGCAAACAAGGCATTTTGCCGCCCCATTGGCAAGTGCCGCCCTAGGCAAATGCCTTGTTTGCCTCAAGATAGATACGCCACTGCCACTAGTGACAGTGACCCAATCTGAGTGTGTACTGTTAATAACCACCCTCTGTTTTCTGTCACTCAGCCAGTTACTTACCCACTTACAGACATTTTCTCCCAGTCCGAGCATCCTCATTTTATATACTAACCTTTTATGAGGTACAATGTCAAATGCTTTGGAGAAGTCCAGATATACGACATCCATTGATTCGCCGCTGTCAAGTCTAGAACTTACCTCCTCATAGAAACTGATTAAATTAGTTTGACATGACCGATCCCTCATGAAGCCATGCTGATATGGCGTTATTTGCTTATTTCCGTTGAGATCCTCTAAGATAGTATCTCTCAGAAAACCTTCAAACAGTTTACCCACAACAGATGTTAAACTTACCGGCCTATAGTTTCCAGGCTCTGTTTTTGGCCCCGTTTTGAATATTGGCACCACATTTGTGATGCTTAACTGACTATGAGTTTTAATCTCCTTCATTAACATATCATATATACAGTTTCTCTATGCAGTTCATATAGGGACCAAGACCGATCGATTTGATGATTTGATTTGATTTAATTATTTATTTATTCTATTGAGGGAGGAAGAAGATGGAGGTTCACATGATGCTGGGAAAAAGTGGGGGAGCAGGCCTGCCCTGATTGGCTCCGAGGCCAAAAGTTAGCCTCCTCAGCCAATCAGGGAGACAGTAGGCAGGGCGATCCTTATACTGAACGAGAAGAGTCACAATACTGTGTTCAGCTTCTGACCAGGAAGGATGTGTCTGGTAGGGTCTGACAGAACAGACACAGACAGCTTTTGTTCTCAAAAGCTCAGGTTTCTACAGTTCATAGGCTTTCCAGCCTGCACAGCACCCCAATAGCACTCTGAAGCAAATGCTGAGCAAGTGCTCATTTCTTTTCTTTAAAAACCTGTTTCAGTGCATTATATATGTGTTATTAAAAACGTTGCATTACAGTAAAAGCATTTTATGGCACTGACGCCATTTTTATCTGTGGAATTAATGCACAGTTCAAAGACATTTTGGTGCAAACATTGCATTGTGATAACCATATTACGAGCTGCATTACTGCATCAGACCATGTAGTTCAAAGAAATTTCACTACAAAAATTGCATTGTTATGCCTTTGATATTGAATGCATAGTTCAAAGACATTTCACTGCAAAAAACTGGTCAATATCAGTGTGCAGTGTTTGCAGTTTATAGAAAGAGTGGGACATTTAAATGAAAGAAAACATGCTTGCAATTTTGTTCGTACATTTTAATAATTTGTTTACCAAACCGTTGACTTTTCATTTATAGGCATCATAATAAACTGTCTGGAAAACGGAAGATAGAAAAACAAAAGACCCAGGCCATGTCATCTGAGTGTTAACATGTGGATAGTAGCAGCACCAGCCATCAGGCCAGTAGTAGAAGTGGTAGGCCAAAATTTTCCCTGGTGTCCAATAGGACAAAGAGGACGAGATTGTGGATTGCATGGCTCACTCCTCCTCTCAGTCATAGCAGGATGATGTGGAGGTGACTTCTGAGTTTGACACCGTGCCATGGAGCCAGGGGGTCACATAATTCCTCCTTCTCTTACTTGCAGCCCCACAGAAGGCTTTCACTGGAGTCCTTTCAGTCTTTATTGCCCCTTCCTAGTGGGGCGCCTTCTTTTTTTCCTAAGAAGAGGCAACAAAATCCTACCATGACTTGTGTGAGAACAGTTAGCGTTTGAACTGCAATGAGGAGGAGATTCAGGGGACCCCATGCATAACTGAGCTGTTGGTGGTAGAAGTGGCACTTGTAGCCATGGTGGTGGAGGTAGGGGTTGTGGTAGCGACAGTTGCATTTTGGGCAAGTAGTGATCAGGTAATCTGGACGGGGCCTAGATGCCCGCAATGACATATAACAGCCTGATATAACTGGCATGGAGGGAAACAATGATTATGTGTTAGGCAGAACCTGGGAGCAAGATCGGGGTAATGAGGAGGAGAAGACATAAGAAGAAGAAGAAGTGGGTGATGACAGCAGCAGCAATAAAAAGCAGGGGCAAAGCACGTCCAGAACGTCCCCAAAAAACTGCCAGTGCCAGATCTGCTTCTATGATGGTCAGCTCAGGAACTGGTAATGCCTTTTATACTGTGGGAGCATTCTCAAACCATGCCCGACCTAAGCCAAGCTCAGCTGCCGATAGCTGTGCGCGGAGTGTGCAAGTATCTCCTGTCTGGCAGTTTTTCTTAACAGTGCTGGATAATAAAACCATTGCTGTGTGCAAGCTCTTCAGGATTAAACTAAGCTGTGGGCATTCAAACACAAGCATAGGCACCATGGCTCTATTACAGCACACAAGCAGCATCACCGGATCCAGTGGGATAATAGAAAAAGTGTCCCCCTTCTCCCAGCCTCCTTTGCGGAAGCCAGACCGCATCTACGTGCAGTACGGTGTCTTTGTTATAGTCATCATCAGTTACTGCTTCTTCTTCTCATATTCCTCTCCCTCTGCTCCGTCATCAGCCATCGATAATAGAATACGTAGCCAGGAACCAACTTTACATGCCCAGCAATTCCCTGGAGCACAAGCTCAACTCCCACCTGGCAAAGTTGCTGGAGAAGCAGTCACTGCCTAACCACTTTGTGGATTCTGCAGCCTTTAGGGAGCTAATGATGTGTGCTCAGCTTCGCTGGAAGACAACTAGCTCACATTATCTTAAAAAAAAAACTATCCCTGCCTTGTACTCTTGTCGGATCATGTGGGCCACTGCATGCGATTCTTGCTATGTGGCACCGTGCATGCCACAGTGGACACCTGGGGCAGTTGTTATGCGCTGGCAAAGTACATGTCATTCACTGCCCAATGGGTCAATGTTTTGAAAGGCAGCATTGCAGCCAGAAGGCCAGGACCTAATGACACTCCTACGTTTGTGTCGTCTGGTTCCCACACCAGTTGCTTATCCACCTCCTCCAACTGGGCGAAAGTAGCCACACAGCCAATAACTTGCTAAAGCGCATCAAGCAGCCGACATACCGCTGTCGGTCTTCCAGCTAATTTCAACTGGGCAAGGTGGTTAGCGTCAACGGCAGAAACATTGTGGGCATGTTGCATTTGGGGGAAATAACACATGTTCTCAGCAAGGCATACATAATAAATTTAGTCAGGCAGCAATTTTAAAAATAAGGACAGCGGCTTGCAGAGGGTGTTGGCCATGTACAGGAGACTGTACTTGTATTTCAGCCATTCTTATGTTTCATGGAATGCCCTCCTGGACTTGCAGCAACAGAACAGTCTGCCATTTTGTTGCTTGATCTGCAATGTTCCAGCTTGCTGGAATTCCACCTTGCATATGCTAGAGCATCTGTACGAGCAGCATATTTCATCATGCATCAGACCACCTCAGCAGGGAGCATGTATTGTTTCAAGGTCAGGCAGTGGCAGTTCACCAGAGATGCTTGTTGAATACTAACTCATTTTGCAGGCCATTCTGTAGCTGTTGGGGACCTACATGGACAAGTCCCATGGAGGGGGAAGTGGAGGATGAGGAGTCGCCACTGGAGGAAGAGCAGAAGAAGGAGGATTCGCTTGTGCAGGAAGACGAGGCTGATGATGATGAGGGCACTGGCAATGATGACCAATCATCTCAATGGTGTGAGAATGGCGAGCTGTATTCTTGCTTTCTTAAGTAATGACAGCCATATCTTTTGCAAGCAGTCTGATGATTACTGGGTAACCATGCAGTTAGACCCTCGCTATGAAAGCAAAAAGGGGGAATGTTTTTCTGTTGCTGAAAGGGAGGCCAAGTTGCTTTATTAACAGGATGCACTGTGTACGCAGCTGCTGCAGCTTTCAGTGACTAGGCGCCTGGCACCCACGTGTCTGAGGCCCCTCTCCAGCAGAGTCACCCATTTCCCCGCTGTCTCGCTGTCACAAACAGCAGAAGCCACAGCAGCTTGTTTAGTATTATCAACAGGATGAAGAAATGTTTCCATGTGCTGCCCCAGGCTGATGCAAATGAGCAAACTGAGAAGTATTGCTTCAATGCCCAGATTCAGTCCTATCTGGACTCTGGCCTTTCTCTGTTGCATACTGTGTTCCCTGACTGCATGGACTTCTGGGCAGGCAGAATGGAACTGGCCCAGCAAGCTCTCTCTGCTCTGTCTTGTCCAGCCTCCTGTATCATTTCAGGAGGAGAGGGTTTTCAGCGTGGAAGGGGGCATGATGAGACCCAACGGAAGAAGTTGTTCTCTGTCAGTGTCCAAAACATCACTTTTGTCAAATTCAATGAATGCATGGATCTGTGAGGATTTTCACACTCCTCCAGCTGAGGCCAATGACTAGATCTGCCCTTACCGACAGTGCCCCATCATGCCACTGTTTTCCTGTATACCAGGATGTTCTGTGCCATATGGCTACTGCTGCCGCACCTACTGCCACTACCATTACCTCTACACAGCCACTACTACTACTACCACCGATAAACAGTCATACACACATCTAATGCCTTCTCTTCTCTGTTTTGTGCTGCTACTGCTGATGCTACTATTGCAGCCATTTGCCTCTAATGCACTACCCTTTCCACATCAACATTGTACCGCTGCTGCTCCCAATTAAAAGGAAGACTTTTTCCAGGCTAGTTCAGAACAAGCCACTGTTTTTCCTGACCTTTAACACTTGTTTGTGTATACCGTAAATACGGGCAAGTATTCTGCCCCCCACCGAAGCATAATTTTTGGAAGCTTGTGCAGAATGAGAGACTTTTTCTTTTGATATTAATGTGTGTATGTTGAGGTATAATTTTTGGATACTTGTCCCCAACAAGCCACTGTTTTTTTTTCCCCACACACTGTGTGTGTTTAAACACAATCTTACACGTATTTATGGATGCGCTGTGTATACCGAATACCAGTGTATGAGCAATATATCGTTAACACTGGCAGACCTGGGTGATTACCAGGGTGATAGACTTGGTGTTCCCCCTAGTTAGTTAGTATAGTCTTAGCAGAGCAGAGCTACAGACAAGCTCCTGCAAACTGGGCCAGAGTCCAGAGAATCTTTCTCTCTGAGGCTACAGCTGCCAGAGAAGATCCTTTATCATCAGAGTATCCCTGAAGGAAAGAGACCAGCCATAAGAGAAGGTCAAGAACCATAAAGGTCATGTAAGATAATGATAGCAAGGTATTCTCTCGTTTATGGCAAGAGACTTTACTGCTGTGGAAAGAGTTCATTGACTCCTGCAACCACCACATGTTGACCATCAGGATCTAGATCTACACCCCGCCGTGGGAACTTATTGTGAGAGTTTTGCTCGTCAGCGGTTATTTGGAAAGACTGCAAATTGTCTTTAAAAGCAGAGTCAGGGAGCACTACTACTACCATCATTGTCGCTACCCATACACAGCTATTGGAAGGAGACTATACTGTCATATACTACTTTGTCTTTTTGCCTGCTATATGTACTACTAGTGTATGCTCATTATCAGTTCAGTAAAGAAAGACTTTATTAATTGCAACCAATGGGCCTGGTTATTGCCTCAACTATCCCCTGGCTTTTGCATCTGTACTCCTACCTTGTACCCTGACAACCACCTAACATGAAGGGCACCCCAACTACCGTCAGGCAAGAGCCCCAGAAAGTCAGTGAGTGCTCCGAGGGAAGAACGGGGGCACCTTTCATCCCTCGTACACAGCCCAGGGAGTGCTAAAGTGAGGACTGCCACTGTGAACTGAGTACTACTACCCATCTCAGGGCCACCACTTCCCTCCTCTCTGCCCTGTCCCTCCCCGGCAGCTTGCTGCATTTAGCTACATGTGGCCAAGGTGGATGACAACCAATGTGTCTTCCATTGTCACAAAGTTATGTATCATGTGATCAATCTCCCATTAGCGCTTAAAGGATCTGATCAGGATTCAAAACAACATGGTTGATTTCTTTCATAAACAGCTCCACACCTGTTCACAGGTCGTATGTGGTATTGCATTCAGATCCATTGAAGGGAATGGGATTGAGCTGCAAAGCCACATTCAATCTGTGGAAAGGAGTGGTGCTGCCATGATCTTGAACATCCCCTTTAAATAAAACTGTAGAGTTGCATCTCTTGGGGTACATGTACTGTCTTTCGGGAGAATTCTTGAATATTTATTTAAGATTTCGATTGCATGTAGTAATTTTGCAGCTCCAGCATCTGTACGTTTGATTAATTGAAAAAGATGCAATCACACAGACACACTGCCCTCATCTGCCTAAAAAGTTCAAGTGTCCAATTAATTTCCCCATCAGACGACAGTAATTCCTCTCCGCTCTGCGCAGGAATGAGCGATCACTGCACGGAGGTCAAAGGAAAATCACTTAGCGCCATTTATCTTCTCTAACCAAAAGAAGGGAAAGTATGTGTGATATAAGCTAAAAGCAGAAGGAGTCTGAGGAAGAGACGTAGATGACTTCTACAGTGCAGTCGGAAAGTCTTCAGATCCCTGTGTTACCAGTTCCCCCATCATTCTGCGCTCAGCACTCCGTAGTGAGAAAGTGAAAACAGAACGTTAGAAATCTTTACTAATTCATTGAAAAGGAAAATCTGAAATCTTGCGTTGACATAAGGATTCAGCCCCTTTACTCAGGACTTAGTTGGAGCCCCTTTGACGGCGATTGCAGCCTCCAGTCTTCCTGGGCCACAAGGTTTGTACACCTGCATTTGGGGATTTTCGGCCATTCTTCGCTGCAGATCCTCTCACACTCTGTCAGGTTGGATGGGGGCCATCGGTGGGCAGCCATTTTTAGGTCTCTCCAGAAAAGTTCAGGGCTCTGGCTGGGCCACTCGAGGACATTTACAGAGTTGTCCCTAAGCTGCTCCTGTGTTGGTTGTGTGCTTGGGGTCATTGTCTTGCTGGAAGGTGAACCTTTAGCCCAAACTGAGGTCCAGAGCTCTGAATCAGGTTTCCATTAATAAAATCTCTGTACTTTGCTCCATCCAGCTTTCCCTCCACCCTGACCAGTCTCCCTTTCCCCCCAGCATGATGCTACCATCACCGTGTTTCACTGTAAGGATAGTATTGGGCAAGGAATAAGTAGTGCCTGGCTTCTTC
Organism: Bufotes viridis; assembly: GCA_033119425.1. Taxonomy (NCBI): domain Eukaryota; kingdom Metazoa; phylum Chordata; class Amphibia; order Anura; family Bufonidae; genus Bufotes; species Bufotes viridis. The sequence continues at coordinate 21,580,725 of CM065593.1, read as the reverse complement.
CAGACATGACGCTTAGAATTGAGGTCAAAAAGTTAAATCTTGGTTTCCTCAGACCAGAGAATCTTGTTTCTCACAGTCCATTAGGTACCTTTTTTTTTTTTTGCAAACTGCAGGCCTTTAAGTTTTTTTACTTATTTCTGGCTACTCTGCCAAAAAGCTTAGATTGGTGGAGGGCTACACTGATGGTAGACCTTCTGGACATTTCTCCCACCTGCACACAGGATCTCTGGAGCTCAGCCAGAGTGACCATTGGGTTTTTGGTCTCCTCTCTTACCAAGGTCCTTCTCCCTTGATTACTTTGTTTGGGACGGCCAGCTGTAGAAAGGGTCCTGGTTGTTCCAAACTTTTTCCATTTAAAAGTTATGGAATACAATGTGCTCTTGGGAACTTTCAGAGCAGCAGAACATTTTTGGACCCTTCTCCTGATCTGTACCTCCACACAATCCTGTCTCTGAGCTCTACAGGCAGTTCTTTCCTCCTCACGGCTTGGTTTTTTCTCTGACATGCATTTTCAGCTGTGAGACCTTATATAGACAGGGCTGGGTCTTTCCAAATCATGTCCAATCACCTTAATTTTCCACAGGTGACTCCAATCAAGGTGTAGAAACATCTCAAAGTTGATTAAGAGAAATGGGAGGAACCAGACCTAAATGAGTCTGAATACTCCTGTCGATGCAGAATTTTTGTTTTTCAGTTTTTTTAATAAACAAATTCTAAATTTCTGTTTTCTCATCGGGTTTTTCTCACGATGGGGTTTTATAACAAAAAAAAGTGAACGGTTCTGAAGACTTTCCGAATGCATTGTATACATTCTGCTATATGATTATATAGCAGAGAGGAAAGTATTGGGACACCTAAAAATTACACGTACAGAAGCTTTATGAAATCCCAGTCTAAGTGCATAGGCAATAATATGGAGTCCCCCACCCCTCTCTTCGCTCTTCTTGGAAGGCTTTCTACAAGACTTTGGAATGTTTCTGTGTGAATTTGTGCCCATTCATCCAAAAGAGTATTTCTGAGGTTAGACACTGGTGTAGAACAAGAGGGCCTGGCTCACAATCTCCATTCTAGTTCATCCCAAAGGTGTTGGATGGGTTTAGGTCAGGACTCTGTGCGACAAGTCAAGTTCTTCCACAGCAAACTCCCCCCAACCATGCCTTCATGAAGCTTGCTTTGTGCACTGCCAGGACAGAAAATTGCCTCCCCCAAATTGTTTCCACAAAGTTAGAACCGAACAATTGTCTAAAATGTCTGCTGAAGCATCAAGATTTCTCTTCCCTGGAACTAAGGGGCCGAGGCCGATGACTGAAAATGACCACCATAGCAATATCCCTCCTCCACCAATATCCCTCCTTACAGGTGGCACAATGCAATGCCAGGCAGGTAACGTTCTCCTGGCCTTCACCAAACCCAGACTGCCAGCTGGTATAACCTGGGGATCTCCTGTATATAATTATATATGTACAGCTGGTATAAGTTATACATCTTCTTGTATATAGTGATATGGACCATGCTGGTATAACCTGGGCATCTCCTGTATATAATTATATATGTACAGCTGGTATAGGTTATACATCTTCCTGTATATAGTGAAATGGAGCATGCTGGTATAACATGGGCATCTCCTGTATATAATTATATATGTACAGCTGGTATAAGTTATACATCTTCTTGTATATAGTGATATGGACCATGCTGGTATAACCTGGGCATCTCCTGTATATATATATATGTACAGCTGGTATAAGTTATACATCTTCTTGTATATAGTGATATGGACCATGCTGGTATAACCTGGGCATCTCCTGTATATAATTATATATGTACAGCTGGTATAAGTTATACATCTTCTGTATATAGTGATATGGACCATGCTGGTATAACCTGGGTATCTCCTGTATATAATTATATATGTACAGCTGGTATAACCTGGGTATCTCCTGTATATAATTATATATGTACAGCTGGTATAAGTTATACATCTTCTTGTATACAGTGATATGGACCATGCTGGTATAACCTGGGCATCTCCTGTATATAATTATATATGTACAGCTGGTATAAGTTATACATCTTCTTGTATATAGTGATATGGACCATGCTGGTATAACCTGGGCATCTCCTGTATATAATTATATATGTACAGCTGGTATAACCTAGGTATCTTCCTGTATATAATTATATATGTACAGCTGGTATAACCTGGGCATCTCCTGTATATAATTATATATGTACAGCTGGTATAAGTTATACATCTTCTTGTATATAGTGATATGGACCATGCTGGTATAACCTGGGTATCTCCTGTATATAATTATATATGTACAGCTGGTATAAGTTATACATCTTCCTGTATATAGTGATATGGACCATGCTGGTATAACCTGGGCATCTCCTGTATATAATTATATATGTACAGCTGGTATAAGTTATACATCTTCTTGTATATAGTGATATGGACCATGCTGGTATAACCTGGGCATCTCCTGTATATAATTATATATGTACAGCTGGAATAAGTTATACCTCTTCTTGTATATAGTGATATGGACCATGCTGGTATAACCTGGGCATCTCCTGTATATAATTATATATGTACAGCTGATATAAGTTATACCTCTTCTTGTATATAGTGATATGGACCATGCTGGTATAACCTGGGCATCTCCTGTATATAATTATATATGTACAGCTGGTATAAGTTATACATCTTCCTGTATATAGTGATATGGACCATGCTGGTATAACCTGGGTATCTCCTGTATAAGTTGGCAGCAATAAGTGCCTGGAATGACCTGGAAGAAGATGTATCACACATAACGATACCTCTTGTTCTGCACTGTTGGTTTCAGTTCTAGAATCTTCTTATTCCCTGTAGAACAGATGATATTTGTAATAAGAACAGAAAACTACTCTGTTCCTTTTGTACATTTGATGTCCAGTTTGATGCATGACAGAGGATGAGAGACGATTTGGCCGCTTCCTATGATAACAAAACACAGGATTTGTAGAATTTAGACCTGCCAGCTGCAGTCAGTCATCTGTAAGCAGTGGAGTGAAAAAATAGACATTTTCATCCAGAGGCCAAAAGGCATCTTGTTTCTGAAGCGTCCTCCAGCGTTCTGTAAAAAGAAACATTTATTGGCAAGACGGTTTGTTGAAAGTCTATGGAAAGGCCGGCTTCTCCATTATTCCCAGCCTCCCTTATGCTGACATCCCGGCTTCTTCCACATCTCCATGTACGGTCACAGTCACAGACCAAGGAACCAAGGACAAGAAAAGAGATCCTCCATTCACACTGGGGTGATTATGGAGATTTAAGGATCTCCTTGTGTTGACTTATTGAAGTTGAGACACATAAAACCCTCATAGGTGGGAGCTCATCCATTCGAGATTTTGTCAGTAGATAGATGAGTCTGAGTCCTTGAAGATTTCTAAAAAATCTTCTTCTCAAGCAATGTCAACTGCAGTAGAAACCATCTTACAAAAAGGTCCCGTGGCACTTCCACCGTATGGACAGAGACTACATGAGACGAGTGGACTCTCTTCATAGAACGAAGCCACCTCAACGATCATTTGACCCAACTTCTATAACTCTATAGCAGTCAGCGGATATGGCCGAGGAATCTCTATGTCCCCACTCTTTTCCATTTTAGCCGTACATGGCACCCGTTCAGTGCATAGTCATGTCTAGAGATGAGCGAACTTTAAAAAAAAGTCCGGTTTTCGGCGTTCGGGTTGTGGTAAGTCGCGCATCCCGTTATGGATTCCACTATAGCGGCATATGGAATCCATAAGGGGCGGCTGCCACCAACCCGAACTGTTGAACAGCCGAAGGACCTGGGGTGACGTCACTGTCATGTGATCAGTGCAGGGGCTGGATTTGATCCCGTTCTGAGCCACGCCCCCTGCACTGATCACATGACAGTGACGTCACCCCAGGTCCTTCGGCTGTTCAACAGTTCGGGTTGGTGGCAGCCGCCCCTTATGGATTCCATATGCCGCTATAGTGGAATCCATAACGGGATGCGCGACTTACCACAACCTGAACGTCAAACACCGGACTTTTTTTAAAAGTTCGCTCATCTTTAGTCACGACGAGTCCACCAATCTAGAAGCTACTCTTTGCAGCAGCTCCTTGGTCTGGCTCATAGAAGAACTCCATTCCATGTAATCTATATGTACTGAGAGGGCCGATATGGTTCTGGTCCGTGGTTCTCCACCAGTAAATCTATGCCCACACTGGTGTTTGGGATTTTTGGAGATCTGTTGGGGTTTCCATTGCTTCTGATGCCCTCATGAGCTTAAAGGGGTTATCCAACATCATACAACAGCCCCCCAGAGGGAATATACTTACCCCGCTCCCTGCGCAGCTCCTGGTCCCCGCACCGCTGCTGCTTCTCCCTGTACACGGATGAAAACATCAGGTGTCGGGGGGAGCAGCCAATGGCAGGCGGGGATGGGGAAGAGCCTCCCTAGCATTGCAGGTGACACTTGCTAGGGAGGCTCGCTCCCATCCCTGCCTGCCTCCCCCGACACTAGATCTTTTCATCCGTGTACAGGGAGAAGCAGGAGCGGCGCAAGTATATTCCCTCGGAGGGGCTGTTGTATGATGTTGGATAACCCCTTTAAGGTGCATTTACACAACTGAATGAAGCTGCCAATTGTCGGGAAGGTAGTGGAGGTGAAGGGTTGCATTTAAATGCAGCGATCACCTCCACTGTATGGGGATGCTCAATGGCCACTGCTATCTCTCATCCCCATACAAATTCATAGTTTCTCTGCAGCAGATCCCTGTTCACACAGCACAATCTGTCGCCCAGAAACGATGACTGAGTTGTTTGCACCAACAATCAATTAACCCAATGAATGAGCATTTTGCTCGTTCATCGGTTGATCTGCGGCAACTTTCTGACGAAAATGTTCAATCCAGGTTATCGGCTCCAACGTCCGGCCCTGTAAACCCGCCTTCAGTCAGCTAATCTATTCCAGTGAGAAACCTGACTGATCTCAATAGGATCCAAAGAGTTCTACCTCAATCCATTATGGATCCAAAAAAGTGGAACCCCAGTGTGAACGGAGCAGAAGAGACAAAGAAAAGCATGACCGTGTTGCGATGCCTCCTTGTACCTTCTCTGCCCTCAGCAACAATTTATGCTCCCCCGAAGTAGTCCCCATTAGCAACGGCTGACACACTGACGAAGTGCAATTTCCAAGTTGCAGTACTTAGGAAGAGGGCAGGAATTGTGGTCAACGGAGCGTAGGTCGAGGCAGGCATACAAGCATGCAAGTAGAGACTAGGCAGATGTCAGGGTGGGGAACAGACAAGCAGAAAAGTCAAGAACAGAATCCGTTTTGGACTCTTAGGCCCCTTTCACGTGGGCGTGTTTTCCGCGCGGGTGCAATGCGTGATGTAAATGGATTGCACCCGCACTGAATCCGGACCCATTCATTTCAAAGGTCTGTGTACATAAGCGTTTTTTTTCACGCATCACTTGTGCGTTGCGTGAAAATCGCAGCATGTTCTGTATTCTGCGTTTTTTCACTCATAGAAGTGAATGGGGCTGCGTGAAAAACGCATTGCATCCGCAAGCAAGTGCAGGTGCGTTGCGTTTTTCACTGATGGTTGCTAGGAGATGTTGTTTGTAAACCTTCAGTTTTTTATCACGCGCGTGAAAAAACGCATCGAAACGCATTGCACCCGCACGGAAAAAACTGAACACTGAACGCAATCGCAGGCAAAACTGAATGGCTTTGCCTGTGAAATCGCACAGTTTTCACTGAACACATCCGCAACGCACGGACCTAATCCGGCCACGATCGTGTGAAAGAGGCCTTATGGAGCAGGAACAACCAAACGGACCTTATTTCTCGGGTCCAGAGTGATGTTGGAAGGACCAATATGAAGCATGGGGCACTGGGGCATTAGTAATAGTTAGGCCCCTTTCACACGGGCGAGTTTTCCGCGCGGGTGCAATGCGTGAGGAGGACGCATTGCACCCGCACTGAATCCGGACCCATTCATTTCTATGGGGCTGTGCACATGAGCGGTGATTTTCACGCATCACTTCTGCGTTGCGTGAAAATCGCAGCATGTTCTATATTCTGCGTTTTTCACGCAACGCAGGCCCCATAGAAGTGAATGGGGATGCGGGAAAATCGCAAGCATCTGCAACCAAGTGCGGATGCGTTGCGATTTTCCCGCATTGTTGCTTAGCAACGGGACCCAATCTCTATTATTTCCCCTTATAACATGGTTATAAGGGAAATAATAGCATTCTTAATAAAGAATGCATTGTTAAATGATGATGAAGGGTTAAAAATAATAAAGTTAACTTACCTTAGCCACTTGATCGCGTAGTCGCGATCTGTCCTCTCTTCCCTGCAGCATCTATGATCTAAAGCGACCTGTGATGACGCCACATCACATGGCCCAATCACCTGCTCCATCACTATGGTGATGGAGCATGTGATTGGTCCATGTGACCATGTGACATCATCCAAGGTCCTAATCACTATCCTCAGGCTGTGGATAGTGCTTAGGACCTTGGATGATGTCACGTGGTCACATGGACCAATCACATGCCCATCACCATAGTGATGGAGCAGGTGATTGGGCCATGTGATGCTGTGACATCATCACAGGTCCTTTACATCTTTCAAGCTAACGGAGAGGAGGCCGGGCTTCGCGATCAAATGGAACAGGTAAGTTATGATTAGTTTATTATTTTTAACCCATTCTGCACCGGGTTCAACATTAGGGAGATGGCCAAGGGTATTTTACATTATAACTATGTTATAATGTGAAATAATACCAGCGGGACAATTTCTGACCCAAACATGCACTTCTGTGAAGAAGTGCAGGTTCGGGTCTGGGTACCAAAAGTGCAGATTTTTCTCCCGCACGTGCAAAACGCATGACAGCGCTTTGCACTCGCAGGGAAAAATCGCTGCAATTCCCGCAACGCACCCGCACTGTTTGACGGAGTGCACCCGCAACGCCCGTCTGAAAGAGGCCTTAGAGGTGATTAGCGTGCCTTTAAGAGGCGAGGAGCGACCCACAGTTACGGGCAGCATGATGGAGGAGGCGAGTGGTGGCCAGGAGGACAATGCCAGACAGCTACAATTGTAAGCCCATGAGTGGCCTTCATCTTCTTGAAGGAATCTAGAGATGAGAGGCGGTTTGTTAGGCTACTTTCACACTAGCGGTTTTTGTGGATCCGTCATGGATCTGCAAAAAAGCTTCCGTTACGATAATACAACCGTATGCATCCGTCATGAACGGATCCGGTTGTATTATGTCTTCTATAGCCATGACGTATCCGTTTGCTATTGTGCCAGATTGTGTCAGAGAAAACCGTCCCCATTGACTTACATTGTGTGCCAGGACGGATCCGTTTGGCTCCGCTTCGTCAGGCGGACAGAAAAACGCTGCAGGCGCCTCCAGAGCGAAATGGTGACTGATCGGAGGCAAACTGATGCATTCTGAGCGGATCCTTCTCCATTCAGAATGCAGTGGGGCTAAACTGAACCGTTTTGGACCACGTGTGAGAGCCCTGAACGGATCTTCACAAACGGAAAGCCAATACGCGAGTGTAAAGTCGCCTTATCTGGTTTACCTAGTCCTCCTGCTTCCTTGTCATTCACCTCCAGCTTTTATCTGATACCACCAAGAAAATGGCACCATCTGATGATATCATTGTACTATGGACGAGTCCAACAGGTGATGATATCAAATGACTACTGGAGGTGATATTATAAGTACAAGCTTTTCCCATGGTGAAACTTTTTCTGTGTAGTCATGGACATTTGTGACTACCCCCTAACCAGGTCAATAACTAGAATACATAAGGCCACCATAGACAAGTCCCCCACCACCACTCTGTGGCCGTAAAGCTATAAGAATGCAAACCAGTTGTATATGGCTTTACATTGTATCTGTTGTTATCATTTTGCTTCCATAAGGGCCCTTTCACACTGGCCTCGGCGCTCTATGCCGGAAAAATCCTGATTAGGATTATCCCAATGCATTCTGAATGGAGAGAAATCCGTTCAGGATGCATCAGAATGTCTTCAGTTCAGGAACGGAACGTTTTTTGGATGCAGCAAATACCGCAGCATGCTGCGCTTTTTGCTCCGTCCAAAAATCCGGAACACTTGCCGCAACGACGGATCCGGAATAATTGCCCATTGAAAGGCATTAATCCAGATCCGGCCTTAAGCTAAACGTCGTTTCGGCGCATCGCCGGATCCGACGTTTAGCTTTTTCTCAATGGCTACCATGGCAGCCAGGACGCTAAAGTCCTGGTTGCCATGGTAAAGTGTAGTGGGGGGAGCAGTATACTTACCATCCGTGCGGCTCCCGGGGCGCTCCAGAGTGACGTCAGGGCGCCCTACACGCATGGATCACGTGATCGCATGGATCACGTGATCCATGCGCATGGGGCGCTCTGACGTCATTCTGAGCGCCCGGGAGCCGCACGGACTGTAGCGTATGACCGCTGCCCGCTGCTCCGCTACTAATATGGCAACCATTGGACTTTAAGGCCTCATGCACACGACTGTTTTTCAATGCTGTCTGCAAATAGGTGGTTCCAGTCTGTTCAAAAGTGATAACCGTGTCCGTATTCTTGTCTGTGAAGTAGTTTCACGTGTACCCATTCAAGTTTTTAGCGGACCGTGACCCAAAAGATTTTACCAAAAGACAGGCTGACAATTTTTCTCAAGTGCCTGCCAAGGGATCCGCAAAAAAAACGGACACGGAACGCGGATGACACACGGATGGCCATCCGCATTTTTTCACGGACCCATTGACTTGAATGGGTCCGTGAACCATTTTTCACGGACAAGAATAGGACAGGTTATATTTTTTTGACGGACTGGAATCACGGACCACGGACGCGGAGGACAAACGGTGCAGTTGCCTAGGTTTCCACGGACCCATTGAAAACCAATGGGTCCGCAGAAAATCACGAAAAACGGAGCAACGGACACGGAATCAAACAACGGTCGTGTGCATGAGGCCTAATAGCGTCCTGGCTGCCAAAGTAACCTCAAAGCATTTCGAAGACTGATCAGGATCCTGATCAGTCTTCTAATGTTTTCAGGCGACCTGCGTTCTGATGGATCCGGCCGGACGGAAGTGCCTGCCGGATCCTCAGAATGCAAGTGTGAAAGAGGCCTTAATCAGTAATAAATGTGACTATATGAAACATTGTATCATATGTTGCAAGGATACAGCGGCCTTTACATCCCCTTCCTCGGCCTCTCTGTAAATGTCCAGAAACCTCAGGTGCTAAAACATCTGTAGATGCGAACAGTAGATATGGAGAAGGGGGAGGCAGCTGCAGCCTCTCTCTCTCTGTGCATGCTGCGGGAGGGGAGAGGGTGCTCAATCGGGAAGACGTTTGATTGGCTCAGGGCAGACAGCACAGCTCTGACATCACATCAGGAAGAGCCCGCCCACTCAGCAAGCATGGAGGAGAAGATATGCAAGTCAGAGAGATGAAGAAAGACAGGTAAGGCACTAGACCCTACTGACTGCCTTTTCTTACTTACCTGCTGCCTGCGGTCATCTTCTCCGTAGAAATGTTTTATTGGGAACCACAAGTGACTTCTCCTTTCAGTGAAGGATTTTGTCAGCAAATACATCAGACATGAGCCAAATAAAATATCCTAAGGTTTATTGATTCTTTACAAAAATAGCAATATGTCCCAGGCAGAAACCTAGGGAAACAATGGCAGATGAGGGAAAATCACAGTCATGAATGATTCATGACTTTCCCCTAAAACCGTCCCAAAATATATGTCTTATGTCCAAGCTGCAGATGAGGAACGCCTCATCTGGGGTTCAAGGTATCCAGGGAGCAGAAAGATTAGAGGAGAATTTTCGGATATTGTACGCAGCAGCTATAGGTGACCTCTCTCTCTCCGTAGTCGAGGTCAACATCCATTTTTATAGGTTGCAAGGGTCTAGTCCCTCCAAAGTTGCAGTTACAGATGTGTCCTTCCTTACCTTCCTCTTGGCCTAATATATCCCAAGAGGTAGGGTTCGAGTTTACCAGCGATTTAAAAAAACATGATATCGTGATATTGTGTCATGAGATATCTAGATTTACAAGCCCATGGGTCGCCACCTAGTGATAGCAATGTGTATTGCAGTCTGACAGTCTTTTTTTGCTAAAATGTTGCAATATTGCAGTGAATTTATTTCACGAGAGTCCTTCACCAAATTCCAGGTAATGTAAGGGGTGGGGGGGGGGATACATCTGGAGGTTCTACCTTGATAGCGACTCAATGCATCCCTATGAGAACTGCTGCACATAGAAGAGAGGGCGCCGATAGCCAGGATCTTCTTATGGGACCAGGAGCAAAAAGGATGGACGCAAACAAGGTTCTAAGGGCCCTCTCTCTAAGGGCCCCAAAGCAGCTGCATGGTGTGTCTCTGTGGTATGTACAGTACACCCTTAAAGGGGTTTTCTGCTTTTATCTTATTAAATTGTAAATTCTTGTATAATAAAAAAATCTGGAGCTTTGCAATATAATATTTATCATTTTAGAGATTTCTGCTCGCTGTTAGTGAATGGGAATGCAGTATACTGTACACAAGGAAACCTTGTGCAGACTTAATACGGCTGAGGTTTTGTTACAGTTGTATTTAATCTATGGACTCCTCAGTGAGCTTAAGGCCCCTTTGACATGACAAGTTTGTCAAGTTTTCCGCGCGGGGGCAATGCACGACGTGAATGCATAGCACCCGCACTGAATCCTGACCCATTCATTTAAATTTTTCACGCATCAGTTGTGTGTTGCGTAAAAATTTGCAGCATGTTCTATATTCTGCATTTTTCACGCAGCCCTGGCCCCATCGTGGATAGAGCTGCGTGAAAAACGCATTGCATCCTGCAAGCAAGTGCGGATGCGATGCGTTTTTCACTGATGGTTGCTAGGAGATGTTGTTTGTAAACCTTCAGTTTTCTATCACACGCGCAAAAAACGCATCAAAACGCACGGAAAAAACTGAGCAACTGAACGCAATCGCGGGCAAAGCTGACTGAACTTGCTTGCAAAATGGTGCGAGTTTCCTTGAACGCATCCCGAGCCAATCCGTCACACTCATGTGAAATAGGCCTAAACAGCCTTGACATCAGACTGATACACTGTAGCAAACTATCAGGACAGGGTAGAGATTCGCTCTGCTGATGTGTGTAGCTCACAGAAGATTGTCTAGACTGGATACTTTGTAGCAATCCCTCAGACTGACAGAAGGTTTAGTTCTCTGGCAGCAATCAGAGATCTTGAAAATGGTTGAGTGTGACTAGTTTTCGGTCTGTTCTCCGGACCCACAGTGCCGGATGGGCTACCTGCCCATCGGACCTCGTTGACTATAATGGGGTCTAGCAGCTACCTGGGAAATATGCTGGGAATCGGCACAACAAAAACCGCTGCATGCAACGTTTTTTGTCTGGCTGAATCTCAACATTCTACGCTGGAATGGTCGGCTGGAGAGGACAGATGGTCAACAACTTTGGGCTTTATCTGTAGGGGCTACCAGACGTCTGTCTAGCTGGGCTACTCGGTTACATTCTATCAGCCCGATAATAGAGCTTGCCCCGGAGATAAGTAGTGTCACATACAGGGGCGTAACGATCGCGGTCGCAGAGGATGCGACCGCGACCGGGCCCGGCGGTGGGGGGGGGGCCCGCAGCTCCGTCGCCCCATCGCAAGTAATTTTAACATTTTTATGTAAATGGCTGGTCGCTTGGGCCCCCGGCCTCTGTGAGTAGTTGCGCCGCCCCACCAACCCCAGCCCTGCCTCCATCCATTCGGGCTCCGCCTCCACCCATTCAGGCCTGGTGGCGCTGTGATATCGCGCCAGCCAGGTCTCGCGGGATCACACAACGCACGCTGGAAGACAGGATTGTGGGCTGCAAGCAAGAGCAAGAAGGCGGGAGCGGAGCAGTCTGGACGAGGTAAGTATTTTTTTTTAAATGTGCACACCACCACTGCCTGGCTATAACTCACAGGGGGCACCTGGCATGGAACTAAATGTCAGGCAAGAAATCCTCCACAGGGGACCAATGGGGAACAAAAATATATTTCAATAAGAAAAAAGGCAAAAAAATGGAAAAAAATTAAACAGATAACAGAGGGGGCAAAAATGCAATATATACACACAGGGGATAAATGATTATGGAATATATACAGAGGGGGCAAAATGGATATATACAGGGCCCCTCTATTTATATCCATTTTGCCCCCTCTGTATATATTCCATTTTCCCCTCTTTATCGATATTCCACTTTCCCCACCTGTGGAGCAAAATTGTATATATCTTATTTTGCCCCCTCTCACATTGTATATATTCTGAGTGAGAGGGGCAAAATAAAAATATATTCTGAGTGAGAGGGGGCAAAATAAAATGTATTCTGAGTGAGAGGGGGCAAAATAAAATGTATTCTGAGTGAGAGGGGCAAAATAAAATGTATTCTGAGTGAGAGGGGGCAAAATAAAATGTATTCTGAGTGAGAGGGGGCAAAATAAAATGTATTCTGAGTGAGAGGGGGCAAATTAAAATGTATTCTGAGTGAGAGGGGGCAAAATAAAATGTATTGTGAGTGAGAGGGGCAAAATAAAATGTATTCTGAGTGAGAGGGGCAAAATAAAATGTATTCTGAGTGAGAGGGGCAAAATAAAATGTATTCTGAGTGAGAGGGGCAAAATAAAATGTATTCTGAGTGAGGGGGCAAAATAAAATGTATTCTGAGTGAGAGGGGGCAAAATAAAATATATTCTGAGTGAGAGGGGCGAAATAAAATGTATTCTGAGTGAGAGGGGCAAAATAAAATATATTCTGAGTGAGAGGTGGCAAAATAAAATATATTCTGAGTGAGAGGGGCAAAATAAAATGTATTCTGAGTGAGGGGGCAATTATTCAACTAAATACAGAGGGTGCCAAATGTGCAGTTATTTTAGGGTGCTGTGTGCCAATAATTACTGCATGGGGGATTATCTGCATGGTATTAGTATTATCAGGGGTTTAACTGTTTCTGCAGTATAATATTGGGGAGCACAGGGTGGTAGGATGATTGAAGTAGTAAACTAAGATATGTTTTGTCAAACTGCAGAGATGAGAAATGGCTGAAAATGGTGTCTGGTCTGAAGATCTAAAAGGAGAAGATGAGGACAGAACATCTACATCAAAGGAGACGTCACTGGATGTAAGTGGTATGGGGTGCTGTATTAGCCTGTATGTTCTGTAGTGATGGGTCCCGGGGCGTAATGAGAGGGTGCGACCGGGGGGTGGGGATGTGCGAGGGGGAGGGTTTGGGGGGTCGGGCCCGGGGGGGGGGCCCAATTCAAAGTTTGCCCTGGGGCCCATGGAACTCTAGTTACGCCACTGGTCACATATATTTAGCAGTCGCTTATCTTTTCCACTCTTTCTTCAAGTTAGCGAGCTTGTGTCTTGTGGATCTGGTGTTGGGTCCGGGGGGTCTACCCCATGTGTAGGAATCATGAATGGGGGCTTTGAGCTAGCTAACGACTAGAAGGAAGGTGTCCATTCTGTTGCTTTGTCCCGGTCTCCCTGTCAGGCAGCGGTTTCTTGTCGGCCTCCATGATGTGAGGGATGAAGGCTCTCTCAGGATTTCTGACTCTGTCCTTCTGTCCTTTCAGAGACATGAACCGCACCACGACATCGTGCCAGTCTATCACCTCATCCACATGTACGGGGCCGGCGAATGGATGGTTTCTGTGTATCCCACCTGCCGGAAGAAGAGGGGATTAGACGCAGAGCTATGTTCTCAGGTATCCACACTATTTGATTAGCCAGAAGCACGTGTAGAGCAGTATGACAAACCAATCTGAGCAGCTCAGGAGAAAGCATTGGGTTAAATAGAAAAAAAATAGTGTTCCAGCTAAAGAGAGAGCAGCATACAGATTTACCTTTGAGTTCAATGGGTTCTGTATAAATGTGTATGCAGTGAGCTCCTCCTAGTGGTGGCTGTATAATCTGCGTACAGTGAGCTCCCCCTAGTGGTGGCCATATTTACTTGCATACAGTGAGTGCCCTCTAGTTGTTGCCATAGCCTCTAGTGGTGGCTGTATAAATCTTTATGAAGTGATCCCCCCTTGTTTTGTCTGTATGCATTGAGTTCTCTCCTACTGGAGGCTGTATACTCTGTATGTAGTGAGCTCCCTCTAGTGGTGGCTGTATAATGTGTATGTAGTGAGCTCCCTCTAGTGGTGGCTGTATAATCTGTATGTAGTGAGCTCCCTTTAGTGGTGACTGTATAAACTGTATGTAGTGAGCTCCCTCTAGTGGTGGCTGTATAATCTGTATGCAGTGAGCTCTCTCTAGTAGTGGCTGTATAATCTATATGTAGTGAGCTCCCTCTAGTGGTGGCTGTATAATCTGTATCCAGTGAGGTCCCTCTAGTGGTGGCTGTATAATCTGTATGTAGTGAGCCCCCTCTAGTGGTGACTGCATAATCTGTTTGTAGTGAGCTCCCTCTAGTGGTGGCTATATAATCTGTATGTAGTAAGCTTCCCCTAGTGGTGGCTGTATAATCTTCATGCACTGAGCTCCCTCTAGTGGTGGCTGTATAATCTGTATGTAGTGAGCTTTCTTTAGTGGTGGCTGAATAAATTTGTATGCAGTTACCTCTTCCTAGTGGTGACTGTATAAATCTGTATACTGTGAGCTCCCTCTAGTGGTGACTGTATAAATTTGTATGCAGTGAGCTCCCCCGACCTGTAGCTGGATAAATCAGTATGCAACCAGCTCTCCATATTGGTGGTCGTAAAAATATTTATGCCTTGAGCACCCCCTAAAGGTGGCCGTATAGATGTATATGCAGTGAGCTCCCTCTAGTGGTGGCTGTATAAATCTGTATGCAGTGAGCTCCCTCTAGTGGTGGCTGTATAAATCTGTATGCAGTGAGCTCCCTCTAGTGGTGGCTGTATAAATCTGTATGCAGTGAGCTCCTTCTAGTGGTGGCTGTATAAATCTGTATACAGTGAGCTCCCTCTAGTGGTGGCTGTATAAATCTGTATGCAGTGAGCTCCCTCTAGTGGTGGCTGTATAAATCTGTATGCAGTGAGCTCCCTCTAGTGGTGGCTGTATAAATCTGTATGCAGTGAGCTCCCTCTAGTGGTGGCTGTATAAATCTGTATACAGTGAGCTCCCTCTAGTGGTGGCTGTATAAATCTGTATGCAGTGAGCTCCCTCTAGTGGTGGCTGTATAAATCTGTATGCAGTGAGCTCCTTCTAGTGGTGGCTGTATAAATCTGTATGCAGTGAACTCCTAGTGGTGGCTGTATAAATCTGTCTGCAGTGAGCTCCCTCTAGTGGTGGCTGTATAATCTGTATGCAGTGAGCTCCCTCTAGTGGTGGCTGTATAAATCTGTATGCAGTGAGCTCCCTCTAGTGGTGGCTGCAGGATTTAAAGAATTCATCTGGGTGGCTGAGATAGTAAAAGAAGTTGTCTACTTTATGAAACCCCTTGTAATGCACACATATGGGATCTGAAAGTGTGTGTGGGGGGTCCCACTTAGGGCCGGAGCAGAGAGCAGTTCTCCAAGAATTCTGCAATATGTAATGGCTCATTTCTCCTCTGGCAGTCCATCGTGGAGATGAAACACTTGCTGCCCTCACAGATGACTGCTGATCGCTGGGGCTTCGGGCTGACCACACATATCTGCTAATAACTTGCAGATGAATATTCCGGGATATTCTATGAAAAGCTTCTCTGCGATGACTGGCCCATGTATCATCAGCTATCGTAACGCTATGGCGTGTATCTCTCGTCACTTGCGTACAAGCTGACTCCGAATTGCATACTTTACAGCTCGGAGTCTTTCCTATAAACTCCTGTGGAATTCCTCTCATGAGTTTTCCATATTAGTCCAGCGTATATGCATATCCTTGTAACGGTCGGAGTAACCTGACCCGACACTGGAGCGATTTACTGCGCAGAGATTACAATGTATCAGAATGGTCCAAGTTCTGGTCGTAAATGTAACGTGGACACGTCCGTAGATCCGGGGCTCAGAAACTATATGCGGCTGAGTAACCCTCTGGGTTCACTGATGGGAGTGATCGGCTAGCAGTCAATCTGAAGATCACTCCGATCCAACCGGCGCCATCTTTACTGGTCCTTTGGCTGGTCACCAAATAAATAATACAAGTAGACTAAGCTCCATCTACAAGAGTAGTATCCCTGGAATTCAGTATCGACCCAACCACCCATCATCACGGGGAACCTACCTTCTGGTGACACCTGCACCGTCCTCTTGGCAGTGGTTCGTAGCCACCCAAATGAGGAGTGGGCTAGTAAATCAATGGAGCGAGTGTCTGAGAAGCCGTCTGTATCCTCCTCATTCATCAACGTCCTGGCGTTGGAAGAACACATCTTCCCTGTAACAGATTGCAAGATAATTAGAAACTTTAAACTCTAGCCACGATGTGTGGACAAGAACGACCACAGAGCCAAGGGGGCGCTAAACTACATACCAAAATGGGGCCATCAGCACGGTGGTTTCAATAAAATTTCAACATGGAATCCTCGCCGAGAATAACCCGGTGTTTTTTTTTTTTTTTCAGAAATGTAGAAAATCAATTCATATGCCGGACTACAGCATGGAATTCATCGGAGATTCTGGAAAAGTCGCCAAAATCCACATGCAAAATCCTCTACTAAGGGCATATTCATACACAGCAGAAATGTTGCAGACATTTCTGCTGCTGTCCCGTTATGTGAATGGGGCTTGCAGAAATCCACGTGCTTGCCATGAAAACAACCCGATTTAAATGAATGGAATGGATTTTCTGTGGTAGAAAGTGCAGCAAATCTGCTGTGTGTGAATATGTACAATATGTCCACGTGAGTCCTGACCTGGGCCCATCTGGGGTGACAATATGGTCATCATGGTTAGAAAGCTATTAGTTCATCTATAGGACTGGGTCGAGGACTATGCAGAGCAGGCAGCCGCCTATGGTGCCTAAAGAAGGGGGGGGGGCAGAGCCGGCGCGTCCTATAGGCTGACTAGGCAGTCGCGTAGAGCGCCCCCTCCTGTCAGTTCCTCATTGTATCGTGGTCGAGCTCTGTATTGTCCGCGGTACAGGAGCATCTGTCTCCTGTACCCGGCCGGACTGACAGGAGGTGTGCACACAGTGTGCGCTTCCTATCAGTCCGCCCGGGTACAGGAAACTAAAGCTCGGCCACGCTACACCAGAAGTAAGGGGTGGGGGGTTGCAGGGGAGATTGAGAAAGAGGATGAAAAGGGGGGGGGGGGGAGATTGAGAAAGAGGATGACGGTGGGGGGGGGGGTGATTAAGAAAGAGGATGACGGGGGGGGGGGTGATTGAGAAAGGGGATGACATGGGGGGGGGGGTTGATTGAGAAAGAGGATGACAAGGGGGGGGGAAGATTGAGAAAGAGGATGACAAAGGGGGGGGGGGAAGAGAATGATAAGAAAAGGAGAGAGAATGACACTTCCAGCCTTTCCCTATAGTGTGTGAGCACGGCCACCGCTGCTGGATTACACGGCGGTAATAACCACGGACACGTGCTGTGAATAATGTGATGGGAAGGAGGCAATATGGAGAATCACAATACATTAGTAAGTGCCTTGTATTAACTGCAGGAAAAATGCCATTTACTGAAGGGAGACAAACCCTTTAACCCCTTTAAACATAAATGTCTGTCATGAAATTTACCAAATCGTAACCTCCTCCTCAGATTAGAAATCACGGATCAATGGATCGGAAATAGGTTTCACCTCTTAACTAAGATTAGTCACGGAAAGGGAGAAGTGTGAAAAGTGAGAAAACTCAATTTTATTGGTATGTATTCAAATATTAGAGAGTGATGGGGGATAGCCATGAATAGTGTTTGCTCAGTCTATAGCTGCTATCTCATGCAGGCAGAGGATACCGCATATGAGGATGTGCTAAGCGAGCCACTGCGCCCTAAACACCTATGGTAGGAAAGCTTGGTGTATAATCAGACTGCGCAGGAGTGCAATGTGTACTGGCAATGGGAACTCTGACAGGTATCCCTAGCGCAGTAAAGTTACAACCAATGTGGTCCAGGGCCCAATCGTATAAACTGGCGTCCCTAAGGAAGGGAATACGGGTGCCAGATATTACAGTGAATTGGGAGGGCTCCTAGACCATACCAGATTAACCTTAGGTGTTTGAGGATACGTAGATGTTGCACCTATACTTGACAAGAGGACCTGTCTATTTAGATCACAAATGCTAATGGATCCATAGAGACATAAGCGGTCCAATGTCTGTCATCACATCAGGAAAAAGCCTGAATGTGAGTCCAAATCGGCATAAGCCTGGCGTCCCCCCACAAGAGAAGGATCTTACAGCCTTGCTAACAATGATGCCGATCTAGACTGGCGGTGCACATCTACACCTCAAATCCACAAGGGGAGCGCTGCGTGGTTTAGCATGCACTCCGGTGGATGGAGCCGTAGCAACCCGTATCAGTGTGAATCTAACATGTCCAGCCAGAGGTTCGACGCGTTTCTTAATTCATCAGGAACCTCATGCTGAGTTATTGTTAGAGGTTAAGCCACTGTCTAGTGTATTGCTGCTCAATCAGCTGTTCCACTGGCGCGGAGACAGCCTGTCGGCACTAGTATGGCTGTGAGGCCGCGGCCACTCGCGCTCGTTTAAAACAGTGAAGCACCACCCTGCCGCATCGGTATGTGCCTTTCAGTGGGTTGCGCAGCCAAGTCTGCGCCTGGGAGCTCTGAAAGAGACTATGACAAAGTCTATCTTTCAGGTTCCACCCTCGGCGATAGGTCACCGAGGGTCCAGGACTAACCAGATGACCCACTTCTGGATCCATAGTGAGGATCTCCCAGTGCCTGGATAGAATCTCTCTGATCTGGACATTTGCTGCACCATAGGAGGCAATGAGCCTGACCTGGTCATTACCTCCAACCTTCTGCCGGGGGTTTAATAACGATTCCCGGACACATGAAGATGCGTGTTGATATGCCTCAGATAATATCCCCCTGGGATACCCCCTACTGCGGAATCGCTCAGATAGATCTCTCGATTTGGCTCTATAATCATCCATTAAAGAGCAATTGCGCCTTACTCTCAAAAACTGCCCCTTGGGGATACCCTTTTTAAGTGGGTATGGGTGACAACTTGACCAGTGTAGCAAGGCATTGGTGGCAGTCTCCTTGCGGTGCAAGCTGGTATGTATGCACCCGTCACTGCTCTTATGAATAGATAGATCTAGAAAGGTAATCTTTACAGGATCTATCTCAAAAGTAAAGAAATCCAATTGCCAGTACACATTGCACTCCTGCGCAGCCTGATTATACACCAAGCTTTCCTACCATAGGTGTTTTAGGGTGCAGTGGCTCGCTTAGCACATCCTCATATGCGGTATCCTCTGCCTGCATGAGATAGCAGCTATAGACTGAGCAAACACTATTCATGGCTATCCCCCATCACTCTCTAATATTTGAATACATACCAATAAAATTGAGTTTTCATCTCACTTTTCACACTTCTCCCTTTCCGTGACTCCTCCTCAGATTGCACATAATCTACGGTATATATGAAAGTGTTTTCCTACTGTAATGACCTATCGCCTATCTACAGGATAGGTGATAAATATCAGATTGCTGGGTCTGACTGCTGGAACACCCACCGATCAGGAAAAAAGGGGTCCTGAGACATTCAATTACATTACCACCAATCTATGTACACAAGGGTCTTAAGACCACGTTCCCTTGATCATGGGGGTCCCAGCAGTCAGACACTTATCACCTGTCGTGTCATAGCTGTTTCACCTTTTCACATTCCCTATCCTTACTGATTTTCTTTGGGTGTAAAATAAATAAAAAAAATAAAAATGATAAATCTGGGCCAAAATATGTGTCAAACTAAAACAGAAATGCTCACCTGTTAAAGGGCCGGTGTCCACTTTTCTACTTATCCTCTATATACAGGATCGGGGATAACTAAGTGACCCGTGGTGGTCTGAACGCTGGAGCCCCCACTGATCCCCTTCTTGACTGAGTGGCAGGTCGAGCATATGCCCTACCTCTCCATCCATTCTCTATGGGGTCGCCGAGATGGTGGAGTACAGCAGGGCGTATATGTGGCCTGCCATACCATTAAAAAGGGGGAACATGACCTGTTCCTGGAATCAGTGGGGGGTCGCAGAATCGGACCCCACTAATCATATAGTTATGCCCTATGGTGTGGAGAGGATAACTTGAAAACTTGGACAACCCCTTTAAATCCTCCACCACTCCACCAGTGTCTCTTTACATGGCAGCAGTGATGCCTGTAAATACGGAATATCATCACTGCCGCCATGTAAACCATACGTGTCAATACTGGAGAATGTGACGCACTGGGCAAAATTTGTCGGGCATAAGTACAACCCCCTTTGCAGATCACAACCTTTAACAAAGCCCAAGCAAAGGTGCTGGAGGAGCAACGAGAGCAAAGGGCACAAACGGAGGGTCATAACTGAAGCAGAGGCATTAGGGTCACCTGAGGCAAGGTAATAGTGGGGATCCTGGAGCAGGGGTAACTGGAGAAGAGGCAATATTAGGGGTGCATTTAGAGTGGAGGCATCTGTAGCTGGGGCACTAATGGGGGTGCACCTAAAGCAGAGGCATTAGGGTTGCCTGAGGCAGGGTAATAGTGGTAATTCTGGAGCCGAGGTATTAGGGGGGCAACTGGAGAAGAGGCAATATTAAGGGGGCATCTGGAGCTGGGCCGCTAATGGGGGTGCACCTAAACCTGAGGTATGAGGCTCCTTCACAGCCAGCAGCCCGGGAAGTTTAGAAGATACTGCAGGGCCTCCTGTACAATCTACACCAGTAGGATGCTGCATCAATGTGAGATACTGCCGCCTAGTGGCTATAATTATCTCTCCTGAGAAACAAGAGAAATAATTACTCCTCCGTCTTATCTCCGGGCGCAGGAGACTGAGGGCCCACAGAGGAATCCCCCACCTCCCCGGTGGGCCAGTCCGAGCCTGAACGCAGTTGCCATTACAGTTCTTTCTTTCATGCACACATTAGCATCACATTATGCATTACCATACCGTACATGTGAATCAAAGAAGTCATTCATCCAATAGCTGTTATACTAAATTTAGGGGCCAAGATTGGGGAGGGGTAAAACCTCTGCCCAGGGTACCAATAGAGCTTGTTCCACCCATGCTCAAGTCCAATGTATGTGTAGGTAGGTAGATGAAGGCTCAGGACAGGGTCTATGGTAATGGTAAAAAGTCCAAATCATAAACAGTCTTATGTTATACCACTTGGGTTTCTATCACTATAATGGCAAGAATAGCTCAGCATGCAGAGATATTCAAGGCAAAAAAATGGCGTAAACTGCAGCGGGACCCAGTGGACCCCATTATTTGTCAATGAGGTGAATCGGGTTTAATTGAACCTAGCACACTTTCACAGCGATCTGCTGATGGATTCAAACAGAAATAGTTCTATTTTCCTGCAGTGCCGCCGCTGGTGAAATGAAATATTACACAATAACCCAATAGGTTGTCCTTATAATGTATATGGATGTGTCGGGTCCTCCAGAGAGACACTCTTTATAGCCACTCTCCATTCTGGATTACAGATGAGAAGGTCCCCCTTTTTAATCCCCTGAAAGGTTATCTAAAATTAAGATCATGGTGATTTATCACTACGAATGGGGACTTTTATTATTGATCTTACCTTTATATTTGCATAGTAGTTTGATGTAGTAAAACAGGTTGGTGAAGAGGTTGAAAGGAGAAGGTGTCCCAGGTTTCCTGGTCATATCTCTTATTAAAGTGGCTCTTCCGTATTTCCATTCTGTGTCTGACTGTGCTTGTATGCGTTGGTAGGTGTCACTCATCATGGCGATCAATAGATTGATCAGAACAATTAAAGTGACCACCAGGTAAACTCCAAACACAAAGCGGATAATGACGTGGGTGAACTGAGGTGTCCTGCTCAATGATGGAAGACAATCAGGTTCCACCAGGCCGAACAACGAGAAGAATAAGAGGACAGTGATGTCTATGGGATCCTGAATATTGGTCTCGTTCCTGTTGACCCCAGTTCCATCAATTGACTGATTGGCTTTGGACTCTGGATATACCGGCTGATAGACCGCAGAGAGTTGCATTGTGAAGGCCACATGAAACAAAGCAAGAATCACTGCAAACCTGGTGAGGTCTTTGATCAAATCTCTGATGATGATCGCCCATGGTCCAAAGAGGTGGTGGAAGGTGAGGAACTCCAAGAACTGGACGAATGAGAGAGTCATGGCAATGCCAAGAAAGATGTTCCTGGCAAATAGGCAGTGTAGACGATCAATTTCTGTAAACAAGAATGCAAATAGGTGGCAAAAGAAGGCGACGCCAGAAAATCCCAGGACAAATACACGAATCCAGGCCAAGCCAGCCCTCTCACCTTGGTGGGTAAGCTCTGAAACCAGCATTCCGGACAACCATGCGAGCAGCAACCACTCATTCCACGATGGGATCATGCGTCCTTCATAAATTGGACTCAAAGGGGGGTAGACGATGGTGAGGATGAAAAGTACCAGCAGGAATATGTGTGACGCCAAGTAACTCATGAACTTCATGATGGGGATTTTGTTGAATCTATGCTTAAGAGGTAGAGAGAACACAAACCAAACCGGAGGGCAAGCTAAAAATGTGAAGAAGAGAAGGACCAGCTTCCAGGCAGTCCAGTCCAGGTTTCCATACCAGACTTCAGTCAAGTATTTCTGAACAGCTGGGTGGGCAACAACATCTTTCTGCTCACACTCAATTAAACAGTCCAGTATGGTGGTGCCACGGTGGTCTGTAGCCCTGAGGATGTATCCTGCATTTTTACTACCGGATGCCAACGTCAAGAGTTCGGTGGCCATGGTTTCGGTGTACTTTGCAGCGTTGAGTAGGTCGACTGCCCTCTCTTTCTCTTTTAGGGCAGTGATGTTAAACGCTCTGGAAAGTTTCACGGCGGTGTCCAGGGGAGCGGCAGAATTCAGGATGTATTCCTCGATAATTCTGTTGTTGTTCAGCTTTCCACAAACCATTAAGTCAAAAACAAACTGGAAACAAAGAAGCAAGTGGAAATCAAAATGTGTCGATGGCAATGTAAATCATAGACTTAGGGCTCATGCACACAAAACGTATTTTTGGTCCTCATCCGGTACGCATTTTTTTGCGGGTCGGATGTGCACCCATTCACTTTAGTAAGGCTGTAAAAGATGCGGAAAGCATACCAGTGTGCTCTCCACATCTGTACGTCCATTCCGCGACCCAGCAAAAAATAGAACATGTCCCATTTTTGTCCATTTTACAGATAAGGATAGGACAGTTCTATAGAGGGCAGGACATTCTGATCTGCAAAACACGTTACACACACGACCAGTATCCGCGTTTTGCGGATGTATCTTGTGGATTTATTGAATGAGACATGGGAATCTCAGTCGTCTCCTTTTATAACTTTGGTGAAGATAAGATTGTGGAAAGTCAAGGACAGATAGGAACTGTAGTATCAGGAAGTGATACAGAAAGGACTCGGCTACTTCAAAAGATGTTATCTAAGTAGCCCCTGGTCTTCACCCTTTGAACGCTTTATAGGGATCTAGACTCTGCTGCAGGGAAGCCACCAGGCAGCTAAGTGGAGTAGTCTCTATTCAAGTGACTGCTGAACCACGGGGTCAAGAGACACTGGAGCGGAGTTTTTAATGGTCAGGCAAAATCATAGTCAAAGACGGTCTGAGGTTAGGACAGGCAAAGTATATGCAATCCTATAAACAGTCTGCAGTCAGGACAGGCAGCTCAGGGTCAGTACGGAGAACTGGCGAGGGTCATGTCAGGTTGGAAAGAGTCAATTACTGAAATCATGAGGCAAGAAGCTGGCCTTAGCCTGTGGATGTGATGCACAGTGATACTACGGCCTACAAGACCATCAGGCCGAGAGATGCCATAGAGGGACCGGGCCACCGGAGCCATTGGACAGCAGATAGCGGTGGCTGTGCTCATCAGCAGGAGAGGAGCAACAGTGGGCACAGACATGACCATAACACGTAGGCATATGATATTCATGAAACTTCCATTGTTTGTAGTTAGACTCCCTGATAAAGTTCTAAGGCAATTTGGCTCACATATTGTTTTTTCGTTACATTTGGAATATAAGTAAGGAAAGCTCCCTGCACATATGTCAAATTCATTCACTGGTCCCATTAAAACGATGGAGCAGGTTTTTTGGCTTCCATTGGGTTAGTATGTGTCGTCTAACCATATAACTCGTCTGGTATTGTAGACTAAGCAGTTAACCATATAGGGGAAAGACAGTAGACTGAGCTTCCCTATACAGTGGATCATTCCTCAAAAACATACAGTGGTATAGGTTTTTAAATTTAATATTGGGCCTATGGTTGACATACACAGCAGCGTGGCTATAAAATGGTATATGTCAGAGACTTATGTTGGGGAGCAGTCTCGACATTTATGTCTGGTGGAAGGTTCAGACATGAATAGAGTCCAAAATTTTAAAAATTCTTGAAACTTCAAGAACATTTAGTTCTAGATTGTAAGAATGAGCCAGTATCTATAACTTGCATAGACCCACCTAGAGGAAAGCTGACCGTAAAGCAAAATGGGTTCTACCTCAGAGAAATGATGCTTCTGAGGGCCACTCTCTATTTATACAGACCACGTGGACATCCACATGCATTATAATATTTGCACTTATCATTGTAATCACAAGACATTTCCTCGGTAAGGTTGTTTGTGGTCATCCCATAAGAAATAAACCCTAGAGATAAGTGATTGCTCCAAAGTCACCTCCAAATGGGGTTGTCTTCTGTTGAAGCTTTAGGGCTCATTCTTTTACTATTGCCTGAAGAGCCCTTAGAGTTCTGGTGGGCCAGCCCAACAATACTGTACATTATTTACCCAATTCTGGAATTGGAGCGTACTCTTATTATGTAGATTTCTATTAAGAAAGGAGGGAGATATGCATTTCCACAAGGTGTTCTCACCTCGAAGGGGGCACAGGTTCAGATAGCTGGAGTTGAGGTCCACCTTAGGTTTGCTCCTCTCTTATAGAGCCTCATAGCAGACTCTTGGGATATCTGTGATATGTTGCCCTTTGCAACACATGGACCACTCTTCAGAGGTACTCCAGAAGTCATTTTTGAAAACCAGTACAGATATAATTAGTTCGGACCACCTAAAGCCCTACTGATTTAAACACTGAACCCGGCAGCTGATATTGCCGTGTCCACCATCTTTGTACTGATTTACAAAAATGACCCCCAAATTTTAGAACCAAAAGTAATTACAATGTAGAACATCTCCAGATCACTGTCATGACTAAGTGTAGTATGGTGGTTTGGTGAGGATTACCTTCCTGTCCTCAGTTAGTTTGAGGGTGTTATGGCTTCTCTTCAGCAAGAAGCTCACCACATCTTGGTGGTTGTCACCTGCAGCGTACTGGATCGCAGTCTTCCCATCATTGCACTCTAATGTGGGGTTGGCACCACATTCCACCAGGAAGCGAACGGTTTCTAAAAACCCAGACTTGGCTGCGAAGTGCAGAGGAGACCACCCATTCTGTACACAAAACAGATATACATTCATACAGGAAAGGATAGTTGCATCCAATGAAAACATATCATGTATTACTGATGTGGTTTAATGGGTGTAGCCAATATGGAAATTTTAACTTCTGTCTATATTTTAAGTGTATTACTCAAAGCATATAAAATATATACTGGAAATACAGATAAAGAGCTGTGGTAATAATTGAACAACACAATTGACATCCGTAAAGATGAATGGTTTGTATATTGACCCTTACTCGGTCTGATCCTGAACCAATCGTCAAATTGGAAATATGTAATAAATTCTGAAGCACCAAGCCCCGCCCATGAGGAGCACTTCAGCTCCAAATGATTTCAATCAAAAGAAAATCACCTTATCAGTCACATTGATCTCTGCTCCCTGTCCAATTAGGGCTCTCATCATCTCAATGTGACCATTGGCAGCAGCCAGGTGCAGACACGTCCGTCCTCTGTTGTCTTTCACATGCAGCTGAGACGTAGATTTACTGAGAAGGAGACCAACAACGGCAGTGTGCCCATTCTGAGCTGCAAGGTGTATTGGAGTCGACCCCTGTGGAGTGAAATTTTTAACTTGTTTACAGCACATAACTGTAAGATAATGTGGAATTTTCCAGAAGCAAAAGATTGAGCAGAGAACCAATGAGAAACTTCAAGAGATTACAGAACGTTATAGCATATGCAATCATATCATATTTTCTGCTCTTCCTGGAGGTTACATACACTACTCTGACTATCAAAGGACTCAAACGGTAATGTGGAAGAATTTGATTTCCAAGATAATTACTAACAATCTAATTCTCTAATGTAGAAGTGCATACAATCTGAACAATCATTTTTTCATGCCCATATTAATGTATTGCATGATCTTATTGCTTTAACAGCAGCTCTCTGGCATTGAGTGCTACACCATTTCGAAGCTACTCTTTAACAGATTGGCTTTCACATTTTGCACAGACACAAAATTAAAATGCAGAAACGTGGTGAAAAAAAATGTAGAGACTGAGAGAGTCACCTGACGCCTGGTGGCTGCATCTGCCTGGACTCCTGGGTAGTTCAGTAACAGGCGCACTAGACTTTCATGGCCGGATTGAGAAGCCAGATGCAAGGGTGTGTAACCAGACTGTAGAAGAGGACAAGATCGAGAATGCGTTATTGTTGGTATATATTATAGCATGGGATACTATACATGGGATATTGCTTCGCCATTTTAAAATAATTTGAGTGGACTTCTTCTCCTACCTTATACTGTTTAGATACATGTCTTGATTTAGACTCTGTACCCCTTCTATTATCCAGTACACATAGCCAAATAAATGTGGTCCATTTGCTGCATCATTCCACAACACTCTAGCACCCCAGGACAGGACTGGCCTGCCCCTAGTACCCCAAGACAACACTAGCCAGCACTTAGCCCCCCATAACAGGACTGGGCAGAGGACTGGCCAGCCCCTGGCACCCCAAGACAATACTGGCCCACACTTAGCACCTCAGGACAGGACTGGCCAGCCTCTAGCACCCTAAGACAGGACTGTCCAGCACTAAGCACCTCAGGACAGGAATGGTCACAACTTAGAATGACAATACAATACTGGCCAGCAATTAGCTCCCTAGGCCAGCCCATCAATTTGCACCCAATACAGAACTGGCCAGCACTTAGCAGCCCAGGACAGAACTGGCCAGCATTTAACATCCAAGGACAGAACTGGCCAGCACTTAACAACCCAGAACAGGACTGGTCAGAACTTAGCACCCCAAGAAATCACTAGACAGCACTAAGCACCCCAAGACAAGACTGGCCAGCACTTAGCACCCCAAGACAAGACTGGCCAGCACTTAGCACCCTAAAACAGAACTGGCCAGCACTAAGCACCTCGAGACAGGACTGGCCAGCACTAAGCACCTCAGGACAGGAATGGTCACAACTTAGCACCCCAAGACAGGACTGGTCAGAACTTAGAATGAGAATACAATACTGGCCAGCAATTAGCTCCCTAGGCCAGGCCATCAATTTGCACCCCAATACAGGACTGGCCAGCAGTTAGCACTTAGCACTCCAGGACAGGACTGGCGAGTACTTAGCACCCCAGGACAGAACTGGCCAGCATTAAACACCCAAGGACAGGACTGGTGAGTACTTAGCACCCCAGGACAGAACTTGTCAGAACTAAACACCACAAGACAGGCCTGGCCAGCACTTAGCACACCAGGACAAGGCTGGCTAGTACATACCACTCGAGGAGAAGACTGGCTAGTACATACCACTCGAGGAGAAGACTGGCTAGTACATACCACTCGAGGAGAAGACTGGCCAGCACTTACCACTCAAGGGCAACACTTGTCAGCACTTAGCACCGCAGGACAGGACCGACCAGCACTTGTTGCAATCCTCCATATTCCATCCCCATTGAATCCCTTGCAGGACAGACTGGAGGCATGACCCTATGACCATTTCTCCATCTTACAGGAAGAGTTGTCCAGCCATCTTTTCATGGACACATAGAAACAGCATGGTCTGCCTCCACTATGTAATATTAGTATTTATGACAATGTATCAGTTGGATAACAGATCTGATAAAGTATCAAGCCAGAAGGTCCTAACATGTTATAGCAGAATTTATTCCGTAAGTGGAAAGTTACAGTTTGCCCCCCTTTACCTCGCCCCCGTGTTCCTTCACAAGCACCCTGTCGGCTGTGGATTTCGGAGGATCACTGTGGATTGTGGCCTGGACCTTCATTAAAATCTCTCGAACAAAATCCGCTTGTCCAAAATGTGCTGCGACATGAAGAGCGGTGAATCCCGTCTGGAGAGTGAGATCAGAGATGATGAGGATGAAAAACATCATGGAGTCGTAAGGGCAGAAATAATCATTGAAGCTGGCGGTGAGAATAATCAGACATGAAATATTGTAACAATAAACTAAAATATTGTATATAGTACGGATAAAGTATCAGCTTAATGATGAATATCCCCAGTTTTGTAAATGTTTCCTGCTGCTACAGCTCACCTATTTCCTTAATTATTCTGGCATCTACCTCTGAAATCTTCTCAAACCTGCCATAGCTTTGGCTATATTTTGCTATATGTTCTCATGAGGCGCATCTAAACCCACTTTGGATTCATTCCATGAACCTATTCACCTTTAGGGCAGCTGCCTGACACTGGGTGCTACAATTCAGCTTACTGTCCACTGGCATCCCTTAGATTCCAGGTCCCATGCTACGTCTTCCTAGTGTTAGAACATTTAATAATTTGGTGGATAATATCTCTCCATGGGGAGAGAGCTCCTTTGACGTGACGTGAGGAGACTTATAGAACATACATGCTCCTCTGGAATTCTGGGAAGAAAGGGATGCAAATCAGCTCTTAACAAGCTCCGCCTCTAATGCCACCAGATGTAAGGCAGCTATCCTAGAAGTCAATGTTCGACCCTTTACATGATTCGGATATTAAATAAGCCACCACCTCATCTGCAGACAGCTGTTTCGGGGTGATTGCCCCCCATGAGTACAGAGCAAAGATTAAGGTGCTCTCTCCCCAAGGAGAAATAGTACTCCCCCACAAATCCCAACTTAGGCCTCTCATCCAGCTAAGCCAGTACATTCTGCTCTGCACTGATGAGGGGCAATTAACCCGAAACAGCTGTCTGCAGATGAGGTGCTGGCTTATTTAATATCCAAGTTATGTCTCAAGGCCTATTTAAAGGGCGGAAAATTGACTTATAGGATAGCTGCCTTACATCTGGAGGCATCAGAGGCAGAACTTGTTAAGAGACACATTTAAAATATGTTATGGTAAAATGTGTTCTCTCATAGCAAGAGCATAGCCAAATATTTGTCTTCATTTTTGACTACTACACCTAACTTTTTGACATCTCCCTGTCAAGTAATATTATCTTCTTCTGTGTTTTCCTCTAACTTTGGTCTTGATGGGGCCTGCTCTGCCAGAGGAGACATGTAATATATGACAAGGCATGCCTCCTCCGGCAGTCCGTGTGCCAACCTTAAAAATGGAGCTGCTGTAGATTTCAGTCATTATTTACTCCAATTTCTGGCATAAATAATGATGAAGAAGCCGAGGACAATGGACCCATCCACACCCCACCTTTGCTACGTCTGTTTTTGTAAGTCTGAGGAGGGCAGTGTAAAATGCCGGTTGCAACTAAAAACCAGGGTTTTACGATTTTTTTTATACCAAAAACACATGTAGGGAGAATGATGAAATCCCCCTTCATGTTTCAGTTCCCCCCCATTTTCAAGTATCTGTTTGCTGTCAGTGAACGAGAACACTCCAGTTTACCTTCAGAGGTAGTAAAGCTGTACATAGCTAGTCCTACCTCTCAGCTGAGGGTTTGTTACAATTATATCCAGGCTAGACAATGCTCTGTGGGCTAAAAACCTCAGCAGCAGCTGCACTAGTCTCTCTGGTTTGCTACAATGTATCAGTCTGGAGTCTAAGGCTACTTTCACACTTGCGTTTCTATTTTCCGGTATTGAGATCTGTCATAGGGTCTCAATACTGGAAAAAAAACGCTTCCGTTTTGTTCCCATTCATTGTCAATGGGGACAAAACGTAACTGAACAGAACAGAGTGCTCCAAATGCATTCTATTCCGTTCTCATACCGGAGAGCAGCATGCTGCAGTTTGCTTTCCGTCCTGGGATGTGGAGCATGACGGATTTAACACAATTGAAAACGGATCTGTCCCCCATTGATAACAGATGCAGACGGTCGTATTATCAGTAACGGAAGTGTTTTTGCTGAAGGTTCCACCGGTAACTGTGTTGCAGTGTCCATATATTTCATCACTGACCACCCAGAAGTCAATCATCCACCCATTAAACACGTTTTCTTGAATCCCGAACATTTTTCTGCTGGGAACTAGGCTGCCAATACTGGTGAGAAGTGTCAGATGAGAGTTAGAGGTGGAAACATGTCGGATTCATTCTAGAAGATCTTACCTTAGTGCTTGTCATATGAAATGAGACGCTACCCTTTAACACGTCCAGGACATTGATGTGGCCGTTCTTGGCTGCCAGGTGAATGGTGGACATACCTTCCTATGGCAGACAATCACATAACTCTGATAACTAAAAAATCTATTTATTGGCACGGGAAGAGTACGAAGCTTAAAGAGGACCTTTCATGGGTCCAGACATTATCAAATAAGTAGGGGGTTGTGTAGGGCAAAGTGCAGGGATGTAAGGTCACTTACTAGTTTATCTGTGTGGCGCTCCGTTCCCCTAATGTGCCCCCTTTTACTTTTCCCGCTTGAATATAATCGGTACAGGAAGGAGACACTCTGTTACTCAATGGGCGTCTCCTTCTCCCTGGCTGTAGCGCAATCCAATCACAGTGGAGAGCGTCACAGCCAGGGAGAAGGTGAGCTTTTTTTTCTCTGAAGAAAGGGGTTGTCCCCGAAACGCGTCTGGTTCCATCTAGTGAGCTACTCCATCTATGTATGCACAGAGATTGTAAAGAATAATAGAAAATGACAGGCCTGTTCGTCAAATGTATACAGCGAAATCTGGACTCTAGGACCCTGATCACTACTAGTGCTACCAGCATATCGGCAATCAACTCCCACTCCGGGTCACGTGGGACGCCGCGCCAAGGCCCATAACACCACGTGGGACGCCGAGTGAGTGAAGGAGGTATACAGCAGCAGAGGCCGCTCCATGTTGGGAGACTGGTAAGAGACGCGCTATTTGTTTCACAGGTGGGGTCCGGAGCAACAGCACACCATACGGCCGCCAGGTTGGTGGAACTTTGTGGCGCCCAATATATAGTGGTGGCTTGAATAGCTCCCTTCCACTACTTATAAATAGAGAAGCTGCAAACTTGGGCTGTATTGCTCGCTACTTACCTCCTCAAAACTACACTGGAATGTACACTTTGAAACTACATTGAAACGTATACCATATAGGAGCATTGAGGCTATGTGGATAATTGCTGAAAGGACTGCTTTGCTGCTATTTTAGTGTTTCTATTTTAGTGTAAGGTTTATTTTATTTTATTTTAGTTATTCATTGAGTTGCACTGCGTGTATATTGTGCCACTACGATATTATATTAAAGCTATATTATCTTCATCCAGGTGATTTCCCATGTGTTCCCTTGTGTAGAGAGTGCCCCTCCAAATGTATTCTTTTAAATTGAGCTTGAGAAACAGGGCGTCTACTCCCTGTACCGATAATATTCATTTACATCCCAGTGGAGAAAAGTAAAAGGGGGGCACAGCGGGGAAACTGAGCGCCGCACAGATAAACTAGTAAGTGACCTTACATCCCTGCACTATGTCCTACACAACCCCCTACGTATTTGATAATGTCTGGACCCATGAAAGGTTATTGTAATTAGAGGATACTGGACTACTAATTGGTTATCAGGAGAATGATGAATGTCATAGGTGTAGTCTTCCTTGTGGATTCCTGATTCACATGTGGTTGTGTTGCCCCAAGCTGCATAGATACTGGTGGTAAATCATCCATATGATTTTGTATATATGTAACGGGCACCTCCTCCTAGGGCCCTCTATGAAACGCGACCCAGGTGTAGGAATGTTGAGTGGTATAGTGCGGCCTAAACTCTTTATGTGTGTCACGGTGCTCCTACCTGGATACGGCTGGACCCCAGGCTTTGGCTCCGAAGCAATAAATAGTGGGAATAATTGAGGGATTGGAAATAAAGATTGAGTCCAGACATTGTATGTAGTTGAACAGCAGCTTTACTTGAATAAATGTTCATCAGAAACAATCTTCCAACTTTATCTTGGTCTCAGCAGGCTTTAGCATTACACTTGGCAGGCCAACTCGTCTCTGCTACATCTGTTGCTCTCTTGCTCTGCTGTACTGACAAGGTGGCTGTATAACTTCGCTTCTTCTTTATGCTGCACAACACTTGGTAGTCGGACTCTAAGTTTGGCCAGGGAACAGTCCTCCTGGCTCCTGAGGCTTTAAGCTGTGGCCTCCACATCCAGCAGAGCTTAGGGTGCTCTGGCTGGCTTGGAAACGTCCAGCAGAGACGTGCCCCTTCACACCTTACTCTACCCGGGGGTAAACTAGACTAACTCTCACTTATCCCCATTCCCCACCCTTCCTGCAGGAAGTAGGACTCACCCACTCCCCACAGAGAGGGGGTTAGAATGGAATGGGAAGCTCCATTCTACCTAACTGCAGCTCTGCCGTGTTTGCTGGCACCTGCTGGTGAACCAGGTATATTACATGTGAACGTAAACAGTTGCAAAACAGGAAATACACAGTGTGTAAAATAAATAAACATGATGATATGAGGTTAACCAACAAAGACAGTAGTGAGGTGCAAAGGTGGTAATGCCACTCTGGGGCGTTACATATGTTAAACATGACCTTAGCTGAAGATGGAAGAACATCTGTGTTGGAATCAATAAGGGTGATAGATGAGAGGGAAGCCATGACCAAAAGTCTTTTTATGGCTGGGAATCTCCACTGACTGGCAACTGTGGCTTGGGTCAATGCTACTAACCATTTGAAAGGATTCATCAGATATCATAGGATTTGGGGCCCTTGGTTTAAAGACCCTCTGTCAGCATGAGTATTACTTTTAAACCAAACTGCCTGGTAGGGTTGATCATGCTGATTAAAACAACACCTTTCTTTTGTCTGTATGTTAAACAGCTTCAGGGACATCTATGTTTTTATTCATATGCAAATGATCACATTGGAGCACCAGGGGCAGGGCTGAATCCTTTGAGCACTACTTTTGTGACCCTCCCTGTGCTCTGTACACTCCCCCTTCCCTCGATTGAAAGGGCTAGACATCAGCATGCTGAGGGCAGAGCTGTGTCCTAGCATGTACATATCATATACACTATAGACTATAGCCTTACTACGTTGAGAATAGAGATTTTCTATCCTTAGAAAGCTAATACATATTACTGGTTCATCTATAGACACAATATATGATTATGAAGAACCCATTAATATGTAAGTATAGAAAAAAACTAAATTCTCAATATGGTAAGATTATAATTTGTTGGTAAGTTGTCAGCATCGCATTGCATGTAGAGACCCTAGGTTCAAGTCCCAAGAGAGACTTCAATATTTTTTCCTTTAGTTATTTTTTTCTCTCTATCATTTAACCCACAAAAATGGTGCAGCTATATTATATTGAGAATAGTGTTTTTTTATGCTTAAAAAAATAAATAAACATATCACTGGTTTATTTACAGGCACAATATATGATTATCAAGATATTAGCTTTCTAAATATAAAAAGTCAATATTCTCAATATGATAAGGCCATAGCCTTTTATTATGGGTTAAATGAGGGAGAAAACAATATCTGAAGGAATAAAAAAATCTAAAACTCCCAAATCTAAAAAACTCCCAAGATTTAAACCTGGTATCTCTACATGCAAGACTGACCAGTTACCTCCAGGATATAGCCTTATCACATTAAGAGTTGTGATTTGTCTATACTTAGAAAGCTAATATTACTGGTTTCTTTATAATCCTATATTGTGCCTGTGAATAAAGCAGTAATCTGTATTAGCTTTCTTCAGCAGCAATTGATTAATTCAACTGCAGTGTTACCACAGGGTAAATGAAGAATTACACAATTCCTATTGAAAGCGCTGATTGGAGACCCACTCTGCTCTACTAAGACAAAATCCCCCAGGAAAGAATTTGAAGAATGTTTTTGTAAATCACATGATCTTCAGTCTGCGGACTATGGTAAACTTACCGCATCCTCATCTGATGGAGATGCTCCTGCTTCCAGCAATACTTTCACTACCTCCGCATGTCCCCCTGATGCCGCCAGGTGCAGGGGTGTGGAGTCATTAGTCTGGAACCCCAAACAGGAGAGAAAGGAAAACATAAAAAAAAGTCTTGTTTATGTTTTTTTTTGGTAGATGCAGATACAGTTTATTTTGATCACTCATGTCACCACATTGTAGCGCTGCTCTCCTGTTTCCTACCATCTTTCTGCTCTCCGCTTCTGACTGTGTCTGATTTTCCTGGCATCTGGCACCAACCGATGATGTCACCATAGGCAGCCTTCTTGAATTCTTGCGGCTGAAGACCTCATCTCCACCTTAGGTTCCTCCAGACTTTCCTAGGTTCTGATTATCTCTCCTGTGGATGTCCATTGGATATCTATGTACCTTGATGGACACTATCTCCATGCCTCAGCTCATCTCTGGTATTTGCGCCTTCCTTGGCTATACTCGCCTATGTATCTATATAAGTTTCCCTAATCTTGGCTGACATCTTCCTCAAACCACCTGCTGTCAACTGATGACTATTTTAGAGGTTGTGATCTGGGAATGATCTAAAATTGTAACTGGCAAGCTTAGGAGGAAAAAACGTGAGGGGAAGGTCCCTTAGTCTCTATGTCCTGGTGAAGTAGTGGAGGAACTAGAGTTTCCAATTTCCATTTCCTGAAGTTTAACAGAAGAGTCTTGGGTGAGTAAAACCCTTTCTGTTACCCAAAGATACCTTATTGACAATACTGTTGGCTGTCACTGGAAACAGTCAGCAAGTTTATCCTCAGACATGCCCCTAATGAGTGATGTGGAAGGTTGGGCATACCATTTGCAGTCCCTGACATTTCAGCATGTCTCCTCCATCCACCAAGCACCATTATACAGTATATAATAGTGGGCTACATCTGCTTTCCACATAGCATGGCGGCCTATATTTGCATTTTCCATCTATAGTAAGGAGGACCTTCTCTCTCAGGATTTTTGGGGACAAGTTCAGTTGTCCTCATTATCTCAAGCAAGATGTAATGTGATCTTTAGTGCTAACTGATAAAACGAAGGTTATCCACCATATGGCGGTTCTGGTCTCCTGGTTATTCCTCCTCTGCAGGACAATGCAGGAGACCGGATACACTGGGGGCGGCTCATTACTATTGTGTGCAGCTTACATCAAAGCTCTTCTAGAGACACACGCATATCCGTCATCATTATCTACTTCACAAGGTAGGGGGAGGGGGGCTACACAATAAAGACCTGGGAAACAATAGTAACAGTAATGGGGGCAGATGGTTTTTACAACTGTAACAAAATATTATTCTCTGCAAAAAAAAAAGTTTAAATACGTATTCGACTTTTTTATAGTCTGACCGGATCTTCGTGTATTGCCGAAACCAATTAAGTGTATCGATAAGGCCTCTTTCACACTTGCGTTCTGAGGATCCGGCAGGCACTTCCGTCCCGCCGGATCCGTCAGAACGCAAGTCGTCTGAAAGCATTAGATCCTGATCAGTCTTCGAAATGCTTTGAGGTTACTATGGCAGCCAGGATGCTATTAAAGTCCTGGTTGCCATATTAGTAGTGGGGAGCGGGGGAGCGGTATACTTACAGTCCGTGCGGCTCCCGGGGCGCTGCAGAGTGACGTCAGAGCGCCCCATGCGCATGGATCACGTGATCCATGCGATCACGTGATCCATGCGTGTAGGGCGCCCTGACGTCACTCTGGAGCCCCCCGGGAGCCGCACGGATGGTAAGTATACTGCTCCCCCGCTCCCCACTACACTTTACCATGGCAACCAGAACTTTAGCGTCCTGGCTGACATGGTAACCATTGAGAAAAAGCTAAACGTCGGATCCGGCGATGCGCCGAAACGGCGTTTAGCTTAAGGCCGGATCCGGATTAATGCCTTTCAATGGCCATTAATTCCGGATCCGGCCTTGTGGCAAGTGTTCAGGATTTTTGGCCGGAGCAAAAAGCGCAGCAAAAACGTTCCGGTCCTGAACTGAAGACATCCTGATGCATCCTGAACGGATTTCTCTCCATTCAGAATGCATGGGGATAAAACTGATCAGGATTTTTCCAGCATAGAGACCCGACAACGGATCTCTATGCCGGAAAACAAAAACGCTAGTGTGAAAGAGCCCTTAGTGGCCACTCATGTAATGTATGTACACAGTAACATGCTAGCAGAATAGAGAGTGCAGCTCCCGATGAGCTGTCAGTCAAAAAGATACTGCGGACCGAACGGCGCAGGTAATGGGCAGACAAACAGCAGAAGTACTGGTTAAATTGCAGGGGGTATATAAGGCGGTGGAGCCGCAAAGAGAATGATTATAAACAAGATAGTTATATTACTTTCTGCCCTGCGGTAGGAGATGAAGATATCATCTCCAGCATTCAGGTAGGGATGAGGTGGTAGGTAAAGCAGACTCTATGGATAGAAAGGGAGAGAGTCAAAGCGGGGAGATCCTGTCATACAACAGTCAGAGGATTGTGACTAAATGAGGCCACTATAAAGCAGGGACATTTAAATCACCTTAGATGTCAATAAAACTGACATAAAGTCAGAAATAAAGTCATCAAGGCCTTGTGGTTTCAGTGTTTTCAACTTAAAAGTCCACTGTGCCTCTTTTTGTAAAATTGTTGAAACTTTACTGCGCTAGGGATACCTGTCAGAGTTCCCATTGCCAGTACACATTGCACTCCTGCGCAGTCTGATTATACACCAAGCTTTCCTACCATAGGTGTTTTGGGCGCAGTGGCTCGCTTAGCACATCCTCATATGCGGTATCCTCTGCCTGCATGAGATAGCAGCTATAGACTGAGCATTAAAAATTCATGGCTATCCCCCATCACTCTCTAATATTTTAATACATACCAATAAAATTGAGTTTTATCTCACTTTTCACACTTCTCCCCTTTCCGTGATTAATCTTAGTTGAGAGGTAAATCTATTCCTGATCTATTGATCCGTGATTTCTAATACAGAATGTAACTCAGGATCAGTACAGGATAAGTAATGTGTGTACACAGTGACTGCACCAGCAGAATAGTGAGTGCAGCTCTGGAGTATAATACAGGATGTAACTCAGGATCAGTACAGGATAAGTAATGTATGTACACAGTGACTCCACCAGCAGAATAGTGAGTGCAGCTCTGGAGTATAATACAGTATGTAACTCAGGATCAGTACAGGATAAGTAATGTAATGTATGTACACAGTGACTCCACCAGCAGAATAATGAGTGTAGCTCTGGAGTATAAAACATGATGTAACTCAGGATCAGTACAGGATAAGTAATGTATGTACACAGTGACTGCACCAGCAGAATAGTGAGTGCAGCTCTGGAGTATAATACAGGATGTAACTCAGGATCAGTACAGGATAAGTAATGTATGTACACAGTGACTGCACCAGCAGAATAGTGAGTGCAGCTCTGCAGTATAATACAGGATGTAACTCAGGATCAGTACAGGATAAGTAATGTAATGTATGTACACAGTGACTGCACCAGCAGAACAGTGAGTGCAGCTCTGGAGTATAATACAGGATGTAACTTAGGATCAGTACAGGATAAGTAATGTATGTACACAGTGACTGCACCAGCAGAATAGTGAGTGCAGCTCTGGAGTATAATACAGGATGTAACTCAGGATCAGTACAGGATAAGTAATGTATGTACACAGTGACTGCACCAGCAGAATAGTGAGTGCAGCTCTGGAGTATAATACAGGATGTAACTCAGGATCAGTACAGGATAAGTAATGTATGTACACAGTGACTCCACCAGCAGAATAGTGAGTGCAGCTCTGGAGTATAATACAGGATGTAACTCAGGATCAGTACAGGATAAGTAATGTATGTACACAGTGACTCCACCAGCAGAATAGTGAGTGCAGCTCTGGAGTATAATACAGGATGTAACTCAGGATCAGTACAGGATAAGTAATGTATGTACACAGTGACTCCACCAGCAGAATAGTGAGTGCAGCTCTGGAGTATAATACAGGATGTAACTCAGGATCAGTACAGGATAAGTAATGTATGTACACAGTGACTGCACCAGCAGAATAGTGAGTGCAGCTCTGGAGTATAATACAGGATGTAACTCAGGATCAGTACAGGATAAGTAATGTAATGTATGTACACAGTGACTGCACCAGCAGAATAGTGAGTGCAGCTCTGGAGTATAATACAGGATGTAACTCAGGATCAGTACAGGATAAGTAATGTATGTACACAATGACTGCACCAGCAGAATAGTGAGAGCAGCTCTGGAGTATAATACAGGATGTAACTCAGGATCAGTACAGGATAAGTAATGTATGTACACAGTGATTACACCAGCAGAATAGTGAGTGCAGCTCTGGAGTATAATACAGGATGTAACTCAGGATCAGTACAGGATAAGTAATGTAATGTATGTACACAGTGACTCCACCAGCAGAATAGTGATTGCAGCTCTGGAGTATAATACAGGATGTAACTCAGGATCAGTACAGGATAAGTAATGTATGTACACAGTGACTCCACCAGCAGAATAGTGAGTGCAGCTCTGGAGTATAATACAGGATGTAACTCAGGATCAGTACAGGATAAGTAATGTAATGTATGTACACAGTGACTGCACCAGCAGAATAGTGAGTGCAGCTCTGGAGTATAATACAGGATGTAACTCAGGATCAGTACAGGATAAGTAATGTATGTACACAATGACTGCACCAGCAGAATAGTGAGAGCAGCTCTGGAGTATAATACAGGATGTAACTCAGGATCAGTACAGGATAAGTAATGTATGTACACAGTGATTACACCAGCAGAATAGTGAGTGCAGCTCTGAAGTATAATACAAGATGTAACTCAGGATCAGTACAGGATAAGAAATGTAATGTATGTACATAGTGACTCAATCTGCAGAACAGTGAATGCAGCTCTGGAGCATAATACAGGATGTAACTCAGGGATAGTACAACATATGAAATGTAATATATTTATAATGCATTATTTCCTAAAATGACATCTGGCCTGGTCACAAATGATTACTGAATACCTCCTTTGGCCTGTCATTCTTGCCCTGGGGTTATAACCTTACCTTATTCCGTGCTGTGGTCACACTACGCATATTAAATTTGAGAAGCTCTTTGATGACGGCGACACTCCCCTTGGCGGCTGCTATATGAGCGCACGTGGAACCGTCCACGTTGGCCGATGTCACCAGCTCAGGTCGATGTTTCAGGAACAGCTTAACGACCTCCGAATGGTCGTTTTCAGCAGCGAGGTGAAGAGGGGTCTGTCCTTCCTGGGAGAAATGATAGGATGATGAGTAATGATGAATATCTTTTGGGTGTGTTTCAGTCCAGGCTTTACGCGCCAACCCAGTTATGGCAGCTCTCATCCCTTTAACATGCAGCTGCCTTTAAAATTCTCCAGGTTGCCCTTGGAAACAGACAACAGTTTAGCTGCCCCCTGTTGTCAGTCTCCCTGGAGTCACTACTTGGGAGAGGGGCTTTCTAAAGCAGACGGAGCTGTAAAAGTAATTAAAGGGGGTGTCACCTTTTCAAAATCTCTGCTTGCTGTCAGTGAATGAGAACACCGGTGTTTGCTTTTTAGTAAACCTGTGCACAGTTTGTCCTGCTCTCAGTTGAGCAGTGGATACAATTGTATCCAGTTTAGACAATGCTCTGTGATATCAACACCAGACTCCAGACTGATACATTGTTGCAAAGTACAGCTGATGTTGAGGTGCTTACAGGGCATTGTCCACACTGGATACAATTGTGTCCACTTCTCAGGTTTTTCCCCAAAATGACACCAAAATTTACGCAGGACTTTAATCTCTGCTTCAAAAATCTTCCTCTGGGTGGAAACCTTAATGGACCCCCTTATAGTCTATGGGGTCCGTAGGATCCGTTCGGCTCAGTTATGCGCCGAATCCGTCCTTTCCATTCTTCTGCTCCTATAACGGAGCTGGAGAACGGAAAGGCCCATGTGAGGGGTTTGAATGGTTGGACTATCCTCTGGCAAACCCTTCAGTCAGTCTCCACCACTTTAGGGCTCATGCACACGGATACCGGCTGCGTACGCTCCACATTTTGCGGAAAAGAATGCCCGGCCTCTGAGAATAGTCCTATCCTTGTCCGTAAGGCGGACAAGAATAGGACACGTTTTATAATTTTGCGGAAGGCACGGACGCGCGGATGCGGACAGTACACTGAAGAGAATGGGTCCCACCCCCCACAAAAAATGCGAATCAGATGTGGACCCAAACCACGGTCGTGTGGTTGATGAAATTCTCTCCACATTCCACCCGAGGTCACAGCTCGAGTGTCATCAGCAGAGGAGCAGGATAATTACTGGGAGGAAAGGGAGCAGCCCAAAGGGAAGTGTACTGCGGGCGTCCGATTTCAGGCACAGCGAGCAATCCAGGAAGAGATACTTAGCGTGACCGCCAGTCCGGCCTTTCATGTCTGATGCGACACTTGTGATAGAAGTGCAGGCTGTGATGTCACAGAGTAAATATTATGCAGCCGACATGCGTCACGCGACACGAGGAACGCAAATGTGTTATTATATACGTCTGACCACACCACAGGTTCTGCTGCCACGTGAGACTTCCTGGTCCTATGGCCCTCTGAGGAATATGGGCTCCATACAGACGGCTCAATGCTTCCTTGTAAGAAGAGTCTGTATTTCGGATGATTACTTAGCTTTAATCCAGTCCATTCTTCCAGTCCCTTAAACTACGCTGTATGCTAGGAAGTGCTGTCCACAAATTATTTTTGTTAAGTATCTTTTTAATCAGCATGATAAACTCTAGCAGGCAGTAAACCTGGTTTAAAAGGGTTGATACTGCTGACAGGTGATCTTAAAAAGGAGTCTGTCACCTACACGACATCTTTAAACTGATAATATAGCTCTGCGGGACGCAAATACATAACAATGATGGCAACTTGGTTTCGTTTTTGAGAGTCTCCAAAGCACCAAAAAGTTTTTGCAAGTGCCCGGGGGCGGCGAGTGTGCTGCAAGTGCCCAGTGCTCCCCGACTTACTTGCGCCTGACCTTCCCCTTTGTATCCTTATGGCGTCATTCTTACCGGGCCTGGGCATGCGCTGTACATTGCCCACTGTGGGCAGAGGCATAGTGATATGCAGGGCGCATGCGCTGTACATTTCCCACTGTGGGCAGAGGCATAGTGATATGCAGGGCGCATGCGCTGGTTACTGGTTACTTAACCGGCTCATGAGCACTGCATATCACTGTGTACTGCGCATGCCCGGGTACGGCGGTGATGTGTGCAGGCGCTGGATTACGAATGGAGATAAGAATGACGTCACGTGGATACAGGGCTGGCCGGACAATACAGAGGGGAGGAGTCAGGCGCAGGTAAGGCCGGGAGCACTAGCACTTGCAGCACACTCACCGCCCCCGGGGGTTTGCGATATCCGAAGATAAAACGGATGATATTTCCGTATGGCATCCGTTTTTTTTGTGGATCCATTGTAATAATGCCTATCCTTGTCCGCAAACTAGAAAAAAATAGGACATGCTCTATTTTTTTGCGAAACGGACATACGGAAACGGAATGCACATGGAGTACCTTCCGCTTTTTTTGCGGACCCATTGAAATGAATGGTTCCGCATATGGTCCGCAAAAAAACGGAACGGTTCGTGTGCATGATCCCTATAAGGCTAGATGCACACGTCTGTTAAACCCGGACGTGACCAGTCCGTGGTAACCAGGGCTGGATTTCTTTACAGCCGGAGCACACGGCGTCATTGGTTGCTATGACGCCGTGCGCTCCCTGCCGCCGCTGCACTACAGTAATACACTGGTATGATCTATACCAGTGTATGACTATCCTGCAGCGGCAGCAGGGAGCGCACGGCGTCATAGCAACCAATGACGCCGTGCGCTCCAGCTGTAAAGAAGAAATCCAGTCCTGGTTACCACGAAACAAACAAAAGAAAAGACAGCTCTCCAAAATGATGTAAACTAGCGATATATTTAATCCATGTGCGACGTTTCAGCTGAAACGCTTTTTTTCAAGTATGCCAAATGTGATCAGCAATATAGACCAGATGACATCATCAGAGTGAGACTGTCCCACCCCCATGACATCACAGTGACTGGGCAGGGACCAAACAAATTACAGGAATGCCTCACACAACACAAGGGATGTCATTTGTTTGGTTCCTGCCCAGTCATTGTGATGTCATGGGGGTGGGGCAGTCTCACTCTGATGATGTCATTTGAGTATATGATAATATTATCTACTATGTACTATCTATACTTATAAAAGCCGTGTGTGAGTGGCGTCCGTGCGTGTGTGCTGAATACTCAAGTGCGCATGCGCACACACTCCACGGACACTACAGTGCGGCATCCTACTGTAATGGCAGCGGGGCCCGGTGCAAAACATGGTGAGGCAGGAGGCCAGGCCGTCGGGCAGGCACTGGCAGCGTAACTCACTAAGTGACGCCCCTGCTCCGCCCACTTCATGAATAAAGCAGGCGGCGCAGGCGCATGACGTAGTAAGTTACTCTGCCAGTGACCGCCTGCCCGGCCTCCTGCCTCACCGTGTAGTAAGTTAAGAAGAGAAGATCGTTATTATTATTACAGCTACTCGTAGTATTACTTCTCTGAGCGGGGCCCAGTGCAATACAGGGACTGCACCGGGCCCCGCTGCCATTACAATCATTCTAAACAGCGACACTGTTATGGGGGGATCTGTGGATGACACATAGCATAAGATGCTATATGTCCTCCACAGATCCCCCATAACAGTGTCAGCCACAGACCCCCCCATAACAGTGACATCCACAGATCCCCCCCACAACAGTCAGCCACAGACCCCTCCATAACAGTGTCAGCCACAGACCCCCATAAGTGTTAGCCATAGACCACCCTCACAACAGTGTCAGCCACAGACGCCTATAACAGTGCCTTCCACAGATCCACCATAACAGTGCCATCCACATATCCCCCATAACAGTGCCAGCCACAGATCCCCTATAACAGTGTTAGCCACAGACCCCCCATAACAGTGTCAGCCACAGACCCCCATAAGTGTCTGCCACAGATCCCCTATAACAGTGTCATCCACAGATCCCCTATAACAGTATCAGCCACAGATCCCCCATAACAGTGTCAGCCACAGACCACCCCTATAACAGTGTCAGCCACAGACTACCCCCATAACAGTGTGCCATTCACAGATCCCCCATAACATGTAAGCCACAGATCCCCCATAACATGTAAGCCCCAGATCCCCTATAACAGTGTCATCCACAGATCCCCCATAACAGTGCCATTCACAGATCCCCCATAACAGTGTCATCCACAGATCCCCCATAACAGTGCCATCCACAGATCCCCCATAACAGTGTCATCCACAGACCCCCCACAACAGTGTCATCCACAGATCCCCCATAACAGTGTCATCCACGGATCCCCCATAACAGTGTGTCATCCACAGATCCCCCATAACAGTGTGTCATCCATAGACCCCCCTATTACAGTGCCATTCACAGATCCCCCCATAACAGTGTGCCATCCACAGATCCCCCATAACAGTGTCAGCCACAGATCCCCTATAACAGTGCCAGCCACAGATCCCCTATAATAGTGCCAGCCACAGATCCCCCATAACAGTGCCAGCCACAGATCCCCTATAACAGTGCCATCCACAGATCCCCCATAACAGTGCCATCCACAGATCCCCCATAACAGTGCCATCCACAGATCCCCCATAACAGTGCCATCCACAGATCCCCCATAATAGTGCCATCCACAGATCCCCCATAATAGTGCCATCCACAGATCCTCCATAACAGTGCCATCCACAGATCCTCCATAACAGTACCATCCACAGATCCCCCATAACAGTGCCATCCACAGATCCCCCATAACAGTGTCATCCACAGATCCCCTGTGGATCAAAGACCCCCCCCCATAACAGTGTGTCG
Organism: Bufotes viridis; assembly: GCA_033119425.1. NCBI lineage: Eukaryota > Metazoa > Chordata > Amphibia > Anura > Bufonidae > Bufotes > Bufotes viridis. Next base: position 21,536,392 of record CM065593.1, on the reverse strand, counting down.
GCCACAGACCCCCCCCCCAATAACAGTGCGTCAGCCACAGACCCCCTATAACAGTGTGTCGGCCACAGACCCCCCCCCCCCAATAACAGTGCGTCAGCCACAGACCCCCCCCCCATAACAGTGCGTCAGCCACAGACCCCCCCATGGCAGTGCTTCAGCCACAGACCCCCCATAACAGTTGGTCGGCCACAGACCCCCCCCCATAACAGTGCGTCTGCCACAGACCCCCCCATAACAGTGCGTCGGCCAAAGACGCCCTCCCCATAGCATTGCATCGGCTGCAGACTCCCCTATAACAGTGCGTCGGACACAGACCCCCCTCCCCATAACAGTGCGTCGGCTACAGACCCCCCTCCCCCATAACAGTGCGTATTGTAACGGGCCTAATGTCTAGTCTATTATATTATGCTACCTATCCTTTTTGTTTGCCTAAAAAAAAAACTCGTCTTCTGAAAATAATTTGTGGCATTCCTGATATTCTTTATGCAAATGAGGGTTTCAGTGCACTGAGCTGAGGTGCACTTAGGGGCCAGGCCCCTTCCCATTAATGCACTAAAATCATAATTTGCATAAAGAGTAAAAGTCTTTCTTCTCAGTAATGCCGCAAATGATTTTCACAAGACAGGTATCATTTTAGACCAGCAAGATCAACCCTACCAGGTACCATATCTGGTCTAATAGAGTGGATCCTGCTGACATGTGCTCTTTAAAGGACTGGAATACAGCACATAAAGCAGTAAAACTAACTCATTAGGCTGTATAATCATCCAAAATAACTACTTTTCTTACGAGGAAGCGTTGAGTCGTCTTACAAATAGTTTGGTTTAATACAATTGGTCCTGCTGCCAGGTGCATATAAAAGGGTTCTTTTTAGGTTCTAAGACTAAGGCCTTATTCACACGTCCGTAGTGTGTTTTGCTGAAACACGGAAACACGGATCCGCAAAACACGGAAACACGGATCCGCAAAACACGGACGGCTGCAATGTGCATTCCGCATTTTGCGGACCGCACATTGCTGGCACTATAGAAAGAATGCCTTTTCTTGTCCGCAATTGCGGACAAGAATAGGACATGTTCTATTTTTTACCGGAAACGGAAACACGGATGCGGAAACACGGATGCGGACATCACATAGTGTGCTGTCCACATCCATTCCTGCCCCTATGAAAGGAATGGGTCTGCAACCCTTCCGCAAAATTGCGGAAGGGATGCGGATCCATTTTGCGGACGTGTGAATTAGGCCTAATGGTGTAAACTTAGGGTTGACTATCAATGTCTGATCGGTGCACGTCTCACCCCCCGGATCTCCATGATCAGCAAAACAAAGGGGCACCCCTCCTTCATACAGATCACTGGGGTCCTAGGTGACTGAACCTTTAAAGAAGAAACCCCGCACTGCACCTTGCAGTGTATTATTGTCAATCATATCAATGCTTATGGAATTTCTAGAAGCCCTTACAATATCGTCTGCGTAGACATCGGCCTTCATAGTCAGTAGACTGTTGCACACATCCAATTGACCGTTCAGGGCCGCCAGGTGCAGAGGGGTCCGCTTGGTCTGCAGCAATAAAAGTTAATTACTGGTATAAGCTGGAAATGAGAAAATTAGCAACCGTATTATTTTTCTAAATCTTCTACCCAAATTTTTGAAGAACCGCAAGTAGATAGATCTCTGCTGAAATATTTCTAACCATACCAAGTTTTATTTATCTGCCTAGAGAACCCCAAACACTGCAGATTTTTGACCCTTATACCTATTTTTCATGTCAGCGCTTTCCTTCCCTTGTTCTCAGCATCACTGCATCCTGGCAGGATGTTTACATGCAGAACTTCCTGTTTTCATCAGCTTCCTGCTTGGTCTTCTTACCAATCCCAGCAGGCTTTACCCTGTAATATTTCTCGGGGCTTGCTCTGCATAGATAACACAGAGAAGGGAGGTGCATTCGCATGACTACTGCAGAGGGAACAGTATGGCAGCTAACACAAGCCCTGTGAAACAGTAGCATGCTGGGTTTGGTTAGAAAACTTAGCAGGAAGATGATGACAACAGGAAGTTCTGCATGTAAACATCCTGCCAGGATGCAGTGATGCTGAGAACAGGGGAAGGAAAGTGCTGGCACGAAAAATAGGTTAAAGTGATAAAAAAAATTGAGTGTTTGGGTTACTCTGGGCAGATCAAAAAAACTAATTGTGTCATGTCGAAATACTTAAATACACAGAGGCAGAGGACACACAGACTGATTCTCTCTTGCATCTCCACTGCCAGCCTCAAACAGGAGGACACCAATACAATGACAGTACTACAATATGCTGACAGTAGTTTGCGGTTAGTTGGGATTGGTCTTATATAGACTTGATGGTATTTACCAGTGACATGATGTCGATACTGGCCAGGTGAGTTCCCACAAGTAATTTCACGAGATGGTTGAAGCCATTTTGGGAGCACAGGTGAAGGGGTGTCAGACCAAGCTTGGTTTTTGCATTCACAAAGGCTTTGTGCCAGAGTAGGACATCTGCGATCTTGTCATGGCCGTTCTCACAGGCCAGGTGTAAAGCTGCTTTTCCATGCTGCAGATGGAAAGGAGGAACAGTCAATGAACTCTTCCATTACTGCCATGAATCCTTATATGTCATTGATCAGTTATGCCGCGTTCGGCGAGCTACATCCTAAAAAAAAGTATCACAAAATTCTGCAGAGTGACTGAAGGTTAAAGAACTTTCAATGAATCTCAAAAACATATTTAAGGCCCCTTTCACACTTGCGCCGGATCCGTCAGAACGCAAGTCGCCTGAAAGCATTAGAAGACTGATCAGGATCCTGATCAGTCTTTGAAATGCTTTCAGGTTACTATGGCAGCCAGGACGCTATTAAAGTCCTAGTTGCCATAGTAGTAGTGGGGAGCGGGGGAGCGGTATACTTACAGTCCGTGCGGCTCCCAGGGCGCTCCAGAATGACGTCAGAGCGCCCCATGCGCATGGATCACGTGATCCATGCGATCAAGAGATCCATGCGTGTAGGGCGCCCTGACGTCACTCTAGAGCGCCCCGGGAGCCGCACGGATGGTAAGTATACTGCTCCCCCGCTCCCCACTACACTTTACCATGGCAACCAGGACTTTAGCGTCCTGGCTGCCATGGTAACCATTGAGAAAAAGCTAAACGTCGGATCCGGCGATGCGCCGAAACGACGTTTAGCTTAAGGCCGGATCCGGATTAATGCCTTTCAATGGGCATTAATTCCGGATCTGGCCTTGCGGCAAGTGTTCCGGATTTTTGGACGGAGCAAAAAGCGCAGCATGTTGCGGTATTTTCTGCGTCCAAAAAACGTTCCGGTCCTGAACAGAAGACATCCTGATGCATCCTGAACGGATTTCTCTCCATTCAGAATGCATGGGGATGATCCTGATCAGGATTTTTCCGGCATGGAGCGCCGAGGACGGAACTCTATGCCGGAAAAGAAAAACGCCAGTGTGAAAGGAACCTAAGACCCCTAAAAAGCCTTAGAAGTTTCATTACCAGCATATTTCTCCCACTTGGTCAAAACTTATGTAAATTTAACTTACGTTTGGTAAAAAGGGGAGTGTCCAAAAAAAGATGGGCGATTTTCCATAATACACATACACGCATAGTTAACCATATGGTTTTGCGGTCTGTTTTTAACGGATCCGTTTTTCCATTTTTGGTTTCAGTAGTGTTTCCGTTTCCATTCCGCTTCCATTCCGTTTCCGTATGGATTCCGTTTGTGATCCGTTTTTTGCGGATCGAAAATGGAAACTGAAGCATATTATAATGTTTTAACAGTAAGTACATTGGAAAATTGGGCTGGGCATAAAATTTTCAATAGATGCTTATGCAAAAACGGAACGGATAAGGAAGACATACAGATGCATTCCGTATGCATTCCGTTTTTTTTTTACAGCCCCATTGACTTGAATGGAGCCACGGAACGTGATTTGCAGGCAATAATAGGAGATGACTCAAAATGTAGCAGAACGTAAAAACGGAAATACGGAAACGGAATGCATACAGAGTACATTCCTGTTTTTTGCAGACCCGCTGAAATGAATGGTTCCGTATACAGATGGTATACTGAAGGCAAAAAATGGCCCGTATACGGAACGCAAAAAACGTTCGTATAAATGAGCCCTAAGTATCAGGGGGTGAAAAGTGTGTTTAATGTGAAGTCTGCACCTGAGCTGTTTTTACTATGATAAAAGGTTGGGTTATATTATATTGGTGCCTAAATAAATCTTACCTCATCGAATACATCCACTCTGGCATGATTCTGCAACAGGATTTTCACAATCGCAATGTGACCTTTCTCCGCAGCCACAAGCAATGGCGACCATCCATTCTACAAAAAAACAGGCATAAATTCAGGGACTAATGTTCAATCATATCACATTTACACTACTTGTTGAGGAAATGAGGACATCAATGTTTATTATTTCTAACATGTTCCTCTACAAAAATAATCAAAATGAAACTAGAACGTGTGTGAAAATACACAAAACTGACCTCTGACAGTAACCTCCTCCTTCCCTGCCTGACACATAGAAGAAGCAAGATTTCCTCTTGAAATCAAAAAATAAAAGTGACATTGTACTGATATCTGACAACAATAAATAACAGCACCTACTACCATAACATACACTGCACTACCACTGTTTATCTTCCTCGACATAGGGATATACTTTGATAAGAACAACAGCAACACAAAGTAAAAATACTGTAAGTAAAATTAAAGGATGTTTTTACTACTACCACCTATGTACATGATACTGCCTCCAATGTTCAAGAATATCACTACTATAATACTGCTCCTATGTACAAGAATATAACTACTATAATACTGCTACTATGTATAAGAATATAACTACTATAATACTGCTCCTATGTACAAGAATATAACTACTATAATACTGCTCCTATGTACAAGAATATATCTACTATAATACTGCTCCTATGTACAAGAATATAACTACTATAATACTGCTCCTATGTAGAAGAATATAACTAATATAATACTGCTCCTATGTACAAGAATATAACTACTATAATACTGCCTCCTATGTGGAAGAATATAACTACTATAATACTGCCTACTATGTACAAGAATATAACTACTATAATACTGCTCCTATGTACAAGAATATAACTACTATAATACTACCTACTATGTACAAGAATACAACTACTATAATACTGCCTACTATGTACTAGGGCTGCACGATATGGGAATTTTGTGTGATTGCGATTAGGGCCCTAAAAATTGCGATAATGATATGCGATGCGATATTTTAAGGGAATTGTGCTAGAGGTCTATTTGCTTGGATTTTCCCATATGAGCTGCTGACGCGGCTGGGTATGACATTGTTATGGGGGATCTGTGGATGACGCACTGTTATGGGGGGATCTGTGGATGACGCTGTTATGTGGGGGATCTGTGGATGACGCTGTTATGTGGGGGATCTGTGGAGGACACTGTTATGGGGGACTGTGGATGACGCTGTTACTCCCTACTATGTACAAGAATATAACTACTATAATACTGCTTCTATGTACGAAAATATAACTACTCTAATACTGCTCATATGTACAAGAATATAACTACTATAATACTGCTCCTATATACAAGAATATAACTACTATAATACTGCTTCTATGTATAAGAATATAACTATTATAATACTGCTCCTATGTACAAGAATATAACTACTATAATACTGCTTCCTATGTACAAGAATATAACTACTATAATACTGCTCCTATGTACAAGAATATAACTACTATAATACTGCTCCTATGTACAAGAATATAACTACTATAATACTGCTCTATATACAAGAATATAACTACTATAATACTGCTTCTATGTATAAGAATATAACTACTATAATACTGCTTCTATGTACAAGAATATAACTACTATAATACTGCTTCTATGTATAAGAATATAACTATTATAATACTGCTCCTATGTACAAGAATATAACTACTATAATACTGCTTCCTATGTACAAGAATATAACTACTATAATACTGCCTCCTATGTACAGGAACATAACTACTATAATACTGCCTCCTATGTACAAGAATATAACTACTATAATACTGCCTCCTATGTACAAGAATATAACTACTATAATACTGCTCCTATGTACAAGAATATAACTACTATAATACTGCTCCTATGTACAAGAATATTACTACTATAATACTGCTCCTATGTAGAAGAATATAACTCCCATAATATTGCCTCCTATGTACAAGAATATAACTACTATAATACTGCCTACTATGTACAAGAATATAACTAATATAATACTGCTCCTATGTACAAGAATATACCTACTATAATACTGCCTACTATGTACAAGAATATAACTACTATAATACTGCCTACTATGTACTAGGGCTGCACGATATGGGAATTTTGTGCGATTGCGATTAGGGCCCTAAAAATTGCGATAATGATATGCGATGCGATATTTTAAGGGAATTGTGCTAGAGGTCTATTTGCTTGGATTTTCCCATATGAGCTGCTGATGCGGCTGGGTATGACATTGTTATGGGAGATCTGTGGATGACACTGTTATGTGGGGGATCTGTGGATGACACACTGTTATGGGGAATCTGTGGATGACGCTGTTATGTGGGGATCTGTGGATGACGCTGTTATGGGGATCTGTGATGATGCTGTAGGGGATCTGTGGAGGACACTGTTATGGGGGACCTGTGGATGATGCTGTTATGGGGGATCTGTGGAGGACGCTGTTATGCGGGGGATCTGTGGAGGACACTGTTATGGGGGACCTGTGGATGATGCTGTTATGGGGGATCTGTGGAGGACGCTGTTATGGGGGATCTGTGGAGGACGCTGTTATGGGGGATCTGTGGAGGACACTGTTATGGGGGACTTGTGGAGGATACTGTTATGGGGGACCTGTGGATGACGCGGTTATGGGAGACCTGTGTATGACGCTGTTATGAGGGGGATCTGTGGGTGACGCTGTTATGTGGGGGATCTGTGCATTACGCTGTTATGGGGGATCTGTGGAGGACACTGTTATGGGGGATCTCTGGAGGACGCTGTTATGGGGGGATCTGTGGAGGACACTGTTATGGAGGATCTGTGGATGGCACTGCTATGGGGGGATCTGTGGATGGCACTGTTATGGGGGCGGATCTGTGGATGACACTGGTATGGGGGGGGATCTGTGGATGGCACCGTTAGGGGGGAACTGTGGATGGCACTGTTATGGGGGATCTGTTATAGGGGATGTGTGCTATGACACATAGGGCCATGAGAGGGGCCAGCATGATACACACATGAATGATACACATATAGCATCTTATGCTGGTCCCCCTCATGGCCCTATGTGTCCCCTCATGTGTCCTAAACTGCGCACATAACTGGCTTTGTGTGTAAGTGTTTTACTACTGTCTGAAAGAATCTCTCTCTATTGATAAAATGGCCAGCCTCTGTAATCACTTTCACTGTAATGCACTGCACGGCAGCGAGCGGGCTGGCCTGTGCATGACTGATGTCACTTAGTCACGCCTCCCATTTCATTCAGGAAGCAGGAACGTGACTAAGTGATGTCAGTCACGCGCCGGCCCGCTCGCTGCAGTGCATTCATAGTGAAAGTGAGTACAGACGCTAGCCATTTTATCAATAGGAGAGAGATTGTTTCAGACAGTAGCAAAATACTTTACACACAAAGCCAGTTATGTGCAATCTGCGCTTATTGCGATTCGATTATTTTTTCTATATATCGTGCAGCCCTACTATGTACAAGAATATAACTATTATAATACTGCTCCTATGTACAAGAATATAACTACTATAATACTGCTCCTATGTACAAGAATATAACTACTATAATACTGCCTACTATGTACTAGGGCTGCACGATATGGGAATTTTGTGCGATTGCGATTAGGGCCCTAAAAATTGCGATAATGATATGCGATGCGATATTTTAAGGGAATTGTGCTAGAGGTCTATTTGCTTGGATTTTCCCATATGAGCTGCTGATGCGGCTGGGTATGACATTGTTATGGGAGATCTGTGGATGACACTGTTATGTGGGGGATCTGTGGATGACACACTGTTATGGGGAATCTGTGGATGATGCTGTTATGTGGGGGATCTGTGGATGACGCTGTTATGTGGGGGATCTGTGGATGATGCTGTTATGCGGGGGATCTGTGGAGGACACTGTTATGGGGGACCTGTGGATGATGCTGTTATGGGGGATCTGTGGAGGACGCTGTTATGCGGGGGATCTGTGGAGGACACTGTTATGGGGGACCTGTGGATGATGCTGTTATGGGGGATCTGTGGAGGACGCTGTTATGGGGGATCTGTGGAGGACGCTGTTATGGGGGATCTGTGGAGGACACTGTTATGGGGGACTTGTGGAGGATACTGTTATGGGGGACCTGTGGATGACGCGGTTATGGGAGACCTGTGTATGACGCTGTTATGAGGGGGATCTGTGGGTGACGCTGTTATGTGGGGGATCTGTGCATTACGCTGTTATGGGGGATCTGTGGAGGACACTGTTATGGGGATCTCTGAGGACGCTGTTATGGGGGATCTGTGGAGGACACTGTTATGGAGGATCTGTGGATGGCACTGCTATGGGGGGATCTGTGGATGGCACTGTTATGGGGGCGGATCTGTGGATGACACTGGTATGGGGGGGATCTGTGGATGGCACCGTTAGGGGGGAACTGTGGATGGCACTGTTATGGGGGGATCTGTTATAGGGGATGTGTGCTATGACACATAGGGCCATGAGAGGGGCCAGCATGATACACACATGAATGATACACATATAGCATCTTATGCTGGTCCCCCTCATGGCCCTATGTGTCCCCTCATGTGTCCTAAACTGCGTACATAACTGGCTTTGTGTGTAAAGTGTTTTACTACTGTCTGAAAGAATCTCTCTCCTATTGATAAAATGGCCAGCCTCTGTAATCACTTTCACTGTAATGCACTGCACGGCAGCGAGCGGGCTGGCCTGTGCATGACTGATGTCACTTAGTCACGCTCCTCCCATTTCATTCAGGAAGCAGGAACGTGACTAAGTGATGTCAGTCACGCGCCGGCCCGCTCGCTGCAGTGCATTCATAGTGAAAGTGAGTACAGACGCTAGCCATTTTATCAATAGGAGAGAGATTGTTTCAGACAGTAGCAAAATACTTTACACACAAAGCCAGTTATGTGCAATCTGCGCTTATTGCGATTCGATTATTTTTTCTATATATCGTGCAGCCCTACTATGTACAAGAATATAACTATTATAATACTGCTCCTATGTACAAGAATATAACTACTATAATACTGCTCCTATGTACAAGAATATAACTACTATAATACTGCCCCTATGTACAAGAATATAACTACTATAATACTGCTCCTATGTACAAGAATATAACTACTATAATACTGCTGCTATGTACAAGAATATAACTACTATAATACTGCTCTTATGTACATGAATATAACTACTATAATACTGGTCCTATGTACAAAAATATTACTCGTATAATACTGCAAGAATATTACTACTACTGAATAATATAGCTAATATGTATAATAACATAAAACTGCCTCCTATACACAAGGATGAAACTACTATTATACTGCCTAAACTGGAAACAGAGGAGGGGCAATTACATTTGTTAGGAATTAAACTTAACAATTTTTTTTTTTAAATATCAAGTAGAACATGATATAATGTACGGTATGTTCTTAGCCGCATTTAGCATTTACTAGTCACCTTCTCCTGTCTGTTCATCGTCTGCTGCATTCGGTTAGATCCTATATGTTTAATCATCTCCAGTAAGAGGTCTTCATTCCCCATCCTGGCGCAGTAGTGCAGTGGAGTCTCCCCTGTCTGCAGAGAGAAAATAAAGACTTTATACCACCATACATATAGTCAAACACATTTATAGATTAACAGCACTGTAGGACCATAAGTTCTAAAATTCTAACAAATTAGGATTTATGCAGAGAAAAAGAGTTATATTCTTGTACAGAAGTAGGTATTATAGTAGTTATATTCTTGTACATAGGAGCAGTATTATAGCAGTTATATTCTTGTACATAGGAGCAGTATTATAGCAGTTATATACTTGTACATAGGGGGCATTATTATAGTAGTTATATACTTGTACATAGGAGGCAGTATTATAGTAGTTATATTCTTGTACATAGGAGCAGTATTATAGTAGTTATATTCTTGTACATAGGAGCAGTATTATAGTAGTTATATTCTTGTACATAGGAGCAGTATTATAGTAGTTATATTCTTGTACATAGGAGCAGTATTATAGTAGTTATATTCTTGTACATAGCAGTATTATAGTAGTTATATTCTTGTACATAGGAGGCAGTATTATAGTAGTTATATTCTTGTACATAGGAGCAGTATTATAGTAGTGATATTCTTGTACATAGGAGCAGTATTATAGTAGTTATATTCTTGTACATAGGAGGCAGTATTATAGTAGTTATATTCTTGTACATAGGAGGCAGTATTATAGTAGTGATATTCTTGTATATAGGGGGAAGTATGCTGTAGATAATGGCAATCTCTGTGTTGTTTCTTCCTGAAGCTCTGGTTTTGGATTTCACACTCTTCACCCTTGGAGTACTGTTTATTATGTTTATATTTTCCGTTCTCTAAACCCTTTTTCTTAGCCCCATAAGCGTTTTTTCTTTTTTTTTGTATTGTCACAGTCTGGTGTGAGGAATGGTGCCGGAGCCAAGTACCGGACACTGTTTATATAACGGTGCTTTCAGAATAAACAGCAGTTTGTATGAGGCCGGTCTTATATACTGAGCCAGCTCCTGAGAGCGCCGCCGGCCCACGGAGTGGCAGCTGATCCCTTATGTGTGGCCACAAATCTTCTAAGGAGTCAACAAGCTGTTTCTGTACTGTAAATTGGCCAAATAAATATTATTATAATAGTTAACATTCATTTAAATTCCGTTTTGGGATGAGAGCGCTGCAAGCAAACAGAATCTATTACAGTAGCTCTTAGAACAGGACGCTCCGTTACTTCGCAAATTTTCTTTTCTTTTGCAAAAATATTTCAGAAATTTATAAACATATTTTACTTTAATATTTGTTAATGTTTATGAGATCACTTGGGATTGAGTTGGATACTCCTGAAGACTATTTGACACCAAGAAGCAGGGCCGCCATCAGGGGCACAGCAGAGCCATCCCAAAGAAGGTTCCTTCAACCACCAGTCACAAGCCACTAATCTCTGGCATGAGCATGCGCCAAGTACAGAGTGTGGCCAAATGTGTGCAATCTCACCCCCGCAACCCTTGGATCCTGATATTTTACATCTTGTCTTTGTACGCCCTTTGGTAGCTGGCACAACATGAGCCCTTTGGCTGATATTTTTACTGTATGCATCCTCCTTTGTGCAACATGTGGGAAGGCTCGATGGAGGGATGAAAGGATCGAAAGAAGGAAGGATCCAAGGGTTGAAAGAGGGATAGAAGGAAGGAAGAGAGGATGGAAGGATGGATTGAAGATCTCGTAAAAAGATACAAAACATCCTGCACAATATAATAGTAAATATGCGGATTTGCATGGCTACTTTTATAAAATCATAGAAAATTTATGCACACAATAGATGCAAACATAATATATGGACTAAGCCCTCACTCTAATAATAAAAAAGAGACTTTTAGCCAATATATTTAGATCAAAACACATCTGTGCCCGCCTACCAGTGCCAAGGTGGTCTCAGTCAGGCAGGTCCTAATCTAAACCTACCTATGCCCTTCCTATCTAACAGGATGACCTTGATTAAGATGGTACATATAGCTGTGTGTGTTCCTCCTCTCAATGGTTGCTTGGTGCACACAGAGGTAACTAGGAGCAGCACACTATATGTGCAGGGTCTGCTCTCCTAAATGTAGATGCCCATACGGCATAGGTAGGTTTAGAGTAGGACCTGCCCGAATGAGACCACCTTGGCGCGGGTAGGCGGGCACAGATATGTTTTGATCAAAATATATTGCCCGAGAGTCTTAGATTTTATTATTAGAGTGAGGGCTTAGTCCATATGTTATGTTTGCATCTATTATTTTAGTGCATTATTTTCTGTGATTTTATAAAAGATGAATAGAAGAATCGAAGGAAGGAATAAAGAAAGGATCGAAGGAAGGATCAAAGATGGAAGGAAGGATTAAAGGATCGAAGGAGGGAGAGAAGGAAGGGATGATTGAATGAAGGATAGAAGGGAGGATGGAAGGATGGCTGGAAGAATTGAAGGAAGGATGAAAGATGGAAGGAAGGATTAAAGGATCGAAGGAGGGAGAGAAGGAAGGGATGATTGAATGAAGGATAGAAGGATAGAAGGGAGGATGGAAGAATTGAAGGAAGGATCAAAGATGGAAGGAAGGATTAAAGGATCGAAGGAGGGAGAGAAAGAAGGGATGATTGAACGAAGGATAGAAGGATGGAAGAATGGCTGGAAGAATTGAAGGAAGGATCAAAGATGGAAGGAAGGATTAAAGGATCGAAGGAGGGAGAGAAGGAAGGGATGATTGAATGAAGGATAGAAGGGAGGATGGAAGGATGGCTGGAAGAATTGAAGGAAGGATGAAAGATGGAAGGAAGGATTAAAGGATCGAAGGAGGGAGAGAAGGAAGGGATGATTGAATGAAGGATAGAAGGATAGAAGGGAGGATGGAAGAATTGAAGGAAGGATCAAAGATGGAAGGAAGGATTAAAGGATCGAAGGAGGGAGAGAAGGAAGGGATGATTGAACGAAAGATAGAAGGATGGAAGAATGGCTGGAAGAATTGAAGGAAGGATCAAAGATGGAAAGAAGGATTAAAGGATCGAAGTAGAGAGAGAAGGAAGGGATGATTGAATGAAGGATAGAAGGGAGGATGGAAGGGAGGCTGGAAGAATTGAAGGAAGGATCATAGATGGAAGGAAGGATTGAAGGATGGACAGAAGGATTGAAGGATGGAAGAAAGGACCAAATTAAGGAATGATCAAAGGAAGGATCAAAGGATCGTTAGAGCAATGGAAAGAAGGATTCAGGGAAAGATGGTAGGAAGGATTCATGGAAAGATAGATCGAAGGAAGGAACGAAAGAAGGATCGAAGGAAGTATGCTATTGCTGATGGCCTCAGTTCACAACCAGTAGACGCCCAGTAATCAGTCCATCCAGGAGAAGCAGCAGCTGGACATTGCTTGTCAAAAGTAGAATACCTTTTCATATCACATGTTGGAGAAAGCTAAGAAACTAGACGCTCAATCTTATCTGTACCTGTGATGTGGTGGAGGAAATATCAGCATCGTGATCCAACAGGAGCCTAATGATCTTCACATCCTCATCCTCACAGTGGATAATGTCTTTACCGACGGCTGCTGCTAAATGCAGAGGAGTCTCCCCTTCCTTAATTAAAAAGCAAAGAGCTTCTAATATCAGATATTATTATACTAAAAATGAACTGCAGTACCATACATACCCTGCGATCAGGGGTGGTGCTATTCCTGGTGAAAAGCAGTCATGTTCTTCTAGTTCTATAAAACTACTTTAACTTTAAAGGACTTTTACCGTCAGTAGCTGGTCCTGAGCATGCTGCGTCACTGGGTATTTATCGTCTATATCGACAAACCTGGTTGGGTTGGTTGACACAGGCCACAGCATCAGCCCGGCTCCTCTCATTGGTCAGATAGGTGAGTATAACTTCCACAATGGGCAGGTGACAGTGCCGGACGGCCGTGTGCAGGGCATTCTCTCTAGCCTGAAGCGACAAGGTCACAGTTTCCAATAGAAGTCCTAATGCAATGTTAATATGGAAGTAAATAAAGAAAAAGTATTTGCACCCCCTAATTAGTGTGTAAAACCCAGCAAACAACTATGCAACCCTTATATAAACATGGCTGAGCCATAAGCACAATGCCAGGAGTCAGCTGAAATCATGTAAAGCCACAACAAGTCGAGCATTAGAAGCAAGGTCTTTAAAAATGGTTTGTGCTGGTGCTCGTATTAGAGCTCATTTTAAAGCTCAGGTCCAACAAACCAGTATGGATATGATGTTTGGGGTGCACATACTTTTAGTCCTTTACTATAAAATATCGAAATCAGCAAAGCTCTTAACATAACTGAAGGAACATGTTTACAACTGATTTATGGAACAGAAGAAACATTGAGCATGAAGCACCTTGGACTGCCATGTGACCTCCCCGCCCTCCTCCAAAAGGGCTCGGATCATCTTGATGTTCCCGTGTTGAGCAGCTACATGCATTGCGGTCTCACCGTCCTGACAACGAGAAGGATAAGATGTCACTAAAGATGCAGAATTATGGGAGTTCTGCACCCACCACAAGAGGGAGCTCAGGAGCTAAATGAAGACATGCAATGCAAAATGTGATGCAAATGCCTCATGTCATTCTATGGAAGGAGATGATTTGGGGCTCTCTATTATAAAAATTGAACGCTGACCCCTATAGAGATATATAATGAAATGACTCTTTAGGTAGTTGTTGGCATCTGCTTTCTGGAAATAGGTCATTTTTATAAATGTTCGCAGCATCCCATCCTCTGTGTCAGTCCTGAGAGGTGAGACTGATACTCACAAAATAAATGGGGTGAGTTCATTGTAAGGTTTTCCTATCAGAGACTTATGTATGACTGGTGTCTAATTGCAGGGACCAACAGTAATACAGGGGTGCCTGGTCTTTATTCTGTATAGAACAGGGGGTACAGCTGGATCCATGTGATCAATTCACTTAAATAGATTGCGACTGCGACTGTATACAGTACTGATCCTGAGTTATATCCTGTATTATACTCCAGAGCTGCACTCACTATTCTGCTGGTGCAGTCACTGTGTACATACATTAATTATCCTGTACTGATCCTGAGTTACATCCTGTATTATACTCCAGAGCTGCACTCACTATTCTGCTGGTGCAGTCACTGTGTACATATATTAATTATCCTGTACTGATCCTGAGTTACATCCTGTATTATACTCCAGAGCAGCACTCATTATTCTGCTGGTGCAGTCACTGTGTACATACATTACATTACTTATCCTGTACTGATCCTGAGTTAAATCCTGTATCATACTCCAGAGCTGCGCTCACTATTCTGCTGGTGGAGTCACTGTGTACATACATTACTTATCCTGTACTGATCCTGAGTTACATCCTGTATTATACTCCAGAGCTGCACTCACTATTCTGCTAGTGCATTCACTGTGTACATACATTACATTACTTATCCTGTACTGATCCTGAGTTACATTTTGTATTACACCCCAGAGCTGCACTCACTATTCTGCTGGTGCAGTCACTGTGTACATAAATTACATTACTTATCCTGTACTGATTCTGAGTTACTTCCTGTATTATACTCCAGAGCTGCACTCATTATTCTGCTGGTGGAGTCACTATGTACATTACATTACTTATCCTGTACTGATCCTGAGTTACATACTGTATTATACTCCAGAGCTGCACTCACTATATCTGCTGGTGCAGTCACTGTGTACATACATTACTTATCCTGTACTGATCCTGAGTTACATCCTGTATTATACTCCAGAGCTGCACTCACTATTCTGCTGGTGCAGTCACTGTGTACATACATTACTTATCCTGTACTGATCCTGAGTTACATCCTGTATTATACTCCAGAGCTGCACTCATTATTCTGCTGGTGGAGTCACTGTGTACATACATTACATTACTTATCCTGTACTGATCCTGAGTTACATACTGTATTATACTCCAGAGCTGCACTCACTATTCTGCTGGTGGAGTCACTGTGTACATACATTACATTACTTATCCTGTACTGATCCTGAGTTACATCCTGTATTATACTCCAGAGCTGCACTCACTATTCTGCTGGTGCAGTCACTGTGTACATACATTACATTACTTATCCTGTACTGATCCTGAGTTACATCCTGTATTATACTCCAGAGCTGCACTCACTATTCTGCTGGTGCAGTCACTGTGTACATTACTTATCCTGTACTGATCCTGAGTTACATCCTGTATTATGCTCCGGAGCTGCACTCTGTGACTGGGCTGCTTACACTTATGATTTAGGTGTTGCCATGTTTGGTTGTTACTACATCCTGATGAGACTTGATCATGTATAGGACCGCGCAGAAACAGGAAATTCCATGAAGTAAGTGTATTGGGTGGAGCTGTACTCACTGACTGCTCCATGTTGACATCGGCTCCGCTCTTCAGCAGAATCTCGGCCACCTTTTGCCCATCTTTTATCCGCGCTGCAATGTGTAATGGAGTCTCCTGGTCCTGAGGGGGAAGGAATTGTTACAGTCTTCCCATATAAAGCCTAATGACTGTACAATGACAAGTTCTGCCACTCCCTAATATACTTTGAATTGTCCCATTTCAAGTTCTTGTCCCATTTCAAGATTGCCGCTTGCTGTCAGTGAATGAAATTGGTTAAAACTAGAGCAGTGATTCCTAAAATGTGTTCCGTGGTGGGGTCTTTGAGTTTTTTTGTCTTGCAATTTAGGGCTACGTGGCTCGAAGAAGTTTGGGAACTCCTGGTGTACCGCTATCTCCTTCCAGACATCAGTGTTTAGAGCAGCGGTCTCTGACCTGTGGCTTAGGCCTCATGCACACGACCGTTGATTGTTTCCGTGTCCGTTGCTCCGTTTTTCGTGATTTTCTGCGGACCCATTGGTTTTCAATGGGTCCGTGGAAACCTCGGCAAATGCACCGTTTGTCCTCCATGTCCGTGGTCCGTGATTCCAGTCCGTCAAAAAAATATAACCTGTCCTATTCTTGTCCGTGAAAAACGGTTCACGGACCCATTCAAGTCAATGGCTCCGTGAAAAATGCGGATGGCCATCCGTGTGTCATCCGTGTTCCGTGTCCGTTTTTTTTGCGGATCCCTTGGCAGGCACTTGGGAAACATTGTCAGCCTGTCTTTTGGTAAAATCTTTTGGGTCATGTCCGCTAAAAAAACGGAAGACACACGGAAGCACAACGGAAGGCAAAAACGAACACGGATCACTGAACAACGGAACCCCTTTTTGCGGACAGCATAAAAAAACGGTCGTGTGCATGAGGCCTTACTGGCGGTTGCAAAACTACTGCAGAGGTTGTTAGAGCATAATGGGGGTTGTAGCTGTGCGACAGCCAGGGACCCACAGGTTGGAGTGCAGTGGTTTAGAGCGAGAAGGTGCTTAAAGGGGATGAAAATCCAGCAGTATGTAAAAGCATTGAGCGATCCTTGTAAAGTTCTTACTGTGTTTGCAATAAAAGGAGACTTTATAATGTCTCGTAACACAAAGCACTTTCCCCTCTAATATCCAATAAAAACATCAGCTCCAGTCAGTGATACGTTCATGGCTACATTGTATCCGTGTGGGACTGTCGCCATCAAGTGGCTGAACTAGGAATAACCACAGGAAGCAGAAAAGATCTTGAATGTGGACTGAACATTGCAATATGTTTCAAAACCTAGAGTAAGGCTACTTTCACACTTGCGTTGGTGCGGATCCGTCTGTTTATTTGCACAGACGGATCCGCACCTATAATGCAAACGTTTGTATCCGTTCAGAACGGATCCGTTTGCATTAGTTAAAGAAAATGACAAAGTCAAAGACGGATCCGTTTTGAATTACATTGAAAGGCAATGGGGAACGGATCCGTTTTCAAATGCACCATATTGTGTCATTGAAAACGGATCCGTCCCCATTGACTTACATTGTAATTAAAAACAGGACCGTTAGGCTCCGCCTCTTCAGACGGACACCAAAAAGCTGCATGCTGCGTTTTGGTGTCCGCCTCAAAAACAGAATAGAAGCGGAACGGAGCTGAACTGATGCATTCTGAACGGATCCTTATCCATTCAGAATGCATTGGGGCTTAACTGATCCGTTTTGGACCGTTTGTGAGAGCCCTGAAACGGATCTCACAAACGGAATCCAAAATGCTAGCGTGAAAGTAGCCTAAATCGCGAGGCGGCACTCACCATTCGTTGAATAGAACTTCTTTATTGGTCAAAAAGACATATACATATATGGCAGGGGCGGACAAACTTTCGTGCAGTTCAAAGCAGCCGCTGCCATGTATGTATATGTCTTTTTGACCAATAAAGAAGTTCTATTCAATGAATGGTGAGTGCCGCCTCACAATTTACTCTATGTTTTCAGATTTATCGAAGACTATTTTGGCTGCGCACCGCATGATTCGCCTATACGCGTTTACACGATTGCCAATGTATTCATATTCCTTTCGGCAGTGCCGCCCTGTCTCTGTCCTAAATATACTTGATTACAATATGTTTTCTTCTACATTTTTCTTTAGGCTTTAGTTCCCCAGCAGTTGAAGAACCACGTGTTGAGGACCACTGCTGTAACCTGATGAGTGAGTTTTTAAAATAATTTGATTTCAGGTCTCATTTAATGGTCAGAATTCAATCCTTAAAGGGGTTGTTCATTTGGACAATCCCTTTCAGTTGAATCTTCAGATGATAAGCTGCTTGGTCCTCTATGGTGTCCAGCTGCTTGGACCTCCATGGTGTCCTGCTGCTTGGACCTCCATGGTGTCCTGCTGCTTGGACCTCCATGGTGTCCTGCTGCTTGGACCTCCATGGTGTCCTGCTGCTTGGACCTCCATGGTGTCCTGCTGCTTGGACCTCCATGGTGTCCTGCTGCTTGGACCTCCATGGTGTCCTGCTGCTTGGACCACCATGGTGTCCTGCTGCTTGGACCTCCATGGTGTCCTGCTGCTTGGACCTCCATGGATCAGTTGTAATGTGTGCAGGAACCTCAGGGTTAGTGTTCCAATTCCTGCAGCGCCACCAAAGGAGATATAAAGAATGACACTGATTTATTCAAATTCATGGGCTGTCCTAAATGGAGGACCTCCCACTATCAACTTAGAATTAATTATTAAGGTAAATAAAAAACAAGACCATGCCTTTAGCCTTTACTTGGACCTTTGGACTCTCACCTTCCCTCCTTTTGGTTGTACTTGTGCTCCGAAGCCAAGTAAGGTCTGGACCACCTGTGGTTTGCAGTTTTCCACAGCAATGTGAAGCGCAGTGTAGTTCTCTTTGGTTCTAGCATCAACTTGGGCCCCCTTTTGCAACAGGGCCTTTACCACTGAAGTGTGCCCCCTTCTGGCTGCTGCATGGAGGCACAGTGCTCCTGACTGCAGGGTTCAGAAAGACAATGTGCATTATTATACAACACCCAGATCAATGGCTTCAATGATAATTGTCACCTACAGGGGTCTAGAATCCAATGATTTCTATTGATCAATGGTATATTCCATAGGTGCAACCATGGGAGATGTATGCTTAAACCATGTCCCACATTGTATGTAGTACTCAAGAGTAGTGTTGAGCGCGAATATTCGAAATGCAAATTTTTATTGCGAATATCGTCACTTCGAGAATTCGCGAATATTTTGAATATAGTGATATATATATGTAAAAACTAATAGTTTTTTTTTTGTTTGTTTTTTCATCTGAACCCATTACCTAGAATACCTACCTGCTTCTTGCTTGTGGGCTAATGTGAGAAGGCTGCAATATTGTAGTCTGTAGTAAGTTTATTTTCTCTTATGCGAAAAATCGGCAAAGTAATATTCGCGTAATGCGAATATTCTAATACCTGAATATATAGCACTATAGAATATAGTGCTATATATTCGTTGTTTAGAATATTCATCATTTTTAATGTGAACAGTCATTGGCCCAAAAGCAACTTAAGCAGGGAGGAATCCTGACTTCAGATGGAAAAAAATTACGTATATTCTAAAAAACGAATATATAGCACTATATTCTATAGTGCTTTATATTCGTGTTCCAGAATATTCGCATTACGCGAATATTACATTGCCGATTTTTTCGCAATCAATAGAATAATCTTGAATACTAATATTCGCAAATATATGGAGAATATTCTAATGAATATTCGCGAAATATCGCGAATTCGAATATTGCCCCTGTCGCTCATCACTACTCAAGAGTGAAGGCTGCTAATCTTTAGCCATGGATATTTGAAACTAATTAAATTTACATTTTTCTCTGGTCCTCAGGGGCAGTATTTATCATTTAGACCCTCCCCTGAGCTACTTATTTTCTAGGATTATATCAATGATACAGTCCCATTATAACTTCAACAAAATCTGCTCCACATAACTTGTTCCCCCAGGGTTTGTAAAATTTGGGGTCTCCTTATGGTCTACTTAGAGTGCTTTCACACTAGCGTTTTTACTTTTCGGCGTAGAGATGCGTCGTCGGGTCTCTACCCCGGAAAGAAACTGATCAGGATTATCCCAATGCATTCTGAATGGAGAGAAATCCGTTCAGGATGCATCAGGATGTCTTCCGTTCAGTATGTGAAAGTTTTTTGGACGTTGACAAAACCACAGCATGCTGCGGATTTGTAAATCCGGAAGACTTGCAGTAACGCCAGATCCGGAATTAATGCCCATTGAAGTGCATTAATCCGGATCCGGAATTAAGCTAAACGTCATTTCGGCACATCGCCGGATCCGATGTTTAGCTCTGCGCATGCACAGCAGCAGTTCCGATCGAGGCCCCAGTGTAAGCTGGGGCTCTGATCGTTACCATGGCAGCCAGGATGCTACTGAAGTCCTGGCTGCCATGGTACTCCGCAGCAGTGTACTTACCTGCACTGCAGCCTCCGAGCGCTCCTTCTTGACGTCACAGGTCTGGGCAGCGCATTGATCTATGCGACGCGGGGACCTGTGACGTCATGAAGGAGTGACCGCCGGCCGCAGCGCAGGTAAGTACACTGCTGCGGAGTACCATGGCAGCCAGGACTTCAGTAGCGTCCTCGCTGTCATGGTAACCTGAAAGCATTTCGAAGACTAATCAGGATCCTGATCAGTCTTCTAATGCTTTCAGGCGACTTGTGTTCTGACGGATCCGGTGGGATGGAAGTGCCTGCCGGATCCTCAGAACACAAGTGTGAAAGCATGCTTAGGCAAAAAAACATCCAAGATGTAATGTAGACAAATAGTTACATAGTGAGGTTTAAAAAGACATGTGTTCATAGTATTATCCTGCAGAAGAAGGAAAAATACCCCCTGCAATATCCACACCAGTTGACCTGATGTCAGGGTTTTGCAAAAATCCATCTTGATTCCAAAGGTCCATAAAGGTTCTAGTTGCCATGGCTACATCCAGGGATATACAGTATAACTATGTTTCTTTTATCTCTAACTTTGTAACAAATTTACTAAGTAATTTTCATTACAGAATGTAATATACGGTGCATTCAGAAAGCTTCAGACCCTTTCACTTTTTCCAAATTTTGTTATCTTGCTTCTTGTGCTAAAATAAAAAAATAAACTTTCCACCATCTTTCTGCACTCAATATAGTGAGAAAGTAAAAACAGAATTTTAGAAATTTTTGCAAGCTTATTAATGAGGAAATACTAAACTCTCACATTGGCATAAGTATTCAGACCCTAACTATGACACGTGACATTTCTCTGGATCATCTCTGAGATGTTTCTTCACATTGATTGGAGTCACCGGTGGTAAATTCCGTGGATTGGACATGATTTGGAAAGACACAGCCCTGTCTATATAAGGTCTCACAGCTGACAATGCATGTCAGAGCAAAAACCAAGCCATGAGGAGGAAAGAACTGCCTGTAGAGCTCAGAGACAGGATTGTGAGGAGGAACAGATCTGGGGAAGGGGACAAAACTGTTCTGCTGCAGTGAAAGTTCCCAAGAGCACAGGGGCCGCCATTATTTTTAAATGGAAGAAGTTTTGAAAAACCAGGACTCTTCTTAGAGGTGTCTGCCCCACCAAACTAGTAAGTAATCGGGGAGAAGGGCCTTGGTAAGAAAGTTGACCAATAACCCAATGATAACTCTAGCTGAGCTCCAGAGATCCTGTGTGCAGATGGAGGAAACGTCCAGAAGGTCAACCATCACTGCAGCCTCCACCGATCTGGGCTTTATGGCGGAGCGGCCAGAAAGAAGCTTCTCCTCAGTAAAAGACACATTAAAGCCGCCTGGAGTTTGCAAAAAAAGGCACCTAAAGTACTGAGACTGTGAGAAACAAGATTCTCTGGTCTGCTGAAACCAAGATTGAACTTTTTGGCCTCAATTGTAAGAATCATCAGAACTGGAGGAAACCAGGCACCACTCATCGCCTGCAAAATACTTTTCCTCCAGTGAAGTATAGTGGTGGCTGTGGGAGACATGGAGACTGGTCAGGGCTGAGGGAAAGCTGAATGGAGCCAAGTACAGAGATGTTCTCAATGAAAACCTGACCCAGAGCTCTGGACCTCATATTCAGCTGAAGGTTCACCTTCCAACAAGTCAGTGACCCTAAGCACACGGCCAAGACAACACAGGAGCGGCTTAGGGACAACTCTGTGAATGTCCTGGAGTGGCCAGACTCGAACCCAGAGCCCTGACTTGAACCCAATGGAACATCTCTGGAGAGACATGAAAATCGCTGTCCACCGTCAACCTCCATCCAACCTGACAGAACTTGAGAGGATCTTCAGAGAAGAATGGCCAAAAATCTGCAAATCCAGGCGTGTAATCCTTAAAGACTGGAGGCTGATATCATTGCCAAAGGGGCTCAAACTAAGTCCTGAGGAAAGAGTCTGAAGACTTATGTCCTTTTCAGTAAAAATTAAAGAGAACCTTTCAGGTTTTTTTTTTCTTAGTTTAGATAAGTACCTTTCCTTGCGCGGTACCCCCAGCTCCGCTGATGCTACCATACTGCCTGTTTTTTTCAAATATCTCTCCTACGCCCCGCTGTGCCCCCTGCAGTTTCCCCCTCAGTATGGTAATACTGAGCATTGGTACAGAGAGGAGGAGATGCCAGGGTTTCTCAATGGGCGTCTCCTTCTCCCTGGCTGTGATGCTCTGCTCTGTGATTGGACCGCGGCACAGCCAGGGAGAAGGAGACGCCCATTGAGAAACCCTGGCATCTCCTCCTCTCTGTACCAATGCTCAGTATTACCATACTGAGGGGGGAAACTGCAAGGGGCACAGTGGGGCGTAGGAGAGAGATTTGAAAAAAACAGGTAGTGTGGCAGCATCAGCGGGGGGTAGGAGCAGGGGGTACCGCGCAAGGAAAGGTACTTATCTAAACTAAAAAAAAAACAAGAAAGGTCCTCTTTAAAGAGTTCTATCCTTCTGTTCTCACTTTCTCATTATGGGGGATTGAGGACAGAATGATGGGGGAACTTATAGCACAAGGAGCAAGATAACATCAACAGAACTGTGCAAAATAGAGAGTAAGGCCGGGTTCACACGAGCGTGTCCGGATTAGTTCCGGATGCGTTGCGGATGCGTTCAGTGAAAACTGTGCGATTTCACAGGCAAAGCCATTCAGTTTTGCCTGCGATTGCGTTCAGCTGTTCAGTTTTTTCCGCGAGGGTGCAATGCGTTTTGATGCGTTTTTCACGCGCGTGATAAAAAACTGAAGGTTTACAAACAACATCTCCTAGCAACCATCGGTGAAAAACGCAACGCACCCGCACTTGCTTGCGGATGCAATGCGTTTTAACGCAGCCCCATTCACTTCTATGGGGCTAGGGATGCGTGAAAAACGCAGAATATAGAACATGCTGCGATTTTCACGCAACGCACAAGTGATGCGTGAAAAAAAACGCTCATGTACACAGACCCATTGAAATGAATGGGTCAGGATTCAGTGAGAGTGCAATGCGTTCACATCAAGCATTGCACCCGCGCGGAAAACACGCCCGTGTGAAAGGGGCCTAAAGGTTGGCTCAGGCCGTAGACTTCACTCAGTTGTGTAGTTTGAAGCCAAATCTGACCTCAGCGTATCTCAATGGGTCCATCAGTCGACACCGGCATTTATACCATACGCACCTTATTGGGCATATGTAGCAGGACGCCCTTTTTCAAGAACGCCAGGGCAGTTTCTGGATGTCCGCACTGGGAGGCAATGTGCATGAGGGTGTCGCCTTCCTAGAAGAAAAAACAGAAGGACATTTAGCATTTGGGGGAGGGGTTATGGGGACAGGAAGGTTCTAGGTACATCAGCTTTTGTCTCCTCGTTACATTGTTATTGTTATCAGGATATAAAAGTGTTTTTGCTGTTTATGTTTTGTGACATTTATTTAATAAACAAATTTATAAATTCCATTATTATTCTTTTTTCAACTGTTATGCTTAATTGAGGGAAAAGGGTTAAGGCCAAATAACACAAGTTCTTTATCCAGGGTTATATTGGAAAGAATGAATAAAAACCACCATGGAGGAAACCCCAGCTCAGGCGGTGGTGGAGCAGATGGCTGCAGAGTGGGCGGTGGAGGAGATGGCTGCAGAGTGGGCGGTGGAGGAGATGGCTGCAGAGTGGGCGGTGGAGGAGGTGGCTGCAGAGTGGGCGGTGGAGGAGGTGGCTGCAGAGTGGGCGGTGGAGGAGGTGGCTGCAGAGTGGGCGGTGGAGGAGGTGGCTGCAGAGTGGGCGGTGGAGGAGGTGGCTGCAGAGTGGGCGGTGGAGGAGATGGCTGCAGAGTGGGCGGTGGAGGAGATGGCTCCAGAGTGGGCGGTGGAGGAGGTGGCTCCAGAGTGGGCGGTGGAGGAGGTGGCTGCAGAGTGGGCGGTGGAGGAGGTGGCTGCAGAGTGGGCGGTGGAGGAGATGGCTGCAGAGTGGGCGGTGGAGGAGATGGCTGCAGAGTGGGCGGTGGAGGAGATGGCTGTAGAGTGGGCGGTGGAGCAGATGGCTGCAGAGTGGGCGGTGGAGGAGATGGCTGCCGAGTGGGCGGTGGAGGAGATGGCTGCAGAGTGGGCGGTGGAGGAGATGGCTGCAGAGTGGGCGGTGGAGGAGATGGCTGCAGAGTGGGCGGTGGAGGAGATGGCTGCAGAGTGGGCGGTGATGAGATGGCTGCAGAGTGGGCGGTGGAGGAGATGGCTGCAGAGTGGGCGGTGGAGATGGCTGCAGAGGGCGGTGGAGAGTGGCTGCAGAGTGGGCGGTGGAGGAGATGGCTGCAGAGTGGGCGGTGGAGGAGATGGCTGCAGAGTGGGCGGTGGAGGAGATGGCTGCAGAGTGGGCGGTGGAGGAGATGGCTGCAGAGTGGGCGGTGGAGGAGATGGCTGCAGAGTGGCGGTGGAGGAGATGGCTGCAGAGTGGGCGGTGGAGAGATGGCTGCAGAGTGGGCGGTGGAGAGATGGCTGCAGAGGGCGGTGGAGGAGATGGCTGCAGAGTGGGCGGTGGAGAGGTGGCTGCAGAGTGGGCGGTGGAGAGATGGCTGCAGAGTGGGCGGTGGAGGAGGTGGCTGCCGAGTGGGCGGTGGAGGAGATGGCTGCCGAGTGGGCGGTGGAGGAGATGGCTGCAGAGTGGGCGGTGGAGGAGATGGCTGCAGAGTGGGCGGTGGAGGAGATGGCTGCAGAGTGGGCGGTGGAGGAGATGGCTGCAGAGCGGCAGGACAGTGATAGCTGTAGGCACGGGCGTAGGACCCGGGGGGGGACGAATCCCCCTCAGGAAATAATGCGGGGGGGACAGGTATGTAAAAATCCCCCCCAGCGGCAGCGCAATGTGTGCGAAGCGTTCATCTCCACAGTTATCTGTATCGCCGTCCCCAGGACAGCGATACAGATGTCTGTGCTGCGGAGCAGGAGAGGGAGAGGCGTCTCCCTTCCCTGCTCCTCTGATAGGCTGCCGGCCTAGTGCTGGCAGCCTATCAGATGTTGGCATAGGCGGCGCGATGATGTCATTGCGCCGTCTGTGAGCCGTGCAGCGCGGGACACAGGCCGGAAGAGGCCTGCATCGCATCGATGTGACGGATGGAGGTAAGTATAAGTGTCTTGTTTTGTGTGTGTGTGTGTTTTTTTTTTTTAAACTGGACCCACTGGCCCATAAGGGGGGGGGGGAGAGATTTTTGGCACTTGGGGGGGGGCGGAGAGATATGTGGGCGTGGCTTGAGGGTGGGCCTGGACACGGGCCCCATAAGTGCTGTCCCCCCCAGATTTTTGGGGCTTCCTACGCCCATGGTTGTAGGTACTTCATGATAAAGCCCTGGTCACATGATAATTTTTTTATTGCAGCTTTTTGAGACAATAACAGGAGTGGATCCAGAAGAAGAAAAAGTATATAGGAAAGAGTGATACATGTCTCTTTTGTATCCATCTGTATCTTAAATGTTTAACTTAATGACCTTCCCCAAAAGCTGCATGTGTGATTGGTGCCTTATGGATAGTCTCACCTTAGTCCTTGCTAAAACATTGGCCCGAAACTTCTCTGTGAGGAGTTCAACAATCGCGGTGTGTCCTCTCTCTGCAGCAATGTGCAAAGGAGACCTGTCCATCTACAGAAACACAGGGGAGACGTCAGATACCCATGTACAGGTCGAAGGGCACCATACTTTACTGTATTCCTGATCATGTGGGATACTGTCTGCTGAGCTGCGTATCTAATCCTATCATGTGGGATACTGTCTGCTGAGCTGTGTATCTAATCCTATCATGTGGGATACTGTCTGCTAAGGCTACTTTCCCACTAGCGTCAAAGTTTTACGTCATTCAGTTCCGTCTTTGGGGCTCAATAACGGAAAAAAACTGATCAGTTTTCTCCTAATGCATTCTGAATGGAAAGCAATCCGTTCAGTTTGCATCAGTTTGTCTTCAGTTCAGTCCTTTCACGTTTTTTGGACGCAGATAAAAGTGCAGCATGTTGTATTTTTATCTCCATCCTAGAATGCGGAAACACTTGACGGAATGACGGACCCGCCATTAATTTCCATTGAAATGTATTAAGGGCGGATCAGACATTGAAAACTGACGCATTAACGGATCCGTTCTTCCACTCTGTGCATGCGCAGAAGTTTAAAAAGAGTAAAATAATAAATAACGGATCCATTTTTCCGGATGACAACGGAAAGACGGATCCGTTATTTCAATACAATTGTCAAACGGATTTGCAAACGAACTGACTGACGGAATCCTTCAACGCAAGTGTGAAAGTACCCTAAGCCGCGTATCTAATCATATCATGTGTTATGCTGTCTGCTAGGCTGCGTATCTAATCCTATCATGTGGGATACTGTCTGTGTACCTTAGCATGTGATATGTGATATTTTCTGCTGGGTATCTAAGCTTGTCATGTGTGATACAGGTCCAAACCCCCCCCCCCCCCCCCAAAAAAAAAATCTGATAAAAAAAGGAAACATTTTTGGTGAAACTGGAAAATACAAAGAAAACAGCTTGCAGCAAATAATAATGAAATATAAATCCCTGTGATCATGTACAGTATAAATAATGATCAAAATGAAAAATATTTAGAATGTACATTCACAAATGACCACCAGGTGGAGACGTAAACATGAGGGACCCCTCCAGGTGACACGACCGTGTCCCCTCACCATGTGTAGCTCATATAGTCATTTTTCTGCAGTCCCCGGGATATGAGGCTCCCAGACACATTGGCCCTGACCACAGATCACCCACAGAGCGCCCTAAAATATATACAGGAATAATCCCCAGAACAAGAGACAGGACGAGGGACAGTGGAACACACCCCTACTGTAGAGGGGGGCGGCAGGTTACCTGGTCTGTGAGGTTAGGGCTGGCTTTACATTGATGGAGGAACTTCACAATCACCTCATCACCTTCCCCGCAGGCAATGTGTAGAGGGGTCTGACCCTCCCCCTGTGTACACATGAGATAGATAGATAGATAGATAGATAGATAGATAGATAGATAGATAGATATGGGATAGATAGATAGATAGATAGATATGGAAAGATAGATATGGGCCAGATAGATAGATAGATAGATAGATAGATAGATAGATAGATATGAGATAGATAGATAGATAGATAGATAGATAGATATGAGATAGATAGATAGATAGATAGATAGATAGATAGATAGGAGATAGATAGATAGATAGATAGAGATAGATAGATAGGAGATAGATAGATAGGAGATAGATAGATAGATAGATAGGAGATAGATAGATAGATATAGGATAGATAGATAGATAGATAGATATAGGATAGATAGATAGATAGATAGATAGATAGCTAATAGATAGATAGATAGATAGATAGATAGCTAATAGATAGATAATTGATAGATAGTTAGTTATTATGAGATAGATAGATAGATATTAGATAGATAGATAGATAGATAGATAATAGACAGATAGATAGATAGATAGATAGATAGATAGATAGATAGATAGATATGGGATAGATAGATATGAGATAGATAGATAGATAGATACTCACATTCTGACAATCCACTGTAGCTCCATATTCCACGAGGAGTTTGGCCAGGTCCACGTCTCGCTTTCTACAACATGTATGAATGGCGCAGTCACCACATTTCTGTTGTTGACAGGCGGTACATTAGCGATTACACCAATAATGGGCTCATTGCAAATGTTACAATGTAACGGACACAATGTATCAAAATTGGATGGACACAGACAGCAGTGTGAATAAAGCCTTAGAGGTCATCACATCCCGGCCCTATCCATATCATCACTGATGTATCTATCTGCACTGAAACATCTGCTTCTATCTTCTATGGGCTCCTTGGGTGCGATGCTCTGCAGGTTGTAGCGCCTTCTTACCTTGTTTGTAGCTTTCAGCTGGGCGTCAGTGTGAGATGAGAGCAGTTCCTTACATATCCCTAGATTGCCAGCCTCTATGGCCAGGAACAGAGGGATGCAGCCATCCTGGGGGTAAAAACACTACAATCAGCGAGCGGTCACCAGTACAACCGACTCAGGGCCCGGATGAGGACTAGGCTAAGTAGCCGGCTGCCTGGAGCTCCATTCTGTACTGTGCTAGCCACTAAATAGATGATATATAACGAGATTCCTTAGTGGTTGATACCTCGTAATGGCCAAATGTCCGAACAGAAACTGAAACACAGAGAAACAAACTGACAGAGAGCACAGAACAAGAACAGCAACAATCCGCGGAAACTCTGCAGACTGGGACTTAAAGGGGCTGTCTCGCTTTTCACATCACACCCACAAACTTAAATGTATTTTAATGGGATTTAATGTGCTAGACCAACACAAAGTAGCAAGTACAGTATGTGTGACGGGAGAAGGCAATGATACAGGGTTTTCAAAAATTTTAAATAATAAATGTCTGGAAAGTGCGGCGTGCATTTGTATTCAGCCCCCCTGAGTCAATACTTTGTAGGACAGCTGCAAGTCTTTTGAGGGATATCTCTTTGCACATCTAGAGGCTGATATTTAAGCCCATTCTTCTTTGCAGAAGAGCTCGCGCTCAGTCAGATTGGATGGAGAGCGTCTGTGAACAGCAATTTTCAAGTCTTGCCACAGATTCTCAATGCGATTTAGGTCTGGGCCGTTCTAACACATGGATATGCTTTTTTCTTAACTATTCCATTGTAGCTCTAGCTGGATGTTGAGGGTTGTTGTCCTGCTGGAAGGTGGACCTCTGCCCAGTCTCAAGTCTTTTGCAGCCTCTACCAGGTTTTCCTCCAGGACTGCCCTGTATTTAGCTCCATCCATCTTCCCATCAACTCTGACCAGCTTCCCTGTCCGTGCTGAAGAAAACCAACAGCATGATGCTGCCACCATGTTTTACGGTGGGGATGGTGTGTTCAGGGTGATGTGCAGGGTTAGTTTTCTACCACACATAGCGGTTTGAATTTAGGCCAAAAAGTTCAACTTTGGTTTCATCGGACCAGAACACCTTCTTCCCCCTGTTTGCTGTGTCCCCTACACTGCAAACAGGACTTCTTATGGCTTTCTTTTTAGAATGGCTTTCTTCTTACCACTCTCCCATAAAGGCCATATTTGTGGAGCACACGACCAATAGTTGTCCTGTGGACAGATTCTCCCTCTTGAGCTGTAGATCTCTGTGGCTCCTCCAGAGTGACCATGGGACTCTTGGCTGCTTCTCAAATTAGTGCTCGCCTTTCCTAGGCTCTCAGATTAGATGGATGTCTATGTCTTGCAGTTGTGCAATACTTCTTCCATTTTCGGATGATGGATTGAACAGTGCTCTGTGTTTTAACCACAACTTTATCCCTGACCTGTCTGGTGTGTTCCTTAGTTTTCATGATGCTGTTTGATAACTTATGTTCTCTAACGAACCTCTGAGGCCTTCACAGAACAGCTGTAGTTATATTGAGAATATATTACACACAGGGGGACTCTATTTACTAATTAGATGACTTCTGAAGGCGATTGGTCACACTGGATTTTATTTAGGGTATCAGACTGCAGGGGGCTGAATACAAATGCACGCCACCCTTTTCAAATTTTTATTGATTACATTTTTGAAAACCATACATAATTTCATTTTCACTTCACACATATTTGCTACTTTGTGTGGGTCAATCACATAAAATCCCGATAAAATACATTTAAGTTTGTGGATGTAAAAAAATGTGGAAAAGTTCAAGGGGTATGAATACTTTTTCAAGGCACTGTATCATGTAGAGAAAGTTAATACCAGGCACTTACTAATGTATTGTGATTGCCCATATTGCCTCCTTTGCTGGATTGATTATATAATACACTCCTTGTATATAGAGGTTATGGCCAGCATGCCTATGCGCACTCCCACGGTCTCGGCCACGAGAGAGGCCGGTGCTTTTTCCTATAGTGTGCAAGCACGACCACCGGTCCTGGATTGCAGGGTGGTCATAACCCTAGAAACGGACAGTGTATAATGTGATGGAAAATGAATCCAGCCAGCAAAGGAGGCAACATGGACAATCACAATACATTAGGAAGTGCCTTGTATTAACCTTCTCTACACGATAAATGCTATTTGATGGAGTGAGAAGACCCCTTTAATGCAGGGCTCAACAAAAACACCCGCATGGGCACTGCAATGTCTAATGGTGGGTTCAAGGTTCAAACCGTCTGCTTATAAACCCAGTAAAGTAGAACTGGATGCTCTCTAGAGGCTTCTATTCCTTCCCCCCAAAGCCCTTGATAAAATACCCTACAACTCTGCAGCGATATGGAGAATTATTTCAGGAGACTACTGTATGTCTGAAGGAATACTTTCATGATGCAGAAGAGACAGAACCCGTCCGGACAGAAGGGAGAAGTAATGTGACAGCTAAGAAGAGATGTGACTGGAGACCTCCAACTGGAACCATCCCCTATCTGGATAAATATATAGAGTCCTTTAGACCCATAGTAAACTCCATCATCTTGGACACGGACGGGAACTATCCATCCAACATAAGTGCCCAGGGGAGGAGGGACAACAATAAGGAAATCATCAATAAACCAGCAAAGGACACGCTATACGTAACTGACGTCAGACCCCACATAGGTGTGAATAACGGCCTACAATACCACCAGTGGATACCAGAAACTCCAAGAATGGGCAGCTTTTACATGCTTCCCAAGATACACAAACCTGGAACTTCAGGAAGACTCATAATCTGAGAACATTTCTGGATGGGTGAAGGTGTCTTTAAACCCCTGGTGAGATAAAGCCAGCTACCATCAGGACACAACTGGCCTACTAAATAGGTTCCCTACCAGAGGGAGCTATCCTGGCCACCATGGAGGTGGCATTTTTATTTTCCAATATTCCACACCAGGATGGACTAAAAGTCTGCCAGGTTTTTATGAAAAATAAAGGAATTGGTAACTTACAAAATTCATCCTCATCCATAACTAGTTTTCATTTTTTGACAGCAGAAGACCGATAGAGCAGTGTTTTCCAACCAGTGTGCCTCCAGCTGTTGCAAAACTACAACTCCCAGCATGCCCGGACCGCCTTTTGCTGTGCGGGCATGCTGGGAGTTCTAGTTTTGCAACAGCTGGAGGCACACTGGTTGGGAAACACTGCGATAGAGCAATGAGAAGCAAAATGCTAATCTGTTCATGGCCAAGCTTGAAAGTGGCTTCCTATCCTCCTGCCCCATCAACACTTTGGCCTACTATCATTACATTAATGATATTATGATCATCTGGACTGAACCAGAAGCACGACTAAGAACATTCCATGAAGGCTTCAGTTTCATCCCACCATCAATTCAACTACGACTTTACTGAAAGAAACTTTTTTGCCAAAGTCACCAGATTACCAAGAGGTGTGCTCCTACAACACAAAATAAAAACCCATTGGGTACCTCTAGTAATCACCTACAACCCAAATCTGAAGACTCTGAGGAGGTTTGTTCAGAGACTACAGTCAATACTACAAATAGATGAGTGTCTGAAATCTATAGGAAGCCACCTAATCATTGGCAGAAGCTCACCGTCCTCTCCAACAGCAACAGCAACATTCCCCTGAAACTGGACAAACTGTAGGACCTGTCCATACCTAATGACCACTGACAAGGGACAGGTCTCCAAGGTATCTTCACCTGCAACACTCCAAACGTGGTCTACGTGATTATACTGTATGTACCAAATATCCTACTTGGGGTCTCTATTTTGGTGAAACTGGTCAAAAGCTTAGAACAAGAACAAACGCTCATCACCACACAATAAAAGAAGAAAGAAAACATCTGCCTTTACAGAAAGAAACACGTTTGCAGCCATGACCACAACATCACAGACATGAAAACCTTGAGGAATTTGAAATCTAAGAAGGACGGGAAAGTCTGGGAGTACAAGCTCACGAAACCTTTAACACACTGAGATGAGGAATGAACGTGTCACATGGATTTATGTCCTTCAACATCTGACGTCCTGGTTTCCGCACATTAATGGAACATATACACAGTATATCGGGGACAATAAAACTTTCACATCCCTTATCTGTAACTGCTACAACAGTTTACTGCTACAAATGTTTGATTCCCCTCCACTCAAATTGATCTGCTTTACATCAGTTTCATCTACCTCACTATTCTCGTGTATTGTTGTATATAGGTATGTGAACCTTCAGATGTTGTTGTGACATGTCCGAGGAAGAGGCCTGAGTAGTACTAAAATCTTGCAAATTTGTCATCATCTTTTTGTTAGCCATTAAAAGGTATCAACCACTAAGGAGCCTCATTGTTATATCTTGAGGAGCACCATTGACAGGGGAGCGCGGTCTTTAAAGGCCAACTATCACTGTGACAGATTCTTCATACCGTGTCCTGGACGAGACGGGCGTCCGTGTGAGAAGCTTTTAGCAATGTCTGAATAACATTGATAGCCCCGGTGGGTCGCTGGGCCGTGTAGTGCAAAGGCAGCTGCTCCTTCAGCTGTGAAGAGAACGATGGAAAAATGTGGACATTGACGGGTGATTTTCTGAATCAGACACCAGCATGGAAGACAGTGGAATGCTGTGTATAGTAAAGTGACCCTCACTAAGTATCATTTCCATGGATGACAAACTTCACACAAGTCATCACAATGCCAGGTGTCTGCTGGAGTGGTGTAAAGTAGTGATGATCGCAGAGGCAATATTCGAATTTGCGATATTTCGCAAATATTTATATTTGAGATTATTCTTATGATTGCAAAAAATCGGCAATGTAATTTTCGCGTAATGCGAATATTCTAAAACACTAATAAATAGCACTATAGAATATAGTGCTATAGATTCGTTTTTTAGAATATTCGTAATTTTTTCCAATTTAATGTGAACAGTCATTGCCCCAAAAGCAGCTGAAGCAGAGAGGAATCATGACTTCAGGGAAAAAAATGACGAATATTCTATAAAATGAATATATAGCACTATAGAATATTCGCATTACGTGAATATTACATTGGCGATTTTTCGCATAAAAAAAGTAAATTAAATAATGAAGAATATTCTAATTCACTACAGACTACAATGCTGCAGCCTTCTCACATTGGCTCACAAGCAAGAAGCAGGTAGGTATTCTAGGTAATGGGTCGGGATAGAAAAAAAACAGAATATTCGTTTTTACGAATATATATCACTATCACAAATTTTACCAATATTCGCGATAAAAATTCGCAATTCGAATATTCGTGCTCAACACTAGGGTAAAGCCATCACCACTGGAAAACTAGAAGCAAGCCCTCTGAAGTGCTGTTTCCAGTTTGGTGGATCCGAAGAACCTGAGTCTTGGTTATGATGAACTGGAAAATAAACTAAGACCCAGACCTTATCAACCCACAGGGATCACCGGCCTCTCCAGCCACGTCCATAGATCCACTGGCAGAGCAGAGGATGTCATGGCAGCACAAGGAGGACCAATTACATAGGGGGGCACTATGGTTTAGGAGGGAATGCTTAACCCCTTAGTGACCAAGCCTGTTTTGGGCCTTTATGACCAAGCGTTTTTCGTCCTTTTTTCATGGTCTCGTTCCCAGAGCTATAACTTTTTTATTTTTCCGTCTATATAGCAGTATGAGGGCTTGTTTTTTGCGGGACAAGTTGTAGTTTTTAATAGCGCCATTTTGGGGTACACATAACTATGTTATTAACTTTTATTAACTCTTTCTGGGAGGAGAAGGGAAAAATAGTACTACTGCCACTGCGTTTGTACATTATAAATTTTACGGTGTTCATTATTCGGTAAAAGTAACATAATATTTTCATTCCCTGGGTCAGTACGATTACAGGGATACCAAATACTTATAGTTTTTTTAAGTTTTACTACTTTTTTTCAATAAAACCCCTTTTTTAACAAAAAAAATGATTTTGCATTGCCACTTCCCAGGACCCATAACTTTTGAATTTTTTTCTATGGAGTTGTGTGAGGGCTTGATTTTTGCAGGACGACTTCTATTTTTCATTGGTATAATTTTTTAGTAAATTCCGCTTTTTGATCACTTGTTATTTCGTTTTTCTGTGAAAATTAAGAATAAATTAGAAATTCGGGCTTTTTTTTATTTATTTTTAACGGCGTGTACTATAGGGGATAATTTATGTAATATTTATGTAGTGCCGGTTATTACGGACGCGGCAATACCAAACATGTGGGGATAATTTTTTTTGCAATTTTTTCATTGAAAAGCGTATTTTCAATGGAAAAAAAAGCATATTTTATATTTCATGGAATTTTTTATTTAATAAATGTGTATTTTTTCTAATTTTTTTACTACTTAATAGTCCCACATGAGGACTATAATATACAGTATTTTGATTGCTTTTAAAATGTAATGCATTATATCTATAATGCATTACATTTCAAATGCAGTGCTAATTCTACCTTTGACCAGCAGGCTACGCCAGAGAGGCATAGCCTGCTGGTGAATCTCAGGGCAGGCTCAGGGCCCTGCCGGAAGGAAGGTGAGCTTCCCAGCCCATCAGCACCCGCGATCGCATCTGCGGGGTGCTGATGGGTGACAGAGGAGTTCGCTCCCTCTGTCAACCCTTTACATGCGCAGGCGCCATTGCGCCCGGCATGTAAGGGGTTAAACAGCCCGGATCGGCACTCCTGCCGGCCCGGGCTGTTAGAGCAGGGTCGCGGCTCTCATGTGAGAGCCGGGCCCGCGCTCCCTGCTGCACGGGGGACCCATGCAGCACTTAGAATGGGCCGCCGTAAAAACGCGGCAGCCCAGCCTAAGGCCCCTTAGTGACCGCCGTAAAAACACGTATGGGTGGTCACTAAGGGGTTAACATCTGCAATGCTCTGGGGTTCACATACTATTGGGTCATGTCAATACTGTATTAACCCAGTATAGTAAGATATTAGGTTGAAGGCTTATGCAGTGGCAGGGTTTGGGGTGGCCCCAACTCTACGGTGATCCAGGCTCTGTGGCAGCGTCCCCGTCTCAGCGTCTTCTTCTGGTCACTCAGTAGTCTGGCAGAGTCTCCTCTTCCAAGCACTATTCCCTAACTGCAGGACACTGGGGGCTCTGACTGCTCTCCTTATATACAGTTTTAGATTGACTAGAGCTTTCTAGTGGGAGGGGTGGAGTGGAGAAGCTCAGCACAAGCAGATACAATGTTACACATTCCGTCTCTCATAGACTTACATTAGAGCTTCAATGATTCTCAATGGCAATGACACAGCAATTTTTCCAGACAAAAACAAGTTTCCAGACATAACAACAGAGCTAAGGGTACTTTTACACTTGCGGCTGGACGGATCCGGCAGGCTATTCAGCCTGTCGCATCCGTCCTGCCGCAAGTGCCCGTGCACGGCCGGAGATCGCCGGACTAAAAGTCGGACATGCAGGACTTTTAGTCTGGCGATCTCCGGCAGTGCAGTGCCGTGCTGCGCCGTAGCTCCGCCCCCCGCCCCATTATAGTCAATAGGGACGGAGCGGCAGCACGGCAGTGCACGGGCACTTGCGGCAGGACAGATCCGGCAGGCTGAAAAGCCTGCCGGATCCGTCCTGCCGCAAGTGTAAAAGTACCCTAAAACCAGTCACAAGGTCAGTCCGTCTGGGTTTGGTGGTAAACAACGTCTGGCTTTGTCCCTCCAAAACATGGTCTTCTTTAAACTCCATGGCAGCTGTGGAAAATTACCAGCTTCTCATTCAAAGTCCTAACAATCTTTCAGTATTCATTAACCCTTTCCACAGAGCCTTGCAAATACAGTAATAATGAACAGAATATATACCACAACATACAGATAACATGTACTAAACAGCACACAGTATTAAACAGTGCAAGTTAACATTTTCAAGTAAAATAAAGTAAGAAGTTTATAACTTTGCATAGAGGAAATAGACAAATATCCACAAATGTCCAAACGTCAAAATACCCCCTGCTCCAGGGCACTACACTTACCCCTCCAGGAAGGTTTGGTTCTGCTTTCTTCACCAGCAGTAGACGAACAATCTCATCTTTAGAACTTGCTGCGGCGACGTGTAACGCTGTGCGGCCGTCCTAAAATTACACAGTAAAGAGTTAAAGCCCAAAATCAGCAAGAAAAAGTGACTAAAGCTCACCAGAAAATAGCAACATTGTCAATGCAGCTCTGGACTTGAAAGAAGTACTACTACCATTTTTGACTTCACTACCACAGTGCCAGAAAACCCAGTGCCCCCATACCTGTACCAGATACCCATTGCCCCCATATCAGTGCCAGACACCCAGTGCCCCCATACCTGTGCCAGAGACCCAGTGCCGCCATACCAGTACCAGACACCCCGTGCCCCCATATCAGTGTAAGACTCCCAGTGCCCCCATATCAGTGCCAGACACCCAGTGCCCCCATACCTGTGCCAGACACCCAGTGCCCCCATATCAGTGCCAGACACCCAGTGCCCCCATACCTGTATCAGATACACATTGCCCCCATATCAGTGTCAGACACCCAGTGCACCATACCTGTGCCAGACACCCAGTGCCCCCATATCAGTGTTAGACTCCCAGTGCCCTCATACCGTGGCAGACACCCAGTGGCCCCATATCAGTGCTAGACACCCAGTACCCTCTCACCATTGCCAGACACCATGCACCTCCATACCTGTGCCAGAGACCCAGTGCCCCGATATCAGTGCCAGTCACTTAGCCCCCCATACCAGTGCCTGATACCTTGTGCCCCCATATATAGCGCCCGATGCACCCTATCACCAGCAGGCTGCACACCAGTCCTCTCCAGTCACCAGCGCTGATGCTTCCTTCTATCTGACAGGCATATCATTCTGATTTATGAGCCGACAGATATGGCGGCTGGTGGCGTGTGTGGCCCCTGAACTGCAGGTTGGGCGCCCCTGACAACTACAGATCCACAAAACAGGGATACTGGCCGCGTGTGTTCTGCATTTAGACCTTTGCCTCTGTTGTTGGGGTCCCCATGTACAGTCAGGTCCCCCCGGTGACATTATTAGCGCAGGTGACAACCGTTCTGTTGTTAGTTAACCCTTCGGTGTCATACGACTTGAAAAGAATGTGAAATATTTCTACCATTGATTCTAGGTCGATGACTGGAGCGCAGCCGGGATCCTAAGGGATGGTTAACCCCATCTCTGCTGGATCCCGGCTCCGCCAATATCAGAACCCACCAGCTCCATTATCAGACAGTAACCATTGTGACTGGAGTAGCTAATCCTATCATGTGTGATACTGACTGGTGAGCTGTGTATCTAATCCTATCATGTGTGATACTGACTGGTGAGCTGTGTATCTAATCCTATCATGTGTGATACTGACTGGTGAGCTGTGTATCTAATCCTATCATGTGTGATACTGTCAGCTGATCTACTGTATCTAATCCTATCATGTGTGATACTGACTGATGAGCTGTGTATCTAATCCTATCATGTGTGATACTGACTGGTGAGCTGTGTATCTAATCCTTTCATGTGTGATACTGACTGCTGAGCTGTGTATCTAATCCTATCATGTGTGATACTGACTGGTGAGCTGTGTATCTAATCCTATCATGTGTGATACTGTCAGCTGATCTACTGTATCTAATCATATCACGTGTGATACTGCCTGCTGAGCTGTGTATCTAATCCTATAATGTGTGATACTGACTGGTGAGCTGTGTATCTAATCCTACCCTGTGTGATACTGTCTGCTGATCTACTGTATCTAATCCTATCCTGTGTGGTACTGTCTGCTGAGCTGTGTATCTAATCCTATCATGTGTGATACTGTCTGCTGAGCTGTGTATCTAATCCTATCCTGTGTGGTACTGTCTGCTGAGATGTATCTAATCCTCTCATGTGTGATACTGTCTGCTGAGCTGTGTATCTAATCCTATCCTGTGTGGTACTGTCTGCTGAGATGTATCTAATCCTCTCATGTGTGATACTGTCTGCTGAGCTGTGTATCTAATCCTATCCTGTGTGGTACTGTCTGCTGAGATGTATCTAATCCTCTCATGTGTGATACTGTCTGCTGAGCTGTGTATCTAATCCTATCAGATACTGTTACACCATGCAGCACTGTCTACTATAATCTCTTCAGGAAAAAATCCAACTTGGGAAAAAGTTGTAAAAGTTTGTTGTGTTGTAGGAGAAACAGCAGGAGGTCCTCAAAGAAAGGTCATCTCCAAGGCCGAGCGAGGACTGATGTAGTCCACCTCACATGTGAGAGGCCAAGAAACAATGCACTGAGCAGGAGGAGTGAAATACTGCACCGGATAGAAGAGAGGGGGGGTGATAGATAGATAGATAGTAGATAGTAGTAGATAGATAGATAGATAGATAGATAGATAGATAGATAGGAGATAGATAGATATTAGATAGATAGATAGATAGATAGATAGATATGAGAAAGATAGATAGATAGATAGATAGATAGGAGATAGATAGATAGATAGATAGATAGATAGGAGATAGATAGATAGATAGATAGATAGATAGATAGATAGGAGATAGATAGATATTAGATAGATAGATAGATATGAGATAGATAGATAGATAGATAGGAGATAGATATGAGATAGATAGATAGATAGATAGATAGATAGATAGATAGATAGACATAGAGCAATGATTGTGTATGGTCCCTCAGTCTGCAGTATTCGGCGGCCTCCATCCGCACTACTCGCCTGTGTCTTCTCCTGGAGACTGACTCCGAGGTCGAGGAATCGTTCCACTATGGAGAGCCGGTTCTCTCTCACCGCGATCATGAATGGAGTCAGACCAGAAACCTGAAGGTGCAGAAAAGAATCAGAAAATACACAAAAACATCTATCTATCTATCTATCTATCTATCTATCTATCTATTATCTATCTATCTATCTATCTCATATCTATCTATTTATCTATCTATCTATCTAATATCTATCTATTTATCTATCTATCTATGCAATATCTATTTATCTATCTATTTATCTATCTATCTAATATCTATCTATCAATTATCTATCAATTATCTATCTATCTATCTATCTCTATCTCATATCTATCTATCTATCTATCCATTTATCTATCTATCCATCTATCTCATATCTATCTATCTATCTATCTATCTATCTATCTATCATCTATCTATCTATTTATCTATCTATCTATCTATCTATCTATCCATCTATCTATTTATCTATCTATCTATCTATCTATCTTCTATCTATCTAATATCTATCTATCTATTTATCTATCTATCTATCTATCTATCTATCTATCTCATATCTATCTATCTATCTATCTATCTATCTATCTCATATCTATCTATCTATCTATCTATCTATCTATCTATCTATCGATCTATCTAATATCTATCTATCTATCTATCTCCTATCTATCTTTCTATCTATCTATCTATCTATCTATCTCTTCTATCTATTTATCCATCTCCTATCTATCTATCTATCTATCTATCTATCTATCTATCTAATATCAAATCTAATCAAATAAGCTTTATTGGCAGGACTGAATACATATTAGCTTTGCCAAAGCAAGTAGTAAATAATCGTTTAGGGTTGGGGATGGGGACACATCCAGGGTGGGGATATAGGAGTCCGTGGTACATCAGGCTCCTCTCAGTCTATGGCAGGCAGTAATATATTGTGCTGCTATGGCCGCCGTGTTCTCCTCTTCACCCAGCAGTATGGAGGTGAAGTCTGGGCAGAGATCAGTCAGTCTCCTGAAGTGAGTGTCCCTCACTGCTGAGTATTTGGGGCACTGCAGCAGGAAATGAGCCTCATCCTCCACGGCCTCCTGGTCGCACTGCTGGCGCAGTCTGCTCTCCCTGGGCGTGTACCTCTGCCGGTGACGCCCGGATTCAATGAGCAGGCTGTGGGTGCTATCTATCTATCTATCTATCTATCTATCTATCTATCTATCTATCTGTCATGGGCCCCACACTATCCTGACCACACTGTGTGTAGAGAGTTTGTCATGTAGTCAGTATAGCGGTTATATAATGTACTTTTCTTCAGGTCTCCGGTGTTTGTGCATAGGGCGGTCTGCTGCTACTTGTAGTCCTTGTTTGCTTCGCCTGTAGTATAATGGGCCCCGGTTCTGGTGCAGGTCCTGACTGAGCGGCTCCGGGTGGTTCCGTGATGTTGGCGGTGAGTGACCGGGGCCGTCCTGACGTTGGCCGGGCTCCAGGGCTCCAGGTTCGGTTACAATGACTCAGGCGGCTTTTGTTTCATGGCGTTTATGGCCGTCATCTCTTCTGTCTGGCGGTGTAGAGGACCTCACAGGTGAAGGACACCCGGGGTGTGCGGGTTATCAGCAGTGAGACTTCTAATAGGCATCACGGCTGCTGACTGCGGGGTATGGTCGGGCATTAAAGGGTGGTATCATTATGTTTGGACACCATATGGATGTATTATTTTAGCACATTATGGGGGCACTTTCAGACATTGCAGTATTGTGCTATTTAGGCGCTGCATGCAGGTATTGTACGGCGGTATCTGGGTGCAGTATTATTTGGGCACTATATGGATGCATTATTTTAATACATTATGGTGATATTATTCAGGCATTGTATGGTTCTGGTTTTTGGGCACTGTATGGCTGTATTAATCAAGTGAATTACAGTGGCATTATGCAGATATTGTTGAGTAGTAATTTCATTTTACTCCATGGCAATATCATTTTGACACTGTAGGGCGATATTATCATTTGCATGCCATATAGATGTATTAATTAAAAACATCATGGTAGTATTATTTAGGTACGGTATGTTGGTGTCATTTGGGCGCTCTATAGTATGAATGAGAAACTGTATAGCTTTTTATGTTTTACCATATTATGGCGGCATTTATTGGGCACTGTATGACAGTATTATTGGAAACTGTATCACTGTGTTTTTGTACATTATGGTAGTACTATTAAGGCATTGAGTGGCAAACCTATTTAGAAACTGTATGACAGAATTATTAGGCACTGTATGGCAGTATGAGCACATTATAGTGGTGTTATTCAGGCGCTGTACGCTGGTGTTATTCGGGCAGTATATTGTAGTATTATTGGGTGCTGTATGGCAGTATGAGCACATTATACTGGTGTTATTCAGGCGCTGTACGCTGGTGTTATTCGGGCAGTATATTGGAGTATTATTGGGAGCTGTATGGCAGTATGAGCACATTATACTGGTGTTATTCAGGCGCTGTACGCTGGTGTTATTCGGGCCGTATATTGTAGTATTATTGGGCGCTGTATGGCAGTATGAGCACATTATACTGGTGTTATTCAGGCGCTGTATGCTGGTGTTATTCGGGCAGTATATTGTAGTATTATTGGGCGCTGTATGGCAGTATGAGCACATTATAGTGGTGTTATTCAGGCGCTGTATGCTGGTGTTATTCGGGCAGTGTATTGTAGTATTATTGGGTGCTGTATGGCAGTATGAGCACATTATACTGGTGTTATTCAGGCGCTGTACGCTAGTGTTATTCAGGCTGTATATTGTAGTATTATTGGGTGATGTATGGCAGTATGAGCACATTATACTGGTGTTATTCAGGCGCTGTACGCTGGTGTTATTCGGGCCGTATATTGTAGTATTATTGGGCGCTGTATGGCAGTATGAGCACATTATACTGGTGTTATTCAGGCGCTGTACGCTGGTGTTATTCGGGCCGTATATTGTAGTATTATTGGGTGATGTATGGCAGTATGAGCACATTATACTGGTGTTATTCAGGCGCTGTACGCTGGTGTTATTCGGGCAGTATATTGTAGTATTATTGGGCGCTGTATGGCAGTATGAGCACATTATACTGGTGTTATTCAGGCGCTGTACGCTGGTGTTATTCGGGCAGTATATTGTAGTATTATTGGGCGCTGTATGGCAGTATGAGCACATTATACTGGTGTTATTCAGGCGCTGTACGCTGGTGTTATTCGGGCAGTATATTGTAGTATTATTGGGCGCTGTATGGCAGTATGAGCACATTATACTGGTGTTAACATTTAGACACTATACAGTGGTATCTGGGTTCTGTATGGCAATATTATCTGGAAACTATGTGGCAGTATTATTCCTGCTCTGTGCAGGTTGCAATGTTTTTTTTAAGTGATTACTTTCTTAACCTTTACGAATGAGTTTTAAATACTTTTCTACAATCATCTGATAATCGTGCATTTATTAGTCACAGTAAAATGTCAGCCTTACTGCAACCCTGAACTAGTCCTACCCACACAGCTGATGGTTCGTTACAGTGTATCAGCCTGGCATTCAGGGCAGTAAAATGACACTTTTCTGCTGTGTTGTGCTTATGAAGGACATCTATGCTGATACGGTAATAAACCATGTAACAAACCTCAG
Organism: Bufotes viridis; assembly: GCA_033119425.1. Classification (NCBI taxonomy): domain Eukaryota; kingdom Metazoa; phylum Chordata; class Amphibia; order Anura; family Bufonidae; genus Bufotes; species Bufotes viridis. Next base: position 21,493,355 of record CM065593.1, on the reverse strand, counting down.
CTGTCAGACGTTATCAGCGTCTGTATGTAAATAGCAATGTTTCTATTCACTGACAGCAAGGATAGATCCTTCCCGAACTATTTGTGTGTCTTTTCATCATCAAACCATCTGAGAATACTGATCCGTGCGGCCAGTTCAGGTTTGGTAGGTTATGCTGGGAGTTGTAGTTCTATGACTATCAATCTTCAAAGTAATGTGCCCCTTTAGGCACCAGGACCCGGGGGCCACTGATCGCTCTACACCTCGTATAGCTGCACTTCTGCTCATAGGTCCCTCCCAGATTATAACATTTTATGAATATGCTCGCTGGATTATCAGATGGCAGATGAAAGGAATTGCACTGTATATTAATTTAGAGAATTGCATCCCAGGCAACCGCCTAATGGAATAGGGGCTGTATATATAGGCGGTAGGTCTATTTCCTTATGTAAGGGAGTTGATATTTATTAGCTCAGGCTATCTTCACATCGGCGGTGTTAATTCCCGCAGGCCGTTCCAATGGCGTGCTGGAATTCTCCGGATCCGGCACTGCTGGATATATACGTAAAAGGAAATTAAGTATAAAGGGGTCCGGCGGAAATCCGGCCGCATTCCGTCAAAAATGTGGCGAATCGGCCAGACACAAACCGCTGCGTGCTGCAGGCTGTGTCCTGCCGATTCCCAGCATTGTCGGGTCTACAGGCCGCCAGTGTGAAGCTAGCCTTACTGGAAGTGAGAAATGATTGTATTAGGAAACTGCTTAAGTAGCTACTGCCTAAAGACTTGTTCTTAGAGGAACTGAGACATGATTAGATGAGATTATATAACAAGCGAATACGCAAATGCTTTAAGGAAAGTTGAATACGTAATAAACCAGGGAGCTGCATAAACAGCAGCCCCCTAATATGATGTCATCATGGGACCATAGGTAATCTTGTGGTGCTTCTGGGGGAGCATGTCGCTGGACCATGGGGTGATCAGAGGTATAATAGGACCGCACGTTTGTAGTGGTCACGACTGCTGGGTCCCCACTAATTGCTAGATTCGGGGGCCCCCAATCCTTCATCCTGTCTACAGCCGATGTGGCAATGGCTGAGCATTTTCCATACAAGTCTATGGGACATACTGATGATTGGTGAACCCACTACATAATTCGATGCAACAGAGAATTGCATAAATACTAACACCCTAATAAGATGTGCTTGTGGTTCTGCTTAGCGATTGGAGCAGGGAACTGCATAAATAGCAACGCGGCCGTTCTGTGCGATGGGGACCCTAAGGCACGGGCACCATCCGCGCCGATTCCGCAGACGGATCCAGACTCATTCAACTTGAACCGGTCCGTCGTCTGTCCGCACCACAAAAAAGTACTGCATGCACTACCTTTTCGCAGTGTGGAGGCGCAGACGACGCTCCGTGGCGTTCCATGCCGCCGTTCTGCATCCGCGATGCAGACCCGGTGCATAAATATTGGCACTCCAGTCATTTATTTGAGCTGCTGCCTGGGTAGCAAATTGCATAAATAGCAACTACAAAAAAAAGACGTATAACGAAGAGATAATGGCGTCACCCACTGGGTCGGTTTCGGAGGCTCCTAGATCGCCTTTGTCGATCCCTTTCAGCGTCTGCTCCAGGGTGATCCACTCGCCTCTGGCGGCCAGCTGCAGGATCCTGCTCTCGGCATCTGACATGTTGCGGAGCCCTCAGAGCTGCGTGTCCCTGCGGTGCGACATGTATGCGCGGTGTGAGGCTGTGTGCTCAGCGCGGTGCAGTCTTGGCAGGAGGTAATGACCCCTCCACATCCTCCTCTATTGACTCAGACTCCCAATCACAGGCACTGACCCGGCCCGGCTCTGCTAGACGCCTCCAGCCCCTCCCGCGTAGCTTGGTTACCTTGGCACTGGACTCTTTTTAAATGGGGGGTGGAGGAATTTGGCATTTTCTCGCAGAAAGAAAGAAAAAGGAAAGAAAGTATCTGCCACTTTAAGAGGCTTGTTACAAAGTATCAATTGCACAAGTTCTAGAAATCTGCAGATCTCGGGTTCTGTTTTACTGTAGGACTAGGATTTGTCATTTTTCCTGCAGTGATTGATTTTATTCGGCCTCATTCACACACGGAAATCGCACATTTGTGTAGATTCGCTTTGCAAGCATTTTCTAATGAACTCGTCTCCACATTTCCGTATGTGAGACACTGGAGGCGACAATTTCAGGCCACATTGTCCAATATGGAGGAATCAAAGCTTCCGTATTGGAATTTCGTCCATCCATGTATGTATTTGACATGGCACTTACAATACGCCCCTTAGAGTCAGCGGAAAAAAAGGCGAATCAGATGCTTCACGCTTGCGGATGTTGGGGCGTGATGAATGTAGTAAGGGGTGCAGATCTGCAATCCTCTGAGGAAGCTTAAAGGGGTCCTCTCACTGCAGTAAACGGGATTTATCATGTAGAGAAAGTTAATACAAGGCACTTACTAATATATTGCGATTCTCCATATTGCTCCCTTGCTGGCTGGATTCATTTTCCCATCACAATATAGACTTCTTGTTTCCATGGTTACGACCACCCTGCAATCCATCAGCCGTGGCCGTGCTTGCACACTAGTACCATCCTATGTGCGCTCCCACAGTCCCGGCCACCAGAGAGGCTGACACTTTTTCCTATATTGTGCAAGCACGACCACCCCTGATGGATTGCAGGGTGGTCGTAACCATGGAAACGAGCCATGTATAATGTGATGGAAAAATGAATCCAGCCAGAGAAGGAGGCAATATGGAGAATCACAATACACTAGGAAGTGGCTCGCATTAACTTTCTCTACATGATAAATGGCATTTGCTGAAGTCAGAGGACCCCTTTAACGGTTTATGTTCCTCTCGTAAATGTCTCTCCATAATCTCCAAAAGGCATAAAGTTAAGGATAAAACACACATTTTAAGCAATATCAGTGGATTATTTGGGTTTTGTACAATCTTAGAGTGAAAAAAAAGAAAAGGAGAACTTTGCAAAAGTATGAGATGAGAACCCAAGGAGATTCGAGCGTTCACATAACTTTGACCGAGGTCCAGGGCCGGTGCAAGGATTTTTGCCGCCCTAGGCAAAAGAAAAGTTTGCCGCCCCCCCCCCCCCCCATGTGACATCACAATGCCCCACCCATATGATCTGCCATATTAAAGGGGTTCTGCAGTTTATTTAAACTGATCGGCAGGGGTCCGACACCCGGGACCCCCGCCAATCAGCTGTTTGAGAAGCAGCGGCACTGGCAGTAGCGCCTCAGCCTTCTCGCAGTGACGTCACGATTAGTATCATTGGCCTGGGTGGGGCTAAGCTTCATTCATGTGAACAGAGCTTAACCCCGCCAAGGCCAGCGATACTAGTCGCGACGTCACTGCGCCTGCGGTAAACAGCGAGAAGGCCGAGGCGCTACTGCCAAACAGCTGATCGGCGGGGGTCCCGGGTGTCGGACCCCTGCCGATCATGCTGATGAACTATCCAGAGGATAGATCATCAGTTTAAATAAACTGCAGAACCTCTTTAACTAACGCCAGTTCTCTCCCCCCCCCCCTTGTCATTCTCTCCCCCCTCTTGTCATTCTTCCCCCCCCCCCGTCATTCTTCCCCTCCCCTCCCCCTTCTCATTCTCTCCCCCTCTTGTCATTCTTCCCCCCCCCCCCGTCATTCTTCCCCTCCCCCTTGTCATTCTCTCCCCCTCTTGTCATTCTTCACCCACTTGTCATTCTTCACACTCCCCCTTGTCATTCTTCCTCCCCCTTGTCATTCTTCCTCCCGCCCCCTTGTCATTCTTCACTCCCGCCCCCGCCCCCTTGTCATTCTTCACTCCCGCCCCCCTTGTCATTCTCTTTCTCCCCCTACCCCTAGTGTAGCGTGGCCGAGCTTTGTATGGTCCCATGGGTACAGGAGCTTTTGTTTCCTGTACCCGAGGGGACTGACAGGAAGTGCACACTGTGTGCGCATTTCATGTCAGTCCGGCCGGGTACAGGAGACAGATGCTCCTGTACCCGCGGCCATAAAGAGCTCGGCCACGCTACAATGGAGTGACAGGAGGGAGCGCTGAGCGCTTCCCTCCTGTCAGCTCCTCTCCTCTTGCTGTGCCCGGGCGGTGCGCTCTCATGGACGCGCCAGCACAGGCAGTGCTGCAGCCGCCAGAAGCTCAATTCAGAGCGCTCGGGCGGCTGCAGCATCAGGCGGAGCCGGCGCTCCTAGCAGCGCCCCTTCCCAAGGGGCGCTCTACGCGGCGGCCTATTCCGCGTATAGGACGCGCCAGCCCTGCCGAGGTCTCAGATGTTAAAGGGGTTTTCACATCTGAGACAATGGGGGCATATTGCTAGGATATACTGTACCCCATTGTCTGATAGGTGCGGGTCCCACCTCTGAAACGAGGACGGAGCGGGAAGGTGGTGGCTGGAGGACCCCAGGTTTCCCCGTGTCTGGCCACCACCAAGCTGAAGGTTTTACCATGGCCCTCACAGTCCCCTGATGTAAACATCATCAGAAAATCCGTGGATAGAGCAGAGCAGGCGAGACGGCCCAGGGATCACACAGAACCGGAAGACGTCTGCAAGGAGGAATGGAGGAAACTCTCTCAAACAAGAACTAAAAGACCAAAGGGGGTGCTACTAGGTACTAACCATGCAGGGGGCCCAAAGTTCTGCTTCAGGCCCTTTCCCTTTTTTGGTTATTTTGAAAATATAAAACATGACAATAAAAAAATGATTTTGCATAAAATACAAAGGGAATGTGTCATCTGCACCTTTATGCCTTTCGGAGATCATTTTATCTTCAACTTGAAAAACTGTTCACAGTAACAGTAATTTTGATCAGGGGTGTTCAAACTTTTGCAGGCCACTCTTTTAAGCTGTCCTTTGTTTAAATGCCGTTCCAGAGCTGCCCTTCTATAAGCTGAAATACAAAGTTACAGCCACAGTCAGTCTTTTTGGAGCCCCGGTCACCCATAATATCCACATATGTATGATGTAACGTACTGCCGGGAACCAGACAGATTGTTTCTGGAGAAGTTTAGGACTATCCCTCAAACTAAGAACACAAGAACTTTCTCTTAAGAATAGATAGATAGATAGATAGATAGATAGATAGATAGATAGATATGAGATAGATATGAGATAGATAGATAGATAGATATGAGATAGATAGATAGATAGATATGAGATAGATAGGAGATAGATAGATAGATATGAGATAGATAGATAGATAGATAGATAGGAGATAGATATGAGATAGATAGATAGATAGATAGTTAGATATATAGATGATAGATAGATAGATAGATAGATATGAGATAGATATATAGATAGATAGATAGATAGATAGATAGATATGATAGATAGATATGAGATAGATAGATAGATAGATAGGAGATAGAGAGATAAATAGATAGATATGAGATAGATAGATAGATAGATAGATATGAGATAGATAGATAGATAGATGATAGATAGGAGATAGATAGATAGATAATGAGATAGATAGATATGAGATAGATAGATAGATATGAGTTAGATAGATAGATAGATAGATAGATATGAGATAGATAGATAGATATGAGATAGATAGATAGATAGATAGATAGGAGATAGATAGAAATTAGATAGATAGATAGATAGATAGATAGATATGAGATAGATAGATAGATAGATAGATAGATAGATAGGAGATAGATAGATAGATAGATATGAGATAGATAGATAGATAGATAGATAGATAGATAGATAGATAGATAGATAGAGAAATATGAGATAGATAGATAGATAGATAGATAGATAGGGAGACAGACAGATATTCCCCCCAATAATATTCACATAAATGCCTTAAAGGGGTTTTCCGGCATCTTAATATTGATCTCCTACCCTCATCGCTGTGATGTCGATAGTGAGCATATAAAGAAAGAGCGTGGCCTTCTCTTCCACCAGCTGATCGGCGGGGGGTGCCGGGGGTCCGTTCCCTGCGTTGATGATCTATCCTGCGTATAGGTCATTAATATTAAAATCCTGGAAAGTCCTTTTCAAACAATCCCCTGGATCTGAATATTTTGGTGACTGCATGTAATAAAAAAATGTCCTATAGCCACAGAACTATTCCATAAAATGTTTGTGTATAGCGCCACCCGCTGCTTGTTCTTTTCCTTATTTCAGTTTAAATCTTCAACTGCCACCAGCCATATGTTCTGTTGCAGCTTACAGGGAGAGAGCTGCTGCAGAAAGGACATGCCCCCAGAGTTGCCAGACTGAAGATAATCTCACAGAGCAACTGGAGCAGTGAATGTGGAGATCTCTGGATCCATGCGAGGTCCAGGGCTGGTTCTCGCTTTGTTACAAAGAGACTGTCATGTCCTGTATGACGTCTGATTTTCATTTTTTAGGAGCAAAGGGGGCGTTACCATTACACCTAGAAGCTCCGCTCTCTCTGCAACTGCCTCGCCCTCTGCTCTTTACTATCAGGGCCAGGTATGATGAGGTTTACACTGCCTGGTCCAGTCAGTCATAGTGCAGAGGGCGAAATATCCCATGACAGCTCTCATGCACCCAAACTAATAACGCAAGTTCTTCCTCTCAAGAGGAAACAGTGTGGAAGAACTGCTAATGTTTACTGAGAAAGACAGAGAGATAGATATTACATCCCCTTAAGTGCCTGCTACAGAGGAAGTCTGTCCCCATGCTGTACACTGCAGCTCTGCTTCATCAGTTTGGCGGTTCTGTATAAGCACAGGCTCAGCTAGAAGTCAGTACGCGGTGCACTATTGCATCAGTACATTTTCTATTGCATCAAAGTGACTGTAAACGCGTTCATTCTCAGTCAGTGGAAGGCGAGGACCCCGTGTGCCATGAGTCAGTGTCACTGCTCTTACAGTGAAGAAGCCTTTCCAACACTGGAGACTGAATCCTGCACAGGGGGCGCCATTGTCTTTTTAAGGGACTTTCCATTGAAGAGCTTCCTCTTATACTTATTTTCTACACTGGATATATATACTTACAGATTTATCATTTGCCCCCATAGATGTCTACTCTTCCTTCATCACTAGGATCCTCTGGGCCCCTGATCAGTGTCTAGAACTGTTCCCAACCTGAGGCGCGTCCATCTAGACCCCACCCCTTTTCCTCGATTGTTGCTTTAGCACTGGAGGAAGGAGGAGACAAGATGGCTTCTTCTTGAGACTTATGCAGCAGCAGTGGCGTCCTAAGGTTGGGGGGGCCCGCTGTCAGGGGGGTGTTAGAAGCAATGAGCGCTTCCATCAATACAGATGGGAGCTGTGGTCCTGTCACTCACTGCTCACCTCCCAGCGCTCCTTCCCTTCTCTAGCCTTCTGCTCCCCACTCCACCATTAAGCCTGCAGGCACAGATCGCACTGCCGGCCTGTGTGGGTGGAGCCTGAAGCCTGGAAATCTGCATAAGCTCCTCCCACACAGTGCTGCAGAGCGATCTGTGTCTGCAGGGGAGAGAGAATGTGAGCTTCAGGAACGGGACTAGGTGAGTAGTTACTGATTTTTATTTTATTTTATTTTATTTTAACACAGAGGGTTTTACTACTGTGAAGGAGGCACAATAGGCATTTCTACCATTAAGCCTTTAGCTACCAGCGCCCTACATGTACGGAGCTGGAGTGAAGTACAAACATGGCTGCATGAGCGAGGGGGCGTCATGGCCGGCGGGTCTCTTCTGCTTCAAACAGCTGAGACCCACAGCTAATGACCGCGCCTGGCATTATTGCCGACATAAAGCCTATAGATGATGTGATCAAGTGAGATCACGGGATCTAAAGGGTGAAAAATCCAGAAGCTTGCGCTTCCAGGCTTCTTACCGGCATCCTCTGCGGCCCATGAGGATGCCGGTAACTGATTGTAATGCGCTGGATTTAGCTGAAGAGACCCTGGGCATTTAAGCTGCAATTCTTATTTTGGCCAGCAGGCGGCCAACATAAGAAATGAGCAATTCTGAACAATTAATGGGTGCAAAAAATCCAAGATTGTTCAGAATTTTAAAAAAATGTTTTTTTTTGGGGCTCAATTATGAGCTTGAAAATAATTTTAAAAAGTTACAAAAACTGTTAAAAATATAAATATATAAGAAATAAAAAAAAAAGTTTAAATCACCCCCTTTTCCGTAGAATAAAAAAATAAATACATAAATAACAAAAAATATAAGCATCATGGGTATCACAGCGACCGAAGACTCCCGTACTATTAAAATATAAAAATATTTTTCCAATACAACAAATGGCGTAACGGAAAAAAGGGTCAAAATGGCCAATTTGCAATTTTGGCATCGCTTTTCTTACCCAAAAAAATGTAATAAAATGTGATCAAAAAGTCACAAAGACTCCAAAATGGTATCAATAAAAACTAAAGATTGTCCCGCAAAATATGAGCCCCCCCCAACACACACACAGCTTAGTAGATATAACTATAAAAAAAAAATATAGGGTTCAGAATATGGTGATGTAAAAAAATAATTTATTTTTACACTATTTAGACATAAAAACCTATATATACTGTATGTGGTATCTTTGCAATTGCACCGACCCATAGAATGAAGGGCACAGGTCAGTTCTGCCGTAAATGGAACGCCGTGCGAACAAAACCCGTAAAGCGGTGGAGGAATTGAGTTTTTTTCCAATTCCACCCCATTTGGAATTTTTTCCCCGCTTCCCACTACACTGTATGCCATATTAAATGGTGGCATTAGAAAGTAAAACTCGTCCCGGAAAAATGTGAACGGAAAAATAAGTTATGGCTCATGGAAGATAGGGAAGGAAAATGAAATGCTGAAACGAAAAAACCTCCGGTGTCCTAAAGGGTTAAGGGGGCAAAATGCATATTACTGCTATTAAGGGGGCACAATGGGCATTACTACTATGGAGGGGGGCACAGTAGTCATTACTACTGAGAAGGGGGCACAATGGACATTACTACTGAGAAGGGGGCACAATGGACATTACTACTGAGAAGGGGGCACAATGGACATTACTACTGAGAAGGGGGCACAATGGACATTACTACTGAGAAGGGGGCACAATGGACATTACTACTATTAAGGGGGCACAATGGGCATTTATACTGTTAAGGGGACACAGCGGGCATTACGCCTGTGAAGGGGTAGGTGTAACTATCATGGGGCACAGAGGGCATTACTACTGTTATGGGGGCACAGTGAGGGCATTACTACTGTTATGGGGGCACAGTGAGGGCATTACACCTCTTAAGGGGGCACAGAGAGGGATAACTAGTGAGGGGGCACAGAGAGAGATAACTAGTGAGGGGGCATAGTGTGGACAAAACTACTGTGAAGGTTGTACAATGAGGGCAATACTACTGTGAGGTGGTACATTTTTTCTTTAAGTATTGGGGTGGGGGGGAATGCCAGAGAAAGGACCCGCCCTGGGTGCCAAACACCTCAAGCACGCCACTGCAGACACTTATAAAAAGTAAAAATCCCACTTTGGATTGTGCTTGTGTCAGAACAGGATCCGACCATGATGTCTTGATAAAAATGTTCTGCCCCTTTAAGAATGGGTCTTTCGTGCGGATGGCGGTCAGTCTTTTCAAGAACTCCTGAAGAAATCATAGCCACTATTGTCAGGGTGTCAGAAATAATGAAGGATAATGAGATATAATTAGCTGGTGATCACATGACATGGGGGAGGGGGGATTCCCATCCTATAGTGCTGGGTTTCCATTCATTGGGTAGAGCAGAGATATTCCCTAATGGTCTCATTGTGTCACATTTATCTACATTTCATAGCAATTACTGGAGACACAGGCGGTTACTGGTCACTGGTCTGTACTGGTTGTTTCTAGCCATTGTTTGTTTACTGGTAATCGGGGAACACTCCTACCGTATCTGTAGAATTTACCTTCCTGGTCTGTAATGAGTTTTGCCAACCACATACATAAGATGGACCCCTAGAGCTGAGGAGCTGACTGCTAGGGTTGAGCGAACACGAACTGTAAATTCCGGGTTCATACTGAACTTTACGATTTTTCGACATTTCCGTAAAAGTTCAGGTTCGTTGTTCGGCGATTTCTTCCCGCTTTTTGAAAGGCTGCAGGGCAGCCAATCAGCAAGCGTTTCACTACTTTGCCCTAAGAAGCCATCACTGCCCTGCCTACTAATGGCATGGCTGTGATTGGCCAGTGCAGCATGTGACCCAGCCTCTATATAAGCTGGAGTCATGTAGCGCCGCACGTCAGTCTGTTGCTGTTAGTGTAGGGACGGGTTGCTGCTGCTGCCGGTGCTCTCAGGGAGAGATTAGGGAAGAAATCTGTGGAACCTGGGGGTGTGAAATCTTCAAGCTACAGCAATTATTGAGGGAGGGTGCTACTGCAATCCTACATATTTGTACCCAGCCCTGAGCCCAGTGATACTGCAAAATGTATTTCTTTAAATCCATCTGTTACTGAGGTGGGGGTCTGCAGCCATTTTAGCCACTGCAGTGTCCTTGGAACTCCATGTGACCTGCATGTGTGCCAGCCGCCAGGGACATCGGTCTAATTATTTTTTGGTAGCTCTGTGGAGGAAAAATTCCTTTTTTCTGGCAGGTCAAGTCCCCTGTACATGACCTGCGTATTGTCGATTCGCCTTACCTCACTGCACCCTCCGTCAGCCATCCCACCCCCACCCTTAATAAGGACACGACCACCGGGATGGATTTAATTGGCCACAGCAGCCATTTATTATTAACATAAATAACATAAATAATCAATAAATTAACCTCCTACCCCCAGACCTTCCCACCTGAAGGCCTGCCTGAAACCACGGGGAGGGACCTTGGAGCTCACCACAACTGGCGGGTAGCTGCCCCACCCCTTCATAAATTACCTCTAGCCGTTAAACGCCAGCTCAGAGGCAGAACCTGTAACTATAGGCAACAACTAGGGCAGGTACCCGCCACCGACCACACTCCAAACCAATCCCAGGGGAGTCCAGAGCCTCCTTTTGGCTCCCCCCCCTCCACGCCAGAGCCATCATAACCCCGAACTCCAAGGACCCCCACCGCCCCACGCCGGCCGCCATGACAAAAAATTGACCCTTGCCATGCCAACCAAAACCATCCTCCCAGCAAACCACTCCTCCCTCCGCCACACGCAGCCTCCCGGGTGGGTGGGTGGGGGCTACTAACGTTCTTCCCCTGTTTAGCAAAATGGCCCCTTTTCCCGCTCATCCCTAACTTTTAATCCCCCCGGCTCCTCCTCTAACGCCGCCCCCCCTTTCCTAACCTTAACCCTTTCCTTTGCTCCCTCCAAACCCGGTCATGCCGGGCCTCCCCTAGGCTTGCTAAGCCCCTGTCCGGCCCGCACTTGACCTGCGTATTGTCGATTCGCCTTACCTCACTTCACCCTCCGTCAGCCATCCCACCCCCACCCTTAATAAGGACACGACCACCGGGATGGATTTAATTGGCCACAGCAGCCATTTATTATTAACATAAATAACATAAATAATCAATAAATTAACCTCCTACCCCCAGACCTTCCCACCTGAAGGCCTGCCTGAAACCACGGGGAGGGACCTTGGAGCTCACCACAACTGGCGGGTAGCTGCCCCACCCCTTACCTCTAGCCGTTAAACGCCAGCTCAGAGGCAGAACCTGTAACTATAGGCAACAACTAGGGCAGGTACCCGCCACCGACCACACTCCAAACCAATCCCAGGGGAGTCCAGAGCCTCCTTTTGGCTCCCCCCCTCCACGCCAGAGCCATCATAACCCCGAACTCCAAGGACCCCACACCGCCCACGACCCAAGGGGGGGGGAACACCTCACCCCCTTGCGTCCCGCCACACTCGCAAAGCTACTTCAATCCCATCCTGCAGCCCTGAGCACCACAAATCAATGCCCACAGCGTTCAGGTGTACTCCGTCTGCCCTCCAGAACGCCCCTTCACCAGATTCCAACTCCCTATGCCGCACCACAACACCACCGTTCCGCGACACAAAACGACCCACCGCCCTGTTAACCTTAATCCTAGCCTTATTCAACCTTTCAACCGACCTGGCCTCCCTCCAACACTTCCGCGGCACCATATCGGACCCGCGGCCATGCCAGGAAACTGCGCCCACAACCGAAGTAGATCAAATTTGATGTCCTTCGTGAGTTCCCGGCAAGGACGCACCCCTAAGTCGTTGCCCCCCACATGTAACACCAAAACCCCCGGGGGGGCATCCAATCGCGCAAACCTGTGGAATTCCGGGAGCACCTGACTCCACAGCATGCCCCTTGACCCCAACCACCGGATCGTCGCCACCTCCCTGGGAAAACCCAGCTGCCTACCGTTTGGCCTGACATCCGCCCTCAACGCCCCCCAAAACACATATGAGTGGCCCAGAATCCACACCAGACAAGCCGCACCTCCTGCAAAACACAAAAACAAAAATCAATAAACAGGCCCTCTGTCTACACCGGTCCCCGCATTACTCATCCCCTGTCCTCATAACAACGCCGGCCTAACGTAAGTCCGGAACCGAATAGACTCCCATCTCCCAATCCGACGAATAACATCGTCCCCCAAACCCATACGAGCCGCCTCGGTAGCCGCCCCAATCCTAAACGAGTGACCCCGTACACTGAGGGGTCCCTCCCCAGCCTCAACAAACACTCCCTGAACACCGCAAGAAACTGATAACGCGACAAAACGTCCCGTCCTCATGAACCAACAACGGTCCAGAAACCCCAACCCCACGCCCCGAATTCCTCAAAACACCGGACCGGGCAAGCCCCGAACCGTCCACCTGAAACAACACCACTTTACACCCCTTTCCCAATTGATCAGTCTTTGACCTCCGAACCCAAAACTCGACCCTGTCCTGAAACAACACCACATCCTCCCGTCTTAACCCCCCGGCTCAGCATTTACTCGGGCTAACCAACTCACCGATATGCAAAGCCCCAAAGAACGCCAATGAAAAAGCCAAACGAAAAAGCCTCACCTCCCCCACAGACCTGCAAACAGACCCCAGCTGCCCGATCATATCACCCAACAACTCAAAAGAGACCGGCCTCTGACGATCGCCCTCCTTGGACGAACACCTCCTCCAACCTTTCAAGGCCTGAACCACCCAAAAGGATTTGGTCACATCCTGCACCCCCCTACTCTTACAACCAAATGCCAACCCCGCCAGAAACTTACCCATCCTAGACACAGACCAACCCTCCTCCCTACAGTGCCCCACAAACAACAACAACACAACCCCATCTTCCAACCCGTACCCCTGAAACCGCGCCCCCCACGAAACCCACAGCTCCCACGCCTTCGTATATGCCGCCCAGGTCCCATCCGCTAAGGACCCTCTCACCAACTCCTCTACCGACCAAACGGCAGATTCCATAACTCCAGAGGGAAGCCCGCTCCATCTTCGTCCGCTTCCGGTGCCAGGGTGCGAAACCGGTCCCACTGAAAGCGAGACAAAGCATCCGCAATTGAGTTTTCCACCCCCGGAACATGAGAAGCCACCACCCAAGCGTTCAACGATAAGCAAACCAAAACCAACCGCTGCAGTAACGCACCACCGGCCCCGATGAGGCCGAAAGGTGATTAATAGACTCCACCACCCCCAAATTGTCGCAATGGAATCTAACTTTTTGTTCCGGAAAAACTCCCCCAAATCGACACCGCCACCACAATAGGGAAAAGCTCAAGCAAAACCAAATTCCGCACCCATCCTTCCTCCCTCCAAGACTGCGGCCATTCCCCAACACACCACTGACCTTGCAAATAAGCCCCGAACCCAAACCCCCAGCCGCATCCGTAAATAAATCAACGTCCGCCGCCGCCACCACATCAGCCAACCAAAACGAGCGCCCATTATAGGTCTCCAAAAGGACGCCCACACCCCCAAATCATCCCGCAGCTCCCGATGAAGCCGCACAAAATGATGAGGGGACTGGACTCCCGCAGTTGCCTTAGCCAGCCGTCGGCAAAAATCCGGCCCATAGGCAAGACTCGGCAAGCGAAATTGAGCTTACCCAATAACGACTGAAGCTCACGGAGCCGCAACTTCTTCCGCCCCGCGCCTCGGCCACCCCCGTCGCAAATCCTCCAACTTGTCCTCGGGCAACCTACACTCCATAGCAACCGTGTCGATAACAATCCCCAGGAAACTCAACGCGGTGGTGGGACCTTCCGTTTTCCTGCCGCCAACGGGACCCCGAACCGATTCGCCATAGCCACAAAAGAGTGCAACATAACCGCACAACCCGACGAGGCTGGCGGCCCAATAAACAAAAAATCATCCAAATAATGGATGATAGAATCCCAACCGGACCACTTCCGTGCTACCCACTCCAGAAACGTACTAAAAAACTCAAAATAGGCACACGAGACAGAACAGCCCATGGGCAGGCATTTATCCACATAAAACCCCCATCCCAAAAACAACCCAACAGATGCTGACAGTCCGGGTGGACCGGCAACAGCCGAACGCCGCCTCAATGTCAACCTTGGCCAACAAGGCCCCCTGCCCATACTCCCGAACCCAACGCACCGCCACATCAAACGAAGTATAAACAACAGAACACAATTCCGAGCAATCCCATCATTAACCGAACCACCCCCCCTCGGGAAAGAAAGGTGATGAATAAGTCGAAACTTGTTAGGTTCCTTCTTAGGCACCACCCTGAGCGGCGACACCCGCAATTCCTGCATCGGCGGGCCCTGGAATGGGCCCGCCATGCATCCCAACTCAACCTCCTTCCGCAGCTTCTCGGACACCACCCCAGGATAATCCCCCGCCGACTTAAGATTCCTCCCACCCTGCAACACCGCCCCTTCCACGAACGGGATCCGAAAACCATCCCGAAACCCCGTCAACAGGAACTCAGACGCCGCCCCATTCGGGTACCTACTTAGAAACGGCTCCATCACGTCCACCCGAATTGGTGTCCGCCCCTTTTCCAGCCGCATCCCCCAACTCCTGCCCTTTCGCCCCTTAAAGCACCGCTGCGCTCCATGATTTCCCCCACACGAGGAACACTCGTGCTTAAACTTACACTTGTCCCCAAATTTGCAGCCCCCCTCATTAAACAGGAAACAGAGGCCTTTCTGAGACGCCGCCGAGCGCTCCGTATGTACGGAACCCCCCGGCTCCCCCCTGAAAGGACTGTCCCGCCCTCACCGGAGCCATAACTCTCATCCACAAGCCGATATCCTTGTGGTCCCAGCGCATGCTCGCCCGAACCGCCTTCCGCTGCCTGAACTGCTCGTCATAACGCAACCATCCCTGACCCCCATAGACCCGATACGCCTCCCCGATCGCGTCCAGGTAACAAAACAGAGCAGAGCAGTTTTCCGGCGCCTTCTCCCCAATCACGCTAGCCAGTATCACGAACGCCTGCAACCAATTTGAAAACGTTCTCGGGATCAACCGATACCGCCGCTTCTCCCCTCCTCCTCCTTCTTATCCTCCTTCCGGTCCCTATCCAAATTAAACCTTTCTAACGGAAGTAGCGAAAACACATCCACATACTCCCCCTCCAAATCTTGTCCCTCACTTCCTGCTTCAAATGCGCCCCAAAGGCCCCTCAAAGCAGACATACACCTCACCCTTCGCTGCATCATCCAGCCGCGGCTCACCCTTATCCTTACTTCCGTCCCCGAACCTTGCCCAGCCACTGACGCACCACTAGCCGCACTCCCTGTTGCTGTCACCACCCCCATCGACCGCAGGCCCCGGCAAACCCCCGCTGGCCCGGCACCCCGCAGACTGTCCAGCCCCTACCAGCCCCTTAACCAAATCCCGCAAACCCGCCAGCAACTCACCCAGACCGCCTACCCTATCCGCCCCAGCACCCCCGCCGCCAATCGCCTGCCCCCCACCTAACCCCGGAACCGCCAAACGCACGTCCCCAAGTGCCTCACCTAGCTGCGTGGAAGCTGTGTTTCCACCAGCCGCGATGTGATGCAGTGGACCTTGACTGGCGCAGATCTCACTTCCGGACGTCCTCCTGGCTTCAGCACTCCCGGTGCCCTCTGCAGCTTCCGCAGTCCTCCAAGCCTGCAGTACCGCAGCTCCTCCACCAGTGGCCGCCACCGTCGGGGCTGAAGACGTCCCAGAGCCAGCCGACAGCCGCCCGTCACTCTCCCCCTCTCTGGTGCCGCCATCTTGACCACGCCGCTCACCCGGGGCACTCCGCTGGGCCGTCTCCCGCTGGGCACGATCCCCCAGGCCTGGGGGACCTGCCGAACCCGCTCCAGAATCCCCGCCGCCCGCAGCAACAGAGGAGGCGTCCGGCCCTCCTCTTCCCGGCACGCGACCGCCGGGCCACCGCACTCCTGCCCGCAGCGCGTGCCGGAGGGTCCCTAGAGGGGCTCCTGATTCGGCGCCGGACCCGCGGGGTCACTTCGGGGCTTAGGCGCGCCGGAGGCCTAGTCCTCCGCGGCCGGCAAGGGGAAGCAGAGGCAGCCGCCTCCCCGACCCCGGCAGCAACCCCTGTACCGATTGCTGCAGCCACTCCGCCCCTCGCGTCACCGCCGCAGCCCTGAGCTGCGCCAACAGCACCTCCACCTCGGAAAGCCCGCCGGGGGCCGCCATCCTAAAACAGGTGAGCCGACGTCTGTGGGGGCTGCTAACGTTCTTCCCCTGTTTAGCAAAATGGCCCCTTTTCCCGCTCATCCCTAACTTTTAAACCCCCCGGCTCCTCCTCTAACGCCGCCCCCCCTTTCCTAACCTTAACCCTTTCCTTTGCTCCCTCCAAACCCGGTCATGCCGGGCCTCCCCTAGGCTTGCTAAGCCCCTGTCCGGCCCGCACTTTACCTATTTTATAATTTAGGGGTGACATACTGCATTTCTGTAGTTGGGGGCAAAAACCTGTATTGTGGTGCCATAGAGCACTGTTGCATACAACGCACAAAAACGTATTTTAAATTTCAGCAGTGACATACTGCATTACTGTATTTTGGGGAAATAAACCCGTACTGTCGTACCACAGAGCAGTTTTACATACAACGCACAAAAACCTATTTTAAAATTTAGCGGTGACATAACGCATTTCTGTAGTTGGTTGCAATAAACACTGGTTTTGTGATACTGTACATAGCAGATCTGAGGCCGACCCTGTATTTCAGTCATTTTAAGTAACCTTTTGAACTCCGCATTTACATAGTTGGTTGCAGACACAGCGGTTTTGTGGTAGATAGCACATTTGCGGTGTACGCTGCATTTCTGACAGTAATATTCAACCGTTAACTTCTGCTGTTACATTGTTGGTTTGAAAAATCAAATTTTTGGTGATAGTGAAGTAATTGTATTGAATTGCTCCGTTACATTTATTCTGTTTATGACACGGGCGCTGCCTTACTGTTAGTGAACCTAATTGTTGATTTTTGGCAGTTAAATTGACACCGGAGATAAACCATCTGTTAGTTTGGTGGGAGAACGCAAATAATGAGGAGAACATCAAATAAGGGACGTGGACATGGCCGTGGTGGTGTTGGTGGAGCGCCACATTTTAACGTGTGCGGACTACTGGGTTGCCACCCTGCTGGATCCCCGGTACAAATACAATGTGCCCACCTTACTTCCTGCACTGGAGCGTGATAGGAAGATGCGCGAGTACAAGCGCACACTGGTAGACGCGCTCCTGAGAGCATTCCCAAATGTCACAGGGGAACAGGTGGAAGCCCAAGGCGAAGGCAGAGGAGGAGCAAGAGGTCGCCAACGCAGCAGTGTCACGGCCAGCTCCTCTGAGGGCAGGGTTAGCATGGCAGAAATGTGGAAAAGTTTTGTCACCACGCCACAGCTAACTGCCCCACCACCTGATAGGGAACGTGTTAGCAGGAGGCAGCATTTCACTAACATGGTTGAACAGTACGTCTGCACACAACTCCACGTACTGACTGATGGTTCGGCCCCATTCAACTTCTGGGTCTCCAAATTGTCCACGTGGCCAGAGTTAGCATTTTATGCCTTGGAGGTGCTGGCCTGCCCGGCGGCCAGCGTTTTGTCTGAACGTGTATTCAGCGTGGCAGGGGGCGTCATTACTGACAAACGCAGCCGCCTGTCCACAGCCAACGTGGACAAGCTCACGTTCATTAAAATGAACCAGGCATGGATCCCACAGGACCTGACCCTCCCTTGTGCAGAATAGACATTTATAACTGCCTCCCCCTCAACCATGTATTCTTGTACTCCGGGGCACTTATTCTTTGATTTCTTTTTTTTTTATTTGTCCCATTACTTTGGGGGCTACCCCAATAAAAAAAAAAAACATTGTTAGCTGGCTACCTCCTCCTTCTCCTCCTCCATCGCCGCTTCCACCTACAACACCACATTCACCGCCTCCTCAACCTCCGACTCCACATCCATGTCCTCCTCCGAGTTGCAGGTTAAATTTTTTTAATTTTTATTTGTTTTATGTTATTTTAAGTTATTTCCCTATCCACATTTGTTTGCAGAGCACTTGCCATGCTCTTAAGCACATTTTTCAGCCCTCTAGCCCTTTCCATTACATTTTTGGGGCCATTTTACTGCCCAAAAGTTCGGGTCCCTATTGACTTCAATGGGGTTCAGGTTTAGGGTCAAGTTCGGGTTAAGTTCGGATCCCGAACCTGAACTTTTTTGTGAAGTTCGGCCGAACCCGTCGAACCTGAACTTCCATGTGTTCGCTCAACTCTACTGACTGCACATAGCTCTCATTGCACTCATTCTACTCTGTCTTCCGTAAGTTCCTGAGCTGCCCCTAGTGGTGGCTGCAAGCAGACTGAGTTTTATCATTTTGTTTCCTACAAGTCCTGTTCACATAATTGGGACAGTAGGAGAAATTTCTGCCATATACACAGTCAAGACAAATTATTATGACCAGCAGCTAATATCCAGAGTAACCACCGTGTGCAGCTAGACGGGCTGGGAGTCAATAAGGACCTGGTAGGTTGTCACAGGTCTCTGGAGACATGTTGACTGCAGTTCATCCCACAGCTGCTGGAGGGTGCAGGGGGGGGGGGGGGCGGAGGATCTATATAGAGTACACGACCATCGAGGCAGTCCCACAGATGCTCAATTGAGTTCAAATTTTGGCAATTAGGGGCCAAGGTAGTACCAGGAAGCCTTGGTCATGCTCTTCCTACCAATGTCAGAAATTTCTAGCTGTGTGACTTGTCACATTGTCTTGCTGGAAGATGCCATCTGTACCAAGGAAGACAATCAGCATGTATGGGTGTAAGTGATCTGCAAGAATGGATTCATACCCAAATCGGTTGAGAGAGCCTTCCAGAGTGGCCCAGAGAACGCCAGGAAAACCTCCCCCAGACCATAACGCTGCCCCCACCAGTTTGTGTTCCTCCAGCAGTGGTTGCAGGGCGTCTGTTCTCTGACGTTTCTCTCCTGGCACCAACGTCCATCCGTTCCATGAAGCAGAAAACCTGACTCATCGGAGAAGACAACATTTCACCAATCAGTGGAGTCCGATTCTGATATTGCAGCAAAAGTGAAGACTTTTCTGCAGATACAACTTCATTATCAGAGGTGCAGTGTCCGTCCGTCTGCGCAGTAGGGTTGCCTGAACTGTTGTGTTAGACACACGTCTAGTGGCCCCTGGTTCAGTTTGGAGGTGAGCTGCTTCACTGTAACGTGTCAGTCCGCTCTCTCGCATCTTCGAAAGCCAATAATCATCCCTTCCTGCAACTCTTATAAATCTGCTCTTTTACCCATGATAGTAATAGGAGATATGTGAGCAGACAGCCTATCACACACCTTATATACCCACCGAGCCAGCTCAGCACACCTTATATACCCACCGAGCCAGCTCAGCACACCTTATATACCCACGAGCCAGCTCAGCACACCTTATATACCCATGAGCCAGCTCATCACACCTTATATACCCACTGAGCCAGCTCAGCACATCTTATATAGCCACGAGCCAGCTCAGCACACCTTATATACCCACGAGCCAGCTCAGCACACCTTATATACCCATGAGCCAGCTCAGCACACCTTATATACCCACTGAGCCAGCTCAGCACATCTTATATAGCCACCGAGCCAGCTCAGCACACCTTATATACCCACGAGCCAGCTCAGCACACCTTATATACCCACCGAGCCAGCTCAGCACACCTTATATACCTACCGAGCCAGCTCATCACACCTTATATACCCACCGAGCCAGCTCAGCACACCTTATATACCCACGAGCCAGCTCAGCACACCTTATATACCCACCGAGCCAGCTCAGCACACCTTATATACCCACCGAGCCAGCTCAGCACACCTTATATACCCACGAGCCAGCTCAGCACACCTTATATAGCCACCGAGCCAGCTCAGCACACCTTATATACCCACGAGCCAGCTCAGCACATCTTATATAGCCACCGAGCCAGCTCAGCACACCTTATATACCCACGAGCCAGCTCAGCACATCTTATATACCCACCGAGCCAGCTCAGCACACCTTATATACCCACGAGCCAGCTCAGCACACCTTATATACCCACCGAGCCAGCTCAGCACACCTTATATACCTACTGAGCCAGCTCAGCACACCTTATATACCCACGAGCCAGCTCAGCACACCTTATATACCCACGAGCCAGCTCAGCACACCTTATATACCCACGAGCCAGCTCAGCACACCTTATATACCCACCGAGCCAGCTCAGCACACCTTATACACCCACGAGCCAGCTTCGCACACCTTATATAGCCACCGAGCCAGCTCAGCACACATTATATACCCACGAGCCAGCTCAGCACACCTTATATACCCACCGAGCCAGCTCAGCACACCTTATATACCCACGAGCCAGCTCAGCACATCTTATATACCCACGAGCCAGCTCAGCACACCTTATATACCCACCGAGCCAGCTCAGCACACCTTATATACCCACGAGCCAGCTCAACACACCTTATATACCCACGAGCCAGCTCAGCACACCTTATATACCCACGAGCCAGCTCAGCACACCTTATACACCCACGAGTCAGCTCAGCACACCTTATATACCCACGAGCCAGCTCAGCACACCTTATATACCCACGAGCCAGCTCAGCACACCTTATATACCCACGAGCCAGCTCAGCACACCTTATATACCCACTGAGCCAGCTCAGCACACCTTATATACCCACGAGCCAGCTCAGCACACCTTATATACCCACTGAGCCAGCTCAGCACACCTTATATACCCACTGAGCCAGCTCAGCACATCTTATATACCCACCGAGCCAGCTCAGCACACCTTATATACCCACGAGCCAGCTCAGCACACCTTATATACCCACTGAGCCAGCTCAGCACACCTTATATACCCACTGAGCCAGCTCAGCACATCTTATATACCCACCGAGCCAGCTCAGCACACCTTATATACCCACGAGCCAGCTCAGCACACCTTATATACCCACCGAGCCAGCTCAGCACACCTTATATACCCACCGAGCCAGCTCAGCACACCTTATATACCCACCGAGCCAGCTCAGCACACCTTATATACCCACGAGCCAGCTCAGCACACCTTATATACCCACGAGCCATCTCAACACACCTTATATACCCACCGAGCCAGCTCAGCACACCTTATACACCCACGAGCCAGCTTCGCACACCTTATATAGCCACCGAGCCAGCTCAGCACACATTATATACCCACGAGCCAGCTCAGCACATCTTATATAGCCACCGAGCCAGCTCAGCACACCTTATATACCCACGAGCCAGCTCAGCACATCTTATATACCCACGAGCCAGCTCAGCACACCTTATATATCCACCGAGACAGCTCAGCACACCTTATATACCCACGAGCCAGCTCAACACACCTTATATACCCACGAGCCAGCTCAGCACACCTTATATACCCACGAGCCAGCTCAGCACACCTTATATACCCACGAGCCAGCTCAGCACACATTATATACCCACGAGCCAGCTCAGCACACCTTATATACCCACGAGCCAGCTCAACACACCTTATATACCCACGAGCCAGCTCAACACACCTTACATATCCACCGAGCCAGCTCAGCACACCTTATATACCCACGAACCAGCTCCGCACACCTTATATACCCACTAGCCAGCTCAGCACACCTTATATACCCACGAGCCAGCTCAGCACATCTTATATACCCACGAGCCAGCTCAGCACACCTTATATACCCACGAGCCAGCTCAGCACACCTTATATACCCACGAGCCAGCTCAGCACACCTTATATACCCACGAGCCAGCTCAGCACACCTTATATACCCACGAGCCAGCTCAGCACACCTTATATACCCACGAGCCAGCTCCGCACACCTTATATACCCACGAGCCAGCTCAGCACACCTTATATACCCACGAGCCAGCTCAACACACCTTATATACCCACGAGCCAGCTCAGCACACCTTATATATCTACCGAGCCAGCTCAGCACACCTTATATACCCACCGAGCCAGCTCATCACACCTTATATACCCACCGAGCCAGCTCAGCACACCTTATATACCCACGAGCCAGCTCAGCACACCTTATATACCCACAAGCCAGCTCAGCACACCTTATATACCCACGAGCCAGCTCAGCACACCTTATATACCCACGAGCCATCTCAACACACCTTATATACCCACCGAGCCAGCTCAGCACACCTTATACACCCACGAGCCAGCTTCGCACACCTTATATACCCACGAGCCAGCTCAGCACATCTTATATACCCACGAGCCAGCTCAGCACATCTTATATACCCACTGAGCCAGCTCAGCACACCTTATATACCCACGAGCCAGCTCAGCACACCTTATATACCCACGAGCCAGCTCAGCACACCTTATATACCCACGAGCCAGCTCAGCACACCTTATATACCCACTGAGCCAGCTCAGCACACCTTATACACCCACGAGTCAGCTCAGCACACCTTATATACCCACGAGCCAGCTCAACACACCTTATATACCCACGAGCCAGCTCAGCACACCTTATATACCCACGAGCCAGCTCAGCACACCTTATATACCCACGAGCCAGCTCAGCACACCTTATATACCCACGAGCCAGCTCAGCACACCTTATATACCCACGAGCCAGCTCAGCACACCTTATATACCCACGAGCCAGCTCAGCACATCTTATATACCCACCGAGCCAGCTCAGCACACCTTATATACCCACGAGCCAGCTCAGCACACCTTATATACCCACGAGCCAGCTCAGCACACCTTATATACCCACGAGCCAGCTCAGCACACCTTATATACCCACGAGCCAGCTCAGCACACCTTATATACCCACGAGCCAGCTCAGCACACCTTATATACCCACTGAGCCAGCTCAGCACACCTTATACACCCACGAGCCAGCTCAGCACACCTTATATACCCACGAGCCAGCTCAGCACACCTTATATACCCACGAGCCAGCTCAGCACACCTTATATACCCACGAGCCAGCTCAGCACACCTTATATATCCACCGAGCCAGCTCAGCACACCTTATATACCCACGAGCCAGCTCCGCACACCTTATATACCCACGAGCCAGCTCAGCACATCTTATATACCCACGAGCCAGCTCAGCACACCTTATATACCCACGAGCCAGCTCAGCACACCTTATATACCCACGAGCCAGCTCAGCACACCTTATATACCCACGAGCCAGCTCAGCACACCTTATATACCCACGAGCCAGCTCAGCACACCTTATATACCCACCGAGCCAGCTCAGCACACCTTATATACCCACGAGCCAGCTCAGCACACCTTATATACCCACGAGCCAGCTCAGCACACCTTATATACCCACCGAGCCAGCTCAGCACACCTTATATACCCACGAGCCAGCTCAGCACACCTTATATACCCACCGAGCCAGCTCAGCACACCTTATATACCCACGAGCCAGCTCAGCACACCTTATATACCCACCGAGCCAGCTCAGCACACCTTATATACCCACGAGCCAGCTCAGCACACCTTATATACCCACGAGCCAGCTCAGCACACCTTATATACCCACCGAGCCAGCTCAGCACACCTTATATACCCACGAGCCAGCTCAGCACACCTTATATACCCACGAGCCAGCTCAGCACACCTTATATACCCACCGAGCCAGCTCAGCACACCTTATATACCCAACGAGCCAGCTCAGCACACCTTATATACCCACCGAGCCAGCTCAGCACACCTTATATACCCACCGAGCCAGCTCAGCACATCTTATATATCCACCGAGCCAGCTCAGTACACCTTATATAGCCACTGAGCCAGCTCAGCACACCTTATATACCCACCGAGCCAGCTCAGCACACCTTATATACCCACCGAGCCAGCTCAGCATACCTTATATACCCACCGAGCCAGCTCAGCACATCTTATATACCCACCGAGCCAGCTCAACACACCTTATATACCCACGAGCCAGCTCAGCACACCTTATATACCCACGAGCCAGCTCAACACACCTTATATACCCACGAGCCAGCTCAGCACACCTTACATATCCACCGAGCCAGCTCAGCACACCTTATATACCCACGAGCCAGCTCAGCACACCTTATATACCCACGAGCCAGCTCAGCACACCTTATATACCCACGAGCCAGCTCAACACGCCTAATATACCCACGAGCCAGCTCAGCACACCTTATATACCCACCGAACCAGCTCAGCACATCTTATATAGCCACCCAGCCAGCTCAGCACACCTTATATAGCCACCGAGCCAGCTCAGCACACCTTATATACCCACAAGCCAGCTCAGCACACCTTATATACCCACCGAGCCAGCTCAGCACACCTTATATAGCCACCCAGCCAGCTCAGCACACCTTATATATCCACCGAGCTAGCTCAGCACACCTTATATACCCACCGAGCCAGCTCAACACACCTTATATACCCACTGAGCCAGCTCAGCACACCTTATATACCCACGAGCCAGCTCAGCACACCTTATATACCCACGAGCCAGCTCAGCACACCTTATATACCCACGAGCCAGCTCAGCACACCTTATATACCCACCGAGCCAGCTCAGCACACCTTATATACCCACGAGCCAGCTCAGCACACCTTATATACCCACGAGCCAGCTCAGCACACCTTATATACCCACGAGCCAGCTCAGCACACCTTATATACCCACCGAGCCAGCTCAGCACACCTTATATACCCACGAGCCAGCTCAGCACACCTTATATACCCACTGAGCCAGCTCAGCACACCTTATATACCCACCGAGCCAGCTCAGCACACCTTATATACCCACCGAGCCAGCTCAGCACACCTTATATACCCACGAGCCAGCTCAGCACACCTTATATACCCACGAGCCAGCTCAGCACACCTTATATACCCACGAGCCAGCTCAGCACACCTTATATACCCACCGAGCCAGCTCAGCACATCTTATATATCCACCGAGCCAGCTCAGCACATCTTATATAGCCACCGAGCCAGCTCAGCACACCTTATATACCCACTGAGCCAGCTCAGCACACCTTATATACCCACCGAGCCAGCTCAGCACACCTTATATACCCACCGAGCCAGCTCAGCACACCTTATATACCCACTGAGCCAGCTCAGCACACCTTATATACCCACCGAGCCAGCTCAGCACACCTTATATACCCACGAGCCAGCTCAGCACACCTTATATACCCACCGAGCCAGCTCAGCACACCTTATATACCCACCGAGCCAGCTCAACACACCTTATATACCCAGCAAGCCAGCTCAGCACACCTTATATACCCACCAAGCCAGCTCAGCACACCTTATATACCCACGAGCCAGCTCAGCACACCTTATATAGCCACCAAGCCAGCTCAGCACACCTTATATATCCACCGAGCCAGCTCAGCACACGGCCCCACAATGAACATGTATCACCTATCTACAGGATAGGTGATGAACGTCAGAAAAAAGGGCCCCACCGACAATAAGAACGTACTGGAGGCTACCTGTTCCTTGTCATCACGCAGTGGAGCTGAGGAGCCACTTGCACGGAGCAGCAGTTGCATATGAAGTGTTCCTTTAATTACATCTGTATTATCTCCTCAAAAATATTTTTTTTCCTTTTTTGATATTTTTTTAAACAGAATATAAAACGTAAAAATTGCAGCCTCTGTCATTTTAAATTATTATAATTAGGGGAATTTTTTGCATTTTAGCGCCACCTAGTGTATTGTCCTATTATTGACTTTTAGATGTTTTGTATACATATTGTGCATTATTGATAGCGATATTTTTAAATATGTAGCAGGGCTCACGGCACAGCAATCGCGTCCTTCATCGCAGGACCCGCACCATTCGGACCGGTTTTCAGATTGGCAGGATGATTGAAGCTATAATATGGAATACAGGATTATCAATGTAACTAACTTTTTTTTTTAAAGAAACATAATGGACAAAACTGCTACAATTTGTTATGTCCAGTGCAGGGCTTGAGACAGAAGTGCTCTTTGATATACTTTAAACCCCTATGACATGATCTGACCCACTTGGATCTTGCACTATTCATTGGTTTGTCTGGTTGGTTCCTTTAATAAATGGTTAACTGAATAGCCTACTTTAACCCTGGGTTCACACCTGAGCGTTTTACAGCGCGTTTGAACGCGCTGTAAAACGCCCAACGCATAAACAAGTACTTGAGCTTCTTTTGGGGCGTTTGACGCGCGTTTTGTGATTGACACCACAGTAGTCAATCACAAGAACGCGCGTTTTACGCGCGTTTACTATTTGCAAAAACGCACTGTAATACGCGCGACAAAAACGCGCGTAAAACGCGCGTTTCAAGAACGCTCAAGTGTGAACCCAGGGTAAGAGGGGTCATTGGTGGTCACTAGGAGGGAGCAAACTAAATACAACTATAACCTCTCATTGACATATCAGTCCTGCCTCATTTTGCTCCCCCTGGTGGCAAAGAAAGAAATCCACAATAGTAAACCTTGAAATGGTTCGGGACCCGAATTTGACCGCAGCAAAAGGGGGAGCAGGAGGACCCTGAGATCTTTCGTGGTTTTTAAGGTGTGTACTCCACTGCAGTTCATGCTTTGCATGTAGATGCCTGGTCATGCAGGTTGTGCTAGGGTTCAGAACGTTAATGCCTCGCTTCAGGCTCTGATGGCACAGCGTGCAAACCACTCAGGTCTTGTCGTCAGCACATTGTCTGAAGAACTGCCATGCCAGGGAACTCCTTGAAGTTGGCTTTATTGTGCTCGGTCCCTGGGTGCGGTGGCCAGTATCAGGCGAACTGTCTCGGGGACGGCCGCTCTGCTTTTGTACCCTGCTCCCTTTTTTGCTGTGCGGCTGGCGCTGTGTGACCACCGCCTCTTCCTCCAAACTGCACACGTTACTCGCATGACCTTGATTCCATGTGGGGTCTAGGACCTCATCGTCCTCCACATCATCTTCCACCCAGTCTTCACCCCTGCCCTCTTTGCCAGTCTGCACACTGCAGAAAGACACACCTCTGTTTCATCATCATCAGAGAGGTGCTGCGATGGTCCTCCCATGTCCACATCCTGAAAATAAGTGGTTGGGCATCCGTGCACTCAATCTCTTCCACTTCTGGGGCAGGGCTAGGTGTATGGCCCACGGAAACCCTGCCAGCAGAATCATCAAAAAGCATAAGAGTCTGCTGCATGACTTGGGGCTCAGGCTGCTTGGCTGATGTGCAAGGGGGTGAGGTGAAAGACTGATGGGCATGGGCTGCAGGTGCCAACTCTGAGCTTTCTGCAGAGGACCGGGTGGGAGACAATGTGAAGGAAATGGAGGCACTGTCAGCCACCCAATCTACTACCACTTCTAGCCTCACCATTCGTACACCGGTATTCGGGCCTACAAAATAACGCTGAACGTTCTGTCGCCTACTCGCACCTGAGGAAGGTGTTTTTATTTGGGCGGGTAGCTGGCACAGATCAACCACGTCCTCTCCCTGCAACAGGAGCTCCACCAACACCAGCAGTATCACGACCAGGGCCACGTCCCTTATTTAACGCTCTCCTCATTCTTTGAGGTCACCCACTAAACTAACGGACGGATTAACTATATTAATTTCCCTGTCACATATGCAGTGCAGGTGTACCTCACACCAAAAATGGGTATATGTCACCAGCTGAACTAACAGTCAGATTAACTATATTAATTTCCCTGTCACGTATACAGTGCAGGTGTACCTCACACCAAAAATGGTAAAGAGACAGACCCTGGCAGAGTAAGAAGTCAGCTATAAGGTAAACAGAAGTTGATTATACCACTGGGGGTACCTTTCAGCAAGGGGGACCACACTAAATTTGAGATAGGTAGTGCGTGGTATCATTTAGAGTATTCTAAAGTGTATTTGTAAAGTGCAGCAGTTTTGTGCAGTTCTGCTGCGATACAGCAGCAACACATAGAGGAACAAAAAAGAAGAAAAACTGCTACAAGAGGACATAGATTTAAATTAGAGGGGCAAAGGTTTAAAAGTAATATCAGGAAGAATTACTTTACTGAGAGAGTAGTGGACGCATGGAATAGCCTTCCTGCAGAAGTGGTAGCTGCAAATACAGTGAAGGAGTTTAAGCATGCATGGGATAGGCATAAGGCCATCCTTCATATAAGATAGGGCCGGGGGCTATTCATAGGATTCAGCATATTGGGCAGACTAGATGGGCCAAATGGTTCTTATCTGCCGACACATTCTATGTAACAAGGGATAAGCAAGGGTGCAACCATTTTGGAAGCGCTCATCTCCATAGTCATCTGTATCGCCGTCCTCAGGACAGCGATACAGATGGCTGTGCTGCGGCCGGGCAGGGGAGGTCGGTGTCTCCCTTCCCTGTTCCTCTGATAGGCTGCCGGCACAAGGCCCGCAGCCTATCAGAGGCCGGTGCAGGCGTCGCAATGACGTCATCGCGCTGCCTGAGCTGTACAGTGCGGGACACAGGCCAGAAGACACTTGTTACTGGCACATGGGGGGGGGGGGTGGACTTGGAGAGGCACTTGTTACGGGCACATGGGGGCGGGGGCGCATGGAGAGGCACTTGTTACGGGCATATGGGGGCGCATGGAGAGGCACTTGTTACGGGCATATGGGGGCGCATGGAGAGGCACTTGTTACTGGCACATGGGGGGCATAGAGAGGCACTTGTTACTGGCACATGGGGAAGGCCACGGAGAGGCACTTGTTACTGGCCCATGGGTGGGGCATAGAGAGGCACTTGTTACTGGCACATGGGGGGGGCCATGGAGAGGCACTTGTTACTGGCACATGGGGGGGCATGGAGAGGCACTTGTTACTGGCACATGGGGGGGCATGGAGAGGCACTTGTTAATGGCACATGGGGGGGCATAGAGAGGCACTTGTTACTGGCACATGGGGAAGGCCACGGAGAGGCAATTGTTACTGGCCCATGGGGGGGGCATAGAGAGGCACTTGTTACTGGCACATGGGGGGGCCATGGAGAGGCACTTGTTACTGGCACATGGGGGGGCATAGAGAGGCACTTGTTAATGGCACATGGGGGGGCCATGGAAAGGCACTTGTTACTGGCACATGGGGTGATCCAATTCAAAGTTTGCCCTTTGGTCCATACAACTCTAGTTACGCCACTGGGGATAAGCGCTATTGGAACAATCAGCTACATTGAATATGTCACCCACCGAACTAACAGACGGATAAACTATATTAATTTCCCTGTCACGTATGCAGTGCAATAGATAAGGTGGAACCGCGCTGTTCAATTCCGATACTCTATCTCAGCAAGGTACTGCCGTGTGCTCCCAAAAGGTTATCCCGCTTCACAAGGATCCAATGGCCTCAAGCAACTGTTCCCTCTGTAAGATCGGTTAAGCACACGAACATAGTGAAGGACCCTCTTAGCTGGTTTTAACACAAGGGTTTATTATACTCACAGACAAAAAGCGGTGAAGGCATATCACAATGTTAAAATCCGGACACATTCAGTCTCTTGCCCTTCCCGGGTTTCGCTCTAAGGCTTCCTCAGGGGCAACTACAGCGCATGTCTCGACCTGAGGTCTTTTTATAGCGCCTTTAATCCATCTAATTATGTCCTTCCGAATCTTTTCATAAATACTCCATATAATAATTACTCTCATAAAATCAATTACATATAATCTTATCAAGATAAAAAGTACATAAAAAATTACAAAAGTCATATTGCAAAAAGTCATATAATAAAAATTCGCCAGGTTCCTTAAATTCCCAAAGTGAATAGGACCACCACAGGATAGTCACAAAAACCCTCCCATCCCATTTTATTCTTCAAATCTAATAATAAGGGGACTATTCATTTGACCTAAAATGTATTCTCATTAATCTGGACACAACGGAGGTATGCACCTCCTCCTTACATCACATGATATCGCTTGCTCCTCCCCAAACTACATGTGGTCAGAAAAAAAGGAGCAGGAGAAAATGGGTTAGGGAAGGGAATATGGATAGGGAAGGATAGGAAAGGGAAAAGGGAGAAAGACGGGCGCCAGGGGATACCCACACAGGACGACTGATGGAATGGAAGGTGTTAAGGCAGCTCACAAGGAACGGCGTGTTACCAGGCCGTGGAGACAAATGAATTGAAGAAAGAAAATAGATGGAGCGCCAGATGGGAAATAAAATTAGGTTGGTACAGAGACGAGGCTCCTCAGGTGGTGAGGTTTCTAGGTTTTCACCAAAAAATACACTCACTTCACCAGGGGGGTGGGTCAAGATAAGCTCAAGACACTTGGAGCCCACTACCCCCTCGCCGAGATCGCCTTCAGTTGGATTCAATCCACAAAGTCCCTCAAAAGGATGACCCGGGAGACCTTCTGGATTGCAAAGTGTTCCTTTTATTCAAGCTCGACGCGTTTCGGGGTATACATAAAACCCCTTCCTCAGGAGCATATAAAAACAGTGGTGTGCATGCACAACTTAAATATACAATTGGTAACTCATTGGTTTGCACGTGGTATCCATTCACTTCCGGTCATGTGACTTCCGGACCGGAAGTGAATACTGTTCAGGTCAATACAAGATAAATATTTCACAGTTTTAAGTATATAATATAATATAAAATACTTTCAAATACCGGGGAGTGGTCTTTCCCCTTATTCCCTTAGTGCCGATCCTTAGTGGCCCTAGAGGTCGATGGGGCTTCCGATCATGTGTGTGGATATGCGTTCCACTGTGGAACGCATTGGAAATCGTTCACCTCCAGGAGGTGAACGATGCTTCCGGTCACATGAGCGGGCATGCGTTCCAGTGTGGTGCGCATTCAAGATCGCTGTAGGCTTATAACCACCTGGCGGTGTCCTCTGGTCTCCTGCGTTCCAACGTGAAGTGCAAGAGGGTACATGCGCACTCGAAGTTGGACCCTGTTCTCTTAGATGAATGGAATAAAAAATAATAAAAAATTAATTAATTGATCGTAGCCAGATCTCCAAAGTTATATAGACTGATTAGTCTCTTCTGGACAAGCAAATTCATCCCTATATATGGGGGTATTGAAAAAATAATAATAATAATAATAAAGATAAAAAAATATAGATTGTATGTATATAATTAATTGATATTCATTGTGTATAATAAATATGTTTCCTATAAAATTGATATAAAATTCATGGAAAAAGAGGTATCCCTACAGGTAGGTGTTTACAACTTTTGAATAAAAATGAACTGGATATAAATATACATAAAGACCTATATATATCTCTATATCTATACACACACACCCCCACATATACATACATACAGAAAGATTTTATATTATATCCACATGTATATTACGGGTGTAGACTGTATTTAACCACTAAAATTCGATGGGTTTGTGGATGATCGATATATCGATAGAAGGGTATATACAAAGAATATTATATGTGAATAAAAATACATATATAGGGATAAATGGATTTAATAAAAATATACAAACCTATATACTATGATGAGAATAATATAATAATACTATGAACAGAGAGGGAAGGGAGGGGGGGGGGGTTAGGGTTACTGGGGGCTCCACCGATAGTGGTCGTATAAAACTATAAATATATAGTAAAAGGATAAATAAATAAATAAATTTTATATGGATAAAAACCTATATACTACGACAGTGGTGTGTATAGTAATAATGAAAATAGAGATGGTAATAATAGTGTTTTTAGTGTACTGGAGGCTCCATCAATAATGGCCATATTCGAGGGCTTCATTCAATCCTACTGGGGCAAGGGTATTGAATCTATAAATCCAGTACATTTCTCGTCGGCACAGCTGGGAATAAGATTTTGGGACCCAATCGATAGGGGTGATTTTCAAGCAAGAAAAATCCCCAGCATGTGCCTCGGAGAAATGTCTGGAGACTCCATGTTTCAAAAATTGCTTTTGGATGTTCGCACGATGTGTATTAAGTCTTTCGCGCAATGTCTGGGTGGTTCTACCCACGTATTGTAGATGGCAGGAACATTCCAAAATATATACAACATTTCTTGAGCTACACGTCATATGATGTCTCAGAGGGATGGTCTCTTGTGTATTGGAGACGGTCACTAATGTGGTCTGGTCTGTTATACTAAGGCAGCACAGGCAACGTCTGGACCCACAGCGAAAGGACCCTGCGGGAAGGGTCTCACCAATGCTTTTCTTGAAGTTGGGTTTTGGGATATTTAATTTTGGACAGGAGGGTGCCAGAATATTTTTCAGAGTGTGCGCACGTCTATATGTTATACCTGTTTTTTTCGGAAGAAGTTTTCCAATTATTGGGTCCTGGTTCAATATTGGCCAATGTTTCTGTATTATTTGTTGGATGGAGCTATGTTTAGTATTGTAACGGGTGAGGAAGTTAAATTGGAATTCATGTGGTTTCTCTGGCCCTTTAATTTTAGTTTAAGTTTTACCTGGTGCGAGGCAATCTTCTTGGCTAGTCCTTATGGCTCGAGAGCGGGAGTCATGAATTAATTTCTCGGGGTAGCCTTTAGCCTCAAATCTTTTCTGTAGAATGTCCAATTGTTCGGACAGGCTGTTGCTGTCAGAACAATTCCTCCTTACACGCCTCATCTGTCCATATGGAATGTTTTTTTTCCATTTATGGAAATGACAGCTCTTGAAGTCTAAATAGATGTTTGCATCCACTTCTTTGAAGTGGGTGCTTGTTTTGATATATTCTCCACTGCTGTCCAGATTCAGGTCCAAAAAGACCACCGTGTGTGGGTTAAACTGGGCAGTGAATTTGAGATTCCACTCATTTTGGTTTAAGTTGTCTAGAAAGGCCAGTATGGTGGTGGGATCGCCTTTCCATACCAAAATTATATCATCTATAAAGCGTTTGTAAAGGCAGATGTCAGTATGGTCTAGTAAGCCTTGTTGTTTCTCAAAAGCCCCCATGAATAAATTTGCATACGATGGGGCAAATTTCTTCCCCATCGCTGTGCCGCATTTCTGGAGGTAGAACTCCTCTTCATATTTAAAATAGTTGTGTGTAAGTATGAATTCCATAGCGTCAACCAGAAATGTTCTTTGATTGGAGGGGAGGAAGGGGTCTTCCTCCAGGAAGGTGTTAACTGCTCTTAGGCCTAAGTGGTGTGGTATATTACTATAAAGCGCTGACACATCTAAAGTTACCCATGTGTAGCCTGATTCCCAAGTGAAATCCTGTAAAATGGTGATAAGGTGGCTGGAATCGCGTAGATATGAGGGTAGATGTTTGACATACCTTTGTAGTATATGGTCGATATAGGCTGATAAATTGGATGTCATGGAGTCTATACCTGAGATTATTGGGCGCCCAGGAGGATTTTCTAAACTCTTATGGATCTTGGGGAGGTAATAAAAGTACGGGATGGATGGGAATGCTATTTTTAGAAATTGTAGTTCCTTTTTGGTTAGGATTTTTTCGGTGAAGCCCCTGTCTAGTAGAGTACCCAAGGTTTTCTTAAATTTGTCAGTAGGGTCCTCTACAAGTTGTTCATAATAGGCCTGGTCGGATAATATCCTCATGGCCTCTTTGTGATAGGCTGGTGAATCGATTAGGACTATGGCCCCCCCCCCCCCTTTGTCGGCATTCTTAATGACTATTTCCTTATTGGACTTGAGGGAGGAAATTGCCAGTTCTTGTGATTTGGTTAAATTGCGGGATGTTTCTAGAGGTTCCTTTCTACTGCTTACCAGGGTTTTAAATTCAGATAGCACCATATTATAAAACGTCTCAAGATGTGGACCCCTGTGTTCAATAGGATAGAAGGTGGATCGTGGTTTAAATTGAGAAGGAATGGGGTCCTTGAATAGGTCTCCCATTAGCGTTTCAACCTCATCGTATGTCGGTTGGTCTTTATCTATGGAAATTTTGGTCAATGGAACTTTAAATGAGTTTTTCAAAGAGAAGTGTCTTTTTAAAGTCAGTTTTCGTACAAACTGGTTTAGGTCCACAAAAAGCTCAAACATATCAGGTCCTTTGGAGGGGCAAAACGATAGTCCCTTTGAGAGGACTTCTATTTCAACAGAACTTAATACATGTTTTGATAGATTAAAGATCCCTTTGGATCTTAGATCGTCACTTGATTCTCTGATTATTTCTTCACCTCTGGTCGTAGTTTTTTGCTTTCTGGACCTTCCTCTTTTCCCAGCTCTACAGCCCCTTCGTCTGACGATCTTCTTTTGTTTTTGTTTTTCCGCTGAGGGACTGGACTGAAAAATTGGGTTATTTTTTGGATGCGCTGTGAGCGTAAATTCCGAAAAGGAGTAGTTTCTGTGATTGGTGATTGAATGAGGAATGGTGACAATACTTCAATACTAGTTACAGTAGGTCTAGAGACAGTACAGTGTTTAAAAGAGGGGGAAATACGGTCCAGCGTGTTCTGATCTGCTATAAGTTCATTCCTCCCCAAACTGTCTTTTGTCTGTGAGTATAATAAACCCTTGTGTTAAAACCAGCTAAGAGGGTCCTTCACACTATGTTCGTGTGCTTAACCGATCTTACAGAGGGAACAGTTGCTTGAGGCCATTGGATCCTTGTGAAGCGGGATAACCTTTTGGGAGCACACGGCAGTACCTTGCTGAGATAGAGTATCGGAATTGAAGCAGCGCGGTTCCACCTTATCTATTGATTATTGTCTAAGTGCAGATTGTCCACCACACGATTGTGAACCAGCAGCGCAAGAGTGATTACGTCTTTGTGGGTAATACAGGACTGGTTTAAATTTTTTTTTTAATAGACGTATGCAGTGCAGGTGTACCTCACACCAAAAATGGGTATATGTCACCGGCCGAACTAACAGTCAGATTAACTATATTCATTTCCCTGTCACGTATAAAGAGCACGTTTATCTCACACCAAAAATGGGTATATGTCACCCTTCGAACTAACAAACGGATTAACGATCATATTTTTGTGTCAGGGGTACAAAAATAGTGCATTGCACCCACAAAAATCACTATAGGTTACCCACAAAACAAATAGCCATATTCCTAACACTCTCTCTCACTTCAGCTGCTTCCTGTCCCTGCACTACTCAGAGCTGATGGGCGGTGCTACACGTGATCCAGCTTGTATAGAGGTTGGGTCACATGATGCACCGGCCAATCACAGCTATGCCATTACTAGGCATGGCTGTGATGGCTTCTAAGTGCCCACAGCTTAAAAGCTTGTTGATCGGCTGCCCTGCCCAAACACCGAACTCGAAACCCGAAGTTTTCCGGCAAAGTTCGGCTTCAGGTCTGTGTACCCGAACTCGCAAAGTTCGGTTCGGACCTGAACGTTACAGTTCGGGTTCACTCAACACACTAGTCCTGTATGGTCCTGTAGTTACTCACCAGCCTCTGCTGCTGACTATATTACAGTTTGCTGTTTCAGTCTTGGGGCCTGGGGAGTTTCGAGCAGCTCAACACACAGCTGTGTCCATCTCTAATGCCCACTAGATGGCAGCCTATGACTGATTTGAGCAGTAGCCTGAGGTTATACAAGGTCCGGTAGGAACGTTCATGAGACCAATGTGATGTTGTGTAGAGGACGTCACCAGTTACGTCGCCTCATGTAGGGCAGGTAGCAGGACATTGATATGGTAATGGAGTAACTCCAGTATGCCGCTCGCTGCTCTACCTCACTCATCACAGACAAGGCTATATCTGATCTGGCAACATTCGCAATGTCTTAACCTTGTAATGTATCTGTTATAGAACGGCACGGACTGAACTGATCAATGTCTTCAGGGGAAAACTTAATGTGTAATTAGCAGGATGCAGTTTTATTCCTGGCTCCAGTAACATTCCTTAAAGTGGATGTTAACCCGTCATCACCATTTTCTAAAATTCTGTGCTCCACTTTTCTGAAACAGCACTCCAAACACCTTACCTAGACATACATGATAGAATTACATCTTCCTGTAGCCGCCACTAGGGGGAGCTTACTGCATACTGTGTTGCTATTGAGTGCAATATATGAGCAGTATGAAGTGAGCTCCCCCTAGTGGTGGATGCAGGTAGAACAATTTTATCATTTAACTTTATGTCTATATAGCGGATCACTGGACACTCTGAAAATGCAGAAAAATTTTCACATAGGAGTTTCCCCAGGAAGGAGCTTTCTCCTGCACTCAGTGTCTCCCCCTGCAGTATAATGGAGTGCATATGAGCTGCGAGGAGATAACGTTCCATGTACATTAAGGTGGGCTGAATATGTCCCCTAATGTTACATGTGTAACAGGTTAGAGGCGGCTGAACAGTGGACAGGTCAGCATAAGCTGTTGTCCTCTGGTATCAGCCAATATACACTACTAACAAAAAGTCCGGGATATTTGGCTTTTGGGTGAAATTTATGGAAAACGTAAAAAGTTCCGGCTCCAGTGATATTATATCATGAAGCTACGACACTACAAGAAAATGCAGGAAGCAAACAAAAACAGGTATGGCAGCACAACATTTCACATACAAACAATAAACTGGGAAAAAGGGATTATTCTAAATTAAAGTGGTGTTATACCTACCATACATGAAAAAATATATATTATTATTATGGTATCATGAAAGTCGGGCATTTAAGTAGAAGCAGCAATAGTGATTTCCTCATTTCAAACAATTTATGGAAACAAAAGCCAACACCGGTGCTGGGTATACCGCCACAAAATGTCAGTGTCTCAATAACTTGTCCTGTGGCCTTGAGCATCAATTACAGCTTGGCAATGACGTCTCCTGCTGTTCACAAGTCGCCTTATTGTCCGCTGAGGCATGGCATCCCACTCTTCTTGAAGGGCGGCCCTCAGGTCATTGAGGTTCTGGGGTACAGAGTTATGAAGATGAAATTAGGTCTGTGCTGTTCCTGCAGAGGCACAATGACTGGATTAATGATGTTCTTCAGGTAGTCTGGGCTGTCCCTGGACCATTCACAAAGTGTAGGGCAGTTCTGTATTGACTAGGCACACCTGCCCTCATCATGCTGTTCACATTTTGACATCATGAGACCAAGACGACACCTAACAATTGATGAACAGCACCTCGCCATTGTGAGGCTTCAAGCAGAATGTTCTCAGACGGAAGTGGCCACGGAGCTTAGAGTGCCACAGAGTGTCATCAGTAGGGTGTATCAGAGATACAGAGAGACTGGAAGAGTCACAGAAAGGCATACAAGTGGACGTCCTTTGCAGGGGTGCACCTAGCCTTTCTGCTGCCTGAGGCAAAAATGCCCCTCCTTCCTCAATGCCAATTTCTTAACCTAACCCCTTGCCTTCAGGCCATGGCCCTTCGGCTACCCCCTCTCTTGCTCCTACCTGGTGCTGCCTAAGGCGATCGCCTCACCTGGCCTCATTGGTGGTGCACCCCTGGTCCTTTGGCCACATCCCATACTGATGACCACTTAATTGTGAGCAATGCCCTGTGGAACCGGATGATAATGAATGCCACACAACTCCAGGCACATTTAAGGGAGGTGAGAGGCAGCCAAGTATCACGTCAGACCATTCAAAACCGCTTACATCAGTGTGGTCTGCGTGCAAGACGACCACACCACCAGGCACAGGCGTCATTGTCTTGCACGGGCCAGGGAGCATCTACGCTGGAAAAGGGACCAGTGGGCCTCAGTGGTGGTCACTGATGAAAGTCGAGAGGCTCATAACTCTGTACCCCAGAACCTCAATGACCTGAGGGCCGCCCTTCAAGAAGAGTGGGAAGCCATGTCTCAGCAGACGATAAGATGACTTGTGAACAGCAGGAGATGTCATTGTCAAGCTGGAATTGATGCTCAAGGCCACAGGACAAGTTATTGAGACGCTGAAATTTTGTGGCGGTATACCCAGCACTGGGGTCAGCTTTTGTTTTATTCAATTGTTTGAGATGAGGAAATTACCATCATTGTTTTTTCTTAAAGGGGTTGTCCGGGTTCAGCTCATACCCCCATTTTCACCCAGGCAGCCCCCCCCTCACTTCAGTTATTGCTTTGATGCTCTCCTTTGCCCTGCGCTGAATCGCGCAGGAAAAGGCATTTTCCGGAGTTCCGGTGACGAACCGGGCTCTCCATAGGGCTGCCAGGCGGAGGCTTTTGCCCAGCATCGGAGCATTTTATGCTGCAATACTCTCCCTTGCCCTGCGCTGGATAAGGGCCCGGCACTGATGGGCGGGCGTTAGCACTGCTCTAGCCTGTAAACCGGCTAGGGCAGCGCTAAAGCACGCCCATCAGAGCCGGTGACATCACCGAACACACTGCCGGGCCCTTATCCAGCGCAGGGCAAAGGAGAGTATTGCAGCATGAAATGCTCCGAGGCTAACATCAGGGGGGCTGCCTGGGTGAAATTATGGGACAACCCCTTTAAATGCCTGACTTTCATGATATATCATCACTAGAGCCGGAATTTTTTAAGTTTTCCATAAAATTTACGCAATAGCCAAATATCCATAACTTTTTGTGAGTAGTGTATGTTGGCTGATACTAGGGGACAATAAACAGCACGTGATACATGTAACAATAGTGGACAGATACAAAGTATTCTCTCTCCGATTCTATGATGGGGGGGGGCAGTGATCTCCCATGATGCATTGTGCCCGGTCAGGTGCAGAGCATCAGCTCATTGCCGGTTGTCAGCCCAGGAAGGATGTGCAAATGCAAATAAGGAAACACATTTTTCCGTGTCCGAGTACAGAAATAGAAGGGACTGAACGATGATAAACATTATAATAACAGGACGGACACGGAATAGATCAGCAATGAGCGCGTATTCTCCTACGTACTTATAATTAAAGGTGAATATATCAACTACATGGTGGCGTCTTCCTCGCCTTCCCTCTCCCCGCCTGCAGGATCTCTGTAAGGGCTCATGCACATAACCATATGTATGTTACGATCCGCAAAACACGGATCTGCGAAAAAACGGATGACATCTGTCTGACGTCCATGTTGCATCCCTTTTTTTTGTGGATCCATTGTAACAATGCCTGTCCTCGTTGCAAAATGGACAAGAATAGGACATGTTTAATTTTTTTTTGCAGAACGGCCATACTGACACGGAATGCACACGGAGTTATTTTCGTTTTTTTCAAGCCACATTAAAGTGAACGGTTCCGTATGCAGGCTTGTAAAAAAAACGGAACGAAAACGGGAAAAAAAATACCTATGTGTGCATGAGCTCAAAATTTTCACAAGCCTAATCCATTCAGAAGAGAGGGAGGAGGGGGATGCAGCTGCAGTATCTGTCCTTCAGTGTCTGTATGCTGCGAGACGGGAAGGGGAGACATCTGATTGGCTTAGAGCACACAGGACAGCGGTGACATCACCCCAGGAAGAGCATGTGCAGTCAGCAAGCATGGAGGCAGAAACCAGCAGGAAATCAGACTGGGCAAAGGAGCTAAATGTAGCAGAGTTGAGAAGGTGGTAGAAGATCTGTACGTGACAGCGCACACAGTGGTAATAGCCAGTGGTGTAACTAGAACTGACTGGGCCCCGCCGCCAATTTGTGAAGGGCCCCCCCCAGCAACTCCTTCCTTCCGTGCAACCCTCACTTCTGTGGCCAGTCAAGATCACCCTCTCAGACCAGGCCCGGCAGGCGGCAGCGGCTCCGTCTGTTTCCTTCATGTATATATTATATGTCACTCTTGTGGGTACCCTGACTATAAAATCTCATAGTCCTCCTCAGTTCGGGCCCCGCAGCAGCCGCCTCTCCTGCTTCCACTATAGCTACTCCCCTAGTAATAGCCAACTAAGAAGAGATGGCTAAAAAAAGAAAGCATGGCTTCCAAAAACAGCGCCATCCCTGTCCGTGGGTCATGTCAGGTACTGCAGTTGAGCTCAATTTAAGTCAACGGAGCTGAGTTGCAATACTACACTCAACCTGTGGGCCAGTTTTTTGGAAAAAAGCTGCTATAGTTTTCTAATCCTGGACAAGACCTTGTATTGTGTGCGTCATCGCTGTTTCGCCGGGGTGCAATATAAGCTTTGCCGATGGATGACACGGTCACCTGGGCTGTCCAAGGTTTGAGCGACTAGAACACGTTCACATAAATTAGGAGGGAGATCGCCTCCTTCCATCCACTGAAGCCGAGAGCCATAATGATAAGCTGAACTGCAGAGGTGTCAGTGAATGGACTGCTAGGCTAGGTTTCTCCTGCAGGGGGCACTGCTGCACTAAAAGGAATGAAAAGGCAAGAAATCAGACCGCGTTCAACCTATGGAACTGGGATCAGCATCCTCCGGCGCTCCAGATGCTGTGAAACTACAACTCCCAGCATGCAAGCATGCTCAGATGTTC
The DNA here is from genome assembly GCA_033119425.1 of Bufotes viridis. Lineage (NCBI taxonomy): Eukaryota > Metazoa > Chordata > Amphibia > Anura > Bufonidae > Bufotes > Bufotes viridis. Next base: position 21,452,716 of record CM065593.1, on the reverse strand, counting down.
TACTAACTCCCCCCAGAAGTGAGTAAAGCATTCTGGGAGTTGTAGTTTCTGAACAGCTGGAGTGCCGGAAGTTGCTGATTCCTGCTATAGAATGTCCAATGTCTGCTGCGCAGGAGCGCGATCAAACAGGAGCAGAATGTAACGTGCTGCAGTAAAATAAAATAAAAAAGTGCCAAAAATGTTGGAAAGGACAAAAAAAAAGTGCGCACATTTATTATAATACATGATGTGCCAGTTATGGGGATACCAAATCTGTGGGGGTTTTATTACTATACGTCTGTCTTATAAAAGAAAATATATTTTTATACCATTTTGTGTTAGTCATACATTATTTTAGTATCATTTTTTTTTTACATTTTTTACAATTTTTTGCTCCATAAAAGGACTTTAGGGTACTTTCACTCTAGCGTTAAACTTTTCCGGTATTGAGTTCCGTCCTCGGGGCTCAGTACCGGAAAAGAACTGATCAGTTATATCCTAATGCATTCTGAATGGAGAGAAATCCGCTCAGGATGCATCAGTTCAGTTCCTCTTACGGCTTTTGGACAAAGAAAACACAGTATTATCTCCGTCCATAATTCCGGAACACTTGCCGGAATTCCGGATCCGGCATTCATTTCCATTGAAATGTATAAGTGCCGGATCCAGCATTAAAATTACCACATTGACGGATCCGGGCTTCCGGTCTGCGCATGTGCAGACCTTTAAAAATGTGAAAAAGATAAATACCGGATCCGTTTTTCCGGATGACAACCGGAGAGATGGATCCGGTATTGCAATGCATTTGTGAGATGGATCCACATCCGGATCCGTCTACAAATGCTGTCCGTTTGCATACAGATTGCTGGATCAGTGTGCCCGTTACGTAGCCCCGCAGAAAAAATAGAGCAAGTCCTATTTTTTTCTATTTTGCGGACAAGGATAGGCATTATTACAATGGATCCGCAAAAATAACGGATCCGTCATCCGTTTTTTTTTTGCGGATCTGCAATTTGTGGACCGCAAAACACATACGGTCGTGTGCATGAGGCCTTTATTGGTTTGTCAGTACATTCTCCCAGGCTTTCTTCTTAGTGCCATGATCAGGTTTGATCGTGGTAGTGAAAGCGGTGGACTGCGGCTGTACGCTATTTTCCAATTTAAAGGGGGCCTCTGACCCCTGAAAAGGCTACTGGTAAAAAAAAGTAAATGTATGGTGACTGTGAGAGCCGATAGCTGGCTGCTGTGGAGAGGTGTGATGCTACATGACCCAATGGCGTCAGGAAACATCGGGGGTCCGTTGTCACCTCCAATTAGAACTTAGAATTTTTATTTTTCTTTAGGGGTCAAAAAAAAACATTTAAAACAAAATTGTACGAGACTCAGTGATGTAATAGGAGCAGCGCTGGAAACCTGCGCTATGTCATATCATTACAGAACTAGGTCCATGTGGAAGTGAAAGTTTAGTGGCAGCTGTATTAAAGGGGCGTTCTGGTGTCAAGTTAAGGGCTCATGCACACGACCGTATGTATTTTGCGGTGCGCAAAAAATACGGCTGACGTCCGTGTGCATTCCGTATTTTGTGGAACGGAACAGCCGACCCCTAATAATAATGCGGACAATAATAGGACATGTCCTTTTTTTTGCGGAACGGAAATACGGACATACGGAAATGGAATGCACACGTCGTTAGGCCTTATTCACACGTCCGTAGTGTTTTGCGGATCCGCAATACACCTTGCCACCAGCCCTATAGAGATGCCTATACTTGTCCGCAATTGGGGGCAAGAATAGGACATGCTCTATATTTGTGCGGAGCCACCGTCCGGAAGATCGGCGCAAATACTTATTGTATACTGAAAAGTTCTACGATTTTTAATAAACTTGAAGAAATTCATTACAGTTTTCAGGATCTCTGCTTTCCTTCATTGAATGGAAATAGTTTTTATTTACTTCCGGTGGGTACGTTTTTTGTATGTAGTCATTTAGACATGTTGCTGACATTTGGGTTAATAGACATCCACTTTTTTTCCACTGGATTTTTTGGAGCGCTGCCTCTTTTTCTATTTTTTGCCTCAACTATGGATCCTGGTCACTGGTCCTTAGGGGGATTGCTCCCAGTCATTTGCGAGGGGCAGTTAGGGCCTCGGGTTCGGCTCCGTCGAAGCTGGGCAATACAGAACCACAAGTATAACAAGCAGCTATATAGCACAGGACCATAAAGGACCAAGGCCTAGTGCAGAAAACATTAGCATTTACCTCTCTAGTGGTCTAGGTCAGTGAAGGGGTTAAACGCTGCATTCCTGGTGGTCTATGGCGATGAAAAGGGTTCATGCAAATATTCCTGGTGGTCTAGGCCAGTGATTAATTTTATATCAGTATTAATGGCGGTCTAGGACAGTGATGAAGTTTATATCAGTATCCCTGGTGGTCTAGGGTAGTGAAAGGGGTTATTACCAGTATACCTGGTGGTCTAGTGCAGTGACTGGGTTTATTTCATTATCCCTGATGGTGAAAGGCAGTGAAAGGGTTAAAATAAGGACCCCCTAGTAGTCTATGGAAGTCAAATGATTATTTCTAAGATCCTGGGGTCCATTGGTTACTCTACAGGTACCAGTCCTCGGCTGGAGCTTCTTGCTTCCTCCCAGCACTTATTAAAGAGATAAGAGCAGGGAGGGGATAGAGAGGACTGTGGCAGCTGTGACTGTATGATCGGACAGAGCATTTCAGGAGCGATCTGCCTGATCATTAAATGAGAGCTCAGGGGGTTCAACTTTCAATGAGTGGGGCTCGAGGTGTGAAGCTGCTCTGTGAGACGGCAGGGTCACAGTGCAGTCGTCAGATCTGTGTGTCCTGCACACCACCAAGTATCCCCTAGAAGTAAACAATAGACGATCCCATTCACTGACAGCAAGGAGGGGTCTTGTAAACCACAAGGAACTGATACAGAACACATACTGGAGGATTCTATAACTATACAATCAAGTGTTAATGGCTAAACTTGTAATCGAAGTAATGACCGCAGGTTGGGGGTCATTACCACCGCTCTGCCGTTTCTGACCACCCCGGTAAACGGCGGCCATGCCGGACGCCACCCAACTTTCTCAGAATTTTATATAATGTTCAGATTATATGTAATCATTTTTGTTTTTATTGAAGGGGAGGCCTTTGAGCCAAGTCGATGTTACTCTATAAAGTTATAATGACGTTACCAAAATATATGAACCCCCCGGGGGGGAGGGGAGGGGGGCACATACTTATCAATAATCACCATTTACTGTCAGGACTCCGTGACCTTCATTCCATGGACCTTCTGATCACCACATGTCCCGGGTCACACGGATATAATTTCATCTCCTGACTAAATTCTGCAGAACCCGGGCCCCGGAGTCGGGCGGCTACATATATAGGATATCCTCATGACATGGGTTAGGTTTCCACACATGTCGGACTACTTAACATTCCTTCACCCCCCCACCTTGAAGATTACTTGGCTTGTTAGCTCGGGAGAACTGGATCCGAGCGGACACGGAGCACATGGGAAGGGGCGCGGTAAGAAAAGACCTTTCACAAGGCAGAAGAGTGCGGCCCCCGACCCAGTAATGTCCTTTCCATGCACACCATGGAGGACGGAGAAGATGAGAAGACTCTGCTCCGACCCTATGTATTTTGCGTTCCCAAAAAAAGGATCCACAAAACATACCGATGACGTCCGTGTGCATTCCGTATTTTGCGGAACAGTACAGTTAGCCCCTAATAGAACAGTCCTATCCTTGTCCGCAATGCGGACAATAATAGGACAGTTTCATTTTTTTGCGGAACGGAAATACGGACATACAAGATGAACAAACTGCGGATCCGTAAAAAAAAAAAACGGATGACGTTCTGCTTGGCATACGTTTTTTAGCGGATCCGTTATTTTTGCGGATCTATTGTAATAAGGCACCATTCACACGTCCGCAATTCTGTTCCGCATTTTGCGGAACGGAATTGCGGACCCATTCATTCCTATGGGGACACACTATGTCCTGCCCGGATCCGGAATTGTGGATCTGCACTTCCGGGTCTGCACTTCCGTTCCACTAAAAAATAGAACATGTCCTATTCTTGTCCGCAATTGCGGACAAGAAAAGGCATTTTTATGAGAGTGCCGGCGATGTGCGGTCCGCAAAATGTGGATTGCACATTGCCGGTGTCCGTGTTTTGTGGATCCGCAAAACACACACGGATGTGTGAATGGAGCCTTATGCCTATCCGCAAACTAGAAAAATGCTCTATTTTTTTGCAGAACAGAAAAACGGACATACGGAAACGGAATATACGTTCGTGTGCATGAGGCCTAACTTCCATTTTTTTGCGGACCCATTGAAATGAATGGTTCCGCATACACTCTGCAAAAAAAAAAAACAAAAAAAAAAACAAACAGACACGGAAAGAAAATACATCCCAGTGCATGAGGCCTAACGCATAACCGATGCAAACCAATGCTTCCCTATGGGACTGGTTCACATTTTCGCGGAACGCGCTGAAAAACGCCCGACGCATAAACAAGTACTTGAGCTTTTTTTGGGGCGTTTGTCGCGCGTTTTGGCCCATAGACTTTAATGGGAATGCGCAATGCTTGTATTTTGCGCGTTTTTGACACTGAAAACGTGCGTTCGAACGCGCAACATGCTGGAAAGGCCAAACTTCATATAGACAGGGATATTTGGTCATTGGAAAACACTGCAGTCAATCACACAAACGCACGTAAAACGCGCGTTTACTATTGCCAAAAACGTGTGGAAAACACGCGACGAAAACGCGCGTCTCAGAAACGCTCAGGTCTGAACCCAGCGTTAGGGAAACTGCATAATTGACAATTCCCACTACGTATATTCCCAGGACTGTGGGGGCTGGAATGAGAGGGATGATTTCGCAACACCTGCCCCCCTCCCAGTGTGACACGGAGGAGAAGCAATGCGGATAGTATAGCGATTGCCCGACAAAACCAGTGAGGCTCAACTGCCCTGCCGGGTGCGGGTCCTGAGGGGGTGAAGCATGACCGCGCTTCTTTCCATGCCATATAAATGATTTGCCCCGGAGTGCCCCTTTAAGGCAGTTTCAGACGAACGAGTTGACTGCGAGAAACGTGCTCCATGTGGGGGGGGCGTGATTTCCCATCCGGCTCTTGTAACGGGACCCCACAGCATTAGGGCTCATGCACACGACTGTGGTGTGTTTTGCGGTCTGCAAACTGTGGATTCGCAAAACACGGATGGCAGCCGTGTGCATTCCGCAATTTGCGGAACGGAATACGCGGCCCATGATAGAAATGCCTATTTTTTAATCCGCGAAGGATACGCGTTTGATCCGTGTGTCCGTTTTTACCCTCTATGTGTAATCCGTAATCCACGGACATTGCTCAGCTGAAAATTAATTTCCAGAGCATTTCCTACCAGTCTTTAGTGAAAACGGACCCATAAACTTGAAAGGCGTGGCGTGTTTGGTCCACATTACGGACCAAAGTGGTGCATGTTCGTGATTTTTTTTTACTGACCCATGGACACAAAAAAAATACTGATGTGTAAACACATTGAAATCAAAGGGTACGTGTGCTGTATGCAGAAAATGCGGACAGCACACGTCCGTGAAAAACGGAAATGCGGACAAGGCCTTATAATGCTGTGTCCGTCAACATCAGCTGTAATGCATTGTACTGACCTAATGCTGTGAGGTCCCATTAGAAGAGCAGAGTTCAGGGCGGGAGGTCACGCCCCCACACTAAGTACGTTTCTCACAGTCAACTCGCTCTTCTGAAACTGGCCTTAGGAACACATTCACACTTACTGTACAAAGCTTCCACCACATTCTGCAGCAAGATTAGGCCCTATTCACACATCCGCATATATGTCCGCAATTCTGCGGAATACATGCGGACCCATTGACTGTGAATGGGGCATGGAATAATGCGGAGAGCACCAGCACACACTGTGCTCTCCGTATCAGTTTTTGCGGAGCGCAGGAGGTAACCTGTTGGGGGTGTGCACCTGCACAATCTGACTCTATCCAATCAGTGCTGCCATTTTCAGCCTGTGCAGGTACACGCCCCCAAATGGTTACCTCCCCTCTGTACCCTCACTGCAGACTGCTAGCAATTGATTCATAACTTCTAGCAGGAATAATAAAGGAACGGCACAACATAGCGCCATAAGAATAGATGCTCCAGCATTGTTATTACATGAGGAATGAATAAAGCTATTAAAACACGTCAGGAGCGGGGAGAGGTCCTCTTTAAGACGCACGGTACAGAGTTTTTTACTTGCGGTGATTTGTGTCCATGGCAGGGCGGGGGTGGGGCGGTTAAGAGCTGCGCTATGTCATTTCAGTAAATCCCATAGAGGAGGATGGGAGTTATAGAGACAACAACCCCAGCTGCATACCACGGGTATTCTGATCTGGGAACACTTCTTTTGATATGACAAACTCCCCTCTGCTACATCTAGGTGAGGTTACATTGCTTGCAGCAGCATGAGAAGCTTTCTAGAACTATTCATCGATTTGCCAACGTAAAACTGTTGGAAGAAAAGGGTCGAGAAGGTGGAAGGCGATCCGCGGATTATAGAGACGCCGCGCTCACAGAGAAATGTGCTTAGGAAGCTTAAGTCATTCCAAGAAGAGGACAATGCTCAGTATTGAGGCGAACCCGCGAGCAGAATGTCGGGCAAATAGCTGGAATTCCCAGAAGGGCAGGGAAAAAAAAAGTGACTTTGCAAAATGGCGCTGCATCAAAAAAAGTAAAAAAAAATCTGTGAAAAATTACCAGATCTCACATTTCTTCCCAATATCCTGACAGCCCCTTCAGTGAGCAACTCTCCCACCAGAAACGTGACATCACCAGTGGGAGAGGCAGCAGGGGGGGCGGGCGGCACAATGCCACAAGCCACTGCAGTAAGCGCTTCTTTAGCCACGTGCACACCATGTGGATTTTTTTTTTGCAGAGTTGCATGCGGAAAATTCTGTGGCTTAAGAAGGCAAAGCTGCTCTGACAACAGCGCCACCTCCGTTCATAGGTTAAGTGTGGTATTGCAGCTCAATCTCATTAACTTCAATGAAGCAGGGGTTGCAATACCCTGCTAGTGATCGTCTTCAGTGCTGGCTGTGTTTGATGGTGTTTTTGTCCAGGATCCGATTTGCGGGTCGGATGCGGACAGTACACAGCGTGCTGTCTGCATCCGTATGTCCTATTCTTGTCTGTTTTGAGGAAAAGGATATGACAGTTCCGCAGGGGGCAGGACGTACCATTCCGCAGAATGCGGGACACACACAGCCAGTATGTGTTTTGCGGATACGCAATTCGGAGACTGAAAAAATGGCAACAGCCGTGTTCATGAGCCCTAAAGCATGGAAGAGGAACCAGAGACTGATGAGGCAGGAGGGGGCTTTAAATTGCCACCAACTTTAGGGGTCCATTCACACGTCCGTAGAATGGGTCCGGATCTTTTCCGCAACAGATCCAGACCCATTCATTTCCAATGGGGCAGGAAGAGATGCGGAGAGCACTCAGTGTGCTGTCCGCATCTGCATATCCAATGCTGCCTCTCAGTCTGTCTTTTAGACAGCAGATGCAGGGAGATGAGAGGCAAACTGTTTGTTGCTCACAGGAACCACAGCGCTTCTCAATCTGCCTCTGCATTTTGCTAGAAAATAAGGTCCTTTATAATTCAGGGTGGTCATGTCCCTACATGTGCTGTCTAAAAGACCAAAAGCCCATAGCAACCAATGATGCAGCATACATTTTACACACTTATGTAACTAACTGCTAAGGCATTGCTTCTCACTCTGCCTCTGATCTCTCCAGCTGTTGTAAAACTACAACTCCCATCATGACCTGATGGCTGCTGGCTGTCAAGGCACGATGGGAGTAGTAAATAAAAGCTGTGCTGTGATTGGCTGCTTTGGCAAACAAACTGTCTTCTAAACTGCACATGCAGGGAGATGAGAGGTAATCTGAAATGCAAGGAGATGAGAGGCAGGCTGAAATTTAAGAAACTATTTAAGAAAATTTAAGAAAATATTATTTACCCGCTCCTTATCTCGGGAGCTCCGCATGCACAAGCTGTTGGCGGAACCTGCCGAACAATACACAAATATGTGAGGGCCTTTAAATAAATAAAAAATGGTGGATGTTTTCTTCAGTTCTGAATTAGCCAAAGACAACAAGGAGTATTTCTAAGTAATATTAGAAAATATTTCTATAGATGGGCAACGCTGGGTATATACTCCAAAAATAATCATAAAATCTTAGGCTGGGTTCAGACTTGAGCGTATTTGATACGCGTGTTTTTGTAGCGCGTATTACAGCGCGTTTTTGGAAATAGGAAACGCACGTCGTATGTGCGATTGACCACTGTGGCGTCAATCACAATACGTGCGACAATACGCCCCAAAGAAGCTCCTGTACGTCTTTGGGCGTAGGGCGTTTTACAGCGCGTTCGTACGCGCTGTAAAACGCTCAGGTGAGAACCATGCCCATAGGGCAGTGTTCCTCAATTCCAGTCCTCAGGGCCCACCTGCGGGTCATGTTTTCAGGATTTCCTTAGTATTTAGCAGGTGATATAATTAGTATCATTGCATCAGAACTCACCTCAGGTACTCATTCTGTGGGATATTCTCAAATCATGACCTGTAGGTGGGCCCTGAGGACTGGAGTTGAGAAACACTGCCATAGGGAAACATGAGTTTTCGCCTGTTGAGCGTTTTACAGCGCGTAGGAACGCGCTGTAAAACGCTCAGGTCTGAACCCAGCCTTAGGCTGTGGATATATGCATTTAGTAATTTGCATTGTATTGCACTAGAGTTTTAAAATGTGAAGTGGTCATTTCCATCTTTGGTTTAAGGCCTCATGCACACGACAGTATGTATTTTTCGGTCCGCAAAAAAATACCGATGACATCTGTGTGCATTCCATATTTTGGGGAACGGAACAGCTGGCCCCTAATAGAACTGTGCTATCCTGGTCCGTAATGCGGACAATAATACGACATGTTCTATTATTTTGCGGAACGGACATACGGAAATGGAATGCACGTTGAAATCAATGGTTCTGTATACGGTCCACAAAACAAAAAAAAAAAAGGAACAGGCACGGAAAGAAAATACTTTCCGTGTGCATGAGGACTTAGGCCTCATGCACACGACCGTATCTGTTTTGCAGTCCGCAAAAAAAACGGATGACATTCCGTATGGCATGCGTTTTTTTGCGGATCCGTTATTTTTGCGGATCCATTGTAATAATGCCTATGCTTGTCCGCAAACTAGAAAAATTAGGACATGCTCTATTTTTTATCGGAACGGAAAAACGGACATATGGAAACGGAATGCACACGGAGTGAGTACCTTCCATTTTTTTTGCGGACCCATTGAAATGAATGGTTCCGCATATGGTCCGCAAAAAAAAAAACGGAACGGACACGGAAAGAAAATACGTTCATGTGCATGAGGCCTAATGGTGAGAATGTATCAAGAAATCTTTCCCATTCCTACCTGTTTTTACATGGAATAAAAAGCCATAAAATTAAAATTTTACCAAAAATTGTGAATAGAAATATTATAGAGTTGTGATTTTTAAATCATTTTCTGTTTCAAGAATTACACAAATGCACATTAGGCCCCTTGCACACGACAGTATTTTGCGGACCGTATACTGGCAGTTTTTTCAGTTCAGTATACTGACAGTAAACTGAACCATTCACTTCAATGGGTCTGCAAAAAAATACTGAAGTGTCTCCGTATGCCTTCCGTTTTTCCATTTTTTCTGTTCCGTTTAAATATAGACCATGTCCTATTCTTGTCTGCAAATCACGTTCAGTGGCTCCATTCAAGTCAATGGGTCCGCAAAAAAACGGAAAGCATACGGAAAGGCATCCGTATGTCTTCCGTATCCGTTCCGTTTTTGCAGAACAATCTATTGAAAATTTTAAGACCAGCCCAATTTTTATTATGGCATTAATGTATACTGTATATGCCAAACGGAAAAACGGAACGGAACAACGGAACCGAAACGGAAACAAAAAACGGAACCACGGATCCGTTATAAACAGACCGCAAAACACTGAAAAAAAAAAATATGTTCGTGTGCAAGAGGCCTTAATCTCATTAAATATTCCTTGCAGACGATAGCAAAAATAAAGAGAAAAAACCCAAAACACAGATTTTTTTCAGTTTAATAATAAACTCCAGTGCCATTTATTTTATTCCGAAATCATCAATACATGGGCATAATTATAAGTCAAAGTGTTACAGACAAACTCCATGATTGGACAATACCGTCCTAGAAGAATGTTAAAAAAAACAAAAAAAAAAAAACCCGACTCCTTGCGCGATACAAGAAATCCTCCGGTAAGCCGCCCTGTGGAACACGTGACGTGTATAATAGCGCTTCTGATACATGTACGGCTTCATTTTATTTATATCAGCTCAATGCTCAAAAAAAAATATATAACAAAAAATAAAATAAAAATAGAACTCAGCACTGAGCTTTCCGACGCGCGCTGTGTTGAGACCTGTGTGCGACGACGGCTGTTGCATAACCCTCTGCAGGAAGAGGTAGATTTCACCTGTAAAGACAAGTGCTATACGAAGCAGGTGCTGCAGACTTACGGCTATGGAACCGCCGTCAGAAATTCTTTTTTTTCATGTTTAGACTCTCGCAGAAGAGAGATCACCTCCTTTAAGTTACCCTTCGAGTTCATACAGTCGTTAAGGAACTGTTTTCCAAAAGTAGTTCAATAAAAGACGAGAAAAAAAACAAAAAAAAAAACGCAACAGACATTTGTACATGTGAGCCACAATCTCAACATTTTTATAAAGTTTTTTTTTTTTTTTTTAAGTTTTTGATTATTTTTTTTAACCCTCTGGAGGTCATCACAGATATTTAATCAGACCGTACGCTGCTCACCCCTTTCCGCTTGTGACTTCAAGGCTTTTGTGACCCATTATAAAAACCGTGTACCAAGAAACGTTTCAGTCAGCTAGCAAAAGATTTGTACAGGATGTGAAAAATAAAAAATTGGAGGAAAAAAAAAACACCAACTAAAATCTGCTCGTATTTTACAAGCTAGATGCTGGAAATCCCAAGTCTTCTAGAAAGGGACACATGAAACCAGATGTGGTTTGAGCAGAGGCCAAACCCAAATTTTTCCTCCCCGCTGTGGTCGCTGGCGGCACTTACAAATTCTTCAGATAATTCTAAATGAAACTTATGCAACGATCGTCTGGTGAGAGCAGAATCAGTAAAAAGTAAGGCTTCAAAATGTATGCTTCTCATAGTGTGTTGCACACTGCCGATGGGTCATGCATGATGACGAACGCACCCTTTAACCACAAGGGGGCAGCAATAATAATAAAAAAAAAAAAATCATGCACACATACATATATAATGTACCAGAAGGCAAAATCACTCTCACAGCCTGTCAGCGCGCGGCTGTGTATCTGCGGGTACGCAATATTCGACCTCCGATAGTCTAGCCTCACCTGGCTCAGATGTACCTGCCTCAACCCCGTGTATGCTATTGCTGTAACTTCTAGTACGCATTATGTTCATGGAGATGGAAAATAATAACTGGCTGGAGGAAGCTGCTGACTTCATAGATGAAGCTCGTGTTACGGAGGGTGGGGGTGCGGTGCCTGTGTGTGCGCTTTGGCAGTACGTCGGGGCATTTACATGATGCAGCACTTGTTTTTGTGGTTATGGGGGTCTTTGAACCGTAGTCTCTGCTTTGGCCGGTATTTTTCCAGGTACGTCAGTTGCTTGCTGTTGATGGCACCTCTGCGCTTCCTGCAAGTGAAACACATGGGCGTCAATGATGTGCTACAAAGTAAGAGCGAAGGGTAGATATGAAATATAACAGCGTAGAGGGAGAGTCCAGGTCAGGATGTGACTGGTGCATGGTCAGTTTGGGAGGTTTCGGCGGAAGGGGAGGCAAACCTAAAACGGAAGGGGAGGGAGGCAAACCTTCAAATGGAAGGGAGGGGAGGCAAACCTTCAACTGGAAGGGGAGGGGAGGCAAACCTTCAACGGAAGGGGAGGGGAGGCAAAGCTTCAACGGAAGGGGAGGAGGCAAAGCTTCAACGGAAGGGAGGAGGCAAAGCTTCAACGGAAGGGGGAGGCAAAGCTTCAACGGAAGGGGAGGGAGGCAAACCTTCAACGGAAGGGAAGGGGAGGCAAACCTTCAACGGAAGGAGGGAGGCAAACCGTCAAGGAGGGAGGCAAACCTTCAACGGAAGGGGAGGGGAGGCAAACCTTCAACGGAAGGGGAGGGGAGGCAAACCTTCAACGGAAGGGAAGGGGAGGCAAACCTTCAACAAAAGGGAGGGGAGGCAAACCTAAACGGAAGGGAGGGGAGGCAAAGCCTAAACGGAAGGGGAGGGAGGCAAACCTACAACGGAAGGGGAGGGAGGCAAGCCTACAACGGAAGGGGAGGGGAGGCAAACCTAAAACGGAAGGGAGGAGGCAAACCTAAAGCGGAAGGAGGAGGAGGCAAACCTAAGCAACGGAAGGGGAGGGGAGGCAAACCTAAAACGGAAGGGGGAGGCAAACCTTCAACGGAAGGGGAGGGGAGGCAAACCTTCAACGGAAGGGGAGTGGAGGCAAACCTTCAACGGAAGGGGAGTGGAGGCAAACCGTCAACGGAAGGGGAGGGGGGGGCAAACCGTCAACGGAAGGGGAGGGGAGGCAAACCTTCAACGGAAGAGGAGGCAAACCTTCAACGGAAGGGAAGGGGAGGCAAACCTTCAACGGAAGGGAAGGGGAGGCAAACCTTCAACGGAAGGAGGGAGGCAAGCCTTCAAGGAGGAGGCAAACCTAAAACGGAAGGGAGGAGGCAAACCTAAACGGAAGGAGGGGAGGCAAACCTAAAACGGAAGGGGAGGGGAGGCAAACCTAAAACGGAAGGGGAGGGGAGGCAAACCTAAAACGGGAGGGGAGGGGAGGCAAACCTTCAACGGAAGGGGAGGCAAACCTTCAACGGAAGGGGAGGCAAACCTTCAACGGAAGGAGGGGGCAAACCTTCAACGGAAGGGGAGGCAAACCTTCAACGGAAGGGGAGGCAAACCTTCAACAGAAGGGGAGGGGGGGCAAACCTTCAACGGAAGGGGAGGGGAGGCAAACCTTCAGCATTAGAAGGACAGCAGAACCAGGAGTATATGGAAAGAGGAGAAATATGACGGAAAAAAAAAGTGAACAAGGCAAGACACTTACTGCCGGATGAACTGAATGGCATCTTCATACTTCATCCCACTCTCAATGAGCGCCAGAGCGACCAGGACGGGAGCCCTGAGAAACAGCACAATGGATGCATTACAACCTTTCACCATACACATTTACAATAATGTCTGATGGTCGGACACAAGCCGGAACGCGAGGCCGTTTAATCTCGGATAACAGCTGCACACAGTCTATAGAGGGAACCACCGCCTGACACCTTTTGGCCCTAAATTCTCCTTCAAGATCTTCACGGGCTCGCCGTGACCTTGTGTACTCTAGTCTGGTCTAATTCAGTTCCCAGATGTTCTGGCAAACGGCCTGAGAATCGCAGTCATCTCCGCAGCCAAAATAAAGCACCACACCCCACAGGAGAATCCCCTCTGCAGAGCCGGAGACTTGAAAAATGGACCCCAAAGGGGCCATTCATTATCCTCTCATACTGATCTCCGGTACAACGTGTCGTGGACTACAGTCTGGATACTGAGGGTTTGTGGGTCAGTAGATAAGGCCTTCTTCTGGCGAGACTCCACACCACATCGTATTTTCCCACATCCTACAGGCTGGGTTTGGCAGCGCTCGGGATGCTCAGACGGGTGTCACAGGTCAACTTCCTCAAATATTTTTACCGTATATAATGCTGAGTGACCGCTTTAGAGGAGTCCCACCCGAAACATAACCACGAACACGCTATTCAGAAGAGCGCAACTCTTCACATAACAGACAATAGGAACAACAAATCCGCCAGTATCAGCTTGCTGATGGTTTCCAGGAAGGAACCAGTGAGAGCAAACTAAGAAGAATTAATCTTCCTTGCAGCCAGTGCCAGCAATTGCACCCGCCGACTCCTGCAGAAGACCCGAGAACCCAACCAAGGTACTGTAGACAGGTTTCCCCAAATGCCAGGAATGTTAACAGAGGGATCCTTGTCGCATTGTGGACTTTGCAAGTCATGATTAGTGTTAAGTGCGAATATTTAAATCGTGAAGATCTAGATCTATATTTAGAATATAGTGCTATATAGTCGCATTCGCGAATAGTGTTGATTGCGAATATTCTAATCGCAAATTTATCGAGAATTTTTTGTGCATAACGGCACTTAGCAACATCCCTAGCAACCAATAGGAAAGGTGCCTACCTTAGTCGTGAATTTTTATCGAATATAATTCATTGCAGATTTTCACAATCAAGTAAATAATGACGGGAGATCACGTATTCGCGAATTTATGGCGAATATTCAGCCAAAAATTCGCTAAATATTGCAAATTCGAATATTGCCTATGCCGCTCATCACTAGTCATGACTAGAGTTGAGCGAACTTCTATTTTTAGTTCGTCGTCAAAAGTTCAGGTTCGGGTTATCGTAGCATCCCGTGATGGATTCCGCTACCGCGGACCGTAACCGCATTTGGAATCCATAAGGGGCTGCTTCATTGAACCCGAACCTTGGACAACCCTAAGGACCTGGGGTGACGTCACCGTCATGTGATCAGTGCAGGGGGCGTGGCTCAGTACTGGATTGGATAAGAGGTGATCCAGTACTGAGCCACGCCCCCTGCACTGATCACATGACGGTGATGTCACCCCAGGTCCTTAGGGTTGGTTCGGGTTCAATGAAGCATCCCCTTATGGATTCCAAATGCTGTTATGGTCCGCGGTAGCGGAATCCATAACGGGATGCTGCGATAACCCGAACTTTGGACGCCGAACTAAAAATACAAGTTCGCTACTTCGCTCAACTCTAATCATGATGTTGGCTATAAACCAGTGGTGCTGCTGCTCACCTGCCCAGTCCAGCTACGCAGTGCACCGCCACGCAGCATCCTGGATCTTCACAGAATTTTGCTTTCAGCAAGTTGAGCCAATCGTCCACAATCTTGTTGGGAGGAGGTGCGCCATCATCAAAAGGCCAATCCTGCAAACCAGAATAAACATTCAGTACAAGAAACCGCAGCTACGCAACTTGACCTTCAGTTTCTGCCCACTGCTCTTTCTCCCCTCTCACAGCAGGCAGTCTCAGAGAAAAAGAGGGAAGCTGCAGCTGCATCCCCCTCCTCCAAGTCTTCTATTGTGTGTAGTATTCTAGAAGGAATTGTTGAGGACTGAGGATGTGTTACTGACTGATCATGGAGTACAGAGCAGACACCCCTAAAGATTCTCGCTGCCAGGAGAAGTTAAATGTGAGTATGTGTCACATACAGGAGTTTTTGGCGGGGTTGTGGATCGTGCAGAGTAAATCTGGCTCTCCCGCCTCACACAGCTGAGAATCCAGAATAATGAAACTGCATGTGGTAGCATAGACCAGGGATAACGCCTTTTATATCCCACAGTTTGAGCATAGAGAGCATTGCGCCCCCTTCCCCACTAGTTGACATGTGTACTGTCACTTTAAAAAGCAGGACTCCCTACATGAGGTCTGGAGATAGTATACAAGGAGGGTAATGACACGGCTGATACCACCCAAGGAAACCTGCTGAGATCTGCTACCAAAAACCTACGAGCACAGCGTAAGGGGCGTTTCCTTCTGTTCACTGCTGGGGACCTTTTCTGCAGACCCGCGGTGGGCATAATACTTACCGGATCTCCTCCGCTGGGTTCCAGCTCCATTGCTCCCGCTTGGCCGCCACAGGTCTGGGGTCTCCCTGCAAACACATCTGACGTGACATGGGTCATGTGGCCACTGTAGCCAATGACTGACCACAGTGGTGACGTGTCATCATGTGATCAGCGATATCACACATGGGGATGTGGACTTGGGGTGAGCCGCCCCCCGGAGGGTCTGCAGGAAAGGTCCCGGGTGAACAGGGGTTTTCTATTAATAATGATTAACCACTGCAACTGTCAGTTACAATTTGAGCATCAACTCTTCACCATTTTCAAGATCTCCGCTCGCTTTCAGGGATTGGAAACATTCTTCTTTATACTCGGACCCTGAAAGTCCTGTTTCACAAGACTGGTCAACCCCTTTAATAGTCCAGGGCCTGTAAACCTGTCCATAACTACTACTTCTCACAGGAGAGGGTTTGCTACAATGGTACCCAGTCCAAACAATGATCTGTTAAACACATCAGCTCAAATCTCTGCCCCGTCCTTATAGTTTGTTACAATGTATCAGTGCAGGAAAAAAGAATCTATGGATCTGAGGGCAAGTTGCAGATTTTCAAACCGTAGGATTGCACCCACCACATAGTTCTATGGGTGTAAAACGCGTGGCCTCCACTGTGGTCAGGACAAAATCCTCTACATTTGCCCAGATAGATGGATGTATATTATTTTTCTGCATATCTAGGAAATGTTCCTAAACTGGTTCCATGGGCACCCATGCCTGCTGCTCCATGCCCTGTCACCCCCCTCCTGGCTTGTATCTGACTGTACCCTCTGCTGCCGGGCATCACGCCCCCACCGTGCAGCGCCGGAGCTCTCATTAGAGAGACTAATATAGCCGGGACATCAGCGGCTGCAGCAAGGTCTGCTATTTATAGAGGCCTGGAAACACACGGGCGGGCGGGCGGGCGGCCGGGGAAGAGATAAGGGCGTTTTATGTCAATGCCATCTCCATGAGCAGATGCATCAAAGTATGTGTTCTGGGACAAATCTGCAAGATTAATGAGCGGCGGAGGCTACAAACCAACACAGAACAGGGGGTCGATCGACTCTTCCTCGAATCCTTGTATAGCGAAGGGCAGCAGACTAGAAAATTGCCCATCAGCATAGGCTGGCACCGCCAAGAATGCCATCCAGGAATCTGGGCAGAGCCTGGTACTGAACTATCAGGCTGCTCTGCAATGCCTGGAGGGTCTACATCAGGGGTCAGCAACCTTCTTCACTTCAGCTGTCGTGAAACTACAATTCCCAGCATCCCCTATTCATCTCTATGGGAGTTCTGAGAAGAGCAAAACAAGTATGCATGCTGGGAGTTGTAGTTTCACAAAAGCTGGTGTACCGGAGGTTGCTGACCCTGGTCTAGAATATAACTGGCATAGTGATATCAGTCACCAGCGTCCTTCATTTTAGTGGTCACCCAGCTTTTCTCGAGTCCCGAATCACCCATCAAGGCCATCCTGTCCTTCACCCTTGCAGGATGGCATGAACCCACTGGGGCAGATTGCCCGGCGATCACACTGCCACCAGGGCGTTTAGTGTGTGTAACCAATGGCATTGACATGCGCTGCAAATATATTACATACCCATGGGGTGCAGAGGTAGCAGTCGCTACCGGGCCCAGGAGCCTGAGGGGGCCAAAGACCCTTGTGCCGCATAGGAAGACACACAAAGCACTGAGGGAAGGGGCCCAAGCTGAACTCTTGCACCAGGGCCCATGAGCCGTTAGCTATACCCCTGTACATAACGGTAAAAAGGTCTCCGTCTTCACCGGGGAGCGCAATGTAAAACGTCCACTGCACCGCCCCAGCGGTTACATTTACCAATGGCAAAACAGAAGTCATGTTACATATCTAAGTGCTGCGTATGGCCGGTAGAAGAAGTATTTATATGTATAAAACAACTAATAAGGGCACTTTCACACTTGCGTTTTTCTTTTCCGGCATAGAGTTCCGTCGTCGGGGCTCAATACCGGAAAAGAACTGATCAGTCACATCCCCTGCATTCTGAATGGAGATAAACCCGTTCACGATGCATCAGGACGTCTTCAGTTCAGTCTCTTTGACATTTCAGGACGGAGATAATACCGCAGCATGCTGCGGTTTTATCTCCGTCCAAAATTCCGGAACACTTGCCGGAATGCCGGACTCGGCATTTTTTCCCATAGGGATGTATTAGTGCCAAAAATACCGCAATACGCAGACCGGTAACAATGTGAAAAATATATATAACGGCTCCGTCTCGCCGCATGACAAGCAGAGAGACGGATCCGTTCTTGCAATGCATTTGTAAGACAGATCCGTAGCCGGATCCGTCTTCAAATGCTTTCCGTTTGCATGCAGATTGCCGGATCACTCTGCCGCAAGTGTGAAAGTACCCTAAAATAAGATTCGATAAAATCCGAACCAAGTACAGAGTGTCATAAAAAAAAAAAAGTTCAATTAAAATAAAAACATAATAAAAAACACCAAAATAAAAAAGTAATAAAAAAATGCAAAGGTATAAATAAGTAGAAACCAAAAACAAACAACAACAACAACTGTCCTGGGGGGATGGGGGGAATCCTGGAAGTTCCCCCTACTGGTACATGAATATCATGGAATATAAGCGTTGCTCCTCTTCCTAAAAGCACTAAAATCTCCCCCATGATCTCTATCTGCCATAGCTGCAGAGATATCTACATCTTCTACCACTACCTAAAGGGGGTGTCTCATCTCATACATATTGCTAGGATAGGACCTCAATGTTTGATAGGTGTGGGCCCCACAAAGTGAAGGAGACCACACCGCGCATGGGCGGCCGCTATCCATTAATTTCTAAGGGAGTGCCGAAAATAGCCGAGCAGCGCGTTAGTCTATTTTCGGAAGTCCAGTTGAAATTAATGGGAAGTGCATCGAGCAAGCGCAGCCGCTGCTCCATCCACTTCTATGGGGACCTGAGCTAGCAATATGTACTCAATGTACGAGATGATATAACCCCTTTAACTATTATAAGAAGCTTCCCGTAAGGGTTACTGCCCCTTTAAGAGAGACGCTGCACTTACCATGACAGTGATTCCATCTTTCTCCAGAGGAGTCTTGTCGTAGGTCACCTCGCACACTCTCACCACTGTGGTGGCCCCGTACTTCTTCAGATCCTAGGAGAAAGACAGAAAGACGTAAGAAAAGGTGAAGGAGGCAGCAGGACTCCTCGGAAGCTCTGATCACGGCTCCATGGGATTTAGATACAGACTTAGGAAAACAGCTCTGCTTCTCCTACAGACCCCAGACAGGACACCATCACACAGTCATACAGCTACATGTGAGAAAGGATCCATCAACAGCACACTGCTGATGGTTTCAGTGCTGCAACAGCTGCTTGGACACAATGGTAGAAATGAGTCTAAAAGGGAAAACGTCATGTAGATGCAGCACACAGATGTGGGATTCCGAAATACACAGGAGTTGTGCAGCAGCCAGATCGCCACCCCATAACATCCGGCCATACTGATACAGAGAACGCCGGCAGACTGTGCTCTGCCAGAACAGCCTGCTGGAACTACACCGCAAGTATACTATGAAGCTAGCCGAAGTTATTTAACGTCTGTACAAAGTGGCTCTACCAGCAGAATAGTGAGTGCAGCTCTGGAGTATAACACAGGATGTAACTCAGGATCAGTACAGGATAAGTAATGTATGTACACAGTGACTGCACCAGCAGAATAGTGAGTGCAGCTCTGCAGTATAATACAGGATGTAACTCAGGATCAGTACAGGATAAGTAATGTATGTACACAGTGACTGCACCAGCAGAATAGTGAGTGCAGCTCTGGAGTATAATACAGGATGTAACTCAGGATCAGTACAGGATAAGTAATGTATGTACACAGTGACTGCACCAGCAGAATAGTGAGTGCAGCTCTGGAGTATAATACAGGATGTAACTCAGGATCAGTACAGGATAAGTAATGTATGTACACAGTAACTGCACCAGCAGAATAGTGAGAGCAGCTCTGGAGTATAATACAGGATGTAACTCAGGATCAGTACAGGATAAGTAATGTATTTACACAGTGACTGCACCAGCAGAATAGTGAGTGCAGCTCTGGAGTATAATACAGGATGTAACTCAGGATCAGTACAGGATAAGTAATGTATGTACACAGTGACTGCACCAGCAGAATAGTGAGTGCAGCTCTGGAGTATAATACAAGATTTAACTCAGGATCAGTACAGGATAAGTAATGTATGTACACAGTGACTGCACCAGCAGAATAGTGAGTGCTACTCTGGAGTATAATAAAGGATGTAACTCAGGATCAGTACAGGATAAGTAATGTAATGTATGTACAGAGTGACTGCACCAGCAGAATAGTGAGTGCAGCTCTGGAGTATAATACAGGATGTAACTCAGGATCAGTACAGGATAAGTAATACTAATGTATGTACACAGTGACTGCACCAGCAGAATAGTGAGTGCAGCTCTGGAGTATAATACAGAGATGTAACTCAGGATCAGTACAGGATAAGTAATGTATTTTACAGTGACTGCACCAGCAGAATAGTGAGTGCAGCTCTGGAGTATAATACAGGATGTAACTCAGGATCAGTACAGGATAAAGTAATGTAATGTATGTACAGAGTGACTGCACCAGCTAGGAATAGTGAGTGCAGCTCTGGAGTATAATACAGGATGTAACTCAGGATCAGTACAGGATAATTAATGTAATGTATGTACACAGTGACTGCACCAGCAGGAATAGTGAGTGCAGCTCTGGAGTATAATGCAGGGATGTAACTCAGGATCAGTTACAGGATAAGTAATGTATGTACACAGTGACTGCACCAGCAGAATAGTGAGTGCAGCTCTGGAGTATAATGCAGGATGTAACTCAGGATCAGTACAGGATAAGTAATGTATGTACACAGTGACTGCACCAGCAGAATAGTGAGTGCAGCTCTGGAGTATAATACAAGATGTAACTCCGGATCAAGTACAGGATAAGTCATGTATGTACACAGTGACTCCACCAGCAGAATAGTGAGTGCAGCTCTGGAGTATAATACAGGATGTAACTCAGGATCAGTACAGGATAAGTAATGTATGTACACAGTGACTCCACCAGCAGAATAGTGAGTGCAGCTCTGGAGTATAATACAGGATGTAACTCAGGATCAGTACAGGATAAGTAATGTATGTACACAGTGACTCCACCAGCAGAATAGTGAGTACAGCTCTGGAGTATAATACAGAATGTAACTCAGGATCAGTACAGGATAAGTAATGTAATGTATGTACACAGTGACTGCACCAGCAGAATAGTGAGTGCAGCTCTGGAGTATAATACAGGATATAACTCAGGATCAGTAAAGGATAGGTAATGTATGTGCACAGTGACTGTACCAGCAGAATAGTGAGTGCAGCTCTGGAGTATAATACAGCATGTAACTCCGGATCAGTACTGGATAAGTAATGTATGTACACAGTGACTGTACCAGCAGAATAGTGAGTGCAGCTCTGGAGTATAATGCAGGATGTAACTCGGGATCAGTACAGGATAAGTAATGTATGTACACAGTGACTGCACCAGCAGAATAGTGAGTGCAGCTCTGGAGTATAATACAGGATGTAACTCAGGATCAGTACAGGATAAGTAATGTATGTACACAGTGACTGCACCAGCAGAATAGTGAGTGCAGCTCTGGAGTATAATACAAGATGTAACTCAGGATCAGTACAGGATAAGTAATGTATGTACACAGTGACTCCACCAGCAGAATAGTGATTGCAGCTCTGGAGTATAATACAGGATGTAACTTAGGATCAGTACAGGATAAGTAATGTATGTACACAGTGACTGCACCAGCAGAATAGTGAGTGCAGCTCTGGAGTATAACACAGGATGTAACTCAGGATCAGTACAGGATAAGTAATGTATGTACACAGTGACTCCACCAGCAGAATAGAGTGCAGCTCTGGAGTATAATACAGAATGTAACTGAGGATCAGTACAGGATAAGTAATGTAATGTATGTACACAGTGACTGCACCAGCAGAATAGTGAGTGCAGCTCTGGAGTATAATACAGGATATAACTCAGGATCAGTAAAGGATAGGTAATGTATGTACACAGTGACTGCACCAGCAGAATAGTGAGTGCAGCTCTGGAGTATAACACAGGATGTAACTCAGGATCAGTAATGTTGGGTATTTACAATGTGTAGATTACATAAACTGTAAATGCTGAGCTCCGTTCACTATACCCGCTATGCCCTGATTAATCTGTCCTTTCACAGCACGATCTGCCGCCGGCAAATAATGATTTTTAAGCACGCTTTAAAAATCCGGATTGCCCGATGAACGAGTGCTTGCTTGTTCATCAGGTAATCGGCGGCACAGCCAGATCATCGTTCCTACGAACGCACGTTAGCGCTGATCTGGCCGAGCCTCGGCCAATGTAATACAAGCTAAACCCCAGAGAACCTTATGCTGCATATTAGAGACTCCCAGATGTTCCGCACAGTCAGCTGGCGAGATCACGAGTGACGATATCTGACCGTCTACAGTCCACGAAATATATTATCAGAAACGGACAGCGACGAGTGGAGAATTTCATCCGGATTCTAATGCAGCGAATGTGTCATGACGTCGGATAAGAACAGGGTGAAGGTCGGGCAGCAGCACGCAGCGACACGAACACTTTGCATGTACAGAAACAAAGACTATACATGCAAATCACGGATTTCAGCTCTGAGCACAATGTCGCAGCTCCTTCCTGCTGGCACCATGAGTATGGTACCCTGAAAACACGAGGGCAGATGGATCGTTAAAGGCCCCCCCAAGGAATGTGTGAATAAAGGCTTACCACTGTATAACGTCTGCTAATACTGAACATACTGTCAGCTTCAACTCCTAACCCAGGCATCCTCAAACTGCGGCCCCCCAGCTGTTGCAAAACTACAACTCCCAGCATGCCCGAACAGCCTACAGGTATCAGCCTACGGCAGGGCATTGTGGGAGTTGTAGTTTTACAACAGCTGGAGGGCCGCAGTTTGAGGATGCCTGTCCTAACCAAATGATACCAAGTTGCTTGCTGTCAGTGAATGGGAACTTTTCTGCTTACATTTAGAGGCTAGAAACCTATGTAGACTCGGGTTTGTTGCTAATGTATCCAGTCTAGACAATGAGGTATGAACGGACTGGTTACAATGTATCAACACAGAGAGAACGTATCCAGGAGAGAGTTCTGTGTTAGGCCCCTTTCACACTAGCGTTTTTGCTTTACGTCCTAGAGATCCGTCCTCGGGGCTCTAGGACGGAAAGATACTGATCAGGATTATCCCATGCATTCTGAATGGAGAGAAATCCGTTCAGGATGCATCAGGATGTCTTCAGTTGAATACTGACACGTTTTTTGGCCGTAGCAAAATCCAGAAGACATGCCGGAAGGACGGATCTGGATTAATGCCCATTGAAAAGCATTAATCCGGATCCGGCTTTAAGCTAAACGTCGTTTCGGTGCATCGCCGGATCCGACGTTTAGTTTTCTGAATGGTTACCATGGCAGCCAGGACGCTACTAAAGTCCCAGGTGCCATGGAAAAGTAGTGGGAAGCCGGGGGAGAAGCTACTTACCGTCCGTGCGGCTCCCGGGGCGCTACACAATGACGTCACAGCGCCCCTACGTCGCATGGATCAAGTGATCAATGCGATCATGTGATCCATGAAAAGTAGGGGCGCCCCGGGAGCCGCACGGACAGTAAGTAGCTTCTCCCCTGGCTCCCCACTATTTTTCCATGGCAGCCGGGACTTTAGTAGCGTCCTGGCTGCCATGGTAACACGGAAAGCATTTTGAAGACTGATCAGTCTTCCAATGCTTTCAGTTGTCTTGCGTTGTGACGGATCCGGCGGGCATTTCCGGTGACGTAAGTGCACGCTGGATCCTCTCAACGCTAGTGTGAAAGAGGCCTAACTTTAGGGGCATTTCCATCTGTGACGGAATAGGATATGCCATCACTTTATGATCGGGAGGGGCCTGACCTCTCCACCGACGTGGAGAATGAAGGGTGTTACACTGCCGATTCAGCTGCAGCGCTGCTCCCGTCCACCCCGCAGCCGCCTCCACTCCCTTGAATCCAAGTAGAAAATTCCTGGCACACCGAAATCCAGTAATGCTTGTTACTGCATAGACACGTTACATCATATCATATATAGTGTATAATACATCCGGATTAGAACATATAGGTTAGGCTCCATTCACACGACCGTATGTTGTCCGCAAAAAAACGGATCCTATATGTTCTAATGCGGATGTATTATACACTATATATATATGATATGATGTAACGTGTCTATGAATTAAAAAGCATTACCTGATTTCGGTGTGCCACGAATTTTCTACTTATACTCGGATACGAGACGACAAACCGTCCTCCGTGAGGACCCAACCCCCAAAGGGTGTGCAGATCTCATCATCCCCTTACTTCCACTCCCTTGAATGGCATAGCAGAGCCCCAGGAGTAGAACAGCGCTGCGGACCTTTCATTCTCCGGAGCGGAGGAGGTCCCAGCGACTGCACCCCCTCTGATCATAAAAGTGATAAGTGCCTGGCTCCCCACGACGCTCCTGGTCCCCGCACTGCCGCCGATTGGGAGGCGACCCCCGACAACGGATGTTTTAATCCATGCACGGGAGAGGCAGCAGCGGTGCTGTGGGGACCAGGAGCGGCGCGGGGAGCCAGGTAAGTATATTCATTGTGGGGGTCTCGGCATATGGCGGGACATTTTATAGTATTCGATAACCCCTTTAAAACCCGCATCTGGATCGGATTTCTTTTGTGATTGCATGTAATTAAAAATGTAGCCTAGCCACGGAGTTATTCCATAAAATGTCTCTGTATAGCGCCACCTGCTGTTTGTTCCTTTTTCTTATTTCTTTGTCCCGCTCACTGAGATGGTCGCACATGCTCAGTTTCATCCTTCATCTGCTTCCTGACCTGTCATAGGGAGAGCATGGACGCGCCGCCTTAGCTGCAGCAGAAAGGACACTCCCCTTGAGCTGTCAACTTGATATAAATCCAGAAAAGCAATGAATGGGGAGATCTCTGGATCCATGTGAGGTGCAGGGCTGGTTCTAGCTTTGGTCATGTCCTATAGGATGTCTGATTTCTATTTTTTACATTAGTCACGGGATAACCCCTTTAATAAACAAGGTGAGGAATGGCTGGGAGATCTGGTTCATCCTCCTGCTAAGTCCGTGTACACACAGGGCATATGCAGAATAAAATAAAAGCTACGGAATATAAAGCTGAAGAGTTTCGTGACAGCTTTGGATGTGGCTGGAGTAGAAGCACCATGTAAAGTTATGGGTGTAATCCAGGGGTCAGCAACCTCCGGCTTTTGTCAAACTACTACTTCCAGCATGCTCCGCTCACTTTCAAGAACAGCCTAGTAAGTTTGCATGCTGGGAGTTGTAGTAACAGCTGAAGTGTCGGAGGTTGCCGACCTCTGGTGTGATCTTCCCGTGTTCCTCGGCCTTCGTGTTCTTCCCTTGCAGAATTTTTTTATTGCACACCTGCACGGGGTTAATACGAGCAGTAACCTCGGCGAGATTGATTGCCTAAAGTCCTGCCACGGTCGGATGATAACGCCGGCTCTTATTGCGCTCTCCAACTCCGATTTATTTTTAGTCCTCATCAGTTTAGGTTCCCAAACATCCAATAAAGACGAGAGCCGTGTTTGGAAGCGATCCACCCTCTGGTAAATGCCGCTCGGGGACTTCAGATGATGGCGGTTTACGCAGGCTGCCCAAAAATAGCTGCGTGCTGCCCGCTGCCAAGTGCCTGGCAGTACACATGGTGACAAGTGCTCCGAGGAGCGTTATAAACAATGGACCCCTCAGGACCGGCCTCTTAAAGGGAAGCGCACGTCCGTGACACCTAGAGCTGCACACAAAAATCTCTGCCGACGGCTGAACCTGTAAAAGCCTAGCGAAGATCCGGTCATACACCACGCCACTCTGGGGTCTAGCATTTTAGGGACACTGAGCAGACATGCGATTTTACCGTAAACTGGGTCGATTTTCAAATTATTGTTAAAATGGCTTCCCCCGATCCCCAAAAAATTGCTAACCAGTCATAAAAACTCACTAAGGGTGCTTTCACACTTGCGTTCTGAGGATCGGGCAGGCACTTCCGTCCTGCCGGATCCGTCAGGACGCAATTCGCCTGAAAGCATTAGAAGACTGATCAGGATCCTGATCAGTCTTTGAAATGCTTTCAGGTTACCATGGCAGCCAGGACGCTACTGAAGTCCTGGCTGCCATGGTACTACGCAGCAGTGTACTTACCTGCGCTGCGGCCGCCGGGAGCTCCTTCATGACGTCACAGGTCCCTGCGGCGCATAGATCAATGGACCTGTGACGTCATGAAGGAGCACCCGGGGGCCGCAGCGCAGGTAAGTACACTGCTGAGGAGTACTTACCACGGCAACCAGGACTTTAGTAGTGTCCTGGCTGCCATGGTAACCGATCGGAGACCCAGCTTACACTGCGCAGAGCTAAACATCGGATCCGGCAATGCGCCGAAGCGACGTTAAGCTTAATTCCGGATCCGGATTAATGCACTTCCAATTCCGGATCCGGCGTTATGGCAAGTCCTCCGGATTTTTGGCATGCTGCGGATTTTTCTCCGGTCAAAAAACGTTTGGGTACTGAACGGATGACATCCTGATGCATCCTGAACAGATTTCTCTCCATACAGAATGCATGGGGATAATCCTGATCAGTATCTTTCCATCCTAGAGCCCCGACAACTGAACTCTAGGACGGAAAGCTAAAACGCAAGTGTGAAGGTACACTAATATATATGCATTTTCAAATCTTTATGCAAAAACAAAGTAAAAACCAAAAAAAACCAAAAAAAAAAAACCTTGTGTATATGCAGTTGAAACCGCGGCAGAAATCCTTGGTGGACCCTTGGATTTCTGTGGCGGATTTGCAGCCTACGATAATCTCTATGTGGTTTTACCTCATTTCCATGGGACTAGTCCGCATGCTGCTACCGGTCATGCTTCCTTTCCCCATTCCCTTAAAGGGGTTTTCTGGGATCTAGATACTCATAACAGGTCATCAGTATCAGATTGGGGGGCCGCCACCTCACGATCAGCTGCCTGCCGCAGCCACCGCCACCAGACAGCTCCACCCACCGAGTAGTGGCCGTGTCGGGTTACTGCAGCTTAGCTCCCATTGAAGCGAAAGGGGCTGCATTGGTAAGGGCACCTAAAGCTGGGCACGGACACTAGCAGATCCCAATAATTCTGGATCCAACGAGACCAGAAATGGCCTCCAATGACAACTGTCGCCTGGAATAACATCAGGATTTACAAGAATAAATCCCCTGGAGATAAGCGGCGCCAGATGTATCCGCAAATGCTGGTTTCTATGGTCTATATCTGTATCACAGTGGATGCAATTATGTCTACAATATACAGTGAAAGTCCTTTAACCTGGAACGTGTGCTAATCCGGCACAGCATAATGTGTACGGGACACGCAGCAGACGCGGCCACGCCTTCTGAAAAGTGACCAGTATCGTACCACACATTCAGGTTTCCGATAATCCGGGACTAGATGGGAGCATTTCAAGATTTTACATGTTACACCCGTCCATAAAAATATAATGAGAGAGTACATACCGGCCTAGAAAACACAGACAAAAATAACCCAGCCCTTCTTCCTTTTATCGCCTCCTTTCCCTTGGTCCTATCTTTTTCTCATATTACAAAGCTATAAGAAAAAAAACAAAAAAAAACAAAACATAAAATCTATAAAATAAAGCTATAAAAAAAAAAATAATAATTTCTTTATGTCCCAGGAGATCAGCCGCATCCTCCCTCCTCCTCCTCACTGTCCTATGGTAGCTGTAAGCAAGTGGCTGCAGCAGGAGCCTCCCTTCTCTGAGTAAAGCAAAGCCATACCCATTGGATTCATCGTGACGGTCTTTCAGGGACAAGCATAAAAACTCTGCAGACTGACAGTGAACGGCCTACAGTCTCCACTCACCTCTATGAAGGTGTTCAGCGTGGCATTTGTGGGGTTGTGGGTGATCAGGAAGCGCATGTTTTTATAGCAGACTTCCACTGGAGCCGGGCGATTAATCCGAGCCATGGTGAGATACAAAGGAGATAAAAACGTACAAAAAACTCAACACAAATATTGTGCAAAATATCTAAAAAAAAAAAAATATCCCAAACCAGTAAAAGGGTCGGGAGGCTGAAAAGTAACGGCTGAGACCACAACAACCAACCGTCCGTCCGCAAGGCTCAGGGTCAGTATCCAAATCTTCTTAACACTTAAGTTCCAAGATTTTTCCTTCCGTAAAAAAAGAAAATCTCTTTGTGGCGAGTCCAACAGTTCAGAGGCAAAATCAGATGATCGCTTTGGACCGATCACGTTACCCCATCTGGATAAACTGTGAATTTTACCGCCGGGACGGACTGTGACTGGAGAACAGGGCTCCGTGGACACAAGAGTCTTTTGCAGGAGGAGATCCGCACGCGGAGGCCTCTAAGGGTGTGCGCTGCCCACGACCCGGCTCCTGAGCAACGGGCAAAGCGTGTGATTCATGGGGAGAGATGGTGTTGGGCGTGACAGTATTCAAAGGTGTTTCTCAGCAGCTCCATATATTGCCAACGTCAGAACTGTAGGAGAAACAGAAAGAAAAGTTAGCGACATGCCCATTATGGATAATAAGAGGGCAAGGGCAGCAGTGGGGTTCACACTTTACAGCAGCCTGGAAAGCAAGAAGTACAAAAAGTTGTGCTATACTGGCATCTAGTGGCCAACAGGGGAACTACATTAACTATATGTTAATTTCGTATGAAAGACTATTTTAAAACAGTTTTCCGGGTTCAGGATAGACCATCAATATCAGATCGGGGGTGGGGCCTCATGCTTGGCGTCCCACCTGCCATATCCCACTCCGATGGACTTCTTTAAGTCTTTATGGATCGGTGATACGATGCCCCTAGCCTGCCCACATTATTCCTCCACCCACCTGCAATTTTAGATGTAAATTGTGGCACTTGCCATGGCTCGCCGTGTTAAGGCTATTCTTTCCCAGAAACATTGCTTCTAGGGAAGAATAAAATTCCCCTACAGCTGCACTATATGGCGGCACATTTAAGCAGCCCCTTACTCATACATGAACCCTACGATCAGAATTAGGCATACAGCAAAAAACGAAGCAACTTTGTGGCATGCAAGTCCGTTTCTGAAGCCTAAGTCACGGAATACAATTTCCTTACCGCGGCACCATATGGCGGCACATTAGAGTGGACCTTACTCATACATGAAGCCTTTTAGAGCAAGTGCGCGCTCAGAATTGGAAGACAGCAGGTGAAATACTTCTGCTGTAAAAAATAAATAAATCAAGCAACTTTGGAGCAAGCGCGCTGTTTTCTGAATCCCAAGTCAAAGAATAAGACTCCCTTACAGTGACACCATATGGCGGTAAATTAAAGCCAAGGTAATACGTCAAATCCTGTCAACCATGTTCCACAATCGAGTGCGTCTCCAGACTAGTGAGCGCCGTTCTAGCAATACAATGGGTGACCCCTTCCATAGTTCAGGGATCCGAAACATTCGGCTCGCCAGCTGCTGCGAGACTACAACTCCCAGCATATACACTTGGGCTTCTTTCACACAGACGACAGAGCAATCCAGCAGGGTGTTCTGGCAAAGATGGTTTCTGGCATCTATCCGGATGGTGCTGCGCGTCTACTGGACCCTATAGATTATAACGGGATCTGGCGGGATTCCTCTGGACAAATATCGCTGCATGCCACGGTTTTTGTCCGGCTACATCCCGCCATAGATTCCAGGGAGCTGTTCTTGTAACTCCCATGGAAGTGAAAGGTACACTCTGGGAGTTGTAGTCTCTGCTGGAGCGCCGGAGGCTGCTCACAGTCCAGGAACGGGGAGCTGGGGCGCCCACAGGTCTTGCACACGTCTGGTAGCGCATACAACCTCACGTTCTTCAGTGCTGAGAACATCTGCTGGATGCTTCAGGTTTGCAGCTGGTTTCCGTTCAGCAGCTTTTTGTGGTTGAGCCTCTGGTGGTGAGACGTTCGGAGGAGCAGCCCCCGTGGCCTGGGTCACCGCTTCCCATCAGGGCCTCTATATTTAGCCGTGTATTGATCACATGGAAGCCCTGGGGTGAGACGCACACAACACATGTTCATCAAATGACAAGCCGAGGGGGGCGAGCGCAGAATAATAGGAGGTGACATTATTCTGGAAGTGACAGGCGCGTGGTGGCCTATTATTAGCACCACTGATACAATGACCACTGGGTAAACCCGAAAATCAGGAAAGGATGGGTCAATGGCTTCTGATCCTTATTCCTGGAGACGCAGAAAAGTTGCCAAAGCTCAGAGCGCTATTTAGCAGTGACGCGCCAGGAGCGCGCTTCCCTGGACCAGATTAGGCAGGGGCACGGGGATCACTACTGCTCCCATTCACCAGGATATGCCAGCACTTTTTGACCGGCACTCTGGGATCCTCACCGAGTATGAAGGGGATGCAGAGCTCATGTAGGGCTGCATTTCCTTTACGGTTTCTCCCTGCAGAGCAGCGCTCCTCTGTGCCGAGGACTGCAGCCGCCCCATTCACTGCCGCTCCCCTGTAGGGTCGGTGGCTGGGAATTTCCCCGTTCAAAGGGTTTTCTGGTTTGAAGCAAACAAGAGCTGAAAGGGGTTGTCTCATTTCGGCGTTACAAAGGTGAGAGGACACAAGTCCTGAGCACCAGGTGGACGGGGATCAGCACAGTTTGCGGTGCTATGCCGTTTCCATAGCTGCCAAGCATTGCAATAGGAGCTACCGAAACAGCGAGCACTGGGCCGCTCCGCTGCTTGCTGTCCACCCTAGTATCGGCGAGACGAGACAACCCCTTTAAAGGGGCTTTAAAGAGTAACTAAACTTTTGTACTAACTTTTAATATGTTGTCTCTAACCCCCTAAAAAAAATCTGTTTCTAATGCACTTTATTAATTTTCTATTTTTACAGTACTTTTTCACAGCAGTTAGTAATAGCCCAGGGACCACGGGCAGCAGCAGCAATGAGCGCTCCTGCCCGTACTCCCTGCGCCCCAGTCATAAGGCTACTTTCACACTCGCGGCAGGACGGATGCGACAGGCTGTTCACCCGACAGAACCCCTAAAGCGATGAGTTTGGTGCGCTTTAGGGGTTCCGTCGGGTTAACAGCCTGTCGGATCCGTCCTGCCGCTAGAGTGAAACTAGCCTAAAATGAGTACTCCGCTGACAGCTCAGCGCCGCAGGGAGAACCGAGTCTCAGCGCACCAGTGAATGGTGCGCGTTAGGGGTGAAAAACAAAACAAAAACCCTTTTACAGGGGAGGATGAGACTGCTGGATAGATCCCCACTTACCTTTACAATGTGTCCCAGTTGGTGAGGGAACCAGGATCCATTGGAAAGGTAAGTGGGGTTCTTCTTGATAGTCTCTACTCTCCTCCCCCCCCCCACACACACACACACACACACACTCTCTGAGTACAGATAATGTACTAGATGTCACCTGCAGTCCTATGTAACACCACAGATAACACAGTGATAACTCTCTGAGTACAGATAATGTAGTAGATGTCACCTGCAGTCCTATGTAACACCACAGATAACACAGTGATAGCTCTCTGAGTACAGATAATGTAGTAGATGTCACCTGCAGTCCTATGTAACATCACAGATAACACAGTGTTAACTCTCTGAGTACAGATAATGTAGTAGATGTCACCTGCAGTCCTATGTAACACCACAGATAACACAGTGATAACTCTCTGAGTACAGATAATGTAGTAGATGTCACCTGCAGTCCTATGTAACACCACAGATAACACAGTGATAACTCTCTGAGTACAGATAATGTAGTAGATGTCACCTGCAGTCCTATGTAACACCACAGATAACACAGTGATAACTCTCTGAGTACAGATAATGTACTAGATGTCACCTGCAGTCCTATGTAACACCACAGATAACACAGTGATAACTCTCTGAGTACAGATAATGTAGTAGATGTCACCTGCAGTCCTATGTAACACCACAGATAACACAGTGATAACTCTCTGAGTACAGATAATGTAGTAGATGTCACCTGCAGTCCTATGTAACACCACAGATAACACAGTGATAACTCTCTGAGTACAGATAATGTAGTAGATGTCACCTGCAGTCCTATGTAACACCACAGATAACACAGTGATAACTCTCTGAGTACAGATAATGTAGTAGATGTCACCTGCAGTCCTATGTAACACCACAGATAACACAGTGATAACTCTCTGAGTACAGATAATGTACTAGATGTCACCTGCAGTCCTATGTAACACCACAGATAACACAGTGATAACTCTCTGAGTACAGATAATGTAGTAGATGTCACCTGCAGTCCTATGTAACACCACAGATAACACAGTGATAACTCTCTGAGTACAGATAATGTAGTAGATGTCACCTGCAGTCCTATGTAACACCACAGATAACACAGTGATAACTCTCTGAGTACAGATAATGTAGTAGATGTCACCTGCAGTCCTATGTAACACCACAGATAACACAGTGATAACTCTCTGAGTACAGATAATGTAGTAGATGTCACCTGCAGTCCTATGTAACACCACAGATAACACAGTGATAACTCTCTGAGTACAGATAATGTAGTAGATGTCACCTGCAGTCCTATGTAACACCACAGATAACACAGTGATAACTCTCTGAGTACAGATAATGTAGTAGATGTCACCTGCAGTCCTATGTAACATCACAGATAACACAGTGATAACTCTCTGAGTACAGATAATGTAGTAGATGTCACCTGCAGTCCTATGTAACATCACAGATAACACAGTGATAACTCTCTGAGTACAGATAATGTAGTAGATGTCACCTGCAGTCCTATGTAACATCACAGATAACACAGCTCTTGGACTACCCTGCCCAGCTCTGCTATATCTTGCACATATCTGTAGATCCGACTAAAGAAATGACATTTTATACAAAGCACCAAATGTTTTGCTTTCTCTGAAGAGAGTGAATGTGACCAGAACTAAACGCTCCCCAGTCCTGCTGCAGACGGGCCCCGGACAATCACCCCCAGGGCCCCTGATCCGGCAGACGGCTCCGCTGCGGTCACGCTCAGGACACTGGCCTTACACGGCAGCCCGCAGCGGTGAAACTTTAGGGGTTCTGCAGATTCCTAGAACATGAGATTAGTAAAGCAAGTACAAATAAAGATAGCAGAAGGAAGCAGCCTCCGAGCGCTGATTGGAATGAACGGGCCAACCATATAACATATACCTTATATCCGAGGGGTGCCCCCCAGCATCGGCGGGAAGGGGTCTGACCTAAATCCCTTTCACTTCTGATTTTCATGGTTCTGCTCAGATCCCGACCAACATACAATCAGACCCGATTCTTTAAGCTGTATTCACAAGGCGCAGCTAAAAACATTTTCCTTTTTACCATAATTTTGTAAAATTGCTGCAAGACATGGTGGTTTCGCAACAATTTTTCACAATTTGACCGGTTCCACTGCAGCGTGTACACATGAGATGTCCTCTGGCTCGGCTGAGCATGCAAGTGTTGACAAAGGGGACAGCTTATCTCCTCGAGAAAAAAAAAATAAGGATTAGGCAGGCTGAAATCCAACAGCCAAGAGCGATCCCCAAGCCACTGGAGGATTAAAGAGAACGGTCACCTATACAACGTACAAGCCCCTATAGATACAGATGGGGGCTCGGATAGGGCCCTTAAAGGGCCCCTAACCCCAAAATGCAGCAGCGTTATAAGAGGAACGCTCGATATGGGTCACACCTGGGAAGGTTCTCAGCAGATATGGGGCAGGTGGTTTTCTGCACTCATCCCCTTTTAACACCGGAGCACTAGACCGCCGTCCCACCCTGACCCCCCCACTGCACGTCTGCCATGTAACATATGGCGGTCAGCTGATGGGGCGGCGGGTCCGTACTTCTATAGTGCGGCTCGGGGTCATTATGTAACGCACTGTGTAAGCCTGGTGAGCGCACCGCGGGGCGTCGGGTCTGAGAAAACGGGCACGGCCCGCAGAACTGCCTGGAAACGTGGGCACAGCTTTATCGCCAATGTGGCAGAGCGGGTTGGCTCTACTGTCTCTTATTAATAGAGTAAAAATAAAATAAAAATATACAGAGAAAGGGATAGAGAATGTAAAAAAATAAAAAAAACTTATATAAAATAAAAATGAATAAAAAAAATAAAATAAATAAAAACCTCCACCTTTCAAAAAGTGCACATCTCTAGGCACCAAATATTACAGATTTAGCACGAAACAAATGTGTGACAGGAGCTGGCGCCCGTCCAAAACGCAACATAAAACTACCACCCCCATCTGGCGGTTTCTGAGTCTATGTCTGTACTTGAATTTTTTGAAACTGCGGAGACACAGGTGAGACTTAAAGGGGCTCTCTGCGTAACGTAGGACAATGCTAAAGGGGGAGTTTTCTGCTCTGGGCATCAGGGCCCCAAACACCACCCCCAGTCATGAAGGGGTTAAAAGTCACCGCTCAGGTTGAAAAGGACCAGGGAAGTCCTAGAAACTGATCAGTCTACAGCTACTGGGGGGCATGTATGGGAGAGATGAGGGGTGCACCATATAGCCCCCTATATATCACTTCCTTTGACGCTCCCGATCAGTGACACCATCTACACAAACAGGGCGACCCCCCTCAGCGCCTGCACGCCTTGCGTCACCTGCTGCGGCGCAAACAGCGAGACTCCTATACAAATCAGAGCCTCCGAGCAGAGCACAGCATCCAACGTGTCAGCAGAAAGTAACGTGGGATATAGGGATGCGGGGAACACAAGCGGTTTATTATGGGCAGATCCGTGACACTCCCGCCACCAATCAGAGCACGGAATCCATTTGTTACAGTGCATCTACCTACAGCAATATTGTAACCCCCCTATTTATGGAGGGTATGCATACAGACCCGGGGCTGGCAGATACAAAGTATCCCCTTCCCCTCAATGTCTCATCCTACTGTATACAGAGACCTGTGAATACAGAGTCCTGGGGGCTGGAGAGGACCCCTGGTATTATGTAACAAGATATGATGGAATAGAGGATCCCTGCTGCTATGTGGCAGATACAATGTAACAACTTCCCAGAATAGAGATTTTCTATACACATCAGCCACATCCCTACATATATCTACAGAAAGTTCTGCCTACAGTCAGAGGATCTCCATTGTTACAAAGGAAATACACATCCTATAGGCCATACCTGGGACCAGCGGTGGTGAGAGAGGGTCCCGATTATGAAGCCGATACAACGTAACAAGTCCGACCTCAATGTCACATCCTATAGGCCATACCTGGGACCAGCGGTGGTGAGAGAGGGTCCCGATTATGAAGCCGATACAATGTAACAAGTCCGACCTCAATGTCACATCCTACAGATTTGGGACAGGCGGTGGTGAGAGAGGGTCCCCATCATTATGTAGCTGATACAATGTAACAAGTCTCCCCTCAATGTGACATCCTATAGAAGTGGTACAGATGGTGGTGAAAATGGGTCCCCATCATTATGTAGCTGATACAATGTGACACCCGGGCCTATAGTGGTGAGGGCGGCCCCCGTCTTTATACAGCTGATACAATGTAACATCCTGGGATACATACAGACCTGGGAGCGGCGGCGGTGAGAGGATCCCTTCTGGCAGGCGAGGCTGGAAGTGCTGGGACTACTCCTCAGCCGTGTCCAGGGCTCCGCACAGAACCAGTCACAGCTGCCTGCTGCGAGCACATGATGCTGACAGCGCTGGCCGGCTCATGTCACACACTGCATGCACTTCTAAGACTCTTACAGTAACTAATCCCTGCACAAATACGCTTTTCTTCCTCCTCCTCCTCCTCCCAGGGCTGAAGTGTGTGGCTCCAGGTTCTCTGCAGGAATGGATGACTCAGGGGAGATCACACATGCCTTAGTCACACATTAGGTACGCAGCGCAGTCCGGGATAATGCTGCTGGTGCGCCATCTCCATTGTATTGTGTGCGGGAACTCCCATCACCGAGAAAGCACCAGACCTGGAGGGGCGCAGAAGCCCAGAACTAATCGGGAAACCACTCGTACAGACCGCGTAGGACGGGGGACTGCAGTCTATTGCTCCCTGGTATCAGCCACTGGGGAAGGAGGAGCGGCCGCGTGTAGGACGGGGGATTGCAGTCTATTGCTCCCTGGTATCAGCCACCGGGGAAGGAGGAGCGGCCGCGTGTAGGACGGGAGACTGCAGTCTATTGCTCCCTGTTGGGGCGCCTTCACATGCTGCATCGGTTTAGGGGAAAATCAAAGACGGGTGTAAGACTGCCTTTGTAAATAATGCCGCCATCAGCAGTACCTTCCGATATCCCTGATCTATAAACGGTATACACACCTGTGTGACTAATGCCGCCATCAGAAGTACCTTCCGATATCCCCGATCTATAGGCGGTATACACACCTGTGTGACTAATGCCGCCATCAGCAGTACCTTCCGATATCTCCGATCTATAGGCGGTATACACACCTGTGTGACTTATGACACCATCACCAGTACCTTCCGATATCCCCGATCTATAGGCGGTATACACACCTGTGTGACTAATGCCGCCATCAGCAGTACCTTCCGATATCCCCGATCTATAGGCGGTATACACACCTGTGTGACTAATGCCGCCATCACCAGTACCTTCCGATATACCCGATCTATAGGCGGTATACTCACCTGTGTGACTAATGCCGCCATCAGCAGTACCTTCCGATATCCCCGATCTATAGGCGGTATACACACCTGTGTGACTAATGCCGCCGGACCTTCTGATATCCCCGATCTATAGACGGTATACTCACCTGCAGTGTGGGCAGCGCAGGTGCAGAAGTCGCCAATAAACAGGAACCTTGTTATATAATGTGCGGCAGATTCTTCCCGATTACTGATACATATCCGTATACCTCTACCGTCAGCCTCGTGCTAATCGTGCCATTCAGAAACCTTCTGCTGCCATGGTAACAGCTGGGCCGTACGGTGGGGGTTGTAATACAAAAACCCTGCAGACACAATCAAGGTGTAAAGTATTACAATGTGTAACCCACTCCTCCCCAGCAGCGCGCGCCGAAGATTCCCATCCCCCCTACAGAAAGCGTGAGACGCAGGGGCACCCAAGAACCGATCGCTGCGTTATCAGAATACCGGAGGCTTAAGGGGCACGGAGGCGGCGAGACTCGCCCCGAGCGGATCTCAATGGGGGTCATTTACAAAGAGCAGCTTTTTGCGCCTCATTTACGTCGAGGCATTAGGCGCACCCCCAGGAGTTTGTGCCCCATTCACAATTTTGGTAAATTTGCCGGGAGCTTAAGTCCTGGCCCGCCCCTGCCACGGTGTCGAAGGCGGTGCAAAGCGTCCGTGCTACAAAATATTGTCAAAGAGCTGCAAAAAAGGGGGTCATGCAACATTTTTATGCCAAAAAGTGGCGTAAAAAATGTTCGTAAAGGACCCCCAAAAGTCACTGCTACTTCCACACCACGCAAATCCCTTCGGCCACCAGGAGACACCACAGCACCTGTCCACCTCCCGAGGCCATGTGATCATATCACGTGACCACGGGGTGAGGACACCCGACTGTCCTCGCGCACCCACATTTATGCTCAGGGCGCACGGAAAACATGGAGCCCGTTAGGGATTAGAATTGACTACGCCCCGAAGAGGCGTCTTAAACCAGGCTCCGTCCCCTTTAAGAAAGCGTCCTCTTCCTTAAAGGGCCGTACATGCTGTAGAGCCAAACATTGTTTAACATTATACGGTTTTCCATCTTTGTGTCGCAGTTTAGCACCGTTTTCAAGATCTCCGCTTGCTGTGACTGAAAGCAGCCTTACATACATCAAAAAAATAAAATAAAACCCACCCTAGTCATTTCCAGGACAGAATCCCCCCCTCTCAGCAAGCTCAGTGGCTCTTGGCTCATGGACGGGGGTCTCAGGACCCTCGTCTTTTAGAGCAACCAGTAGCTGCAAAGAGTTGCTTGCTCTGGAGGACTGAATAAATAGATTTGAATAGGAAATTGTGTAGTACTTCATTTCTCCTGTGGGGGCGCTGCAGAGAAACTGCGCACTCATGGCAAGGATGCCTCCTATACTACATCCTGTCGGTGGAATATCCTGTGATCAGCCTTCTAATAAAAAGTGACTGTGAAAAGTGGACACCCCCTTTAAGAGGGAAGCACTGACCCCCCCCTAAAAAAAAAAAAAAAACCTTCACACAGGACAAACAAGGGCGAGTTACATAACTGAAGGAGTCAGGAGGGAAGTCTCTATGTGCACAGGGAACACGGGACTAGGTTCAGCAAAGACTTCACTAGAGAAATCATCCCGCAGCCTTCGGTGACAACAGTTTCTCCGTCGCCATGGCAGCAGTAACCTTGTTTTGATTTAGGTAAAGTCGAGGCTACTTGGTATCAAGTTTCAGAAGTTACATGAAGAAAACACAGGGCCACATTACTCAAAGGGACAGGAACAAACTCTTAAAGGGGTGGTCCCGCAATATAAAAACATGGCTGCTTTCTTTGGAAAGAGAAGCGATTGGCGCCGAGCTGTAATACGAACACAACCTGTGGACAGGTATGGCGCCATTTTGGGGAGACAGGCGATTAAAGGGGTTGTCTCCCCTCACACATTGGTGGCAGATCACTAAGATGGGGTTGGTTGGGTCCCGCTCCTATCTGCAGAACGCGTGGCGTCTTCTCCATTCACTGCTATGGGAGTCTTAGAAATAGCCGGCCAGGGCTCAGCTCAGAAGTCCTGTTGAGGGTGGCTGCGCATGCGCAGTGTGTCCTCTGTTCACTTTGATCTGGAGATGGGAGCAGGTCCCCGCGCCTATCTGACCTTGATAGCATACCCTAGCGGTAAGTCAGCAATGGCTAAAATGGGAGGACCCCTTTAAGCCATAATTCCCTTTTTGGTCATCCCCCAAGGGAAGGACCCCGACCGATCAGTTATAATTTGTGGCGTTCCCCTACAATGCCACTACAGGCTAGAGGTGGCGGGCCCTGCTGTGTAAAACATACCCTCCACCCGGGCTGCAAGGCTCCTACTGTATTGGGTTTACAGCTCCCCTGCAGACCTATGTGTCTCCATAGTGACAGACTACAGACAACAGGTTAAGGCTATATGCACACAACAGTTGTTTTTTGCTGTCCGCAAATCGGGATCAGCAAAAAAAACTGATCAGTTTTTGGTCCATCAGTTTTTTTTGGAGGATTCCTTTGTTTTCACAGATCCCCTGTAATAAATGCCTATCCTCGTCCGCAAATGAGAAAAAAGTAGGACATGCACTACTTTTTTTGCTGAAGGGAAACACGGACAACGGACGTGGAACACACACGGATGAACGGTCAGCATTTTTTTGCTGACCCATTGAAATGAATGGGTTCCTGTCCTATCCGCAAAAAAAACTGAAACGGAAGCCGAGAAAAACAACTGTCGTGTGCATATAGCCTAAATCATTACCAATTCTCCATCTCTCTGGAGGGGTCTGGGTCATGACCCCATCGCCGGCCATACACACGAGATACAGACCCGCCAGCTACCTCCACTGCCCCCCCACAGATGAGCCCCACTTGGCGGACCCTGTATAAGGACTGCGAGGAGGTGGGAGTAAGCCGCTGTCAGCCGTGTTTCCATAAGAACAGAAGGATCAGGCATGCTGAAATCCAACAGCCCAATCCTTACCGTTAGGGATAGAAATGAGGGCAGCCCGCACATATTAGATAATCCGCCAGCCTGACTTCGGATGAGGCCCCTCGTAAAGATGGCAGCTACCGTCTGCAGAGTGTCTCGGCTCACGCAGGAGCGTCTGCTTGTGCTCCGGCCAAATATAGGCTCAGCCACCCACCCACCCAGCGCTGGCACGTCCCGTGTAACCTGAGCTCACATCACACGTACACCAG
This sequence comes from Bufotes viridis, assembly GCA_033119425.1. Lineage (NCBI taxonomy): Eukaryota > Metazoa > Chordata > Amphibia > Anura > Bufonidae > Bufotes > Bufotes viridis. The sequence goes on along the minus strand of CM065593.1, from coordinate 21,412,886 downwards.
GTTACATGGGACTGACCTGCGTCTTCTCCAGGAGGAGGCTTCAGTTTTTACCTTATATGCTCCGTCTGCAGCGCCCAAGGTACGCCCCCCATTTCCCCCCCCCCAGATCTCTCCCTCATCCGCAGCACAACTGGACCTAGAAGACACCGAAATAAACTCGACTGTAGAACAAAGACATCAATCCCCAGGAAATCCCGCGATGAGGATCCCGCAGGAGCCATCAACGCTCCACAACTGCCGCCAAGAGCAGAAAGTGACCTGGAAATGCAACTTCCTGCTACCTGCCCTCGGACGGGCCGCTTCCGCCTTACTGATGTCTAACAGATGTCTGTTTTCCCAAAACGGGACAGCCGGCGCAGTGCTCTTAAAGGGGTTGTCCAGGACTTACTTTCCGAGGACCTATCCTCGGGAGAAGTCGTCAATTCCAGATTGGTGGGGGGGTCCGACAAACAGCACCCTCGCTGATCCTGGGGGGCAGGGTGTATCTGAGGGCCCGTTCTTGGCAGACGTGGTGTGGGCCGGGGCTGTGGCCTCTTCATACTATACCAAGCACAGCACCGGACATGGTATAGTGGCAGTGCTTGGTACTGCAGCTCAGGCACTTTTACTGAAAATAGTGAATCCTAACTTAAAAGGAGCATCTGTGGGCAGCATCAACCCTATTAATCCAGGCATGTTTATGATTAAAACGATACCGGAATAGTTGTTGCTGAGAAGAAAAAAAAACAAAAAAAAAAACGTATTCTTTATGCAAATGAAGGCTTCAATGCACTGAGGGGGCGGGGCCAGCACTGGAAAACGGAGGAGCGCTCAGCACTGAAAAGCTAGATGTATAGTCCATACGAGGCCGACCCGTCATGGAGGCTGCTGGATAAAACCTATAGTCAGAGAGCTCCCTCTAGTGGTGACTGTAGATAGCACCATTTTTATAATTTACCTTGAAGGATAAAGATCTGTAGCTCTGCAAAAAATAAAATAAAAAAGCTCAGACCCCTGCGACGATATAAGAACAAGAACCAATCAGTGTTCAGATATGGACAGTGTATTAAGGGGCTCATCCACCAGATCCTAAGATGTCTGCGAATATTAGCCAGGTGGTGTGGGTGTACAGGGGATCTGGATTGGACAGCGCAGGCGCTTGTGCTATATTAGGCAGATAATCCGCCGTTTTCACGGTGCGTACAGTACAGCCCGCAACTCAGAAAGCAGAGGCCGCCAGATGTGCAGTGACCGCACCGCGAGTGGCCTTACAGTGAACAGTCTACTGGCTCCGTAACGGGGCCCCCCCCCCCCCCGCCAGGGCCTTGGCCATACTCCACCACCCAACCTGTCACGTCCGTGAAAGCCGATCACCCTGGAGTCTGAATCGCTAATTTTTGCCATCTTAAAGGGGCTGTCCAGAATTTTAAAAACATGGCTGCGTTCTATATTAACAGTGCCACCTCTGTCCAGAGGCCGTGTGTGGTATTGCAGCTTAATTCACTTCAGTGGAGTGAACACGACTTCTGGGATGATGGGGAGCGGTTTCTGGTAGGAAGCAGCCATTTTTTTCCCCTAATCCTGTGCAGAAAAGGAATGGAAATATGAACGTTTCCTTTCACAGACATCAAGCAGAGATCTTGAAAACGGCGAGAAAGTAAGACAAAATGTTTTAGAGTATTAGTTGGGGAGGTTTTCAGTCTGCTTTAGTCAGGAGTCCTATGTCTGCATGGGAATAACAAACACCAATCACCATGTGTGCCAAGAACGGGCCCTCAGATACACTCTGGCCCCCGGGGGCCACTAGTGGCATCTGCAGTAAACACGACGCGTCAGCACGAGAAACAGACCTAAGCAAATAAGATCACAAGACGTTAAAGCTCAGTTTAAGAGAGCGCTCTGCTGTCAACAAAAAGGGGCACCCTGCTGTCCTGAACGCTAAACATCAGTAGCAGGGTCTCCTCTCCCCCCCCCCCCCCCCCAAAGGAGACACGACGCTTTGCACGGTTCACATTAAGATGATGCATAGATCAGGACCAAGATCGTCTGCTGGTTGACAGATGAGGGTCTTCAGTGGGGGAACCCTTGTATTAACTAACCCTATAAGGTGGACCCCAAAGGGCGGCTTCTACTGATCGGATATAAAACACGCCCGTATTACTGCCGTGTGACTGACCTAAGTCGGAGGAGAACACACGGCTCTTTCCGGTTTGTTACAATGTATCAGTGCAGGTAGAATGGATCTGTGCAGAGGATTCTTTAGCCTAGATACAATGTAAAGAATAATAAACTACCAGTGTGTACGGCTCTTCCACCTCAGCACTGCCATTCACTGACAGCAAGCAGACATATTACAAAACCGCAAGACCATTCGGGCTACAGTCAAGTCTCTTTTTCTATGGAAAGAAACGATGTAAAGCAGATCCGGTACAGACCAATGGGACACATTGGAGACGGCGTCTATTTGCACAGATTTGAATACTTTTGCATACTTCTAAAGAAATGGAGCAGAAAAACAAACAAAAATAAAACAAAAACACCCTAAAATTTAGCAGAGTATGGAGTGACCAGAGCGATCCTATAAACCCTTCCCTCCTCTATATACACAGCGCAGGGTTCTTGCACCTTCCTTTATTTCCAGTGCACGTGTGCGACCAGGGTGAGGTCATGAGGTCATGCGAGGACAGGGGGAAGCGGATGATAAGGAAGACGGGGGGAGCGGATGAAGAGGAGGATGAGGAGGACAGGGGGGCGGATGAAGAGGAGGAGGAGGACGACAGGGGGAGCGGATGATGAGGGCGACAGGGGAGCGGATGATGAGAGGAGGAGGACAACAGGGGAGCGGATGATGAGGAGGAGGACAGGGGGAGCGGATGATGAGGAGGACAACAGGGGGAGCGGATGAGGAGGAGGACAACAGGGGAGCGGATGAGGAGGAGGACAAGGGGAGCGGATGAGAGGAGGAGGAGGACGACAGGGAGCGGATGATGAGGAGGCGAGCTGACAGGGGAGCGGATGATGAGGAGGAGGGAGGACGACAGGGGAGCGGATGATGAGGAGGAGGAGGACGACAGGGAGCGGATGATGAGGAGAGGAAGGAGGACGACAGGGGAGCGGATGATGAGGAGGAGGAGGACGACAGGGGAGCGGATGATGAGGAGGACGAGGACAGAGGGGAGCGGATGATGAGGAGGAGGAGGACGACAGGGGAGCGGATGATGAGGAGGAGGAGGACGACAGGGGAGCGGATGATGAGGAGGAGGACAGGGGGAGCGGATGATGAGGAGGACGACGACAGGGGGAGCGGATGATGAGGAGGAGGAGGACGACAGGGGGAGCGGATGATGAGGAGGAGGAGGACGACAGGGGAGCGGATGATGATGAGGAGGAGGACGACAGGGGAGCGGATGATGATGAGGAGGAGGACGACAGGGGAGCGGATGATGATGAGGAGGAGGACGACAGGGGAGCGGATGATGATGATGAGAGGAGGACAGGGGAGCGGATGATGATGAGTGAGGAGGACAGGGGAGCGGATGATGATGAGGACAGGGGGAGCGGATGATGAGGAGGAGGAGGACAGGGGGAGCGGATGATGATGAGGAGGAGGACAGGGGGAGCGGATGATGATGAGGAGGAGGACAGGGGGAGCGGATGATGATGATGAGGAGGACAGGGGGAGCGGATGATGATGAGGAGGAGGACAGGGGGAGCGGATGATGATGAGGAGGAGGAGCAGGGGAGCGGATGATGAGGAGGAGGAGGACAGGGGAGCGGATGATGATGAGGAGGAGGACAGGAGGAGCGGATGATGATGAGGAGGAGGACAGGGGGAGCGGATGATGATGAGGAGGAGGACAGAGGAGCGTGATGATGAGGAGGAGGACAGGGGGAGCGGATGATGATGAGGAGGAGGACAGGGGGAGCGGATGATGATGAGGAGGAGGACAGGGGGAGCGGATGATGATGATGAGGAGGACAGGGGGAGAGGATGATGAGGAGGACGACAGGGGGAGCGGATGATGAGGAGAACGACGACAGGGGGAGCGGATGATGAGGAGAACGACGACAGGGGGAGCAGATGATGATGAGGAGGAGGAGGAGGACAGGGGGAGCGGATGATGAGGAGGAGGACAGGGGGAGCAGATGAATAGGATCTTTACCAGGTTGCTCAGATTTTGGATCTCCATTTGGAAACAAATTGAACGGCGGCTATCGTTATGCCTTCCACCAGCCGCTGATCTCCGGTATTTTATAACGACACACCAAATCTCTGACCTCGAAATGTAAGCACAGGCAATACCGCCGGGACAACTAACGGAGTGAAGGAAGTCAGACTACGAGTTATACAGGAGCACAGAGGATTTCAGATGAGGAGTGGGCTAATCTTGTGTGGTCACAAAGTGATTTTATGGCACAGATTTCACAGAGTTTTTCCAAGGGGAAATCTACGCCCAAAAATATTACAATAAGTTTCCCATTATTTTTTTTATTGGAAATGGCGCCATTTTTTTCTTCACGTGGCACATTCTTCTCTGCTTGCGGAATTGAATTCCATTTTAAGGGGAAAAAAAATTGATATGTTCATTCTTGACCTGGAAACTGCATTAAAAGTGGTTTTCCTTCTCCTCCAGATAGGTCATTAGTGTCTGACTGATAGGGGTCCGACACACGGGACCCCCGCCAATCAGCTGTTTAAGGAGGCCGTGGCCTTTTCACGGCTTTGCCTTGGCAATGTGACATCACGTTCATCGGTCACGTGGCTTAGGTACCCCTTCTATGGGGCTGAGCGCAATACCAAGTACAGCCACTATACGATGGACGGCGCTGTGCTTGGTGAGCTGTTGAGAGTCCGCAGCAGCTGATCGGCGGGGGTCCTGGGACCCCCCCACCGATCAGGTAATGATGACCTATACAGAGGGTAGGTCATCTGTATAAAAGTCTGGGAAAACCGTTTTTAATGGGACTAACCCAAGGGTGAATTTTGCGACAAGGCAAACTGAGGGTTTTAACACCAAAAGTACGTGCCATATGAACATGTAGTAAGTAGCAGGGTGCTCAGCAGCACAGAGTATTTCAGCAGTCTGTGGTGATGTCAGCGAGGACAGTAACATGATACGAGAAGGAGAAGGTAGGCAAGGAGGAGGAAATTATTTTAAAGGGGTTTTCAGGGACTTCATTAAGGATGAGGCTGGGTCACCGACGCCACATCAGAGGGCTTGCTGGGAGTAGTAGTTCAGCGACAGCTGGGGAGCACAATGTATTAGCGGATTTTCTGGAACACGAGACCCCACACGATATCCGGATGACATCACGGTGATCCGCTGGACTGAACACCTGGGAATCATTACCGGCCAGCTGGAAAACACTGGGCTATTATGTGACCCTCCGTGTCCAGAACCCCCCCCACTGACCCCAGTAACTGGGTCACTGTTCACAAGGTATACTGTGGCGGTTTTATCATCGCCCGAGGCCTTGGTGCCTGAGGAAACAAGCTCTGAACCTTTTGTGACTCCAATATTGCAACGAGGCTGGAGTCGCTGATCATAGCTGTTCCCTCATGGAGCAGAGCTGCGGTATAAAGCATGGGCAGGAGACGGGGCAGCAGCCTGAGCCCGGAGGAGGATTATAGATTACATTCGGCTCCAACGGATAATGTAGGGAAGCGGGAGTCACTGATCATAGTAATAACAAGACATCTTCTTAAAGGGGGTTACCCAATGATAGAAATTCCCTTTTAGCACAGAGCCGCCACGGGAAGCAGGGGCCTGGTGGGCATCTCCCTCGCAGCGGCTGCTGTAGTATTACATGGACGGCCTGCTCTCCATTCTGATTCGGAGGTTGGTCCTGGGAGGGACACCCCCCACCCCCTGATGTCCGTAGCCCTGAAAAGAACACATGGACGGCGGCGTTTTCATAAAGCTGCTAGTTAGTGTTCGGAGCTTGGTGCCATCCTAAGACTGGACAGCATGGTGGGCGCCACCGGACCCCTCCCTGCAGGGGAATGGGAGACGATAAGACATTGGCACCGCAGGTGGTAAATCGGGACGGCTGAATATGGGACAAGTGACGGTTACGACATCGGATGGCGCCTCGGTGCTGCAGCCAATTAGGTCAATCCACGGCGGGGGGAATAAAGGCTTGTCCTGTGCGATGGACTCAGGTAATAGACACCGGGCCACGAAGATAACAGGACCGACGCCTAAATCTGGGGCAGCGACAATAAGGCGCCAGTGACCCAAAAAGCAATGTCTCCAGGCCTGACAATAAGCCGCCTTTGACTATGTTTTCTGTTATCAGCCGGGCTAGAAAAGGGAGGGGGCTCTTCTGACATCTGATGGGGGGCGAGGATCCAGAACATGGTCGCCTGTCAGGTGCCCGCTACCCCTCCTAACCCTGAAGCCAGTCTTATTTCTCTACTGCTCTCTGTTGGCTGAAGGACAGGTGAATGCGGTCATCAGAATACCGGAGAGACGCTGTACGACCCCCATCATATCAGCATCTGATGGGGGTAGGGGGTCACAGGACGCAGACCCCCCTCTAATAACTCTGACAGGAGTGGGAGAGCAAAGCATAAAGGGTTTGTTCCTATTTATTAAAAAAAAAAAAAAAAAAAAAAGGCCTGCTTTCTTCTGGAAACAGCGCCACTCCTGACCACAGGTCGTGTCTGGTATTGCGGCTTCGCTCCAATGAAGTGAGTGGAGCTGAGCTGTGTTACCGCCTGCGGGTTAAAGTCTTGCACTTTTTTGGGGGTGAAGAAAGCAGCTATGTTTTCTAATCCTTGGCAACCCCTTTAAGGATCCTTACACACATTAATTCTGTCTGTCAGAATAACCGCAAGTTTTTTTTTTCTGGCAGTCAAAAAATTCCTAAATACTTAAAAAAAAAAAAAAAAAAGTCCAACAGTGGCCCAGATTTACTAATTTGCCTGCACCTAGGACCTGTTAAAGTGGTGCGAATTGCCTAAACTAGGGTTTCTACACCTTTCTGTTTTTCCATCTGAAATGTTTAAACATTGTTTTCTGAGCAGTAAGTCGCTGTTCACACCGCACCATCTGCTGTCCAGAAATCACTTAACGTGCTGCAGCAGAGATCATGTCACCCGATGAAAATGAACAAGGACAAGGATAAGACAGTTCTATAGAGGTGCGGACGTTTCGTTCCGCAAAACGCGGAACCCACACAACAGGTATCCGTGTTTTGTGGATCTGCAATTTGCAGACTGCAAAACAGGTGACGGTTGTGTGCATAAGCGCTAAAGCTACATTCACACGATGACAGTCTATGGGTTATTGACATGGCTGCTTTTGGACGGACTGCGAATAACAGCAGTCCAAACGTTTTCATGGATAGATAGCGCCCATACAATTGAAGCCTAAAAACAAACAGAAAAAAAAACACAACAGAAACAAAAAACAGTACAGTACAGTTTCCACATGCTGCACTGGAAACGTGAGACAGACAAAAAAAAAAGAAAAGGCATTTTAACGCCCCCCCCCCCCGCACACAAAATATAGCAAATGCTGCGAAAGGTGCAAAAGTGCAAGTAAACATCAGCAAAAACCTGTCTGGCTGGTCTTCCTGAGAAGCCGTTTACCACAAACTATAAACAGGAAAACCAAATCTAAAACTAATAATAACATAATGATACAAACGCCACTAATCACAGACAATACTAGCGATAATGTAACAAGCATGAACTATGATAATACAACATACCCGCCAGGCTGACAGACCCAGGACCCTCGCAGATTTTCACTTCTGGCAGCTACACAGCAGGATTTTGTACAAATCCCAACTTCCAGCCCAAAAAAAAGCCTCCAGACGGGCCTCAGTCCTGTGCGTAACAGCAGTACCAGCAATAATACCGCCAGAGCTTTACCCTGAGCCCATTCTACCACCCGACATAATGACCTGCACACACCTGCGCTGAAGCCTTCGGCTGCCGGCTGAGCCATGCCGGAGCCCTGCACCTCCAGTCACTGTGGTGTAGCAGATGTGGGCTGCGCGGCGTGCTGGGCGGCGTGCTGGGCGCCCCCTATCCCTGGGATTCCCCTCCTATCAGCAGCTGGGAACTGTCAAGCGTTTTGCTAACGTCAAAAGCTTTTTCCTGCCTTGGAAGGAGAGCGATCAGGAAAGAAAGAAAAAAGTGCGGCTGTGAGAAACCTGCGGCACGACAAACACAGCGCGGCGCGCCGGGCAAAGGGACCGCCGCACATTCAGGGATTTGGATGCAGATTTTGAAGCATAAATCAAGAGTGCATCATAAAAGGAGTGAACGTATAAGGGACAGAGAGGACATTTTTTTTTTCTTTTTTAAATCCAAAAACTGCTTCAAAGAACCCGAACGTGTGGCTACAGCCTTATGGTGGCCGGCAGGGATCAGCGGCGCCCAGGACGCCGATTATATAGCAAGAGGTCCGGGGATTCAACCTGCAGGAGAACGGACTGAACTGGATGGACAGAGGTCTCTTTTCCAGCCTAAAGCCTCATTCACACGTCAGGGTTCCACATTCGCGGGCTGGGCGCGTCCCCCATTCGCGGGCTGGGCGCGTCCCCCCCCATTCGCGGGCTGGGCGCGTCCCCCATTCGCGGGCTGGGCGCGTCCCCCCCCATTCGCGGGCTGGGCGCGTCCCCCATTCGCGGGCTGGGCGCGTCCCCACATTCGCGGGCTGGGCGCGTCCCACCATTCGCGGGCTGGCGCGCCCCCACCATCGCGGGCTGGGCGCGTCCCCACATTCGCGGGCTGGGCGCGTCCCACCCATTCGCGGGCTGGGCGCGTCCCCCACATTCGCGGGCTGGGCGCGTCCCCCACATTCGCGGGCTGGGCGCGTCCCCCACATTCGCGGGCTGGGCGCGTCCCCCACATTCGCGGGCTGGGCGCGTCCCCCACATTCGCGGGCTGGGCGCGTCCCCCACATTCGCGGGCTGGGCGCGTCCCACACATTCGCGGGCTGGGCGCGTCCCCACATTCCGCGGGCTGGCGCGTCCCCACATTCGCGGGCTGGGCGCGTCCCCACATTCGCGGCTGGGCGCGTCCACATTCGCGGGCTGGCGCGTCCCCACATTCGCGGGCTGGGCGCGTCCCACACATTCGCGGGCTGGGCGCGTCCCACACATTCGCGGGCTGGGCGCGTCCCCACATTCGCGGGCTGGGCGCGTCCCACACATTCGCGGGCTGGGCGCGTCCCACACATTCGCGGGCTGGGCGCGTTCCACACATTCGCGGGCTGGGCGCGTCCCACACATTCGCGGGCTGCGGCGAGTTCCACACATTCGCGGCTGGGCGCGTTCCCCACGGACAGCAGACGACACCATTCATTTTAAAGTGTGTATTCACAAACCAGTTTTTACCACAGTCCGTGTTTTTAGCACGGATGCATGCTCTAATTTATCCGGATCCATCATGCCCATTATAGTCTATGGGTCTGTGAAAACCACGTATGCAACGCGGATGCATTCCTTGTTTCACGGATCATTAGGGAGAGATACCTTGCAAATTATTTTTCAGCTGCACGGTGTCCGTGAAACACGGATGACACACGGACAGCAAAAAGCGGACACACCGACCCAACACGGATCCATCACTGACCACCTTTTCACAGATTTAAGCACGGAGACGGACGCGTGAATAAGGCTTTACAATCTACGTATGTTACTAAGATTCCAGTAAAGTAACTCAACACATAAATGGAATGATGCAGCAGAGCTGAACGTGCTCCTCGGAGATGCATCATGAGAACTCTCTCAAGACAAAGCGGCAGGGTTCACTTTAGCTGCAAAACCAGCGATATAAATCTTATCATCAAAATGCAAATCTGCTGCGTCTCACAGATCTGGCCAGTCATCACAGAGGCAGCAGGCAAGGGTTAAACTCGACGAGCTAAATGACAAACACAAAGCTGCTTCTGACAGACCCCGCTCGGCATCAGCCCCTGGTAAAAGCAAGCCATAGTGGTGCTCAACGACAAACTCCGCTCACTGACCATGCATAGACCAAGACATCTGGATGCAGATATGTAGCAGAGCCGACTGTCGCACACAGGACTAGTTACACAGCTTTCCCCCGGCTCTCTCCTCCTGCTATCTAATGCAACCACAAGGTTGTTTCAATGGGGCACAAGCCATGCCAGTCCCAATCCCTACGCCCACGAGCAGTAGGGAGACAACTTAAAAATGCATCAGATAAGTTGGCAGCACGAGGGGTTGGCTACAGGAAGCTATAGATGGCCTTTGTGTCAGTTTTCACTACAGCTCTTGCATTCAGTTCAAGAACCAGGAGGATCTTTTTTTTTGGAGCAGAGCGAGGGACTCCAGGCATTTCCTGCTGTTCTCCATCTCTGTCTGGGTTTAATTAGTGATGTCAATGCCGCCACCCCCCCAAAAAAATAAATAAAAAAAATAAAAAACCAGGGAGGGGGTCCACAGAGGAGTCCAGCTCTCTACAGCTGCTCTGTGTTACCGCTATCATGTGCCGTATAACGTACACAGCGCAGATGCTTACTGGCAATGACGATCGTCCCCGCCATATGGGGTCAGGTGGAGTGTGACCAGCGCACTCGGGGAGGTGCATCCCGCTATCGGTCCACGTACCCGAGCACACACCAGATGGCGCCTGTACTGAGCCATATCCACAGCCCCATAGCACCGGCTGCGTCTGACAGCAGCCTGTATTCTGCGGACAGGGACAATTGCGGAAGCAGAGTTTTCTGAGAACACCGAATAGGAGAACAAGTCCATCAACATCATCTGACTTTTAATTCTTCACCTTTTTCAAGATCTGTGCTTGCAGTCAGTGAACAGGAAAACGTTTGCAGAGGCAGAATACTTCTCACGGCTGTGGGTTTGCTACAGTGTGGACAACCTTCTGAGCTTAAAGTGGTTGTCTCACATCACCATTTTTGGTGCCATAACGGCCTCCTTTAAATCCAGGGATGCAGGTATCAACATGCATGCCGAGCCCACTCTATACTTCTCAGGACAGGTCATCAGTGTCTAATCTGTGGGGGTCTGACACCTGGGACTACCGATCAGCTGTTTGAGAAGGCACTGGTGCTCGCCATAGCGTCACTGCCTTCTCGCTGCTTTCCCTAGGCCAGTGACGTGGCCTAGGAGCGGCTCAGCCTCATTGAAGTGAATGGCGCTGAGCTGAGATACCAAGTACATCCGCTATACAATGTACGGCGCTGTGCTTGGTGAGCTGCGGGATGGTGAGCTGCACCCACAGGAGCACCGCTACCTTCTCAAACAGCTGATCAGCGAGGGTCCCGAGTGTCGGACCCCCACCAATCTGATATTGATAACCTACCCAGAGGACAGGTCATCAGTCGTAAAATCTCAGAAAACCCTTTTAACAGTCTGTTCTCTGGCTTCATCCCCCCCCCCCACACACACACACACTGATACATTGTAGCAAACGATCAGAAGACATATGTGTTGTTGATATCTTTAACCAACAGGATGGTCCACTCTAGATACATTGTAACAAACCCTCTGCTCATCAAGGCAAGCTTACAGATCAGCTGTGATCGCCCAGGATGCTTGATCCGGCCAGGGGACGTGTGGTATTACACTGCGCTCAGCGACCTGGGCGGTTGACCACGCAATACACTCATTTTACCGCAAATTACAGCTGTTGGGCAGTTAGCGCAGGAGAAGCTCATTGCAAAACTGCATGGCAAAAACCCTTGGGGCCCATTCACATGGCCGTCAATGGGGCCGCAAAAGATGCGGACAGCAGACCATGTGCTGCACGCGCCCGTAGTTCCGTTGCGCGCCCCCTGCAAAAAAAAGATTGCGGACGAGAATAGGCATTTTCTACGATAGTGCTGGCCATGTGCGGTCCGCTCATTGTGGAATCCGCAACAGAGAGAAAATGCCGCGGATTTTCAGTCCAGAAATTATGCTGCTATTAGCAAATCTCAGTGCGGAATTTAAATCCTGAGTATGCCGATTCTTCTGGCAGATTTCACTATTAAAGTCCCTGGCAAAATCTGCAGGGAACATTTTACGCCTTTGCTACAGATTTGCTGCGGAATTAGTGGCAAAATCTGCCGCCTTCATAGCCGGAGCGTGCCCCTGACTCCCAGCAGCCGCCATGTCAGCGCAGGAACGCATTAATTCAAAACCTCCACAGAGAGTCATTGTGGAGCTCGACAAGAATGTGAGGAGAAGGTTTTAATCAGAGGAGGACCACCCTGCAGCACTCGCTGGCCGGGGATCAGGAAGGGGAGCACATGGACGTCCTTCCGGCACATGTACATACTAGAGGAGGAGGGAGGAATACTGCCGCACTGGAAATCATTGCCTAAAATGCTCTGTGTGCGACTGACGCAGGAAGGGCTCGGGGTGTCGCTTACATTCTACACAGAAAAATTAGAAATGTCTACACTGTTCACACCTGTGCATTGAACTTTTTAAATTGTTTCTTTGATTTCTAAATGCAAAACAAAGCAACTTTCCAAATAATCTGCATTAAAAATTCCCTGTCATTTTGTTTTTGCAGAGCGCATGCGAGTCCTTCACCTAGCTGCTGACGATGCAGATTCCGACATAAATCCTTTAAAGCTCTGCTCCAGTTTCTGACGGCTCTATCTACTCTCCTCCTTCCTTCTCTCACAGTGTTAGGCTTGACGCACACGACCATCATTTTTTTCCCCTCAGTTTTTGCAGGTCGGAATGCGGACCCATTCGCTTCAATGGGTCATGTGATATGTCCATTCCACCGCACCCTTAAAAAAAAAAAAAATAGAATATGTCTTATTCTTGTCCCTATTACGGACAGTCCTCTAGAGGGCTGGACATGGTCGGTATCCGTGTTTTGACGATCCGCAATTTGCAGACCATAAAATGGCTAGAGCAGAGTGCATGAGCCCTTAGAGACTGCAGTAGGGAGGTTGAGGAGGTTGCACATGGAAAATCACAGTGTGGAAAGGGGCGAAAGCATCTAAAGAGGGCAGATCACATAGGGAGCAGACATGGAAGAAGGCACACACAAGGCAGTTTGCATGGGGAAGATAGCAGCATCCTGGACACACAGATCTGGCGTGTATTATATACGAGAATTCTGAATGATTTTCACATCATGGAGCACAGGACACTTCTCCAGGACTCACTTTCACCCCTTAATGAGTAATATACTGCGTGTAAGTTGTCAAAAGGAGTGGAAGAAGGGAAGCGACAACTACACGGAGCACATTTCTGGGTTCAAACAGTTGTCAGTTACTACATCAGAACTAACATAATATGGCCCTCTCTGGGAAAAATAGATTTTTCTAGGTAGTCTCACATGCAGGCTAAGGTGGTCAAAGACTGCAGAGTAGTGCTGCCTGCATCGCAGCTAATGAGAGTGAACGAGAGGAGGGGGTTGCATTTTGCTCCCCATGGACAGAACAGCCGAGATGGTGGGCAATTTGACAAAATGAAAAACCATGCTTCTCTCAGTCCAATAATGTGCCCCTTTATTTAAGTCTGTCAACTGGGCAAATGTCATTGTACAGGCATGTCTAGCAATCAATGATCTCTCACCAAGAGGTACACTACCCAAAAGTAGCCTCTGAGAGCCTTTTTTATACAGCAGCAGGAAACCCACGGAAGAAGTTTCTGTCAGTGTCTCCACATGCACTACTTTTCAGCGGTGCGGACACCATTCAAGTGAATGGGCTCGCGATCCGCATTTGGCGGCCCTATGGACGGGGCCCGTGCATTGCTGACTGCAATTTGCCCGGCCGGTTCGTGTGCATGAGGCCTAAATGATAAAATGTCTGATCACTGGGACCTACAGTGAGCACAAAAACAAATGTCACAGAGTAGCGCATGCGCAGTCACCTCTCCATTCACATCTATGGGACTGCTAAGCACGGTGCTATCTCCAGCAGAAGTGAACAGAGCTTCGGCCACCCATGCGCAACGCTGCTCCACTCTCATGTGGGACTCCATGATTTCATTTTCCTCATTGACTATCCAAAATACAAAAAAATTAGAACGGCAAGAAAAATATCCTCTATTATGTTAACCTTCTCATGCCCTGATGTTAATGTGGTATCAGTGGTTTCATATAAAAATGTAATATCCATGTGATAATAAATGTCTGGTGCACGAGAGGCCCCCGAGTGCCCATGGGGCTCCCTTTTACATCACTGACGGATAAGGCCACACAGGGGTCATGGGAGACGGCCGCGCTTTGATGATCCCCGTGCCCTGCTCCGTACCCACAACCGGATTTTCAGCAGAATAAAAATCAGAATAATCTGGCTCAAAAAAAAGAGAAACAAAAATAATTAGATTTGCATAAACACCACGCAGCGTTTTATTCTTAGCCAAAGCAAATCCTCGGAAACACAATGTTCCAGAGTTACTGCGAATTGATGCATTAGCAGCGTGACGTGAAAAGGTGCAAGAGCCTGTAACACCCTCCCGAAATATCTCACCAGGGTACGGGAGCAACAGAAGTCATCTGCCTGACAGCGCTACACAAGGGTCAGGAGGCGAAATAACGACACCCTTCTGAAACACTCTGTGCTTCTGGGAATGTCTCCTCTCTCTAGGTAGGAAAGAGATCGGCCTGGAAAACACATTCTGTGCGTCTGCTGCCTCAGCAGGGACAAGCACGGCTTCCCCGACACAAACTATCACAGTAATGTACGATCCAGTCAGCTCGGATCTGATCACGGAGCTACTGCAGGGCACATCATCATGCGGGTCCAGTACAACAGAGCCGCGGTCAGATCAAGACCGACTGGACCATAAATTACTGTCATACCGTCACTTAGGGTCAGGAAAGTCGAGGTCGGCTCCAGAGACGCGGCTGGCACACGGACAGTTTATTCTGTGCTGCTGGGGACCCTGCTCCATCCACAAGACCAGCACACTCCTCTCCTGAAATCCTCTGTGCTGCTAGGAGCACCCTGCTCCTTCCACTATGTAACTCTCAGCCTGTGACCCCTACAAGATCAGCGCACTCCTCTCCTGAAATCCTCTGTGCTGCTGGGAGCACCCTGCTCCTTCCACTATGTAACTCTCAGCCTGTGTCCTCCCACAACACCAGCACACTCCTCTCCTGAAATCCTCTGTTCTGCTGTGGACCCTGCTCCTTCCTCTATGTAACTCTCAGCCTGTGACCTCCACAGGATCAGCACACTCCTCTCCTGAAATCCTCTGTGCTGCTGGGAGCACCCTGCTCCTTCCACTATGTAACTCTCAGTCTGTGTCCTCCCACAAGACCAGCACACTCCTCTCCTGAAATCCTCTGTGCTGCAGGGAGGACCCTGCTCTTTCCACTATAAAGCTGTAGATAGCGACCTTTTACTCGTCTCCGCCCCGGTCACCGCTCCATCTCATCAATATCATGAGGTCTAAACAGGTCTAAATGTGGCCCAAGGACTAGAATGGCGCAGTTTCTGTAGGCAAAAAAAAAAAAAAAACATCCTGCACTAACTTACACACCCCTAATAAACCACTTTGGTCTCTTCCGATCATGGACTCAACCTGATCAACTGCAGGAGTGTCAGTGTACCAAAGCCAAAAAGACTGTGGACGGTCATTAATGGGTTAAAGGGAAACTACGACAACAAGGGGTTTGACTTCCTACAGACAGTAAGTATTGAACACGACGAGCACTTACCGACCAACGTCCCGTCCTGAAGCTCCGAACCTCCCTGTAACAGATAAAGACTGGTCACTGAAATAATCCACAAAGTGTCAGCGGCGAGAACTGCGTATAGGGGCATCCTCACCTCAGAGCATTTCATACTGCCAGCAGTGGAGTAGGCATTTCTAGGGTCCACAAGCAAAGTTACGTCCCCCGGGGGCCCCGTCACAACGCTAATACGATTCTACCTTATGTGTTGCCACATAATGCCCCATCGCGTGCACCTTTAGTGTCTGTATGGCAGTAGGTGCAGCAGAGTCGCTTCATAGCGCCTGCCGGAGCCCAACCGGTGAGTGTCTGATACAGTAACAATCCAGCGGAGCGGTGAGCGCAGCAAATTCTCTGCACTGCATACAATTGTATCTGTTTCTCAGCAACGGGCCATGGACAAGGTAACTGCCTCTGAATGGAAACTAGAGTGTTCTCAGAAACAGACAGCAAGCAGAAGTCTTGAAGACAGTGCGGAATTAGGAAATTAAATCTATTTGATAGTTGTAGAATTTTTCACAGAGATTTAACGCCCATCTGTCAGCAGATCTGTCCCTATGACACCGGCTGACCTGTTACATGTGCGCTCGGCAGCTGAAGACGTCTGTGTTGGTTCCATGTTCATATGTGCCCGCATTGCTGAGAAATATGAAGGTTTAATATATGCAAATGAGCCTTTAGGAGCAACGGGGGCGTTACCATTACACCGAGAGGCTCTGCTCTCTCTGCAACTGCTGCGCTCTCTGCACTTTGATTGACAGGGCCAGGCAGTGAACACATCTGGTCCAGTCAAAGTGCAGAGGGCGCAGCAGTTTCAGAGAGAGCTGAGCCTCTAGGAGTAATGGTAACGCCCCCGTTGCTCTTAGAGGCTCATTTGCATATATTAAACCTTCATATTTCTCAGCAATGCGGACACATCTGAACACGGGACCAACACAGACGCCTTCAGCCGCCGAGCGCTCATGTAACAGGTCAGCCGGTGTCATAGGGACAGATCTGCTGAGAGATGGGCTTTAAGGCCTGTTAATCGAAAACCACAAACCCCTTTAAGTAACTGGAGGAACTTCGTTAGTTAAAGGGGTTTGTGGGATCCAGAATCCTGATGGCCCATACTTTAAGACAAGGCATCAATATTATATTGGTGGTGGTCCAACCCCCCCTTCCCCTCAAGTTAGCTGTTTGAAGGGCCGTATACCAGACAAAGCGCCGCACATCGAGTAGCGGCTAAATTGCGTGCAGAAAGGACACGTGATATCAGTGGCTACCAATTTTAATATTGAAATCCCAAAAAAAAAAAAAAAAAAAAAACATTACTGAGATCATTAAAGGAAAAGTGATATGAACATCTAACTGGAACCAATCAGGAAACTCGCTGGTTATGAGGCCAAACAAAGGAGTAACATAAAAGCGACAACCACAGCAACAAAAATAAAAGTCCTCTCTGCCATCAGCAGACTGGAGCGGTATTTATAATCCGGCCACGTGGTGTACATAGCACAGCGGCTCTGTGGGAACTGGAGTCCACGTCCAGCCCTTGAACAACGTACACATTCTACCTCCATTGCACCCAACCGCCTGCGCAGCTCGGAAATGTATGCACCTTGCAACGTGCTGGGCAGGAGGAGCAGGCGGCGGCGCGCAGGCGGCCACCCGCAGGGTGGGACAAACCAAAAGCCTTGTTTTCGGGCTGGTGGCCAAGGCGTTCCTGGCTCCCCCTCTCTGGAGAGTGTGCCAGCCCCGTGTACCACCTTTCACCTGGAATGAATCACATTACCACTTGTGCGGAGAATTAGAAAGCAAGAGATTTGAGGAAAGCCCGGGTCTTAGATACCACGGAGAAATGTGACCGTCAATGGCGGACACTTATAAGAGTGGTCTTAAAGGGGTCCTCTCACTTCAGCAAATGGCATTTATTATGTATAGAAAGTTAATACAAGCCACTTACTAAAGTATTGTGATTGTCCATATTGCCTCCTTTACTGTCTGGATTAATTTTTCAATCACATTATACACTGCTTGTACATAGGAGCAGTATTATAGTAGTTATATTCTTGTACATAGGAGCAGTATTATAGTAGTTATATTCCTGTACATAGGAGCAGCATTATAGTAGTTATATTCTTGTACATAGGAGCAGTATTATAGTAGTTATATTCTTGTATATAGGAGCAGTATTATAGTAGTTATATTCTTGTACATAGGATCAGTATTATAGTAGTTATATTCTTGTACATAGGATCAGTATTATAGTAGTTATATTCTTGTACATAGGAGCAGTATTATAGTAGTTATATTCTTGTACATAGGAGCAGTATTATAGTAGTTATATTCTTGTACATAGGAGGCAGTATTATAGTAGTTATATTCTTGTACATAGCAGCAGTATTATAGTAGTTATATTCTTGTACATAGGAGGCAGTATTATAGTAGTTATATTCCTGTACATAGGGGGCAGTATTATAATAGTTACATTCTTGTACATAGGAGCAGTATTATAGTAGTTTTATTCTTGTACATAGGATCAGTATTATAGTAGTTATATTCTTGTACATAGGAGGCAGTATTATAGTAGTTATATTCTTGTACATAGGAGGCAGTATTATAGTAGTTATATTCCTGTACATAGGAGGCAGTATTATGGTAGTTATATTCTTGTACATAGGAGCAGTATTATAGTAGTTATATTCTTGTACATAGGAGGCAGTATTATAGTAGTTATATTCTTGTACATAGCAGCAGTATTATAGTAGTTATATTCTTGTACATAGGAGCAGTATTATAGTAGCTATATTCCTGTACATAGGGGGCAATTTTATAATAGTTACATTCTTGTACATAGGAGGCAGTATTATAGTAGTTATATTCTTGTACATAGGAGGCAGTATTATGGTAGTTATATTCTTGTACATAGGAGCAGTATTATAGTAGTTATATTCCTGTACATAGGAGCAGTATTATAGTAGTTATATTCCTGTACATAGGAGCAGTATTATAGTAGTTATAATCCTGTACATAGGAGGCAGCATTATAGTAGTTATATTCCCGTACATAGGAGGCAGTATTATAGTAGTTATATTCTTGTACATAGGGGCAGTATTATAGTAGTTATAGTCTTGTACATAGGGGTAGTATTATGGTAGTTATATTCTTGTACATAGGAGGCAGCATTATAGTAGTTATATTCCTGTACATAGGAGGCAGCATTATAGTAGTTATATTCCTGTACATAGGAGGCAGTATTATAGTAGTGACATTTTTGAATATGGAGCGTATAGTAGTGCAGTGCTGGCTCACTAAGCAGATTGCTTTGTGGAGAGAGCAGCAGAATACACTCTTTTGTGCTCAGTACGGTTGTCACTGCCTTCCTCCAGTCCACTTGCTGTCCTGAATGATAAAGTGATATAGTGAAAACAAAAACATAAAATAAAAAATTAAACACCCGAGTCTGATGAGATACTGGAGATACATAAACAAGATTTCCTAAACTGATTAGGCAGCGAGTCCTTGGGAGGATTTTGAAATTCGTATATTAGGAATTCATAAGCAGCAATCATAAAAGGATGACATACTACCCCCCTGTACTGGGAATCCAGATGGTGTGTGCCTCAGCGAGGGGAATCGCGTCAGCACGGCTATAGATACCCTCACAGCCTTCCGATTGCTGGGCACATGTATTTTTATGTCAAAATAAATAGTAGAGGTCTTGGCTCGCTCTTTGCTTTGGAGACCCCAAGCGTTTTCTGGCAACCTTCAGAGCAGCGAGTACAGACTCTTTCAGTACACAAGCCAATTCACCAGCCACTGATCACGACAGAACCTGACCCGGGGTTTAGAGCTCGGGACGGTCCAGCCATCTCGCAGAGTTCCTGTGTGAACCATCAGAAGTTCTGCTGCCAAACGAGGAGGCTCAATATTTCCCAGGAACCTAGAAGTTGGTTCATTTTACCGCTCAATAAAAAACACACAAAGAGAAAGCAAGAGTCCAAAACAGATGAGAACCGACAACTAGAGAAAGTCAATTAACATGGAAACATATGGTCAAATCATACAATGGCCACGAATATTCAGTGTAAAGAGTCCACAGACCAGCTGCTGTCATCACAACCAATACCATGCTGGGAGTTGTAGTCATTCAACAGCTGCAAATACACACAGGAGCAGTATTATAGTAGTTATATTCTTGTACATAAGAGCAGTATTATAGCAGTTATATTCTTGTACATATGAGCAGTATTATAGTAGTTATATTCTTGTACATATGAGCAGTATTATAGTAGTTATATTCTTGTACATAGGATCAGTATTATAGTAGTTATATTCTTGTACATAGGAGCAGTATTATAGTAATTATATTCGTGTACATAAGAGCAGTATTATAGTAGTTATACTCTTGTACATAGGAGCAGTATTATAGTAGTTATATTCTTGTACATAGGAGCAGTATTATAGTAGTTATATTCTTGTACATAGGAGCAGTATTATAGTAGTTATATTCTTGTACATAGGAGCAGTATTATAGTAGGTATATTCTTATACATAGGAGCAGTATTATAGTAGTTATATTCTTGTACAAAGGGGGCAGTATTATAGTAGTTATATTCTTGTACATATGAGGCAGTATTATAGTAGTTATATTCTTGTACATAGGAGCAGTATTATAGTAGTTATATTCTTGTACATAGGAGCAGTATTATAGTAGTTATATTCTTGTACATAGGAGCAGTATTATAGTAGTTATATTCTTGTACATAGGAGCAGTATTATAGTAGTTATACTCTTGTACATAGGAGCAGTAGTATAGTAGTTATATTCTTGTACATAGAGGCAGTATTATAGTAGTTATATTCTTGTACATAGGAGCAGTATTATAGTAGTTATATTCTTGTACATAGGAGCAGTATTATAGTAGTTATATTCTTGTACATAGGAGCAGTAGTATAGTAGTTATATTCTTGTACATAGGAGCAGTATTATAGTAGTTATATTCTTGTACACAGGAGCAGTATTAAAGTAGTTATATTCTTGTACATAGAGGCAGTATTATAGTAGTTATATTCTTGTACATAGGAGCAGTATTATAGTAGTTATATTCTTGTACATAGGAGCAGTATTATAGTAGTTATATTCTTGTACATAGGAGCAGTAGTATAGTAGTTATATTCTTGTACATAGGAGCAGTATTATAGTAGTTATATTCTTGTACACAGGAGCAGTATTAAAGTAGTTATATTCTTGTACATAGGGGCAGTATTATAGTAGTTATATTCCTGTACATAGGAGCAGTATTATATAGTAGTTATATTCTTGTACATAGGAGCAGTATTATAGTAGTTATATTATAGTAGCTATATTCTTGTACATAGAAGGCAGTATTATAGTAGTTATATTCTTGTACATAGGAGCAGTATTATAGTAGTTATATTCTTGTACATAGGAGCAGTATTATAGTAGTTATATTCTTGTACATAGGAGCAGTATTATAGTAGTTATATTCTTGTACATAGGAGCAGTATAATAGTAGTTATAGTCTTGTATATGGGAGGCAGTATTATAGCAGTTATATTCTTGTACATAGGGGCAGGATTATAGTAGTTATTATGATGGCATTAATAAACACACAAGAATAATGGAGTAAATTAAGGGCACTGTACACACTATAAAGTCCGAGGTTGACTACAGAATATAGAGTAAAAGTGTGAAATGACAAATGATTATAAAATTAATGCTTTACACGGACTATTGTCTGGCAGACTATTGGGAATGAATATTCGTATAAACGCTCGTTCCCCTGTAACGGTGCCACCAAATACCCAATAAACGAGAAAATTGTGAAATAATGTTTTATGCGGACACCAAAATCATCGTTTCTGGACAGAAGATAGCGCTGCATAAATAGCGACCTGCTGGCCAGAAACAATGCATCTATATAGGGACAAGCGGCTGCATCCTTGACCCCACACAGTGGAGGCGATTGCTGCCTATAAACGCAGCTCGCACCTCCTCTGATGAGCAGGAAAGGTTCCTTCCCAATCATTGCCTGCCCATTTGACGCATGTAAATGCACCATTATATCTAGGGGGAGACAGAGCGCAAGTTGTAAAACAATGTGCACTTCATGGGCAATGGCTGCTGGAAATTGCACAGGCGGACTGAACGCTGGGGGCTGGGGAGGACTTCAAAGGCATTCCAAGTATCTGGTGAGGATAAAGTGCGAATTACAGGCACAATACCGGCCCCTCAAAGACCAGCTGCCGACTAAGAGCCGGGTATAATGCCCGGCCGGAGAACACTGGACCACATTCCAAGCCTTTCTCCGCATCAAAGACGTTTCTCTTCCTTTCTCTATTCACCACCAAGGCGACACTTAAGTAATAAGACTGTGGCGCCGGAAAGACAAGGATATTAGAGGGGGCGTGCCAACACACCACAATAAGGATGAATTCACACACTGCGGTAACTAGCTGCCGCATTCCATGGTGTTAAGGCATTCTTTACAATACAATGGATCCGAGCTGTGCCGCCACGCAGAAGACAGACAACAGGCAGTGTCGAGAGCGGCCAACTTTGGTGTCTTCTTGTTGGGTGTGCAGGCCTACTTCCCGGAACTAAAGACTTCTCGCTGATTAACCTCGTACCACGGTGAAGCCGCTCCGCAGATCACAAAACTTAGTGAAGTCAAGCATTGGAAAAGCTTTCAATGAATATCGTGAAGGTAGAAGGAACGTGACATGACACTCAGGAGGTCCTACGAAGCTCAAACACCAGAAGTCCACAAATGCTCCTCAACATGGACACGGCAGCACCAAGAAGTAAAAGTTGGGGAATAATGGAAGTCACCGGATCGACAGACCCATTAATAATTAAAAAAAAGAGGAAACAAAACATTCAGTATCGAGCAGCACGTGCAGAGATACGCGCATTCCATCAATGCGGTTATTAATGTTCTGAAACGCTGAATGCACTTGGACACGTAAATCATCAAGATCCGCTGCTGGCAGCTCCCTTTGCAATTGCCGACCAATGACGTCGAAGATGCAAGACATGTCCGGAGATGCTGCAGGCCATCATAGCACATTGACGCCATGCAGACTGAGCAACGTGCGGCCTGGCGACGTCCTGATGAAAAACGGCTCCTGGGATAAGCTGCTCCATTCATATCTACAGGACTGCAGGAGATTGGCGAGTTATGCGCTCCCCTTCGGGAGTCCGAACCGGTCAATAGGACGTTTATGGAATATCAAAACAACAAGCCAAAACTCTGGAGTCTCACAAGCTACAATAGAAATAAACCTTGCGATGTTGGGATCCGTCTAGCTACTGGACCAGAACCAATGTGATTGTGATAGGACAGACATGACACATTGGTCAGTTGTGAGAAATCGGATACCGAAACCTCATGTGTCAGAAAATGACATTCGGGGTATCCGAGGCTGGGAGCGGCCATCTGCATTCATTTTCAGAAGTGAACGCAAAGCATGAACTCTTGGGAATCCTACATTATAAAGCATTCCCCGCTAAGGGGTCGTCAGCTCTGGACAACGCGTTTTCAGGCTGCAGGTCTCCTGGCCTCTCAGCATTGGATCCATGGATTGCAATGAGACCCCAGTGGTCTTTGCTGTCGGCTCATGCCTCCGTATGACCTAATGGGTGATAAATGACCCCACAAACCGCTCCTGCACCACCTGGTCTACTTTCAGGTTCTAGCAGCCCTCGTCAACAACGTCAACGGGCTTCAGGAACAACCAGAGGAATTTCTGCCCTTCACTAGCCGCAAATCCCTACGCTAAATACTGGGGAGACCAGCAGCTAATGCTGCCAAAACCCGTGGTGTAACTTTTTGTGATTTTTTATTTTTATTATTGATGTTCTATGAGAATTGGCTATGAAAACAATTAAGCTGAAGAAGGATCGAGCAGGTTGAATTTCAACTGAGCAACGACTATAGAAGGGGTATGGACACGTCAAGTCTTGTAGATATCTCCGACAAGTGATACTGGACGTGCTCTTAACCAGTGGAAACCCCAAAGACCTGGGCCCAGAGAACACGGCCTGAACCTGATCGGCTTCTTCCAAGGTGTCCGGCACAATCTGTCCTTTGCTGGTTTAGGTTGTCACGTAATCTGCAAGGTAAGGAAAGTTTTATGGGAGAAGGAAACCTGTCAACAACATGGACTAAATTTACCAGCCCTGACCCCGGCGAGGGTAAGAATCCAGGAGCGAACAGGACAGCAGCAGCTGGGTGTGTGCGGCCGATATTCCTAACTGCGCTCGTATGCTCGTCCCTCCACGGTCACAGTCAGGGTTACGAGATCAGCAAAGTCAAGGAAAAAATGGGTCTAAAGCAAATATAAAATCCCCACCGTGTGGTGGAGGCAGAAACGGCAAGTCCTCGGTGAGGAGATGTAGTGGGTGGCAGACTGGCTCATGGGAACAAGTCTCAGTCCTCGCCGCAGCTGGAGCGCCCCCTCCTATTCACAAATCACCTTCTGCTCTCCGGTCTTAGAGGGGATTCAAAGGTTTGCCCCCCCAAAACTCGCAGCACTCCTAAGGCTACTTTCACACTAGCGTTTTTGCTGGATCCGGCAGGGTTCGGCAAAAACGCTTCCGTTACTGATAATACAACCGTCTGCATCCGTTATGAACAGATCCGGTTGTATTATCTTTAACATAGCCGAGACGGATCCGTCCCCACTCACTTGCATTGTAGGTCATGACGGATCCGTTTTGGCGATGTTAAAGATAATACAACCGGATCCATTCATAACGGATGCTGACGGTTGTATTATCAGTAACGGAAGCGTTTTGCTGAACCCTGTCTTGCTCCGGTATGAGAACGGAACGGAATGCATTTTGGAGGCTTGGAGCACACGTTCTGCTCAGTTCAGTTTTGTCCCCAATGACAATTAAGGGGACAAAACGGAAGTGTTTTTTTTCCAGTATTAAGACCCTATCACGGATCTCAACACCGGAAAATAGAAACGCAAGTGTGAAACTAGCCTGAGTTTACTAGACACTTCTCCATTCAAAAACTGCACCAACTAGCACGCTGGGGTTGTTTTCGTCAGAGGATTGGTGGTTTTGTGGCCGTTATGTGGGACATACCCTTAAAGGGAACCTGTCAGTAAAAAATAGCATAGTAAGCTGTTAACAGTACCTCCTAGTGCCAGATAACAGTGTCCCAATGCACTTTTTCTTCTTTTTGCAGCACTTGGCCTCACAGAAAAATCGAAGTTTTATTCAGCTGCTGCCCCGTGCTTCGTCAGGCTTGAAGTCATGGGGGCAGCGGCCTAGGCGTCTCCAATAGTGCTCTCCCCGCCTCCTTGATTGACATCCCGAATCGCAGTGCCGGGACCGCGCTCTAAGCCCGCATGCGCAGTAAAGGGCGGCTGGAGCGCGGTCCCGGCTCCGGCGCGTACATTGAGCCGGCTTCATTTTTGGCTACAGCACATGCGCCCGACACCCTGTTCCAATCGCGCCCGCGCCCGGCATCTATGCGTATCGAGCGCGATTAGAACAGGGTATCGGGCACATGCGCTGTAGCCAAAAATGAAGCCGGCTCAATGTACGCGCCGGAGCCGGGACCGCGCTCCAGCCGCCCTTTACTGCACATGCGGGCTTAGAGAGCGGTCCCGGCACTGCGATTCGGGATGTCAATCAAGGAGGCAGGAGACGGGGAGAGCACTATTGGAGACGCCTAGGCCGCTGCCCCCATGACTTCAAGCCTGACGAAGCACGGGGCGGCAGCTGAATAAAACTTCGATTTCTCTGTGAGGCCAAGTGCTGCAAAAAGAAGAAAAAGTGCATTGGGACACTGTTATCTGGCACTAGGAGGTACTGTTAACAGCTTACTATGCTATTTTTTACTGACAGGTTCCCTTTAAAGGGGTTTTCCAAGTTATATTTATTGATGACCTATCCTCAAGATAGGTCATCAATACCAGAACGGCGACACCCAGCTGATCAGCTGTTTGAAGAGAAGGCGCGCGCCGTGCCAGCGCTGCCTCCTCTTCATTGTTTACCTGCTCGCCGTCGCATCTGCGTAATTACAACCAAGCCATTCATTTCAATGGGACGGCTAGTTCCTATAGGAGCTGGCATGGCGCGCGCCTTCTCTTCAAACAGCTGATCGGCGGGGGTGCCGGGTGTCGGACCCCCGCCGTTCTGGTATTGATGATCTATCCTGAGGAAAGGTCATCAATAAGTATAACTTGGACAACCGTTTTAAAGGGGTTGCCTCACCTCAGACATTGGGGGCACACTGCTAGGATATGCCCCCAATGTCCGATAGGTGCGGGTCACATGCTCGATGCGCCTGCCTCCACTTTGCTGGCTCTTTTCTAAGGATAGGCGAAGGTCCCAGAGGGGGACCTGCTCCTATCTGACATTGGGGGGCATATCCTATGTCTGAGGTGAGACCTCTTTGAATACCGATGACCCATCCTTGGGATACGTTATGAAAATCTGATTAGTGGAGGTCCGGGTCCCAGCACCCTCGCAGAACAGCTGTTGGAGGGGCCTCTACCTCAGTCTGTGAGGTCACCTCTGCCAGTCACATGGTCTTTCTGCAGGTCAGTCCCATTCAAGTGAATGGGACAAAACTGCAGTACCAAGCGCATCCACTATACGAAGGATGGCGCTGTGGTTGGTATACTATTGAGAGCCCTAAGCCCCAGTTGATTGGAGGGGGGCTGAAATTGATTACCTACCCTGTAGATAGGTCGTCAATATTGCTATTGGTCCAGCAGCTTAAGGGGACGTTCACATCCGCTTTTGGGATCCAGCAGACTGTTCTGGCAGAGGAACAGCCTGCTGGAGTTCACCGTACCCGGCAGATAATGCCAGGAACCACCGGACCCCCATTAACTATAAGTAATAAATGCCGGGTTTGGGTCGGACAAATACCGCTACATGCAGCTGACATTTACACCGACACGATCTCCTAATCCTGGCCAGACCCTAATGTTAGGCTGGGCTTGATGCAGTTTTGAAGCCAAAGCCAGGAATGGGTTGCGAGTAGGGTTGAGCGGATCGGGTTCGGATTTCTGTATCCAAACCAGATTCTTTTAAAAACTACGTTAAAGGGGTAGAATATGCTCCCATTGTCGGATAGTTGTGGGGCCCACCTCTGAGACCCACACCTACATTGAGAACAGAGCCCGGAAAGTGGTGGAGTGCAGCCGCCCTCAATTCATTTCTATGGGGCTGCCGAAAATAGCCGAGTGCTGGCTCAGCTATTTCGGTTGGCCCCATAGAAATGAACAGGAGCGGTGGCTGAGCAAGTGCAGTGCGCTCCCATTCACTACTACGGGAAGAGCGCTTAGTGGTGGCTAGACCCGTGAGACCCAGGGTCCTCCGGCCACCAGCTTCCCCGCTCCGTTCTCGCTAGGATATGCCCCCAATGTGGGCTCCTCCTTACTGTAAAATGTATGTCCTCCGCGGAGGTCTTTCCGAAGTTTCGCTTCTATCACTTTGTTAATGAGGCACAAAGCAGAGTTCGGCTTAGTATTTTGATGCAGTAATTTATGCGAATAAACAAAGTGAAATGCCATAGAAGCGAGATGAAGAAAATCTTGCAATATTTGCAGAAATATTCGAGTCCTCTGGTCATGGTTGCCGGCTTTGGCTCCAAAAACCTGAACATGGAAACCTAGCCTTAAAGGGCGTTATCCAAGATGCGCAGCCATCCCGTGTGGCCGTCACTTCTGGGATCATACACTGGGCACGTGATCTCAGCCTGGGGTTAGAACCTGCAGCGAACGCGCAAGTCTGAATCTCTCGCAAGCGCTTTGGTGAGAGATTCAGACTCCAGCTTGCGCTGCAGGTTGTAATCGCAGGGGCACATGATCTTGGAAGTTGTGCTCGCACAGGATTGTGGCGCATCTTGGCTAACCCCTTTAAACCATAGGGATCAGCTGCAATCACTGATGAACGCAGGTGGCAGCTATGCATTTTCCCTGCAGTGGCCACTGCAGGAGAAAGATGGTATTACACCACGACAATTGAGTCCTGAAGATACACGGGAGCCTTGACAGAAAACCGTCTGACACCCCGTATGACGAAGACTACATCCTCCACATTCCTGATATGTTGGGGTCTTCTGCACCATAAAAAATATAGCAAACAATCAGATATGCTCAACATCTTGCCCTACAACTACTCTTCGGCGAATCGGGACAGGTGCATCTTCGCCTTTTTCCTCAACCCTGCTACATTTTAAGGTACAGAACCTCTTTAAAGGTGGAAATACCCGCAAGTAAAATGCAGATGCATGTATTCAACCGAACACAAACTCCCAAATCTCGACTGCCAAAGCTCAAGGCAGAAATGAGCAAAAGCCAATACAATCCTGAAAAGGATATTAAAATGTGTTTCTCTTCTTCCATATCCTTTCCATAAAGTAAAATTTGGATATTTCTGACCCAAGGTAAACCATCCTGTGCCAAGTCCCTCTTACACTTGGCTGCAACTGGCAATGTCAATAAGCAGAGCTCCAGTGAAACTGGATGGTCCCGAGCTCGGGGGCGACCCCCATTAACACCGCATTCCATCGGTGGCATGGCATGTTACACAAACACAGCTTTTATAATGGACATGGGAACAGTAAACCTTCCGGGGCCTGTGAGAAACCTTCGAAACGTACACGACGTACAAAAGACTGGGAAAAAGCAAGCAACGATCTGCAGACAGGACCAGATCTGTGGCAGGACATGAAGGCCTCCTGTGCTGTCCAACCCTACAGCGCATGATCCCGAAGGGTGGAGGATCTAGAAGGAAGGAGGAGAAGGGTGGAGGATCTAGAAGGAAGGAGGAGAAGGGTGGAGGATCTAGAAGGAAGGAGGAGAAGGGTGGAGGATCTAGAAGGAAGGAGGAGAAGGGTGGAGGATCTAGAAGGAAGGAGGAGAAGGGTGGAGGATCTAGAAGGAAGGAGGAGAAGGGTATGTCCGTACTTTACATTTCTACCCGACGCTCTTTAGCCCCGTTCAGTGGAGCTGACCCACACGTGGCCACCAGCTGTATGAAGGACGTGGTAAGAAATGACATGTCCATATCAAATCCATGCACAAAGACACCAAATGACCTATGGTGCAAATTCACCTCAAAATCAATGGGATGGTTAGGAACTTAGGAGTTTTTCTTTCACGACGATTTTTGGTCCAAAATCCTTGTAAAAAATCATGGGACTTAAAGGGGCGTTCTTTTGACTCAATCGCTAGGATATGCTATCACTTTATGATTATGGGGGTCTGAGTTCTGGGACCGATCCAGTGCTGCACCCTGTACCCTCCTCGCTGGGTTTCTCTGCAGAGCGGCACTCTTGGTCACCCGATGTACTGGGGACTCCACTTGTGGCCCCTCTTACGCAGACCTACATTTGCCGTGCATGGGGTGGGGGGGCTGGGGAAGATGATGAAAGGGATGCAGGTCTACACCAGTGCTGCAGCCCCTTCATTCTTAGGGGTCCAACCTAGGGGACCTCCAACGTTCCTGAGAATGAAGTGAATGAGCCCGAGCACTGCTATTACAATGTACAGCGATGTGCTTGGTAAGCTGCAAGCGCCAAAGCAAGAGCCCCGCTATCTTCTTAAACAGCTGTCGGACGCCCACCGATCAGATACCGATGACCCATCCTAAGGATAGGCCATCAGTATCAAACTCTCGGAAAACCCCTTTAAGTTATACTGTATCCATAGAATACAGGATAGCCATTAAATCGGTGGGGGTCTTACCGCTGGGCCTCCCATTGATCATGAAAATGGGGGCGCAGTACTCAGTGGAGAACCCCCAAAATGAACAAAGTGGCCGGTCGTGCATGTGCTCGGCCGCTACATTCATTTCTAGGGTTGGTCCAGTTTTTGATAGCCAAGTACAACGTTATAGGGGAACAGGTAATATATTTTTTGTGAGGGGCCCGGCGTATGGGAGAGCTTTTTATACTCTCGATAACCCCTTTAATATAAACGGAATGCCCCATTAATTCCAGGGGGAACTGTGTAGTGCCTCATTTCTCCAGCGCTGGCGCTGTATGGGAGGTCGACACTTGTTGTTGGGTTCCCCTGCAGATGATCATTATAACAAAAAAAAAAAAAAAAAAAAAAAAAGGAATGTCAAACGTGGAGAACCCCTAAACCCAGGAAATGAAATTGTGGGTCCTAGTGGTGGCGAATGATGTCTGCACTCCCGGGGATCCTGCTACGTAAAGGTGGACGTACACCGTCAGACACTTGTCCTGCCGACCCTTCCACACACATGCATGCTCAGCTCCATGACAGGCTTTTCTCCTGTGAGAACAAAGGATCGGGCATGTTCGAAGTACAATATGGCCGATCTTTCTTTCCTCCGACATCTGTTGTGGCGAGACACCCGAGAGTCAAGGATTCTGATGAGACTAGCCACCTTTCCTCTAATGTGTACAGACCCTGTAGATACGGCTCCGTCCTCCCCGACCAGGGGTCATTGCCCTGATTTGCAGGTGAATACACCTACGTAGTGGTGCAACAGATCACTGGGGGAAGAAAAAAAGGACATTTCTCTTCCACAAAAACAGGCTGTTATTTTGCAGGACGGCGATCGCGTGGGAAAGGCAGCAGCGCGTTCTGAGGCGTCGTCGTAATCTAAGAGCACAAAAGTCTAAAACAGTTCTGTAAAAACAGCCATTACCAGATTCACGCGGAGAGGAACAAGGCGATTCACCGCCACAACATATAATCACCTAATCGCTACGGCGTAATTACACTGAACCGAGCCTGACGGGAGACCGTTCCGCCGCCTCCAGGGGTGCTGCAGCCGCGCACGTGTCTTCTCACCAGGAGGTCAAACCCGAGGGCTTATTATTCACCGCCATCCTGTCCAATGTCAATGCCACGGCAAAAATAGCGCCCCCGCACTTTAGGTTTCTTTATAGCAGTCTCACAGTCCAAAGGTAACTGCGTAACATGATCCGAAAATTTTGCTAGAAAGGTATACCCACCGATCGCGGGGTGTGGGGTCCGGTCTTCACTGGCTGAGGGGGGCGCCGCTGCCGCCGCGGTCGCTGACTGGCTGAGCTGGCATTCCCTGTGTGTTGAGAGTAATTTTTCACAGCATTTTGTTTTTTTCATTTTTTTTTCACATGACCAAATTTTTTTTATTGAGTTTCTGCCCCTACAGTGTAAAGAATTTAGTATTTTACAGACTTTCATAACAGGATCAGAAAAAAAGGCCAGTTTTTAGCACCATTAGGTTACATTCATGGTGGTATTCACAAAATAAGGATGCGGTCCGTGTGCATTGCGCACATTTCTCGGCCCCCATTGTAAAAATGTCTATTCTTGTCCGTAGAACGGAAGAGAATAGGAAATGTTCCCTAGTTTGTGGCCACGTGCATGTGGGCAGCAACTGGATGACATTCGTGTTCTGTCCGCATTTGTGCAGGTGCCATCTCCAAATAACACAGATCGGACGCGGAGCGAAAATATGGTCTTGTGAATGCAGCCATAAAAGAATAAACGGATGTGAATGCAGCCGTGTGGGGGGGGTTTGATATGAAGTTTATTCTGTTATTTGCTTGTCAGATCTCCGCTCGTCACCAGCGACAAGCACTTAGATTCCGCTCAAAGGCAGAAAACCTCTGCTGCTCGCCCCGCTCGTTACAGCCCAGGATTGCGGAACGCGACTCTCTGATCGGTTCCACGGTGGAAGGAAATGTGACATTCCGATAAAGCCGCAGAACGCTCTGGTCGTGACCACAAGTCATTTATTTCTTCACTTCAAAGACGACGCCCTGTGAGAAATGATGAGTAACACAAGTGAATGCCAAGACACACAGGAGAACCCGGCGTTCCACCATGATCGGGGGGGATCCCTGACCGCCTGCAGCCGGGCACAGGTGTGAGGACGTGCCCACATTATTGCCTTCTGACACCTGAACGACAAGGCTCACGGTCACGCGTGACGGACACATGCATGCACGTCCGGGACATCAGCAGGCTTGTCGAATAGTGCGCAGATTTGGGCATCGCGCAGATTACATGCGATAATACAGGACCTGCAAAGTGAATGAGATTTACGTGCGATTATTTTGCATATAGCCTTACGTGGCAAAAGTTGATGGCAGCAAAATCTGCAGAGAAGATGCGCAAACTAGCGGCAGAGATTTTCTGAATGTCCCTCTAAGGATATGTTCACAGTAAGCCCTTCAGATAAAGAAAAAAAATAAAAAATACACCAGAAATACCAGATGGACCTTCGGATTTCAGTCGCAGATTTCAGATTATGATATGTTGGGGATCCACGTGCAGTTCAAGGCCTCATGCACACGGCTGCTGCCCACAAAAACAGTGAGTCCGCAATACACGGGGGTCGGCTGCGTGCACCCCGCATCACAGTTGCAGACCGATTCACTTGAATGGGTCCACAATCCGGAAGGTCGGTGCGGAGCGGAGGAACAGAATCCCACGGAGTGCTTCTGTGGGATACCTGTCTGTGCCTCCGCAAAAAAGTAGCGCATGCTCTATTTTTAAGCAGTGCAGACCGCGTACCCCATTTAAGTGAACGGGTCCGTGATCCGCATGTGGCGGCGCTATGGCCGGCACGAGTTCGTGTGCAAGAGGCCTAACCCCATGGTGCGCATCCGCCTGCGTCAACCTGCCGTCTTCCCCGCACGGCATCCACTTCGACAAGTACCGTTCTGCTTTTAGCGGATTTTAAAACTGCGACACACAATTCCCATTGAAATCAAGTGAAGGTGGTTTGTGGGCGCATTTCAAGAGGATTTACTAGGTGCAGAATCCAAGTGAAAACCCGACTTCATCCTGCAGGGTTTCCGCCGCGCCCCCCATGGGTCAGGTGACCGCTAAATATTTAACTGCCAGCTTCATACAACGCGCATCACAAAAAGCAGCAAAGCGGCAAATGTGAACACTGCTTAATGGCGTTGCATTCGCAGCGGGGAGACGCGAGCTCTGCTATCTATCAGGCATGTACGGAACACCTTGGTGAGGGGAGGGTTGCCACGGAAACAGCCGAATACTGCCCGGGAAGAGAATGCGAGAGCAAGGGCACTGACTGCTAGGTAGTACATGCAGGAAGGACAGACAGACCGACCGACATTAGGGTGGAACAGGACATATTATGTCCACCAGTATGACACCCCCCCAATCAGAAAATGCTGGGGGTTGTAGTTGTAGAGAGCCACAGGAAGAAGATGGCTGGTCTAGAGTGGTGGGCACAGGTTGTGACGCCTCCATTTCTTCCCCACATGCCGCCCCCTACAACACTGCTTGCTTTTTGTGAATTGGCCCGGCCTGCACTGCAACAGAAACCGTCAGCCAACGATGACGAACGCGCAGAGGCTTAGCCAAATGGCAGAAAAGCTGCATGAGTCACCCAGAAACTAGGTTACTGTGCCTCTGGAGCATCCGGCCAGCGCACGTACCGGCGATACACCCAGCTCTCCCGCTCAGGCTCGGCCCTCCGCTCTGCCCGCAAACCTTCACTGTGCAACCCAAAACTCTTAGAGGGGTATTCCAACCCCTAACACTGACGGTTTACCTCGAGGACGGACCGCGCCGATGCCACAACCCTATCGGCTTTCCTCTGAACAGAGCCGAAGACCAAAGGGGAGCGTTGGAAGCGCTGCATGAGGAGAAGCGGGTGGTCTGTTCTCAGGAGAATTCAGGACAAATGCCAAGGTTTGGCTTGTTTTGTGGAACCAGAAATCTCAGCATGCCCTCTGTGATTTATGGCACCGACTAGGCTGCTGACCTCTTGACCAGTCCCTCTCTATAGATTTCTTTCCTGTTCACTGACAGCAAGCAGTGAGGCCTTGAACACTGAGGAAATGAGACACAAAGGCCTCCGATATTAAGACCACCGCCTGATACGCGCCAAACTTTGTGCCTTTCACCTTAATAAACGTAGACGCATCCCCCTATTTTCATTTTATTTATTTTTTTGCCATTTGCCTACTGATCCTCGTACGTGTCGGCTGCTTTATATGTCGGACTCAGCTATGCCTCATTCACACGTCAGTGTTTCCCGGACGTGCGCTGTACGTGTTCTCCGTGGACAGCACACGTCCCTATTCCCACATCAGTGTTTCAGCACTGTCCGTGTGTCTGTTTTTTTTTTAGCACGGATGCATGCTCTATTTTGTCCGTGTTCACGGATCCATCACGCCAATTATAGTCTTTAGGTCCGTGAAAACCACGGATGACATCTGTGTTTCACGGATCATTAAGAAGAGACTCTTTTTCAGCTGTTCAGTGTCAGTGAAACACGGATGCAACACGGACAGCAAAAAACGAACACATGGACCCAACATGGATCGTTCACGGACAGATTCACTGACCGCCTGCTCACGGATTGGAGCACGGACGTGCGAATGAGGCTTTAGCTGCTGGAAGCCAGATACTTCTCTCATGATAGACCCGGGCTGCCAGTCAGTCGCCACCCATGCTTAAGGCCTCATGCACACGACCGTTGTTTGATTCAGTGTACGTTGTGCCGTTTTTCGTGATTTTCTGCGGACCCATTAGTTTTCAATGGGTCCGTGGAAAACTCGACAAATGCACAGTTTGTCCTCCGCGTCCGTGATTCCAGTCCGTCAAAGAAATATAACCTGTCCTATTCTTGTCCGCGAAAAACGGTTTGCAGACCCAGTCAAGTCAATGGGACCGTGAAAAAAATGTGGATGGCCATCCATGTGCCGCGTCCGCGTTTTTTTGCGGATCCCTTGGCAGGCACTTGGCAAAAATTGTCAGCCTGTCTTTTGGTAAAAATTTTGTGTCATGTCCGCTAAAAAAAACGGTAGACACACGGAAACGGATCACGGAACCCCGTTTTGCGGACCGCAAAAAACAACTGTCGTGTGCATGTAGCCTTACACTGCAGCTCTGCTTCTTCTAAGGCCTCGTTCACATCTTCGTTTCAGAGATCTGGCGCAAATGCTAGCTGTCGGCTGGACAAAAAAATAAAAAAGTTGCATGCAATGGTTTTTGTTCAGCTGGAAGCTGGCATGTGTCAGAAATCGGCCGGATGCCCGCTGGACACCATTAGAGTCAATGGGTGAAGTCGAGGATCCAGCAGGATGCTCTGTGCCGGAACTCAGAATCGAGGTGTGAACGAAGCCTTAGCTATAAAAGTGCTCAGCATGAGCGGGAGGGGCTTTGGTGGCCTAGTAGCGGCTACGTGGGACACCACCCTGACGCAGGAGGTTCACGCTGGGTTAAGGAGAAAGAAATGACTAAGGGCTCGTGCACACGACCGTTTTGCGGTCCACAAATCGCGGGTCCATAAAACACAGATACAGGCCGTGTGCATTTTGCATTTTCCGGAACGGAAGTCCCCTAATAGAACAGTACTATCTTTGTCCGTGTCCTATTTTTATTGTGGAACGAACATACGGAAACGGAATACACGCGGAGTCATTTCCATTTTTTGATGAATTGTTCCACATACGGGCCCCCCAAAAAAAACGTAACGGTCCAAAAATGCGTTTGTGTGCATGAGCCCTAAGGATGGCTACAGACAAGCATAATTTGGATGGATTTTCTGTTCATATCGTGGCCCGAGCGCAGGTTTTACCGCCACCAACTCTCAGCACCGTGGGGACCTAAGATGCTGAGAGTTTGGATTGGTCAGACCTATGGTCAGGCTGTAACGCGTGGGAGTAAGGGCTCATGCACACGAATGTCTTATCCGCATCTGATCAGCATTTTTTGCGGACCCATTCACTTCAACTGGGCCGCAAAGGATGCAGACCGTGTGCTGTCCGCATCCGTATGTCCATTCCGTGGCATATGCAAAAATATGGAACATGTCCTATACTTGACCGCGTTACGGACACGGATAGGACCGTTCTATTATGGGCCGGGCGTTACACAAAATCCATGTTTTGCGGATCCACAATTTGCATTTTGCAGACCGCAAAACAGGCAACGATCGTGTGCATGAGCCCCAAGTCTGGGGCTGCTCAACCAAAAGTGTGACATGAAAATCCTGCATCAAACATCGCACCCGACGCCGGACTGCGACAAGCGCAGAAAGTCCGCCACCGTTAGATTTGCGGTCACAAGCTGCCCACGGCACAGAATGTTCTGCGGCAAAAATCACGGCTCTAAACCAGTCTCGCCAAATATTTCTGGCCACGCGCCTTTTCGGAGACTTGCTGTCACGCGCTGTGATTTGGATGTAAACAACGTGACCTGGATTGTGGTCTGTGACGGCAAAGTCGCCTGCGCCGGAAAATCCGACAGGGTGAAATCTCAGCGACTGTCGCCATGCAGCAGCACCATAGACAGTCAGGCGCATCACCCCGGCCCAAATCGCACCCATTTGTGTGACTCGCTGCATTTATATGGCACCCCAGAACAAGTCATGCCTTAGGCGAGGGCCAGTCCGAGGCTGCAGGCGCAAGGCGGCACCTGAAGTCGCACAGATTTTACCGCGCTGGTCGTCCCAACCGGTCATCGCACACCCGTCACTTCCCATCACGACTGCCAATAAGTAACCAATGCCAAGTGTTCAGTAACCGGGCAGAACACCGCACAATGTACGGGAGAACGCTGCATCCTCTAGGTTAGGGCTTATTCACACGCGGCGGTTATGGAACAGTTTTCTTGTAGTTCGATCACGGCGCCAATTCACAGAGTTTAGCGGGTGACACGCGTATGCGCTCGACCAGTTCACACCTCTTTTGTTGGTTGCCATAGACCCTACGGATTCCACTGGACTCCTGACCTATCAGACAGAAGAGTTAGGCCTCTTTCACACGAGCGTGTCCGGATTAGGTCCGTGCGTTGCGGATGCGTTCAGGGAAAACTGTGTGATTTCACAGGCAAAGCCATTCAGTTTTGCCTGCGATTGCGTTCAGTTGTTCAGTTTTTTCCGCGCGGGTGCAATGCGTTTTGATGCGTTTTTCACACGCGTGATAAAAAAAACTGAAGGTTTACAAACAACATCTCCTAGCAACCATCAGTGAAAAACGCAATGCACCCGCACCTGCTTGCGGATGCAATGCGTTTTTCACGCAGCCCCATTCACTTCTATGGGATAGGGCTGCGTGAAAAACGCAGAATATAGAACATGCTGCGATTTTCACACAACGCACAAGTGATGCGTGAAAAAAAATGCTCATGTACACAGACCCATTGAAATGAATGGGTCAGGATTCAGTGCGGGTGCAATGCGTTCACATCACGCATTGCACCCGCGGAAAACTCGCCCGTGTGAAAGGGGCCTTAGACTTAAAGGTGTTATCCAACACCTATAATGCTCAGGCACCACATACAGGTTATACTAACCCGGCTCCCCGGCGCGCACATCGCTCCCGATGCCCGCACAGCCAATCTCCCCATCGCGCGGATCAATACATCTGGCAACGGGGGAGGGGGGTTCAGCGGCAGCCGTGCGGGCATCAGGAGTGACGAGGGTGTCGGGGAGAGGGGTAAGTATAACCTTTCTGAGGTGCCTGAGCATTATTGGTGGATTAAGAAGGAAAAAAAAAAAACATGGGAGGTCCTGGGTATTGTACCCTGCACACTCAGGATGATATAAGAGGCCAGAGGTCGGCGCCCCGTCAGGGGGCCGGGGGAAGGTGAGTCACCCACTTATAGGCAGAGGTGAGTCACGGGGACACCCGCACCGCCAGCAGCACCGGACCCTATTGTTGTGGAGGGGCCACCGTCTGTCACACTGTAATAATCCAGACAAGTGGCAACAACGTATCAAGGAGCAGCAAGTACCCACCGGATCATACCACCAATCAGAGGGGGCGCCGGGTGCATCACATGTCTCAGGGGGGTCAGCACAAGGCAAGGGAAACACGTGAAAACAGTGCAGGACCGGCAGAGGGCGATGATGTGTAAGCAGCCTTACATGTATGTATCTGTGTAGCTTGGCATATGTTACATGTACATAGTATATGTGTAGCTCATTACATACATGTAGTATACACGTGTGACTCAGTACACGAATGTAATATCTGCACAGCTCAGTGCATGCTACATATATGTAGTGCATGACGTGTAGCGCATTACATGCATGTAGTATGTGGTTGGTTCAGTACATGTATGTATGATTGACATCTATGTAGCTCGGGACATGTTACATGGCTGCAGTACATGATGGGTAGCGTGTTACATGCATGTAGTATACATATAAGGCTCAGTACAAGAATGTAATATATGTGCATTGCTCATTACATGTATATAGTATGTGTGGTTCCGTATATGAACTGTAACTCTGTACATGCCACATGTATGTAGTATATCTGTGTAGTTCTGTACATGTTTGTAGTATGTGTTTGTCCCAGTACATGTATGTATGATACCAGTAGCTCTGTACATGTGACATGTATGTAGCTCCTTACACTTGTGTAGTGTGGTTCAGTACATGTATGTAGTATGAGGTTTAGTACATGTATGCATGTGTGGTTTTGTACATGTTTGAAGTATGTGTTTGTCCCAGTACATGTATGTATGATATCTGTAGCTTGGTACATGTTACATGTATGTAGTATATGATGTATAGCTCTGTACATGTGACATGTATGTAGCATATCTGAGTAGCTCCTTACCTCTGTGGTGTGGTTCAGTACATGTATGTAGGACTTGTGTGTAGTATATGATGTGTGGCTCTGTACATGTGACATGTATGTAGTATGTGTGGTTCAGTACATGTATGTAGGACTTGTGTGTAGTATATGACGTGTGCCTCTGTACATGTGACATGTATAGCATATCTGAGTAGCTCCTTGACTCTGTGGTGTGGTTCAGTACATGTATGTAGTATGTGTGGTTCAGTACATGTATGTAGGACATGTGTGTAGTATGATGTGTGGCTCTGTACATGTGACATGTATGTAGTCAGGCGCACCCTATGTCACACGTACAGACCGGAGACATGCTGCGGGGGCTCTTTGTGAGGAGCAGCGGCGCCTCCACACTCTCCGCTCCCGCGTTGCCCGGCAACCCTGCAGTGATTCCCCCTCCCCCACCGTCAGCCTCTCACTCGTCCACCACCCGGGTCGGCCGCCCGCTTACCGTCCGCACAGCCGGCTCTCCTGCTCCGCTGCTCCACCGAGGACCTGCGTGCCGATACTGCCTCCCCCGCCACTGAGCAGCCCGCCCCCCGACAGCTTCCGCCCCTCCCAAACCACGCCCCCGATCGCTACGCAGACGTCCCGGCTCGTTTCCCTGTGACCACGCCCCTGCAAGGTCTTTGCGACAGGCTCGCCACGCCCCCGTGGTGCGCCTAACGCCTCGCCTACGTTTGAAGCGCCGCCCATCCCTTGGTAACCCTGGACGCGCTGATTGGGCGAGGCTCCAGTGAAAACATGTGGGCGTCACGTGACCTGGAGTAGAGGAGCTGTGGACTGTCCTGACGTGACCTGGACACCGGGGAGAGGGCGGGAAAGTTGTCAGTGCCTGGACCACCGGCCGAGGGGCCCCTCCCCCACTCAGGCACCTCCATGTGTTGTGCTACCTTCCGGTGGGCAGGGGGCGTCCTGTATGCGCAGTGGGGTGTCTGCTCATGTTCTCTCAGGCTTCTCATTCAGACGGCCGTCTACTGTCTGCAAAAATGCGGATCCGTTTTTTTGCGGATTAGGGTCCATTCACACGTCCGCAATTAGTTTCAATGGGGATAGACGATGTCCCGGCAGGGTCCGCAATCGCTTTCCCGAAAAAAATAGAACATGTCAGGCATTTTCTATGAGAGTGTCGGCAATGTGTGGTCCGCAAAACACACACGGACGTGTGAATGGACCCTTAGATGCTGCCCCATTCTCTTCTATGGGGCCCCTTTCTTACATATGTCTTCAGGACATGGACCTATTGAAGTCTATGGATCAGTAAAAAAACAATGCAATACGTTTTTTGCGGACATGCTGAACTGTCCGTACAAAAAAAAATCCACATTTTTGCTGTCTGTCTGAATGAGCCTTTAGATACACCATACAGCAGCCAGTATCACAGGATCGGATTAGATACACAGCTCAGTAGACAGTATCACACAGGATAGGATTAGATACACAGCTCAGCAGACAGTATCACACATGATAGGATTAGATACACAGCTCAGCAGACAGTATCACACAGGACAGGATTGGATATACACAGCTCAGCAGACAGTATCACACATGATAGGATTAGATACACAGCTCAGCAGGCAGTATCACACATCATAGGATCAGATACACAGCTCAGCAGACAGTATCACACATGATAGGATTAGATACACAGCTTAGCAGACAGTATTGCACATGATAGGATTAGATACACAGCTCAGCAGACAGTATCACACATGACAGGATTAGATACACAGTTTAGCAGACAGTATCACACATGATAGGATTAGATACACAGTTTAGCAGACAGTATCACACATGTGAGGATTAGATACACGGATTAGCAGCCAGTATCACACATGTGAGGATTAGATACACAGCTCAGCAGGCAGCATCACACATGAGAGGATTAGATACACAGCTCAGCAGACAGTATCACACATGATAGACCTTAGATACACAGCTCAGCAGACAGTATCACACATGAGAGGATTAGATACACAGCTCAGCAGGCAGCATCACACATGAGAGGATTAGATACACAGCTTAGCAGACAGTATCACACATGTGAGGATTAGATACACAGCTCAGCAGGCAGCATCACACATGTGAGGATTAGATACACAGCTCAGCAGGCAGCATCACACATGAGAGGATTAGATACACAGCTCAGCAGGCAGCATCACACATGACAGGATTAGATACACAGCTTAGCAGACAGTATCACACATGACAGGATTAGATACACAGCTTAGCAGACAGTATCACACATGACAGGATTAGATACACAGCTTAGCAGACAGTGTCACAGATGATAGGATCAGCTATAGGGTTCATCTGTAGAGTAAGTTGCTGACAACGTTCCTGCTGAGGATGACAGACAGTTGTCAGGACATCGCAGCTTGCTGTATAGCTACAGACCGGTCAGGGCGCCCCCTGCTGACCCCTGGAGGCCCCTACAATCGGCAGGTAGGCCTCAGAACTGGTTCACCGAGCAGTGGGAGACGGCGGCCTGGTCTGATGAATCAGGTTACATCACGGGGATGGCCGGGTGCGTCTGCAAAACTGAGGCCGGGTCCACATCACGCTTTTCCCACTCGTTTAACGTATACAAAAACACATACATTAACCCCTTCCCTACCGAGCCAGTTTTCACCTTAAATCCTAGGCGATTTTGCAAATCGGACATGTGTCGCTTTATGTGGTAATAGCTTTGGAACACTTTTACTTATCCAGGCCGTTCTGAGACTGTTTTCTCGTGACACATTGTACTTCATGACAGTCATGAACTTGAGTCAATATTCACCTTTATTTATAAAAAAATCCCAAATTTACCAAAAATTATGAAAAATTCGCAATTTTCTAAATTTCAATTTCTCTGCTTTTAAAACAGAAAGTGTTACCTCATAAAATATTACTTAACATTCCCCATATGTTTACTTTATGTTGGTATAATTTTGTAAATGTCATTTTATTTTTTTAGGACGTTAGACGCTTAGAAGTTTAGAAGCAATTTTTCAAATTTTCAACAAAATTTCCAAATCCATTTTTTTGAGCACCAATTCAGTTATAAAGTGATTTTGAGGGGCTCAGGTAATGGAAACCACCCATAAATGACCCCATTTTAGAAACTACACCCCTCAAATGATTCAAAACTGATGTTACAAACTTTGTTAACCCTTGAGATGTTCCACAAGAATTAAAGGCAAATGGAGGTGAAATTTCCAAATTTCACTTTTTTAGTAGCTTTTTTATGTTAATCAATTTTTTCTTGCAACACAGCAAGGGTTAACAGAAAAATAAAGCTCAATATATATTACTCTGATTGTGCAGTTTACAGAAATACCCCATATGTGGCGG
Source organism: Bufotes viridis (assembly GCA_033119425.1). Lineage (NCBI taxonomy): Eukaryota > Metazoa > Chordata > Amphibia > Anura > Bufonidae > Bufotes > Bufotes viridis. The sequence goes on along the minus strand of CM065593.1, from coordinate 21,371,364 downwards.
TAAACTGCTGTATGGGCACATGGCAGTGGTGAGAAGGAAAGGAGCGCCATATGGATTTTGGAAGCAGATTTCGCTAGAATGGTTTTTGGGCACAATTTTGTATGTGAAGAGACCCTGACGTTCCCTACAGTGGAAACCCTCAAAAAGTTACCCCATTAAAAACCCTTACTACACCCCTTAAAAAATATATTAAAGGGGGTACTGAGCACTTTGACCCCATAAGCGTTTTACAGAATTTGGAAACACTTGGAATTTTTACAGCCAATAAAATATTGCTTTAGCTTCAGATTTTTCATTTTCACAAGGGGTAACAGGAGAAAAAGCGCCTCTTAATTTGTTCCCCATTTTCTCCTGAATATGACAGCACCCCATATGTGGTGGTGAACTGCTGTGGGGGCACATGGCAGGACTCAGAAAGGAAGGAGCGCCATATGGCTTTTGCAGCGCAGATTTTGATGGATGGGTTTATGGGTGCCATTGGTTTTTATTTTTTAGAGATGACGTTTGATTGGTACCATTTTGGGGTACATATGACTTTTTGATCGCTTGTTATTACACTTTTTGTGATGTAAGGTGACAAAAAATGGCTGCTTTGACCCTTTTTTTTTAACAGTGTTCACCTTAGGGGTTAAGAGCAGGTTGTTACTGACGCGGCGATACCTAATATGTCTACTTTTTAAAAATTTTTTTACATTTAACACAATAAAAGCATTTTTGAATAAAAAAAAATCATGTTTTAGTGTCTCCATAGTCCATATTTTTTGGGTGATTGTATTCGGTAGGGACTCATTTTTTGCGGGATGAGGTTACGGTTAAATTGGTACTATGTTGGGGGGCATACGCCTTCTTGTTCGCTTGGTGTTGCACTTTTAGTAATGTAAGGTGGCAAAAAATGTTTTTTTTTTAGCACAGTTCTTATTTTATCTTTTTGACGGTGTTAATCTGAGGGGTTAGGTCATGTGATATTTTTATAGTGCCGGTCGATACGGACGCGGCGATACCTAATGTGACTACTTTTCTTTTTTTAACCTATTTTTTACAATTTTTTTAACTTTATTTTAAGAAAAGGACACTTTTTTTTTTTATTAGAAACTTCAAATTTGTTTTGAAAAACTTTAGTTTTTTTAACTTCTTTTTTAACTTTATTTTTTGTCCCACTCTGGGAATTCAACTTTTGGGGGTCTGATCCCCTTTACAATACTTCTGTATTGTGATGCATTGGCTGTAAGTGTATTACACAGTGTATTACAGGGGGCTGGATCTCACAGGCTGACACGGATGGCTGCCACAATGCCTAACGAAGGCATCAGGCTGCCTTCCCTGCCATCGCGTCCCCGTCACAGCAGGATCCCACATGTGCCGCGGTCAGCGCTGACTGCGGCCGTGCAAGGATTAATGCGCTGATGCCGGCACATACAGCAGGGGTCCAGCTATCAGTGACTGCCGGACCCCTGCCGCTGATCAGGTGGGGGCAGCTCCTGCACCCGCCCGATCGGCCCGTCTGTACATGTCCGGCGCTGGTATTTGTGTCCCACGTTTCTGCTCCGTACATGTGCGGCGCTGGTATCCTAAGGGTTAAACAGATGCCTCAGACTGACGCCATACAGTGGCTTCCGGTCACCATAGAGTTCCATTGTAAAAAAATTAAATAAAAATAAGTTTTTTTTACCAGACTCTGCAGGATACAAGAACGTGGTGTGCTGCGTTTTTGTATCCTTTTTTTTTTTCTAATGTAGTCGGCAAATGGAGGCATAAAATGGGATGTGAACCCAGCCTTACCTGGAGAAGAGATGGCACCATGGGCATTATGGGAGGCCGTGTGAAACTCTGTGCAATGTTCTGCTGGAAACCTTGGGTCCTGGCATCATGTGGATGTGGCATGTACTACCTACCTAACCATTGTGCAGACAGGTACACCCCCCCCCCCCCTTCATGGCAGTGGTGCCCCCTAGTGGCAGTGCCCTCTTTCAGCAGGATAATGCCCCGTCCACACTGCAGAAGCCGGAACCTAAAAAAGAGAACAAGGTGACGACGTCTCCAAATTCCCACATCTCAGTCCCATCATCATCTGTGGGATCTGCTGGAAAAACCAGTCCCATCTATAGAGGGTGCACTGAACAACCTACAGGATACCACGGGGCACCTCAGAGCTCGTGTGGCGTCCATGTCTGGTGTAGTAACTACTTGCATTACTCACGTAATAACAAATCTGGAGCATCTATTCTTATGACTCTATGTTGTGCCATTCCTCAATTATTCCTTCTTCACATTTATGAATGAGTTGCCATTGCTCTGCAATGAAGGTCCAGATGAATGTTACCAGTCAGCAGGTGTGTCCCTGTACAGTCTGACACTTGCAGCACTGATTGGATAGCATTAGACTGTGCATAGACACCCCCCCCAACTGGTAACACCCATCTGGACCATCATACTTAACTTCTAGTAGGAATAATAGAGGAATGATACCACATGGAGAATAGATGCCCCGGATTTCACTGCAAAAGTGTCCATAGCCTTTGAGGACTCAGCAGATTTCTTCCTCTCGACATGAAGTAACATCATTTTGCAGTTCAGGTAATATATTCAATCATTTTTTGCTTTTGTTTTTTTTTCTCTATGCTGACACATTAACCACTCCGATCGCCTAATGCAGAGCTGCGTCCTGCAGGCGGCCGGGTTAATCTTCGTTGACGCATCTATGCGTCATCTCGCGAGACCGCCCGCGCATTCACAGCGCCGTGCAGCAGACAGGTTATACTACAGCTGGCAGGCTGTAGATGTAAAATACATCGCATCAAATAGGTATATATAGACTCCCTGATCACCCCCTGTCACTGATCACCCCCCTGTCACTGATCACCCCCTGTAAGGCTCCATTCAGACGTCCATATGTGTTTTGCGGATCCGCAAAACACGGACACCGGCAATCTGCTTTCCGCATTTACACTGTAAAATTGCTGCGGCGCTATAAAGATCACTTTTGAGCTTTTTGGATCTTTATTAGCGATCGCAGATTTACTTCGCAAGCACTCTTATGTCCTTTCCCCTCTTTTTTTTTTGCACATTTTTTGGCAAAGATTTTTTCATCCACATTGATCGATGCGAATGAAGAAATCTGTGCCGTTCATTTTTTTTTTCAGCCCAGAGGCTGAACGGAAAAAAAATCTCATTACCCGTATGGTCAATATAAGGAGAATTGCAGATACTCCTAATGCTGGCCATACGTGTAATGATTGCGGAGACCCTCAAATGCCAGGACAGTATAAATACCTCACATGTGACCCCATTTTAGAAAGAAGACACCCCAAGGTATTCCGTGAGGGGTATGGTGAGTTCATAGAAGAATTTTTTTTGGCACAAGTTATCGGAAATTGATTTTTTTTTTTCTTACAAAGTCTCATATTCCACTAACTTGTGACAAAAAATAAAATTTGACATGAACTCACCATACCCCTCACGGAATACCTTGGGGTGTCTTCCAAAATGGGGTCACATGTGGGGTATTTATACTATCCTGGCATTTTAGGGGCCCTAAAGCGTGAGAAGAAGTCTGGAATCCAAATGCGTAAAAATGCCCTGTGAAATCCTAAAGGTACTCATTGGAATTTGGGCCCCTTTGCGCATCTTGGCTGCAAAAAAGTGTCACTCATGTGGTATCGCCGTACTCAGGAGAAGTAGGGCAATGAGTTTTGGGGTGTATTTTTATATATACCCATGCTGGGTGAGAGAAATATCTCTGTAAACGACAACTTTTTAATTTTTTTTATACAAAGTTGTCAATTTACAGAGATATTTCTCTCACCCAACATGGGTATATGTAAAAATACACCCCAAAACACATTGCCCTACTTCTCCTGAGTACGGCGATACCACATGAGTGACACTTTTTTGCAGCCTGGGTGCGCAAAGGGGCCCAAATTCCAACGAGTACCTTTAGGTTTTACAGGGCTGCTCACAATTTAGCCCCGCCCAAAATGCCAGAACAGTAAACACACCCCACAAATGACCCCAAGGTATTGGGGGAAAGTAGACACCCCAAGGTATTCACTGAGGGGCATAGTGAGTCCGTGGGAGATTTTTATTTTTTTTGCCAGAAGTTAGCAGAAATGGAAACTTTATTATAATTTTTTTTTCCTCAGAAAGTGTCAATTTCCGCTAACTTGTGAAAAAAAATGAAATCATACATGAACTCACCATGCCCCTCCGCGAATACTTTGGGGTGTCTTCTATCTAAAATGGTGTGATTTGGGGGTTATTTATACTTTCCTGACATTCTAGCACCTGAAGAAACATGACAGGCGCTCAGAAAGTCAGAGCTGCTTCAAAATGCCGAAATTCACTTTTTTGCACCATAGTTTGTAAACGCTATAACTTTTACCCAAACCAATAAATATACACTTATTGGACTTTTTTTTATCAAAGACATGTAGAACAATAAATTATGACACAAACTTGTATAGAAATGTAATTATATTTGAACAATTTTACCAGAAAAAGTTAAAAATACACTTTTTTTGAGAAAATTGCGGTCTTTTTTGATTAATATCAGAAAAACGAAAAATCTCAGCAGTAATCAAATACCACCAAAAGAAAGCTCTATTTATGAGAAGAAAAGGAGGTAAAATTCATTTGGGTGGTAAGTTGCATGACGGAGCAATAAACGGGTAAAGTAGTGTAGTGCGGAATTGTAAAAAGTGGCCTGGTCATTAAGGGGGTTTAAGCTAGGGGGGCTGAGGGGGTTAAACGAGACAGCTTTTATAATTTCCGTCTACTTAGCTGTCTATGATGCTGTTTTTAGTTGTGTTTTTTTTTAGTACCACTTTTTGGGACATTCAACTCTTTGATGACTTTTTTTCCCCCACTTTTTGAATAGTTTCATATATATATATATTTTTTGAATGTTCTTTGTTGTGCAGAATACATAATGTTTTTGTTTTTTAGTACAGGTCATTATGGATGCGGCCCCCCCAAGGTGTGCCATCTTTTTATGATTAATGGGATCCCGCTCACAGATTCTCCCTGCACAGCTGCGCTCTCTTGTCAGTCATGAACATTATTGTGCATGTTGCCAGCTGTCTTAAATTTGCAGGGACCGTCGCCAATCTTCAGAGGGAGTCCCAACAAATTGTCTGTCCCGGGCTGAAAATGGGTGGGTCTAGTGCCAGTGCTGCCCATAGATGGGTGGTTTGGGGCATTTTGAGATACAGGGCTTATATACCCCAAATTTACCAACTAAAATGCATTGTGTAGCTGAGGGTGAGGGCTTATGGGGCCCCGTGTGGCTTGGTGGGGTGTTATATACACAGCATTTGATGGAGCGTGCTTCCATATGTGCAATATCCTGCCAGCGTACATGTAGCATCCCAACGGAGAGTGGTTCAGTACATAGTGCACCTGATGGAGAATGCTTCCATACATACCAATCTGATAGAGCTTGCTTGCATACATGTGCGCCTCCGTATCTATGCAGCATCCCGACAAAGAGCACCTCAACATTTGTGCAGCATCCCGACAGAAGACGCCTCCGTATCTATGAAATGGTGCCGCCGCATGTAAAATGCTGACATAGGGAGCGGACTCCCTCTGTATCCCATCACCCCCCCCCCCCCCGCTAATGCAATTGCGGGGTGCCAATGTGTGTGAAGGCTGTCAGGGGTCTGGTGTAGGCCCCAGACCAGCCTTGAGTAATTTCCAGGCTGCGCCTGTCCGGCGCAGCCTGCTGGTCAATGTCAGAATAGCACTGAGATTAAAATGCAGTGCACTATAGGAATAGTGCATTGCATTTTAAAATCAATCTAAAAGATGTCTGTTATAGTCCCCTTGGTCTCATGCACACAAATGTATTTTCTTTCTGTGTCCGTTCCGTTTTTTTTACGGACTGTATGTGGAACCATTCACTTCAATGGGTCAGCAAAAAACTTAAGTTAGTTTGTGTGCATTCTATTTCCGTATGTCCGTCCTGCAAAAAAATAGAACATGTCCTATTATTGTCCGCATTACAGACAAGGATAGGACTGTTCTATGAAGGGTCAGCTGTTCTGTTCCGCAAAATACGGAATGCACACGGATGTCATTCGTATTTTTTGCGGATCAGTTTTTTGCAGACCGCTAAATACATACGGTCGTGTGCATGAGCTCTTATTCAATAAAAAAAATCCCATAAAAAAATTACTCTTTTTCCCATGGAAAATACGCTTCCCCCATATGTTTTGTATTGCCGCAGCCGTAACGACCCGGACCAAATAAATGTCACGTAAATTATCCCCTACGGTGAACGCCATAAAAAAAAATTCTGAGAGAATTGCTAATTTATTCTTAGTTGCCTCGGAAAAAATGTAACAACAAGCAATCTAAAAGCACCATTTATTCCAAAATGATACCAATGAAAAATACAAGTCGTCCCGCAAAAATCAAGCCCTCGCACAACTCCATAGAAAGAAAAATAAAAAAGCTATGGGTCTTGGGAAGCGGCAATGCAAAAACATTTTTTGTTTAAAAAAAAAGGTGTTTTATTGCAAAAAAGTAGTAAAACGTAAAAAAAAAAAACCATACGTATTTGGTATTACGTTAAATTTCTAATGTAAAAATGCAGTGTCAGTATTGCTGTTTTTCCCATCTCCCACCCAAAAAGAGTTAATAAAAGTAAATTAGAAAGTTATGTGTACCCCAAAATGGCGCCATTAAAAACTTCTACTTGTCCTGCAAAAAACGGAAAAATAAAAAAGTTTATAGCTCTTGGAACGCGACAATGAAAAAAGGAAGAAAAATGCTTGGTCAGTAAGGGTACTTTCACACTTGCGGCATAGTTTTCCGGCAGGCTGGTCTGGCGGGTGAACAGCCTGCCGGACACGCCATGCCGCAAGTACCCGCGCACTGCCGCTCTATCCTAGTACTGCAGGTCCGACTTTTTAGTCCAGCGATCTCTGCCGTGCTGCGCCGTAGCTCCGCCCCATTATAGTCAATGGGGACGGAGCGGCAGCACACGGGTACTTGCGGCATGGCGGATACAGCGGGCTGTTTACCCGCCGGAACAGCCTGTCGGATAACTATGCCGCAAATGTGAAAGTACGCTAAGGCCCAAAACAGGCTGGTCACTAAGGGGTTAAAACTTGAAACCGAACTGCAATACATATATACAGTATGTATATACCAGTGCTTGAGCCCCCTCGTGGTGAAGTACCCTTAAAAACGTAAAATAAAAAGTTGAAAAGAAAACACAAACATTTCCCCATTTATTTCTTTGAATTACATTTAAATCAATTTTAAAGTAAAGTACAACTAGTATCAACGCATCCGTAACGACCCGAACTATTAAAGTAATAAGCAATGGCAGAATTGCTATTTTTCCTTATCCAGCTTTCCGAAAAATGGAATAGGAAGAAGTCAATCCGATAATGGCACCAATAGAAACTACAGCTCCAGCAAAAGTAAAAAAACAGCCGTGTCGACTGAAAAAATAAAAAAAGTTACGAGTCTAGAAAATAAAAAAGCTTGGTCCTTAAGGGGTTAAAGTCCCCTCCGTCAGGCTGTTTACAAAGGAGCAGGGAAACCTAATCATAGCTGTAGGTCAGGAGCTATTCACACCAGGCTGGTGCTGACGCCAGCCGAGCAGAGGTGGTCATGCTTCTGTAAGGTCACCTCGAGATGAATTCAATTATTACCGGCATCAGCAAGTGGATAAATATCTGTGTTTCCCTCTCATCGCCGATACCGCCGGTGACCTGTATAATCCGCCCACGTACACAGAATTCTCAGGATAACACCGTGTTTATCCCAACGTTATACGTCAGGCTGTAAGAAATATGGAGCCACCAGCTGGTTTACGGAGTCAGGAAGCGTGAGGACAGTGACACCCACAGGCAGCGACGGTTCAAAAAGACTGCTGCAAATTGCACTGATATGCCGCTGCGGATTCTGAAACGAAGAGAAGAGTCAATAGGTTTCAAATCTGTAGTTGCGGATTTTGCTGTGAATACATTTTATTACAGACTTATTACCGAATTCAACTTCTCCATTCAGGACAATAGGGAAAATCCACAACAAGTCCGTGATCTAAATTAACATGCTTCTAATTGTAAAATCTGCGCTGCAAGAACGTTTCCATGTGCAAAATTACTGGACAATGTAGATGAGATTTGTTACGATTGAATCCACTCTCAGGGAGTGTTCTCTGTAGGTTTAGAGTTTAGAGACAGTTCCCTGCTTGTGGGGCTGCAGGTTCAGAGCTCAGGGAGTGTTCTCTACTTGTGGAGCGGAAGGTTCAGAGCTCAGGGAGTGTTCTCTGCATGTGGAGCAGAAGGTTTAGAGCTCAGGGAGTGTTCTCTGCTTGTGGAGCGGAAGGTTCAGAGCTCAGGGAGTATTCTCTGCATGTGGAGCGGCAGGTTCAGAGCTCAGGGAGTGTTCTCTGCATGTGGAGCGGAAGGTTCAGAGCTCAGGGAGTATTCTCTGCATGTGGAGCGGCAGGTTCAGAGCTCAGGGAGTGTTCTCTGCATGTGGAGCGGCAGGTTCAGAGCTCAGGGAGTGTTCTCTACATGTGGGGCTGCAGGTTCAGAGCTCAGGGAGCTGTATGTGCTGCAGGTGAGCCATGTCCATTGGAGCGGCAGGTTCAGAGCTCAGGGAGTGTTCTCTGCATGTGGAGCGGCAGGTTCAGAGCTCAGGGAGTGTTCTCTGCATGTGGAGCGGCAGGTTCAGAGCTCAGGGAGTGTTCTCTACATGTGGGGCTGCAGGTTCAGAGCTCAGGGAGTGTTCTCTGCATGTGGAGCGGCAGGTTCAGAGCTCAGGGAGTGTTCTCTACATGTGGAGCGGCAGGTTCAGAGCTCAAGGAGTGTTCTCTGCATGTGGAGCGGAAGGTTTAGAGCTCAGGGAGTGTTCTTTATTTGTGGAGCTGCAGGATCAAAGCTCAGGGAGTATTCTCTACATGTGGGGCTGTAGGTTCAGAGCTCAGGGAGTGTTTTTTACATGTGGGGCTGCAGATTCAGAGCTTATGGAGTGTTCTCTGCATGTGAGGCTGCAGGTTCACAGTTCAGGGAGTGTTCTCTGCTTGTGGAGCTGCAGGATCAAAGCTCAGGGAGTATTCTCTGCATGTGGAGCGGCAGGTTTAGAGCTCAGGGAGTGTTCTTTGCTTGTGGAGCTTTAGGTTCAGAGCTCAGGGAGAGTTCTCTGCATGTGGAGCGGAAGGTTTAGCGCTCAGGGAGTATTCTGTACATGTGTGGCTGCAGGTTCAGAGCTCAGGGAGTGTTCTTTACATGTGGGGCTGCAGGTTCAGAGCTCATGGAGTGTTCTCTGCATGTGGGGCTGCAGGTTCACAGTTCAAGGAGTGTTCTCTGCTTGTGGAGCTGCAGGATCAAAGCTCAGGGAGTATTCTCTGCATGTGGAGCGGCAGGTTTAGAGCTCAGGGAGTGTTTTATGCATGTGGGGCTGCGAGTTCAGAGCTCAGGGAGTGTTCTCTGCAAGTGGGGCTGCAAGTTCAGAGGTCACAGAGTGTTCCTTGCTTGTGGGGCTGCAGGTTCAGAGCTCGGTGGGTTTTCCCTGCATGTGGAGCCGCAGGTTCAGAGCTCAGGGAGTGTTCTCTGCATGGGCTGCTGCAGGTTCAGAGCTCACAGAGTGTTCTCTGCATGTGGGACTGCAAGTTCAGAGCTCAGAGAGTGTTCCTTGCTTGTGGGGCTGCAGGTTCAGAGCTCAGGGAGTGTTCCATGCTTGTGGGGCTGCAGGTTCAGAGCTCAGGGAGTGCTGCAGGTTCAGAGCTCAGGGAGTGTTCCATGCTTGTGGGGCTGCAGGTTCAGAATTCAGGGAGTGTTCCCTGCACGTGTAGCTAAAGGTTCAGAACTCAGGGAGTGTTCTCTACATGTGGGGCTGCAGATTTACAGCTCATGGAGTGTTCTCTGCATGTGAGGCTGCAGGTTCAGATCTTACAGAGTGTTCCTTGCTTGTGGGGCTGCAGGTTCAGAGCTCAGGGAGTGTTCTCTGCATGTGGGGCTGCAAGTTCAGAGCTCACAGAGTGTTCTCTGCATGTGGGACTGCAAGTTCAGAGCCCATAGAGTGTTTCTTGCTTGTGGGGCTGCAGGTTCAGAGGTCAGGGAGTGTTCCATGCTTGTGGGGCTGCAGGTTCAGAGCTCAGGGAGTGTTCCATGCTTGTGGGGCTGCAGGTTCAGAGCTCAGGGAGTGTTCCATGCTTCTGGGGCTGCAGGTTCAGAGCTCAGGGAGTGTTCCATGCTTCTGGGGCTGCAGGTTCAGAGCTCAGGGAGTGTCCAATGCATGTGTAGCTGAAGGTTCAGAGCTCAGGGAGTGTTTCATGCTTGTGGGGCTGCAGGTTCAGAGGTCAGGGAGTGTTCCATGCTTCTGGGGCTGCAGGTTCAGAGCTCAGGGAGTGTTCCATGCATGTGTAGCTGAAGGTTCAGAGCTCAGGGAGTGTTCCCAGCATGTGTAGCTGAAGGTTCAGAGCTCAGGGAGTGTACCATGCATGTGTGACTGAAGGTTCAGAGCTCAGGGAGTGTTCCATGCATGTGTAGCTGAAGGTTCAGAGCTCAGGGAGTGTTTCATGCTTGTGGGGCTGCAGGTTCAGAGGTCAGGGAGTGTTCCATGCATGTGTAGCTGAAGGTTCAGAGCTCAGGGAGTGTTCCATGCATGTGTAGCTGAAGGTTCAGAGCTCAGGGAGTGTTCCCAACATGTGTAGCTGAAGGTTCAGAGCTCAGGGAGTGTTCCATGCATGTGTGGCTGAAGGTTCAGAGCTCAGGGAGTGTTCCATGCATGTGTAGCTGAAGGTTCAGAGCTCAGGGAGTGTTTCATGCTTGTGGGGCTGCAGGTTCAGAGGTCAGGGAGTGTTCCATGCTTCTGGGGCTGCAGGTTCAGAGCTCAGGGAGTGTTCCATGCATGTGTAGCTGAAGGTTCAGAGCTCAGGGAGTGTTCCCAGCATGTGTAGCTGAAGGTTCAGAGCTCAGGGAGTGTTCCATGCTTCTGGGGCTGCAGGTTCAGAGCTCAGGGAGTGTTCCATGCTTCTGGGGCTGCAGGTTCAGAGCTCAGGGAGTGTTCCCAGCACGTGTAGCTTAAGGTTCAGAGCTCAGGGAGTGTTCCATGCTTCTGGGGCTGCAGGTTCAGAGCTCAGGGAGTGTTCCATGCTTCTGGGGCTGCAGGTTCAGAGCTCAGGGAGTGTTCCCAGCACGTGTAGCTTAAGGTTCAGAGCTCAGGGAGTGTTCCCAGCATGTGGAGCTACAGGTTCAGAACTCAGGGAGTGTTCTTTGTGAAGCTGCCATCTCTCTCCTCTCAGTGCTCTGTCTGTGTCTACTCCATCTGCCTCCGTCACATTGATATGAAAATGCAAGCTGTGATTTATGGTAGGAAATGCTGCCCAGAAGTCTAATCAGGGAGCTATAACTGAAAGAGACTAACGCTCACATGCTCTGACCAAAGATGTCTCAGAAGGTTAGTAAGAATGAGGAGAGTTATACATAACTGCAGGATTAGACTGTATGCGTTTTACCACGTGGTTCAGTAACTTCATCAGCTGAGCATACACTCGTTTGCATAGGAGCTGTGTACAGAAACAGAAGGAGTTTAGCAAGAAGCAGGAGAGTAATACATATGCTGGGTGTAGTCTGTAATCATGTTACAGCGACTGCATCTGCAAAGTGCACATAGCTCTGCAGAGGAGCTGTATACAAAAACTGATTTTTAAGCTTGCGCAGCCGGCATTTTTTTAAATTTTTTTATAACCCCTGTTTCACTGGAGTTTATAGCAGAACTTATGTCACCCGGTGCTTGAGGGACAGAACAGAGGGAACGAGCAGTGAGCTGCATGACAGACAGAGGTAGAGAGAGACAAGCGATGCTGCTCCTCATCAACTGCCTACCTCTCGGTCAGGTTTAGACAGCTGCTGACCACTTAGACCATTTGCTTTTTCTCTCACAGTTGATTTTCGGACTGTCCCGATGGACAATGTCCTCATGGTGGAGAAGGGCATGAGCGGCAGTCCACACCTCACAATCCAGTGGGGTGATGAATGGGTGGTCTGAACGTCTTGTGTATATGTATAGTATACTGGCTTCTTCCACATGATCCGCGCGAGTGCCGGGCGGGGGTAAGTGTAATCTATACGAGGGGCCCGGGCATTGGGGGGGGGGCATGCTTTATAGTTTGGACAACCCCTTTAACGCTGCATCAGCTCCCTTGCTGGCGTAGAATTAAGACATTTTCCACGCCATTTTTTGTGAGGGTAAAAAAATAATAGTTTGCGGCATCTGTGAGGCTCCGTAAAGTGGGGCTCCAGGTGACAGGAGATGAACGCTTCCACTGTGGAAGCGTTCATCTCCATAGTGATCTGTATCGCCGTCCTCTGGACAGCGATACAGATCGCTGTGCTGTGCGGCAGTGGAGGGAGAGGCGTCTCCCTCCCCTGCTCCTCTGATAGGCTGCGGGCCTTGTGCCGGCAGCCTATCAGAGCGGTTCAGGCAGCGCGATGACGTCATCGCGCCGCCTGAGCAGAGTGCAGAGCGGGACACAGGCCGGAAGAGGCCTGCATCCAGCTTCCAGGGAGGTAAGTATTGGGTGGGGGGACCCTGGACCCTATTGGGGGGGGGGGAGCCTGCACATAATTTGGGGGAGGAGGGGGGGTTAATGGCCCTCACCTGTGGGGAGATTGGTGTACTTATAACAATTTTATAGACAAATGATACTATTTACAGTCGCGCGGGGGGGGGGGCGCGAAATGTTTTCTTCTTCCTAGGGGGGGGCATGACAGAAAATAATTGAGAAGCACTGCATTAAGGGGATTTTCTCATCTTTTCCATGGCGAGATGGGACTAAGCGCTGGAACTAAATGACCGGGTTTACGGAAACAGCCGAGGGGCCATTGCTGCGCTGCTTCCGTGACTCCTTTTAAAAGGTACAAAAGGAGGGTCAATCGACATGGCATGTCCTCAATTGGTTCAGGTGTGAAAGGAGCTCTAGTCTTCCAGAAAACAGATCTCTTAACGGGGTAGTGCGGTTTGCGGTGTACATGGGGGGTGCTGGGAAAGCATGAAGACAAATGCACTCACTGACTATAAAATATAACGCATCAGATAAAAATGTCGGATTGCTGCAAAACTTGTTCTGCAGTTTTCTCTCAGGCAGATATGTAAATGATTACAGGTCTGGGCCTTGCCACAAGAGGGCGTACAAATGCTTCCTCCACTGCGCTATATAAAGGCCTTCAGAGGCTACTTTTGGGTAATGTACCTGTTGGTGAGATATCATTGACTGCTAGACAGGCTTCTATGACGCACTCAAAGACATTATGCCCAGTTGACAGACTTTGAGAGGAGTCGCATCTTTAAACTGAGAAAAGCAGGGTGGTTGTCTCACCGAATTGTCCACCATCTAGGCCTGTGATGGCTAACCTCCGGCACTCCAGCTGTGGTAAGACTACAACTCCCAAGATTTACACTTGCTTGGCTGTTCTCAGGACCCCATAAAAATGAAAGAAGCATGCTGGGAGTCGTAGATTCACCACAGCTGGAGTGCCGGAGGTTAGCCATTACTGATCTAGGCTATTCTGGCCTCGCTGTTAGGAGATGTTGGGAGCAGTGGTTACACGAAGGCACAGACAGTGAACGGGCTCTGGACTGCTTGATCCTCCAGCAAGCACAAGCAGCAACACAGTTTTGTTGTCCACCATCCAGACACAGGTGGCCTCTCATTACACCCCTGTCTCTGCCCGGACCATTTCCAGTAACTTAGAAGAAGGAAATTTGGTATCAGGGTGCCCATACAACCTGCCATTGACTGACAGCCACTGTCACCTTCATTTGCAGAGGCCTGGACTGCTACAGACTGAGGCCATATCTCATCCTTTATCCAGGCTAGAGGCCATATCTCATCTTGTATCCAGGCTATAGGCCGTATCTCATCTTGTATCCAGGCTGGAGGCCGTATCTCATCTTGTATCCAGGCTATAGGCCGTATCTCATCTTGTATCCAGGCTAGAGCCTGTATCTCATCTTGTATCCAGGCTAGAGGACGTATCTCATCTTGTATCCAGGCTGGAGGCAGTATCTCATCTTGTATCAAGACTAGAGGCCGTATCTTATCTTGTATCTAGACAAGAGGCCGTATCTCATCTTGTATCTAGACAAGAGGCCGTATCTCATCTTGTATCTAGGTTAGAGGCCGTATCTCATCTTGTATCCAGGCTGGAGGCCATATCTCATCTTGTATCCAGGCTGGAGGCCGTATCTTATCTTGTATCCAGGGTAGAGGCCGTATCTCATCTTGTATCCAGGCTAGAGGCCGTATCTCATCTTGTATCCAGGCTGGAGGCTATATCTCACCTTGTATCCAGGCTAGAGGCCGTATCTCATCTTGTATCCATGCTAGAGGCTGTATCTCATCTTGTATCCAGACTAGAGGCCGTATCTCATCTTGTATCCAGACTAGAGGCCGTATCTCACCTTGTATCCAGACTAGAGGCTGTATCTCATCTTGTATACAGGCAAGAGGCTGTATCTTATCTTGTATCCAGGCTAGAGGTTGTATCTAATCTTTCATCCAGACTAGAGGCCGTATCTCATCCTGTATCCAGGCTAGAGGCTGTATCTCATCTTGTATCCAGACTAGAGGCCGTATCTCATCTTGTATCCAGACTAGAGGCCGTATCTCATCTTGTGTCCAGACTAGAGGCCGTATCTCATCTTGTATCCAGACTAGAGGCACCCAGCAGGGTCCTAGAGCCTCTTTACATTGTACAGTTTTCCCCAATAATCATCTTTTTTCCTGTAATATTAGAAATTGAATCACTTACATTTATCATTATTACAGTCACACAAACTGGTTATGTCGGTCTGGGATGGATGGAGAAAAAAAAAACAAAGGACTCCAACCAGAGAAGACATCACCTGTGAGTCACTGGACATAATGGTATATTCTGTGATGTCCCGTCTGCAGGGTGGTAATACTTAGCCGCCTGCCTGTGTGGTGTATGACTGCTACATGATCATTGTCATCTGTAATGTTCACAATATGGTGATAATTTTGGTACTGTTGTAGTGTTTTTTATTTAACAACTGTATAGAGGCAATGACGTGCCTAGGGTGTTTCTGCACCCGGGGTGGGTCCTTTCCCATGCTTAATACTTTTAAAAAAAATTGTACCACCTCACATTAGTATTGCCCTCATTCTACAACCTTCACCGTGGTTTTATCCAGATATGTGCCCCCTCACTGTAGTTATGCCCACACTGTGCCCCTTCAAAGTTTTTATTCCCTTATTGTGCCCCCTTAAAGTAATTATCCCTTCATTGTGCCCCACTTACTGTAGTTATGCCCTCTCTGAGTCCCCATAACAGTTTTGCCCCTTCACAGTAATAATGCCCACTCTGTGCCCCATAACAGTTATGCCCACCCCCTTTACAGGAGTAATGCCTCCTGTGCCCCCTTCACAGTAGTAATTCCCATTGTGCCCCCTTCATAGTAGTTATTCCCATTGTGCCCCCTTCATAGTAGTAATTCCCATTGTGCCCCCTTCATAGTAGCAATGCCCATTGTGCTCCCTTCACAGTACTAATGCCAATTTGCCCCTTTATAGTAATAATGCCCATTGTGCCCCCTCCATAGTAGTAATGCCTTCTGTGCCCCTTTGTAGTAGTAATGCCCTCTGTTCTCCCTTCATAGTAGTAATGCCCATTGTCCCCTCTTCTTAGTAGTAAAGCCCTCTGTGCCCTCTCTTACTTAAAAAATGAAATAAAAAATACAGTAACTACTCACCTTGTCCCGTTTCCTGAAGCTCACATTCTCTCTCCCCTGCAGACACAGATCTCGCTGCATCGCTGTGTGGGAGGAGCTTAGGCAGATTTCTGGGCTGCAGGCTCCTCCCACACAGACCAGCAGCGCGGTCTGAGTCCGCAGGCTGAATAGTGGAGCAGAAGGAGAAGTCTTCCTGCTTCATCGTTTAGTGCAGGAGAAATGGAGCACGGGGAGCTGAGCGACAGGACCGCAGCTCCCAGAGCTCCAGCAATGAGCGCTTCTATTCTATCTGCCTTTGATGAAGCGCTAATTGGTTCTGGGCTCCGACACCCCCCTGACAGTGGGCACCCGGTGCGGACCCCCCCCCCCCCCCCTTTTGCACGCCCCTGTATGGAGGCATTATTTGGCCATTGTATGATAGATATATATAGTTACTGTATGGTGGCATTTTATTGAGTCATTGTATAGTTGCAGCATTATCAAGTTGAGGTATGGCAGTATTATTGAGTTACTGTATGGTATTATTCAGTTCCGGTGTGGTGGTATTATCCAGTTGTGGTATTGCAGTATAATTTAGTCACTGTATGGTGGACTTATTGAAATTGAAGTATGGTGTCATTTAGTCACGGTATGGTGGTATTATCCAGTTGCAGTATGGGAGTATTATTTGGTCACTGTTTGGATTGTATTATTGAACAATGGTATGGTGGTATTATTCAGTTACCGCATGGAGGTATTATCCAGTTTAGGTATAGTGGTATTGTTTAGTCATACCATGATGGTATTACCCAGTTGCAGTATGGCAGTATTTAAGTACAGTATGGCGGTCCTTTTGCAGTATGACAGTATTATTGAGTCATGGTATGGTGGAAATTTCCGGTTATGGCATGATGGTATTATCTAGTTATGGTATGGTGGTGTTATTGAGTCATGGTATGGCGGTATTATCTAGTTATGGTATGATGGTATTATCTAGTTATGGTATGGTGGTATTATCTAGTTATGGTATGATGGTATTATCTAGTTATGGTATGATGGTATTATCTAGTTATGGTATGGTGGTATTATCTAGTTATGGTATGATGGTATTATCTAGTTACGGTATGGTGGTATTATCTAGTTATGGTATGATGGTATTATCTAGTTACGGTATGGCGGTATTATCTAGTTATGGTATGGTGGTATTATCTAGTTATGGTAAGATGGTATTATCTAGTTATGGTATGGTGGTGTTATCTAGTTATGGTATGATGGTATTATCTAGTTATGGTATGATGGTATTATCTAGTTATGGTATGGTGGTATTATCTAGTTATGGTATGGCGGTATTATCTAGTTATGGTAAGATGGTATTATCTAGTTATGGTATGGTGGTGTTATCTAGTTATGGTATGGTGGTGTTATCTAGTTATGGTATGATGGTATTATCTAGTTATGGTATGATGGTATTATCTAGTTATGGTATGGTGGTGTTATCTAGTTATGGTATGGTGGTATTATCTAGTTATGGTATGATGGTATTATCTAGTTATGGTATGGTGGTGTTATCTAGTTATGGTATGATGGTATTATCTAGTTATGGTATGGTGGTGTTATCTAGTTATGGTAAGATGGTGTTATCTAGTTATGGTATGATGGTATTATCTAGTTATGGTATGGTGGTATTATCTAGTTATGGTATGGTGGTGCTATCTAGTTATGGTATGATGGTATTATCTAGTTATGGTATGATGGTATTATCTAGTTATGGTATGATGGTATTATCTAGTTATGGTATGGTGGTGCTATCTAGTTATGGTATGGTGGTGTTATCTAGTTATGGTGGTGTTATCTAGTTATGGTATGGTGGTATTATCTAGTTATGGTATGATGGTATTATCTAGTTATGGTATGGGGGTATTATCTAGTTATGGTATGATGGTATTATCTAGTTATGGTATGGTGGTATTATCTAGTTATGGTATGGCGGTATTATCTAGTTATGGTAAGATGGTATTATCTAGTTATGGTATGGTGGTGTTATCTAGTTATGGTATGATGGTATTATCTAGTTATGGTATGATGGTATTATCTAGTTATGGTATGGGGGTATTATCTAGTTATGGTATGGTGGTGTTATTGAGTCATGGTATGGCGGTAATATTTAGTCACTAAAAATTATTTTCATGGCATAATAAATGATGAGCAGTGATAGTAATCAATAGAAAGGGTAATCCAGAACCAAGAGTATTAAAATCATTATCTTTATTATAGAAAATTCATTAGAACAGAGTGAAGTCTTGGCAAAGCAGCTATAGCCAACGTGCGTATCGATCTGTGCGTTTCGGCCTGCAGAATATGCCAGCGCTATATATAACTGAGTAAAATAAATAAATGAGTAATGGTGAAGGAAAGTTGTATTGTTGCTCTCCTCATTTTTGACTCTGACCAGTTATTTTGATTTCTCAGAACCGAGCGAATCATTACGTTAATTGACAGGTGTGAATAGGGCTTTAGGATTTCTGGCATGATGGCAGGAACATGCAGAACAAAAACCGCATCCAGTAAAAGTCCTCGTTATCAGTGGTAAGCGGAACGGCTCTTTACGTCAATTATTATTACATATTTATTATCTCATTTTCCACCCGGCGCTCTTGTCAGTGTCGCTTCCTTGCTGGACTTGAACGGATGTTTTTGTGAGACAATTTCCCTTGTGGCTGATGTCTTATAGCGGTGTCAGTACTCACACAGAGGAAGTATCACTACCGCAGTATCACAGAGGGGAAGTCCAAACACACTCTGCGCGGAGTTCAAAGCGTCTTCTCCAGCTCCGGGGCCAAATCTACCGTTGTCTGGGAATCCGACCGTTTCCTGTTAAATCGCTGTAACTATCTCTTCTGGTTTTAGAGCCCGTCCAAACCTGTTCTTACATGGACGCAGTGTGATTATATAGCAGAAAAAAAGCTGCAGTTTCACAGGCTAACAGTTGGGTTCCCGCAGAGCTCAGTAATTTCACATCTCTGAATAGCCTCATCCAGGTTGAAAATAAATGCAGATGATACACGTCAGTGGAGATACTTTTTATAATAACTATATACTTTGAATATAAATGTAATGTTGACAGCATGTATGCCGCAAGGTGCTCGGGGCGTTCCTTAGAGCAATAGTCTGTGAGTCAGGCCGTATGCTCCCGTAATCCGCCCACTGGCCCCTGGTATTGCCCAAACGGCACAGGTAGGTTGAGTAGTAGGGCCTCGGGCTACTTGAGAGACCTTGGCGCGGTGCCCGAGCTTAAGACATGTCCTCCTAGTAGGATATGTCGAACTAACCTCTCAATTTTACATCAGTGTGAGGGTTTAGTATTACCGCAGAGTGCACCTGTCTTTGCTTTTGTTCTGTCCCTTATGGGACCAAATTCTTCCCCTCTCCAGGTATATTAGGCACCTTCCGTAGTGTGAAGGTGCTTGAGCATTAGATTCCTAGTGAGCTACTTTACCCAGTGAAGATGTGCTATTCAGACTGTCTACCCGTGTACCAAACCTCTGCCTGTTTACCGTGTTGGTTCTCAGCTGCCTGCCCAGACGTTGGACCTGTTTCATGCATACAAACTCTGCCTGCCCTGCCCTGACCTTTGTCTGTTTTCTGTTCTCTACAAGTATTTTCTGTCCTCTGCACTGGTGTCTCTTACCCATGTGGGTCGGCTGCCAACTACACCGGGACTATTCCAGGAGGTAGCGGCCCGGTTGGTTCCCTGCAGCAAAGTCCAGATTCCTGTGCAGGGTTTAGAAGATGAATATCAATGGACCATCAGGACAACGCTCTTAGGGATAGCCCAGGCTAGTTGACATAGTGGCTCCACGTGCTTGTTGCATATTGAGATCATAATGAGTGCATGTGGCCAGCAGTCAACATATCGTTGGAGGATCTGACTCGATTTGATTGTAGTCTGTAACCATAAAGATATATACATCTGCATGAATCTTTATACCCAAAATGGTAGGATACTTTTAACCAAATCTGCTTATTTTTATATTTTAGAGTTATTATCGTCTGTGCTGCAAACTCTTCTGAGTGAAATAACCCACTGGGCATGTATTTGTAACCAGTCTGCTATAAAGACTAGAAATGCGACACTCCACGTACGCAGAACATGCACAGGTCCACTTTTAATCCCATCACATGGAACATCAGTCAATATCAATAAGATTTAATAGGCAGTTTTCTGTAATTGCAGCGATACTTTGGCATTTTTAGAAATTGCTGCAAACACTTTTAACAATGCTACAATAGGGGTTTCTTCTTCTGGACCTTTAGGCCAATTATTATGTACGAGGCTATGCCTACTGGAGGACGTTCTTGTACTCTGGTGGCTTGATCTGATTCTGGGACTGAAGACAAACACAGAACTATTGTGATTAGAGATGAGCGAACTTCAAAAATTAGTTCGGCGTTCGGGTTGGGGTAATCGCCGCATCCCGTTATGGATTCCACTACCGCGGACTATCCCGGCATATGGAATCCATAAGGGGCGGCTTCCACGAACCCGAACTTTGGAAAAGCCGAAGGACCTGGGGTGACGTCACCGTCATGTGATCAGTGCAGGGGCATGGCTCAGCACTGGATTGGATAAGAGGTGATCCAGTACTGTGCCACGCCCCCTGCACTGATCACATGATGGTGACGTCACCCCAGGTCCTTAGGGTTGTCCACGGTTCATGTTCAATGAAGCAGCCCCTTATGGATTCCAAATGCCGTTATGGTCCATGGTAGCGGAATCCATAAAGGGATGCTACCATAACCCGAACCCGAACTTTGGACACCGAACTAAAAATAGAAGTTCGCTCATCTCTAGACATCATGACCATTGAGTATAGCCGAGGGATAAAGACATACAAAACTTTGACATAAAATAGAAACTAGCTTATACGGAAAGGTCTATTGTGACATCAAAATGAAATGGATCTCGGAATGAAAACAACTATTGTGACATCATCACAATAGTTAGAGAAATAAATCCTATTGTGACATAATTACAATAAGACACTATCTAGGAATAAAGAAAAGGACGCAGCCCAGGAACATCAACACAATAATACACAGCCTAGAAATAGATGGAAACACTACTGTGATATCATCACCGTAGAACACAGCCCAGGAGTAAGGGCAAATGATATTGTGATGTCATAACAATCATCCATACACAACACGGCCTAGGAATAAAAGCAAATACTATTGAAAGCCCAGTTTGCAGTGGTCCACACCTCCCCAAACTGGTCCAAGGAAGGACAACCGATGAACTGACAGCGAGGCCCAACCATTAGAGTTTGTCTACACAGTGATCTTGGTTGCACGATAGCTGTCATGCCCATGGATAGAAATGATTGGGGTCACAGCGTAACTCGCATGTTTGCCGCAACCCCAAAAATCCAGCAGTGTTGGATTTTTTTTTTGCAGTTCTGGGGTTGCGGCAAATGTGCAAGTCGCTCCACACCATTCATTTCTATGCACTGCGATCCATGGGCGTGACCAAGATCGCCGTGTAGCCAAACCTGTGAGGAGCAAACTCTAGTCCATCTGTTCCGATCCCCCTGAAGAGTTACTGTTGAGCAAATTGCTGAAAGTTCCTGGGCACTGGGCATCGCAGCTTGGGGTTACGTAGCTGCATAGTACAACATTTTAGGCAGAATTTAAATATTATGGGTGCAAGTGCACCAAAGAAATAAGACAAACACTATTGTATAAAGAGCACAACCTAGGAGGGTCTGACTGATCTATTTTAGTGCCCAGCTCAGGAACCTCTTCCACTTGATGGAAGTTGTGCCATTAGGGCTATGTTCAGACATTGACCCTTCAATGACCGTGTCTACATGTAGTACTGTGTGTGGCACCTCTGTTGGATGGGGGAATCATCTGTGGTGGTGTATGAGATATCTTTGGGGGGGACATCTGTTGCCTTGAATGGGAGAACTTTGCGGGAAACAGGAGGACAGGCTCAAAACCTGGACTACGACCAAGAAGATTAGTCTGAGACGACTGTGGGATCTTCTAAAGGAAATTGAGAGTCTGTGGCCATCTTTACAGAATGAGACCCCGTGGCTCCTGAGTTCATGCGTGATCTGTAGCCGAACATGTCATTCCTACGATAGTTTTCCTTCTGAAATGGGTCAGAGAAAGTTGACAGGATTCCTGGTTAATAGCGTTTGCAGACTATGGGGCCAAGGATCAGATTTGGTCCGGCACTCACAGACCAAGTTCAAATGAAAATCATCCCGCAAACCTTGGACGAGATTTCCCTTGTGTTCGGGAGGAATTGATGGATGACTGTCTACTTGGCCTCAGGCTTCAAAGGCACCGAGTACTGTAATCCAGTTGTGGATAACATTTTTCTTCAGCCCTGAGAACTTCAGACATCTGTCATCATATCGGGAAGAATGAAATACTTTATGTGTGTGAAAATGGTTGAAGGGGATGGGACTTCGTCCATATCCCAAGCTGATAACCAGAGCATTAATGGGAAATGGTGGAGAAGCTGCTGATGTCTCCCTGATGGGATCCTTCTGTCCGGATATTCAGGGGATACTAGAATTCAGTGTGTACTGCTGAGATACAATGTATTACCGGAGATTCATCTCACTCCACCTGTGATGTCCTCCTCCAGTCTGAGAATATTTTAAAGCCACATTTACACGGGGCAATTATCAGGCCTATTATGGGAAACCAACGTTAGTACAAACGCTCAGTCCTCATAGTAGGGCCCATGTAAAGGGGCCACTGATCACTTGCTGAATGAGCAAAACGCTTGTTCATGTGGTGGAACCATTATTTATACAGACACCTAAATCAGTGTTTCTGGCAGCAGTTCGTGCTGTGCGAACAGCGACGTGCTTCCGAGAAAGAATGACTCCTTATGGGCATGAGAGATGGCGGTAGCCATCGCTCGTCCCCATACAGTGGAGGTGATTGCTGCATGTACGTTAGGTGTTTGATTGGTGATAGGACCCATCTTAGGCTACTTTCACACTAACGGATACAGCAAAAACGCTTCCGTTACTGATAATACAACTGTCTGCATCCGTTATGAACAGATCCGGTTGTAATATCTGTAACATCGCCAAGACGGATCCGTCATGAACTCTGTTGAAAGTCAATGGGGGACGGATCCGTTTTCTATTGAGTCAGAGAAAACGGATCCGTCCTCATTGAATTGCATTGCTCCGCATCCCATGACGGAAAGCGAACCGCAGCATTCTGCGTCAAGTCAGCAGCATATCCGCAAGGTAGCATTTGGTTCATTTTTTCTGCTGTGGATTTCTAGCAGAAATGCTGCAGATTTTATATAATGTTTGCACACATAATACGCTCATAGGTTCTGTATGAATACAGGAGAGGCCTTCAAAATAGGCCCCGGGTTGTGTTCCTGACCATATGAATGATAAAGGGTGGTCGGGCCCCCGTTTAGGGGAGTCAGAGAGCCACTAAGTGGCGGCAGTTCTCGTTCTGGCAGACTCGGCCTAGCCATGAATTCCTTGAAGTGCTATTCATTTGAATGTCCGTCCATCTGATGCTATTTGCCATGAAACGTGTAAAAAATCATCTTTTAATAACCTTTTGATGTAGAAAGCAATTTCAGTACATCATAAAGGTTCACTAGAGAGAGACAGGTACAGATGTGGATTAGAAATTTGCACCCCTTCATGACTCCATCCTCTGGAGCGCCGTATTGCTAAAGTATAGACTTGTAATGCAGCAGGTGTGGACCCACTGTGCCTACTGAACGGATGTCACTTGGGGCTATTCAGAGAGGGGGTCCACTGGTCTTAACTCTGTCACCCGTGTATGGGGATCTGGACTTTGCTGCAGAGGGCACCAAGCTGCTACCTCTAGTCTTTATTCAGAGGTTGCTGATCGAGGTGGCACCAAGGGGAAAGGCAAGAGCGTGGTCATTGGATAAGGCTTGGTCAGGCCCAGCAGAGTTCATGCAGTACAGTAGTCATGCAGAAGGTCAGGCAGCACAGAGTCAATATTGAGATCTGGCAGGGGTCAAATCAGGCTGCACAGAAAGGAGCATGGAGCAGCAGAAAGGGTAAGTACTTCAGAGGCCGTGAACATGAGAGAAAGAGGAGATGGAGGCACATCAGGACCACCAGCGGCACAAGACGACAGCAGTATGGCGGCACACGACATCCCTGCTGCTCTGTAATCAGGCTCCGTACAATATCTCTAGCAGAGGATTCCCCCATTATATTGTGTCAGTATAGTGAACATGGCATGATAAAAAAATGTGCCTTTCTTCGAAATGATCAGCATGTGGAGGTGCAGCTGAGCCCCATAGACTTTGGGTGACCCATTAGGGCTCCATACTGGGAGTTATGATTGAAGATCCCCGAGTACAAGGCCTGCCTTATACCAAGATAATAGCGTTTCTGAAAGTTTCATTTGGATAAGCAGAAGTGGAAGTTTCCAGGGGTGAGACGGGGACAGGAATCTTACAGGAAATGCTATTTGTGCCCTGACACTTTCTGTTGGAAACTTCGTTAGCAACTTCTCACATTTTATTTTCTTACAAGTGGATTCCCAGAACTTCACAGACACAAGACCTCACCTCTGCAGCTGTCGGATGCAGCGGGTGCTCACATCACCGCCAAAACAAAAAAAAAATGAAAAGTTATCAGTGTGAATGTATTCACCCCCTGAGCTTTGAAACCCCTAAATAAAGTCGGGTCCAACCTATTAAAGGGGTTTCCTCATATTGATGACTGATCGGTGGAGGTCCGCCACCCTGTGTTCCCACCAATCAGCCTCTGATGGAGCGGAGTCGGAGTGGTGCTATGCAGGTAAAGAAATGATAAAGCTGTAACCCAGCGCCATGGCGCCTTCATTCTCAGAATCAGTGGGATCCCTACTAATATGCCATCACTTTATAAGATTGGAATACCCGCTTATTTCTCTAGGTTTTCCGTAGAATCTCAAGCTCTGAAGCTGCTCATGCTGTCTGCCTCATTTTCTCGTTTTATTATAGCAGCATTATAAATAAACAATCATTATGACCAGAGACTTCCGCATACAGATAAATATAGCCGGAGGGTTACTTTATTATTTACAAAAAGGGAAATACATTTACTGGAGCTGCTGCAGGTGGCAAAAGACAGAGCGTTTCCTGTCACTGACCCTAAAAATAAAGCACAGAGAAACTGAGGAGTCCTGTACATATAGCACACAAATAACAGCCCATATGATGGACAAGAGGATTATAGCAGTTATATACTTCTACATAGGAGCAGTATTATAGTACTTATATTCGTGTACATAGGAGGCGGTATTATATTAGTTATATTCTTCTACATAGGAGCAGCATTATAGTAGTTATATTCCTGTACATAGGAGTAGTATTATAGTAGTTATATTCCTGTACATAGGAGCAGTATTATAGTAGTTATATTCTTGTACATAGGAGCAGTATTATAGTAGTTATATTCCTGTACATAGGAGCAGTATTATAGTAGTTATATTCCTGTACATAGGAGCAGTATTATAGTAGTTATACTCTTGTACATAGGAGTAGTATTATAGTAGTTATATTCTTGTACATAGGAGCAGTATTATAGTAGTTATATTCCTGTACATAGGAGCAGCATTATAGTAGTTATATTCTTGTACATAGGAGCAGTATTATAGTAGTTATATTCTTGTAAATAGGAGCAGTATTATAGTAGTTATATTCTTGTACATAGGAGCAGTATTATAGTAGTTATATTCTTGTACATAGGAGCAGTATTATAGTAGTTATATTCTTGTACATAGGAGCAGTATTATTGTAGGTATATTCTTGTACATAGGAGCAGTATTATAGTAGTAATATTCTTATACATGGGAGCAGTATTATAGTAGTTATATTCCTGTACATAGGAAGCAGTATTATAGTAGTTATATTCTTGTACATAGGAGCAGTATTATAGTAGTTATATTCTTGTACATAGGAGCAGTATTATAGTAGTTATATTCTTGTACATAGGGGCAGTATTATAGTAGTTATATTCTTGTACATAGGAGCAGTATTATAGTAGTTATATTCTTGTACATAGGAGCAGTATTATAGTAGTTATATTCTTGGACATAGGAGCAGTATTATAGTAGTTATATTCGTGTACATAGGATGCAGTATTATAGTAGTTATATTCTTGTACATAGGAGCAGTATTATAGTAGTTATATTCTTGTACATGGGAGGCAGTATTATAGTAGTTATAATCTTGTACATAGGAGCAGTATTATAGTAGTTATATTCTTGTTTGCATGCCCGAACGGCCCCTCCCTTCATTTTGCCTCCAGGAGGTACTGGGTCCTTGCTATCGTGATTGTGAAACAATCATACACCAAATTATTGATTTTCAGCAGTTGTTTGGCCACCCTTAATCAAAGAAGCATTATCTTGGTTAGCTAGCTGAGTTTTTTACCTAGAGGGTCCATTATACGTTTAAAGTAATGACAAGCCTGACATCTAGTGGTCATTTGTTAGATTGCACTGCACTAATCCTAACACAATTTACTTTGCTTGCTACAGTTTGTCAAGCATACTTCATGTAAATGCTTCTAAAAGTTTAACCTAATCTCACAGATTGTATGTTACAAAAGAATTTTACCACAATTGTTTTGAAATTGCTAAAGAAATGCATAGATTTTGCAAAATTGTAGGATAAAATGTCATAAGAATGAAACGTGGGAAAACAGCTTAAGGCCTTATTCACACATCCGCAAGTGTTTTGCGGATCCACGGAGCCGCGGATCCGCAAAACACGGACACACCGGCAATGTGCATTCCGCATTTTTGCGGACCGCACATTGCCCGAACTCCATAGAAAATGCCTCTTCTTGTCCTCAATTGCGGACAAGAATAGGACATGCTCTATTTTTTTGCGGAGCCGCGGACCGGAAGATCGGCGGCACGCTCCGCAAAATCAGATGCGGAGAGCACAGTGTGTGCTCTCCGCATCGTTCCCGGCCCCATTCACAGTCAATGGGTCCGCATGTATTCCGCAAAATTGCGGAATACATGCGGACTACATTGCGGATGTGTGAATAGGGCCTCAAGGCTATGAACACGTTTAGGAACATGTTTGATTATTATTATTGTATTATACTTTTTGTACATTTTGAGCTAAAAAATGTAAATTGGCTTTTATAAAAAATATGGAGCCTTTTTTCTGTACAGGTCTGAGATGCTGCAATAGAGGGATCTGAACTTTTTCTTTGCTCCGTTAGGCAGGGAGCTGACGGGCTCCTTATCTTGGATTTCTGACCTTATAAACCCTCATTACAGCTCAGTTCTTATGTTACTGATAAGTCTTAAATAACTGTTTAGTAATTTAGAGATAAGGTTTATTAGATTACCGGCACAAAGTAAAAGTACCAGTCACACAGCTAGACAATCAGTTAACCCTTTGTGACAGAATTGCTCAATATTTAATAAAGACTAATTGAAAAAAAAGATTTTTAGCCCAAAAATGATTAAAATGCAATTACTAAAAAATTGCCTCTGAAGGTGTACATAGCCATTAAAGCAGGGGTGCACAACCTTTTTTGGTTGGGGGCCACATTGTCAGGCTGAACCAATTCCAAGGGCCGAAAATAAAACTTAAAGGGGTATTACCAACTGAAATACTGTATTTTTGGCATATTGAACATACAGTATATACAATAAATGTCTACTTACAGTTCTAGGACTCCCATCTAAGGAGAATACGTGAAAGATACATCTAAGAAGCCATAAGACATAGACCTACATGTCTTTTACCAGATGTTTGGGGGCCATACAGAATGGTATGGAGGGCCGCATATGACCCCCGGGCCGCAGGTTGTGCACCCCTGCTTTAAAGGAACATGCTGATTAAAGCTTATCCACGATGGCAGAGCAGGCCTGTAATGATATTCTATTGTTTCTATCAGGGGCATATACAGTTCTCATGGGGCCCCAAAGTAAAACTTAGTATGGGCCCCACCCAATTTCTTAGTATGCATGCATCATAAACTGCTAGGC
This sequence comes from Bufotes viridis, assembly GCA_033119425.1. NCBI lineage: Eukaryota > Metazoa > Chordata > Amphibia > Anura > Bufonidae > Bufotes > Bufotes viridis. The sequence continues at coordinate 21,343,638 of CM065593.1, read as the reverse complement.
AACATATTTTTTTTTAAACAAATTAATATTTATTTTTATAAAGCAAAGGACATTTTAATTAAAACAATATTAGAATTAAAGAGAGCTCCCTTGGTCTCATTTGATTATTCGACTTCTATATCAAATGATGTGGAACAGATTCATAAATTTTGTGTTCTGAACACAATATTTGTTACTGTATTTACAGCTGGTATAAAGATATAGATAAAACCATTCGGCTCTATGTTTGCTGCTCTCATACAGTGGATTATAAAACAGTCTGCCTGTAGCCACCACTAGGGGGAGCTTAGAGCATAGGAATTTATACAGTTACAATTAACTGGAAAATAATCTGTAAAATCTCTGTGCACAGAGCTCCCCCTGGTGGAGGCTACATGAAAATGCAGTGTTTTCATGATTGGAGCAGAAGAGAGAGTTCAGCACCAGGGTCCCCCTCTTCCTTGGCCCGATTGCAGTTATGTAGATATTTTCTGCCGCCATTGTGCAAAATATAGGACAAGAGTTTCAGAAGATTTAGTTAGATATGATTTAGTCACACCAAGTATTGTGATCATAAAGCGTTCAATATTATCCTACGGATCCACAATTAAAATATTAATAAATATATGGACTTCTCCCCCACTGCTCGCAGAATTGGATATTTCTTACCTCTTTATCCAGGATTGTCAAGTCCCAGCGTAATACAGTATATAGGACCAAAGAATGGAGAAAACTAAAAACGAAGATCCATGAACACATAAACATTATCAGAAATGGCCTGATGACTGCAGTGTATCACTGTATTACAGAACTCATCCGTCGTAAGGTTGGAATCAATTTACCTGAATCAAAAGTGCTCCAATTGGCCTGAAGATTGTTATATAACACTCTGAGGTCTCCTAGGACTCATATATTCTCTCTCTTTTCTTTCCATCTTTTGAATTTTTTTCTCTCCCCACCTTTAGACTCTTTAAACTGTTTGCTATTGCTGTCATTGTGTTAGAGTGACATTGACATACGTACAGTATATAGCTATGGATGGTTGACGGTATTAAACAGCATGTTTAAAATAGACATGACTTGCATGTGTTGCTTTTTAAAATTAAAAAGGTTCCAAAAATTGACCATTAACGAGGGAAGATGGTGTTTAAACACACATGGTGTTAATGAAAAAAAAAAAAAGTCGCTTGTTCTGAACAAGCAGTCCAAAAATTATGCATTAACGGAGGCAGATTCAGTGCCCACCCCAATCATGGTCCAGCAACAAGTGCCTCCATAGCGCTCCTCTCCTGTTTTGTACCATTAAAAAAAAATAAACTCTTACTAACCTCCATCAGGCTGGCAGCGATGCGATGTAGGCCCCCTCCAATGATGGTTGGACATCATGGTCAGTGTGTCATTATCAGCCTTGTCCTCTTGCACAAGCAACTCCTTCTCTTCCTGCTCCTTCTCCTCTTCTACTTCCTTCTTAATGGGACTTTCTTCATGTGGGGCCCCAACAGCTACAGGACAGTCAGCAAGATAGAAAAGCTGTTCTTTTTCCACCATCCCTTCCACCATCAGCGTGAGCGTCTGCTCTAAGATAAATAAGATAAATATGGGGGGGGGGGAATCTTTGATGCCACTGCTATTGACAAATCTGGTAGCCTCTTCTCTGGGGCCGAAAGGAGAAGGAGCAGGAGTAATGCTGTGACTGGTGGCTCCAAGGCACGGTGTCAGACTCGAAGGTGACCTCAACATTATCCTTCTGTGACTGAAAAGAGGGGTGAGCTATCCAGTCCATAATCCCATCATCTTTGTCCTAAATAATATGGCACTTACTGGAAGCCAGGGAGAACTGTGGCCTGCTGCTGCTACTACTATTGGCTGGACGTTTGGTGGCAAATGTGCTGCTACTGCTGTTTGCACCACTACAGCCGCCCACTTCATTACTCGTGAACAACGAGGCCTTTTGTTTTCCATCTGCCATTTACCAGTCATTTTATTATGAGGCCTATTTAAACAATGACAAGTCACAGGTTTGGTACACTGATTAATAAACGGTAGCAAAACTGCAACAGTTTTTTGAGGAGGAATTGTTATATTGATGCACTAAAATGTACTGGATTTACACTAGTATTTGCACAAAATTGGGCTGAATTTACATATATATTATATTATATTGATGTACTAAAATGCACTGAATTGACACACTAAAATAGGCAGAAGTGTTTTATGGGGAAAAACACGCAACTGTGCAGCGCATGTTTTGATGATGGTAGTGCTGGGAAGATGCCTAATACAACACTTATGAACTAGAAGCTTTATATAACCCAGTTTTAGGGAAAAATGCTGGCTAATGCTGGCACAGAACAGAAATAGTACTGTCTCTTTGAATGATCTTTGTGCAGGATCTTTCTTTGTGTAGTCAGTGCAGGACATGAAGTTATAGAGCTCCTTCAGCTTCCCTCAGTATAACACCCAGTCCCAGTACACTAACTGCCCCTGTGCTCGCCCTACTGTTCAAACCCGATTTTCTACCTAGTACCCTACCTAACTAAATATATCACTCCACTGTCCCTGTAAGATCCGACGATGGCTGGCTTGTGTCTGCCAGATACATGGGACACATGTCCTCCCACATTACTCGCTGAGCTCACAGTGGCATGTGTGGTTCACGGCTTGCACAGAGCCAGATAGACCAGCCATTATCCTGCCTCATTGTACAATTAATGTAAAGAACACGGCACTCTTGCGACTTAGTGATAATTTGCAAGGATAGTTTTTATTCCGCCACCATAATATTCAGTACATTCAAAATGGCCTACGTTTCGGTCTAGCCATTGACCTTCATCAGGGCCTAGAAATAATAATACATACAAACTTAATCAACATAAATGTGTGGTCAAAAGATATAATAACAAATATACAGAGATCAAAATACATGTATATACAAGTCATAATCGTCATATATAGATTTGTAGGTATTCAAAAATCACAGGAGTCAATGAGCCACACTATGGAAAGCTGATAGTAATATTATTAAACCCTTGATATAGGTAAAATACATATGCCCTTATACATACTTCAATAAGTGACTTGGTACATACAGACAAAGATTATGTGAATACCTGTAGTAATATAGTAGAGCAGGAGCGGGTGGCATCCTTTTTACCCCGCTCCAGCGTCTTAAATAGTGAGCCGTGAGTTACACTTCCGGTCCGTGGCTCCGGCCGGAAGAGCGTCATTGGGACATGCGCGTTCCGCCGGCTGAGGCCGAAGAGGGAGAGACTTCCTGGATGCTTAGACATAATACCGGGTGGCAGATGCCGGCTGGTCACGTGAATGCAGCGCATGCGCGATAGTACTACATAAGAGGACAGTAGTGCTGTGGCAATTGTTAATGGAATAAGTATTGCATTAAACAATGATTAATTAGAACAAACATAGATTAGGGAAAATTAGGACATACAAGACATGGTAAGGACTATGACTATGTCCCCTACCTGTAGTAGCAATCAATTGATCATCTAGTCTGTAAAGACAATAGAAATGTATATCAATATGTCAAACTCCTGCGAATATACAGAGGATACGGAGGTCAACACATAGAGTGGAATAATCAAATGTATAGTATATAAATAATATCGCCATATTACATCCATATAAAAATAGAACATTATAATAGTAATTCCAAGTCCCTATTCAGACCAAAAGGGTGTAATGTTTTAAGTTCATGGATCCAGTAGGCTTCACGCCTCCGAAGGATCAATTTGCGATTACCTCCTCTGCGGGGCATGGGAACGTGTTCTAGGATCTGATATTGTAACTGACTGATCCGATGTTTATGTTGAAAAATTTTTTGTGGAATGGGTAATTCTGTCCTCTCACATTGAATATCAGACTTGTGTTTACATATGCGGTCTCGCACACACTGTGATGTCTCACTGAGGTATGCGAGACCGCATGGACACTTAATAAGGTAAACTGCATATGTCGTCAAGCAGGTATTGAAACCCCGTATCTGATAAAGTTTCCCTGAATGTGGATGTATAAATGTGGCTCCTTTTTTAACGTTTGTGTATTGAGCACAATTTAAACACGGAAATGTACCCATTTTGGGTTTGTATAAAGTAGTTTGAGTGAGACTAGGTTTATTGGTACCGATTTTAGCATGGACTAGGGAATCCCTTATATTTCTAGCATGTTTATAGCACATACGTATGGGTGATGCAAATTCCGGAATCGTAGGGTAAGATTTGGTTAGTAATGACCAATGTTTTTGTATGATGTGCTGTAAACGTGGAATAAAAGGATGGAATGTCATAATTAGAGGAATGCGTGGTGTAATAGGTCTAGTTGGTCCCTGTCGATGTTGCTTGACATAAGCTAGTTCATTCTCCAAAAGTGATCGTGGGTAACCCCTAGTCTCAAATCTAGATGCCATCTCAGTCAAGGATAGGGTCACTTACAATTCTTGTCACTCGTGTAAACTGAGAACGTGGTGATGAATTTTTGGTGTTACGTAGGTGGTTACTGGAGAACAGTAGTAATGTATTTTTGGCAGTAGGTTTTGTAAATAGATCAACTGACAAAGTACCGTCAGGATTTCTGAACACAACCGTCTCCAGGAAGCTGACAGACTCTGGATCAACATGTGCTGTGAACTGTAACCCAGCTGTCATCAAATTTAAGTCTTTGTAAAAGGCATTAAATGAGTTACGGTCCCCCTGCCAGATGCAAAAGATGTCGTCAATATATCAACGCCATATTAATGCATGAGATTGATATAAGCTATGGGGATAAACGAAATCTTGTTCGAATCGATTAATGAAAATATTAGCGTAAGAGGGGGCTACATTTGACCCCATTGCGGTCCCTTTGCGTTGCAAATAAAAATTGTCGCCAAACATGAAAAAAGCGAAGAAGATCTATGCAAAAGAGTTGTTGATCCATTGACAGTGAGCTGTTGCTTAATAATGTTTCAACAGCCTGGATACCCCCATCATGTGGGATGGAGGTATACAGGCTGCTGGCATCAAGAGTAATCAAAAGTATATCTGATGGAAGAACATCCAGGGAGCCTATCAATTGTAAAAAATGCGATGTGTCCAAAAGAAATGATTTCGTAAGACATACAAGTGGTGTAAATATTTTTTCTAGATAAATCGATAGAGGTGACAACAATGACTCAGTGGAGGCCACAATCGAGCGGCCCGGAGGGCGTTGCAAATCCTTATGTATTTTTGGCAATATATAAAATACAGGAATAATAGGATTTTTATTGCTCAAAAAGGCATAAGTTGTCTTATCTATGGTTCCTTGTGTTACATGATGCTGTAAAAATAATTATATCTCCCTCTGGATCTGAAATAAAGCATTTGATGATAATATCTCATAAGTATCCTGATCGGACAATTGACGTAAGATTTCAGCTTTATAAAAGGCCGTATCCGTATCCACTATCGCGCCCCCTTTATCGGCGGGTTTGATTGTAATTCTTTTGTCTTCCCTAAGTGCCTTCAAGGCACAATTTTCAGAACTGGACAGATTAGAGTGGAATGGATAATGACCCTTTTTATAGGCCTCTAGTTCTCCTTGTATCTCCCTGTTAATAATTTCGATATAGGCTTCCACCCCATTATGTATTTTAGGGGGCATAAAGTAGCTCTTATTACGTAAGCCCAGGGATGAGATAGAAAGAGGTGATTGTTGTATTCTATCATGTTTAACATTGGTCTCACTTTGTAAGAAATGTGCCTTAAGGCGTAGAGTCCTAAAAAATCTGTGTAGTTCCTGTGTTACATTGAACATATGCAATGAGTCCGTAGGACAGAAGGATAGTGATTTTGACTATTACAATCAAACCCGCCGATAAAGGGGCCGCGATAGTGGATACGGATACGGCCTTTTATAAAGCTGAAATCTTACGTCAATTGTCCGATCAGGATACTTATGAGATATTATCATCAAATGCTTTATTTCAGATCCAAAGGGAGATATAATTATTTTTACAGCATCATGTAACACAAGGAACCATAGATAAGACAACTTATGCCTTCTTGAGCAATAAAAATCCTATTATTCCTGTATTTTATATATTACCAAAAATAAATAAGGATTTGCAACATCCCCCGGGCCGCCCGATTGTGGCCTCCACTGAGTCATTGTTGTCACCTCTATCGATTTATCTAGAAAAAATCTTGACACCACTTGTACGTCTTACGAAATCATTTCTTTTGGACACATCGCATTTTTTACAATTGATAGGCTCCCTGGATGTTCTTCCATCAGATATACTTTTGATTACTCTTGATGCCAGCAGCCTGTATACCTCCATCCCACATGATGGGGGTATCCAGCCTGTTGAAACATTATTAAGCAACAGCTCACTGTTAATGGATCAACAACTCTTTTGCATAGATCTTCTTCGTTTTGCGCTTGAATTTTTTTTTATCTTTTATTTACAAAGCAAAGGGACCACAATGGGGTCAAATGTAGCCCTCTCCCCTTACACTAATATTTTCATGGATCGATTCGAACAAGATTTCGTTTATCCCCATAGCTTATATCAATCTCATGCATTAATATGGCGTCGATATATTGACGACATCTTTTGCATCTGGCAGGGGGACCGTAACTCATTTGATGCCTTTTACAGAGACTTAAATTTGATGACAGCTGGGTTACAGTTCACAGCACATGTTGATCCAGAGTCCCTCAGCTTCCTGGAGACGGTTGTGTCCAGAAATCCTGACGGTACTTTGTCAGTTGATCTATTTACAAAACCTACTGACAAAAATACATTACTACTGTTCTCCAGTAACCACCTACGTAACACCAAAAATTCATCACCACGTTCTCAGTTTACACGAGTGGCAAGAATTGTAAGTGACCCTATCCTTGACTGAGATGGCATCTAGATTTGAGACTAGGGGTTACCCACGATCACTTTTGGAGAATGAACTAGCTTATGTCAAGCAACATGGACAGAGACCAACTAGACCCAATACACCACGCATTCCTCTAATTATGACATACCATCCTTTTATTCCACGTTTACAGCACATCATACAAAAACATTGGTCATTACTAACCAAATCTTACCCTACGATTCCGGAATTTGCATCACTCATACGTATGTGCTATAAACGTGCTAGAAATATAAGGGATTCCCTAGTCCATGCTGATATCGGTACCAATAAACCTAGTCTCACTCAAACTACCTGATACAAACCCAAAATGGGTACATTTCCGTGTTTAAATTGGGCTCAATGCACAAACGTTAAAAAAAGAGCCACATTTATACATCCACATTCAGGGAAAATTTATCAGATACGGGGTTTCTATACCTGCTTGACAACATATGCAGTTTACGTTATTAAGTGTCCATGCGGTCTCGCATACGTCGGTAAGACATCACAGTGCGTGCGAGACCGCATATGTAAACACAAGTCTGATATTCTATGTGAGAGGACAGAATTACCCATTCCACAACATTTTTTTCAACATAAACATCGGATCAGTCAGTTACAATATCAGATCCTAGAACACGTTCCCATGCCCCGCAGAGGAGGTAATCGTAAATTGATCCTTCGGAGGCGTGAACTTAAAACATTACACCCTTTTGGTCTGAATAGGGACTTGGACTTACTATTATAATGTTCTATCTTTATATGAATGTAATATGGCGATATTATTTATATACTATACATTTGATTATTCCACTCTATGTGTTGACCTCCGTATCCTCTGTATATTCGCAGGAGTTTGACATATTGATATACATTTCTATTGTCTTTACAGACTAGATGGTCAATTGATTGCTACTACAGGTAGGGGACATAGTCATAGTCCTTACCATGTCTTGTATGTCCTAATTTTCCCTAATCCATGTTTGTCCTAATTAATCATTGTTTAATACAATACTAATTCCATTAACGATTGCCACAGCACTACTGTCCTCTTATGTAGTACTATCGCGCATGCGCTGCATTCACGTGACCGGCCAGCGTCTGCCGCCTGGTATTATGTCTAAGCATCCAGGAAATCTCTCCCTCTTTGGCCTCAGCCGGCGGAACGCGCATGTCCCAATGACGCTCTTCCGGCCGGAGCCGCGGACCGGAAGTGTAACTCACGGCTCACTATTTAAGACGCCGGAGCGGGGTAACAAGGATGCCACCCGCTGCTGCGCTACTATATTACTACAGGTATTTACATAATCTTTGTCTGTATGTACCAAGTCACTCATTGAAGTATGTATAAGGGCATATGTATTTTACCTATTTCCAGGGTTTCATAACATTACTATCAGTTTTCCATAGTGTGGCTCATTGACTCCTGTGATTTTTGAATACCTACAAATCTATATATGACGATTATGACTTGTATATACATGTATTTTGATCTCTGTATATTTGTTATTATATCTTTTGACCACACATTTATGTTGATTAAGTTTGTATGTGTTATTATTTCTAGGCCCTGATGAAGGTATATGGCTAGACCGAAACGTAGGCCATTTTGAATGTACTGAATATTATGGTGGCGGAATAAAAACTATCCTTGCAAATTATCACCAAGTCACAAGAGTGCCGTGTTCTTTACATTAATTGTACATTTTGGGACTTTCCCGGTTCACTGAGCACCACTAACAAGGTGGAGTGCCAGCCATCTTTAAGTTATTATCCTGCCTCATGCATGACTGCAAAGCATTGGGGGCATATCCTCTGGCCACGGCTACTCCCGGGCTCATGTGTTCCTCCGTGTTCATCCTCCCTGCCCTGCTTCCCTCACTAGTATACAGAATTTTAAAATTAAAATGGTGGGTGCCCTTTTGCGCAATTAGTCTAAAGCGAATCGCCAAAATTTCGAATTCGTGTGGGAATTGGGGAGGTTGTGATATGGTCTGAAAGCTGTCCTTGTTGTAAACAGTATTTATATAAACATGACACTCTTGTGTCCGGGAGGTTGAATGTAGAGATGGACTTCGGTTCAACTCTAAAATCACCCATACCCCTCCGCCTTCAAAAGTCACACAACGAGGTGACCTGCTGCCTTAGCTGTCTCAGTGCCGTACATGAAAAAGTGGTCTTGTGGTCACTGGGGAGTTTGTGTCCTGAACTTCAGGATAAAATGAAATCTATTTGTGACACATAAGGCCTCTGTATGGTGTGGATCCTACAAACAACACTTCATACCTCAGCTTCCTCTACTTCAGTGGGTGTAACATTAGGAGAAGAATACTGGTATTCTGTTTTCTATTACAGTGTCTTGCAAAAGTATTCACCCCCCTTGACTTTTTTCGTATTTTGGTACATTACAGCCTTAAGTTCAATGTTTTGTTAATCTGAATTTTATCAGATAGATCAGAACACAATAGTCTAAGTCGGTGAAGTAAAATGAGAAAAATATATAAATAAAACTATTGTTTAGAAATAGAAAACAGAAAATTGGCCTGTGCATATGTATTCACCCCCTTTGTTAGGAAGCCCATAAAAAGCTCTGGTGCAACCACTTACCTTCAGAAGTCACATAATTAGTGACATGATGTCCACCTGTGGCTTCTCGGCTGTTCCATGGCCAGGTGTGTGTCGTTCCCTCATTATCCCAATTACAATGAGCAGATAAAAGGTCCAGAGTTTATTTTAAGTGTAATATTTGCATTTGGAATCTGTTGCTGTCAACTCTCAAGATGAGATCCAAAGAGCTGTTATTACCAGTGAAGCCATCATTAGACAGAAAAAACAAACCAAACCCATCAGAGAGATAGCAAACACATTAGGCGCGGCCAAAACAACTGCTTGGAACATCCTTAAAAAGAAGGAACGCACCGGTGAGCTCAGTAACACCAAAAGACCCGGGAGACCACGGAAAACAACTGTGGAGGATGACGAAGAATTATTTCCCTGGTGAAGAAAACACCCTTCACAACATTTGGCCGGATCAAGAAGACTCTCCAGGAGGTCGGTGTATGTGTGTCAGTCAACTATCAGGAGAAGACTTCACCAGAGTGAATACAGAGGGTTCACCACAAGATGGAAACCATCGGTGAGCCTCAAAAACAAGACGGCCAGATTAGAGTTTACCAAACAACATCTGAAAAAGCCTTCACAGTTCTGGAGGAACATCCTATGGAGAGAAGAGACCAAGATCAACTTGTACCAGAGTAATGGGAAGAGAAGAGTATGGAGAAGAAAAGGAACTGCTCATGATCCTGAGCATCCCACCTCATCAGGGAAGCCTGGTGGTGGTGGTGGTGTCATGGCGTGGGCAGGTATGGCGGCCAATGGAACTGCTTCTCTATTATTTATTGATGATGTGACTGCTGACAGAAGCAGCAGGAGGAATTCTGAAGTGTTTCGGGCAATATTATCTACCTATTCAGAACTCATTGGACGGCGCTTCACAGTGCAGATGGACAATGACCCAAAGCAACTGCAAAAGGGAAAGAAGTGGAATGTAATGCAATGGCCGAGTCAATCACCTGGGCTGAATCCGATTGAGCATGCATTTCACTTGCTGAAGTCAAAACTGAAGGGAAAATGCCCCAAGAACAAGCAGGAGCTGAAGACAGTAGCAGTAGAGGCCTGGCAGAGCATCACCAGGGATGAGACCCAGCGTCTGGTGATGTCTATGCGTTCCAGACTTCAGGCTGTAATTGACTGCAAAGGATTTGCAACTAAGTATTAAAAAGTGAAAGTTTTGATTTGATTATTCTGTCCCTTTTGGTCCCTTAACAAGTGGGAGGCACATATGCAAACTGTTGTAATTCCTACACTGTTCATCTGATTTGGATGTAAATACCCTCAAATTAAAGCTGACAGTCTGCAGTTAAAACACAGCTTGTTCGTTTAATTTCAAATCCATTGTGGTGGTGTATAGAGCCAAAAATTTTAAAATTGCGTCAATGTCCCAATATTTATGAACATGACTGTATATCTGCAAAGTACAGCGATTATTTTTGTGGGTGCTATGCTACGTTTTTGTACCCATGAGCCCAGTGTCTGTTTGTTAGGTGGGCATCGGCAATCATTTTTGCAACCCCTGCACTGCATACCTGACTGGGAAATATATTCTGTAAATTCGGCGACGTTTACATTGTTGGGTGATCTATACCCTTTTTATTTTCAAAGTACTCCTGCACTGCATACTTGACTGGGAAATATATTCTGCACGCTGGTAGATGAGCTGCTGAGGGCATTCCCACCTGACACCGGGGCCTCAGTGGAAGCACAAGGCGAAGGCAGAGGAGGAGGAAGAAGTCACCAACGCAGCTGGGGCACCGCCAGCACCTCAGAAGGCAGGGTTAGCATGGCCGAAATGTGGAAAAGCTTTGTCAGCACGCCACAACAACCAGCACCACCAACTGATGTGGAATGTCTTGGCAGGAGGCAGCATTTCAGCAACATGGTGGAGCAGTACGTTTGCACACGCCTCCACGTACTGACTGATGGGTCTGCCCCTTTTAACTTCTGGGTCTCCAAATTGGCAACATGGCCTGAGCTTGCCCTTTACGCCTTGGAGGTGCTGGCCTGCCCTGCTGCCAGTGTATTTGTCTGAACGTGTATTCAGCACGGCAGGGGGCGTCATTACTGACAAACGCAGCCGTCTGTCCACACCCAACGTGGACAAGCTAACGTTCATTAAAATAAACCAGGCATGGATCCCACAGGACTTGTCCGTACCTTGTGCAGAATAGTCATGTATACCGGCCTCACCCAACCATTGTCATACTCCAGAGCACTTTCTCTTTGTTTTCTTCTCTATATTTCCCAATGTTTTGGGGTCTACCCAAATTAAAAAAAAAAGTTAAAAACAGTGTTGTTGGCGACTACCTCCTCCACTACCGCTTCTACCTAAACCGCCACGTCCACCGCCTCCTCAGCCTCCTACTCCATATGGAGCTCCTCCTCCTAGTTCAAGATTATTATTTTTAATTTTGATTTATTTCATTTTAAGTCATTTTCCCCTGTCCACATTTGTTATCAGGGCACTTGTCATGCTCTTACCAACATTTTGCTTCCTTTTGCAGCCCCCTAGCCCTTTCCATGACTCTTTTAGAGCCATTTTAGTGCCCCAAAGTTCAGGTCCCCATTGACTTCAATGGGGTTCAGGGTCAAGTTCAGGTCCCAAACCCTGACTTTGCGGGGAAGTTCGGCCGAACTCGGCGAACCCGAACTTCCAGGTGTCTGCTCAACTCTAATCATAACCAAATGGAAAGAACATGGCACAACAGCAAACCTGCCAAGAGATGTCCGCCCACCAAAACTCACGGACCGGGCAAGGAGGGCATCAATCAGAGAGGCAGCACAGAGACCTAAGGTAACCCTGGAGGAGCTGCAGAGTCCACAGCAGAGACTGGAGGATCTGTACAGAGGACGACAATAAGCCATACGCTCCATAGAGTTGGGCTTTATGGCAAAGTGGCCAGAAGAAGCCATTACTTTCAGCTAAAAACAAAAAGGCACGTTGTAAGTTTGCGAAAAAGACCTGTGGGAGACTCCCAAAATGTATGGAGGACGGTGCTCTGGGCTGAGGAGACTAAAACGGAACTTTTTGGCCATCAAAGAAACCGCTTTGTCTGGTGAAAACCCAACACATCACCTCACCCAAAGAACACCATCCCTACAGGGAGACCTGGCGGTGGCAGCATCATGGGGGGATGGGACTGGGAAACTGGTCAGAGTTGAGGGAAAGATGGATGGTGCTAAATGCAGGGATATTCCTGAGAAAAAACCTGTAGCACTCTGTGCATGATCTGAGGCTAGGACAGAGGTTCACCTTCCAGCAGGACTGACCCCAAACACACGGCTGAAGCAACACTTGGGTGTTTTAAGGGGAAACAGGTAAATGTGTTGGAATGGCCGAGTCACAGCCCAGATCTCAATCCAATAGAAAATCTGTGGTCAGACTTAAAGATCGCTGTTCACAAGCACAAACCGTCCAACCTGAAGGAGCTGGAGCAGCAAGGAGGAATGGGCAAAAAATCCCAGTGGTAAGATGTGGCAGCTCATAGAGACTTATCCAAAGCGACTTGGAGCTGTGATCGTGGCAAAAGGTGGCTCTACAACGTATTGACTCTAGGGGGGTGAATAATTATTAGGAGGGTGAATAGTTATGCACATTGACTTTTTCAGTTTTTTTGTCCTATTTGTTGTTTGCTTTACAATAAAAAAAAAAAAACATCTTCAAAGTTGTGGACATGTTCTGTAAATTATATGATGCAAATCCTCAAACATGTAATTCCAGGTTGTGAGGCACCAAAATACGAAAAAAGTCAAGGGGGGGAATACTTTTGCAAGGCACTGTAAGTACAGCTATGCATATTAAATAGCAATCAGCTGAAAACTTGTTTGGGATATAAAGTCTTCTACAGGCAGTAAAATACACTACTCACAAAAAGTTAGGGATATTTGGCTTTCGGGTAAAATTTATAGAAAACGTAAAAAGTTCCGGCTCCAGTGATATTTTATCATGAAAATCGGGCATTTAAGTAGAAGCAGCGATGGTGTGATTTCCTCATCTCAAACAATTTATGGAAACAAAAGCTAACACCAGTGGTGGGTATACCGCCACAAAATGTCAGTGTCTTAAGAACTTGTCCTGTGGCCTGAGCATCAATTACAGCTCGACAACGACATCTCCTGCTGTTCACAAGTCTACTTATTGTCTGCTGAGGCATGGCTTCCCACTCTTCTTGAAGGGCGGCCCTCAGGTCATTGAGGTTCTGGGGTACAGAGTTACGAGCCTCTACGCAGCGACTCAGCTGAACCTATCGGTTTTCAATGTGATCCAGGTCTGGAGAAAGTGCAGGCCGCTCCATTTGAGCAGTCTCGTTCCCTGATGATGGACCTCGGTGAGCTGGCTCATTGTCATCTATGAAGATGAAATTAGGCCTGTGTTGTTCATACACAGACACAATGACTGTATTAATGATGTTATAAATAGTATGGGCTTGTCACTGGATCATTTACAAAGTGTAGGGCAGTTTGTTATTGACTAGTCACACCTGCCCACACTGTAAAACCACCACCACCAAAGTCTCGTCTGGTGACAACAGTCAGCATCTACTTTCAGGCACCACTTAGTGGGACTTACTACATAGGGATTTTACATCGGTAAATGCATTTACTGCACTAGATCTTGCAGTCAGCCTCCTCCAGCGAGGGGCTGGTGTTGACTGCATTTTTGTGGATTCGGGGAAGCAGGTTATGGTGAGCTGTGAAACTCAAAGGTCCAATCCTTATAAATTTGTGATGGGAAATTCAGTTGGAAATTAACCACAAAAACAATAGGGAAACTAACTCCCCTCTGTGATTTCTATATGGTCCAACAGGACATGTGGACAGTCGTTGTCTTTTTGAGAAAACCACTGTACGTTGCGGACAGACGCTAATATGTTACATAGGGCATACCTCCCAAGTAACCTTCTTTGGGAAGGACAGTTCCTCATTTAGACCCAAGTCCGTTTGTCCCCCTTATCTCCTTAAATGCCCCTCTTTTTGACCTGCTCCAGAAACTGTCTGGTTCCTACCTGTATATTAGACCTCACCTAATTTATTTTTTCCATATTTGGTGCAATTTTGACATTATTCAGATAATTTTGGGGGTCATTTACGATCATAACTATGCCTAAATTGGGTGCATTTCTGGTGCATATTGTGGTGCGAAGGCTATGGTGGAATAAGCTCAAAACTGTACAAAACGTGTTCTACCATCAAATGTAATCGGGGCAGATTGGCCATAGACCTTACAGGGAAATTTCCCAGTGGGCTGATGCCCAGGGGGCCACCAAGCCATCCTCTCTGTAACAGGCTGGGTACATAATGAGCTCTCAGGCGCAATTAAAGTTGTGAGCATCAGGTACTTATGGATCTGGCCAGCAATTGCACATGCCCTTCTGACTTCAACTGTGGCCAGTGTCTCCCCTCCTAAGCCCTCTGATCCATATCCTAATCAGAGCCAACTTGAGGAGAAGAACAGAAAATGGCAGCTATTGATGGCCACCACAGAGAGACAGCTTGCGGCAATATATTGTGCTGCACTGTGGTATATGGTTCTGATGGGACAGTATTTCGTGCTATGGTATTGCTGACCCCACCAACTTGTGTTGCCCTGACTACTGTCAATTTCGATCCCGACAACATGGGGCCACTTTAAGTTCCCAGTCGGCCCCTGGATGTAGCATTTTAAATCTCAGTGACAACGGCTGAAATACTAGTCCACACGCCATATCAGGGCATCTCACATAGTTGACATATTTATTTATTTTTGTTTAAGTTTTAAAAACTGTGTAAAATATGCAGGGTAGTGGACAAAACATCAGTGATTGATAATGTAATATTAGGGCTAAATCCGTTTTTTGGGGGGGTTGAGTGAATTTATTGAATCCAACAAATCGTGATTACTACACAGGGTAGCGCATAAAATTATCTGTGATTGATAACTAATTTAGGCCTAAATCCATTTCTGTTTTTTTTTCTCTCCCCGTGCATCCAATCAAATTTTTGTTGGGGTTGTTGAAATCATTAAAACCAGCATGTAGATGATTACTACACCAATACACAGGCTAGCGCACATTATTTGCGAGGAGCAAAAATGTTAGAGCTACGGAAGTATTCCAAACAAAAGACCCAGAGCCAGAAAGTGGGTAATAGTAGCACCAACTATCTGGCCAGAAGTAATGGTAGTAATAGTGGTAGTAGTAGTAGTAGTAGGCTGCAGTTGTTCCTGCTGGCTTCGGAAAGGCGCAACATTATAGTTGAGAAAAAGGATGAGATTGTGAACTGGATGGCTCATTCCTCCTCTCAGTTGTAGCAGGTTGACATGAAGGGGACTTCGAGTCTGAAACCATGCCATGGAGTCAGGGGTCACAGCGTTCCTCCTGCTCCTTCTCCTTGCAGCCCCAGAGAAGGCTTTCAGTAGAGTCTTCTCAGTCTTCACTGCCCCTTACTAGTGGAGCATCTTCCTTTTTCGTTAGAAATGCTAAGAAACCCTCACCACGCCCTAGGAAAGATAGCCAAGAGAGTCTCTCTGTTGACGACTTGTGTGAAAGCCATCACCGTTTGGGCTGCCCTGAGGTGGAGGTTCAGGAGGAGGTTGGGGACTCCATGCATAGGTGTGCCACCTGTAGCCATGGCATTGATGATGGGGGCAGCAACATTTGGAGTCTGGGAAAATGCAGAGCAGGGGTGAGGGCCTAGGAGCCTACCTGTCATGCCCGTGTGTGGGAGGGGGACACCACGGACGAAGAAGGAGAGGGAACAAGGAACAAGGCCTGAAAGCAAGGGAAGAAAGAAGGACACCTCCTAATCAAATCCCTAGTCACAGTCCTGACTGGCTATCAGTATGAACAGAACCCAAAAGGTAGGTGAGTTCATACGCAGGAGTACCTAGAGTACTAACTCACCCTATAAGACCCTGGCAATAGTGACAGGACTGAGACTACTGGTTTCTCCAGAAAGGAAGGACGAACAGAAGTCTTCCTCAGGCCTACAACAAAGGGCAGGGGAAAAACAACACACAGATAAACCAAAACAAAATGCAAAAGGGAAAGCAAACACTTAACTTTCCAGTAGTTATGGCAGCAACAGGAACTCAGCTGAGAACCAAACACCATCAGACCACAGATAGCACTGAAGCTATAAACCGCACAGCATTGTGGGAGAAGCAATTATAAATAAGGAAAGTTAAATGACCACAATAGCAACACCTGAAGGTTAGAGGTGTGGCCAGTACCAGAGACAACACGGACGTCTATTGATCCACAAGGAAAGCTGTCAGATCAAAGCACGTGTCGCCAGTCTCACAGATCTTCTGTCACCCACTGTCGCAGGGACGTCCGTGACACTCCCATGATCTCACTGCCTGATAAAAGCGTCAGGGAGGGTGAGGAATCCGATGACGATTGTGTACTGGACAGGACCTGGGATCTGGATCGGGGTGCTGAGGAGGAGGTAACAACACAGGAGGAGTGTCATGACGGCAGCAATAAAGAGCAGAGGCCACGTACCACCCAAAGAACAGCCAGAGCTTCGTCTGCTTTGGCATCTGGTGATGGCGCTGACGCTGTGGGTGGGTTAGGCCCAAAACGTGCCAGAGCTAAGCTGAGCTCGGCTGCCTGTAGCTCTGTGTGCGCACCTCCCGTATGTCTTTTTTTTTCTCAACGAGGCAGAAACACAAAACCACAGTGGTGTGCAAGATCTGCAGGAATAAATTAAGCCGTGGCCGCAATCATAGGTATTAGAGGTCTACTGCACCACATAAGGCAGCATTACCGGATCCTTTGGGAAAATACAATTGGCCTGCATTCCCAATCAGAACAACTCTGTCCTACTTCTCCTGGTCATCTTTGTGGCAGCCAACCCGCATCCCCAAGCTATACGGAATCCTTGTGATCATCACCTTCTTCTTCTCCTGCTCAGATTCCTCCTTCTCCTTGGCTCTATCATGAGACATCTATAAGGGAACGTTTGGCCATGAAAAAACTTTTCTCCACCAGCAATTGGCTTGTCTACAAGCTGAACACCCACCTGGCCACGTTGCTGGCGGTGCACTCGCATATGTGCCTTGTACTCTCACGTGGAAGAGAACGTGGGGCACTCCAAGCTGCACTCCACGGTGGACTCCTGGAGTAGTAGTTATGGGCAGGGACAGTACATGTCTTTCACAGCCCACTGGGTCAATGTTTTTT
This sequence comes from Bufotes viridis, assembly GCA_033119425.1. NCBI lineage: Eukaryota > Metazoa > Chordata > Amphibia > Anura > Bufonidae > Bufotes > Bufotes viridis. Next base: position 21,325,985 of record CM065593.1, on the reverse strand, counting down.
GCGGCAATGGAGAGGCAGCACCCCAACAACATGGCCAGTTCCCTTTGACCCCCCAAAATTGTTTCTGCCTGGCTTCGACAGCAAGCACTTATCAACCTCCTTCTCCAAGGACACAGTCCCATCCCTCACACTCCCCTCCTTCCTATCACCTGTGTCAAGTCAAGCGTTACCACTCCATGCTGGAGCTGATCCGCCTGGGAGAGGTGACACCCAAACAGACCAAGTTTTCCTCCAGTGTCCAAAATAAAATTTTTGTGAAAACGAACCAAGCCAGGAATGGGGAGGATTTTCACACTCCTCCGGCTGCCTGCCATCCTACCTGCATCATACCACTGTCGAAATCATGCCACTGCTGTAGCCTGCTAACCATCATTTTCCGTAAGGCTGCTGTTGCCTCCATCATGTTGCTGCCTGCCTTGAAACATGTACCATACGGCTGCTGCTCCAGGCTGCTAACCCCCTACTGCCACCACTATTACTGCAAAGCATCTGCCACTACCACCACTACTACTACTACTACTACTACTATTATTACTTAGGGTGGCCACTCAGATGATCCTCAAAAGGCGGATATTACAACCCGCCCCCTCGCTCCGCTAAGCCACGTCCTGACTCCATTAGGTTTTCCCTTCTTCCTTGGTAGCAGCCGACGAAGATTGAAAAAATTAAATGCAGAGCGAACTTCGGGTTAGCTGTGTGGTCGGGGTGGGGGAGGGGTGGGGGTTGCAGAACTATGCATTGCAGAACTATAGTTTTTTTCCCCTCAGCATTCCCTCTGGTGTCTGAGCATGTGATGTTAAAATACCCCAGAAAACCCCTTTAAAAAGGCAAACAGAGCATGGGGTGCTGGTGGTGTGTGAGAAACAGAGACTAAAGAGGAGACTTTCTCTGTTCCATTGGACAAGCTCTGAAGCTGAGGTCTTCTGCTCTATCCCAACTACACCACTAGTGAGAAGAACCTGGTTTATTTGGAATGCTCTGCCTGACGTAAGGACCTTTGTGTTACCATTTACTGCGAACCTGAACCAAGCTGAATCTCGAGTACTTTGCTCATCTCTGTCTCTCTATTTTGTTTTTATGAGACAGTCTATTAGCACAAAAAAGCTGCATGCATTCTTCTCACTGACCACTAGGGGGCACCAATAACCTGGAGAACACTGAAGCGCTGCAGACAGATACAGAATATTTGCATGGATGTTCTTATCTGATCAGTCTGGGAGTGACACCAGATTATTTTTTATTTTAACCCCTTCAGGGCAATGCCAATTTTCGGTGGCGACATCTTGTTTCTTTACCTCTGCCATCCAAGAGGCATAACTTATTTTTTTATCTTCTCACATCAGCTCATCGGTTTCAGCTCTTGTTTCTCACTGGACACGTTGTATTTTTTTCTTATGTTACTATTTAATGTTCCCTATAATATATTGCTTTAAAAAGATATTTTTTGGGTCAAGGTAAAAAAAATTATCACAGTTAAGCTGTGCTCAGGGGTGCACCTAGCCTTTTTGCTGCAGGCGAAAACTGCAACGGCGCACCCCTCCGATCCCAAACCCATCCAATGCCAATTTCTTACCCTAACCCCTTCCCTCCAGCCCTACTATTAAAGACATACTTGGAAAACATTACCTACAGAGATACAAAACATGCATGTTAATACATCACCACACACCTCTTACATTCAGTGATGTCTCCTCTAATGTTTATATTCTCTGTCTTTATCTCCTCTTTTCAGGCCAGACCGCCATGATGATTTCTTTCAGCCATCTCTAGCCTCTGCAGAGTTTTACAAACAGATATCTTAGTTTTCTACTTTTCCATCCTCCTCCCTTCTGAACTGCTGTGCACCCCCATTAATATACTGCAGAAACAGATAATCCCCCTTAAAATACTATTACCACATAGATGGTTCCCCTACAATAATTATTGGCACACAGTTCCCTAAAAATAACTGTGCCCAGCAAATAGTGTCCCTGACACTAATAGTACTGTAAACATAGTGCCCTAAACAAAAGCAAAGGCAGGTGCGCTCTGCGGTAATACTAAATCCTCACACTGATGTAAAATTGTGGGGTTAGTTCAACATATCCTACTAGGAGGACATGTCTTAAGCTCGGGCACCGCGCCAAGGTCTCTCAAAGTAGCCCGAAGCCCTATCACTCACCTACCTGTGCCGTTTGGGCAATACCAGGGGCCAGTGGGCGGATTACGGGAGCATACGGCCTGACTGACAGACAGCTTGCCAGTAACCTCCAGCATGTAGCCATGCTTGCCTGTGAGCCCCACCCGAGACCGGCTGATATGGCCCAGGGCTTAAACAGGTGCACCTAAATGTAGCCTGTAGATGAAAAGCAGGCACATTTAAATAGGAGTTTATACACCTCCATGCATAAGACTATACAAACCATTAGAAAACGTGGTGTTAAACAGGCAGGATATGCTCAAACCCACATGCGGTTGTGCATATATATAGGGGAGCATATCCTGCACTTGTAGTCCGTTGCTGATGGCAATCAAAAGCAAAAAATTGCATACAATGGAAGATGCCAGCAACGGACTACAAGTACCACAATAACCATCCTACATAAGGTAACAATTATGTGGATGTGAAGAACAATCAAAGACTAAACAAAAGCAAAGGCAGGAGCACTCTGCGATAATACTAAACCCTCACACTGATGTAAAATTAAGAGGTTAGTTCGACATATCCTACTAGGAGGACATGTCTTAAGCTCGGGCACCACGCCAAGGTCTCTCAAAGTAGCCCGAGGCCCTACCACTCGCCTACCTGTGCCGTTTGGGCAATACCAGGGGCCAGTGGGCTGATTACGGGAGCATACGGCCTGACTGACAGAAAGCTTACGAGTAACCTCCAGCATGTAGCCATGCCTGCAATGGGATGCTCCAGTAATCCGCCCACTGGCAAACATAGTGCCCTTAGAAAACGTGGTGTGGTGTTTAACAAGCAGGATATGCTCAACCCATATGCAATTATGCATGTATATAGGGGAGCACATCCTGCACTTGTAGTCCGTTGCTAGGGGCAATCAACAGCAAAAAATGCATACAAAGGAAGATGCCAGCAATGGACTACAAGTACCACAATAACCATACTACATACGATAACGATAATGTGGATGTGGAGAACAATCAAAAACATAGCCATAAAATTGAGAGGTTAGTTCGACATATCCTACTTGGAGGACATGTCTTAAGCTCGGACACCACGTCAAGGTCTCTCAAGTAGCCCGTGGCCCTACCACTCAACCTACCTGTGCCTTATGGGCGATACCAGGGACCTCTCAATTTTACCAGTGTGAGGGTTTAGTATAGCCGCAGAGTGCACCTGCCTTTGCTATGGCTATGTTTTTGATTGTTCTCCACATCCACATTATTGTTATCGTATGTAGGATGGTTATTGTGGTACTTATAGTCCGTTGCTGGCATTTTCCATTGTATGCATTTTTTGCTGTTGATTGCCCCTAGCAACGGACTACAAGTGCAGGATGTGCCCCCCTAGATACATGCACAATTGCATATGGGTTGAGCATATCCTGCTTGTTAAACACCACACCACGTTTTCTAATGGTTTGTATAATATCTTTGGAGGTGTATAAACTCCGATTTAAATGTGCCTGCTTTTCATCTACAGGCTACATTCAGGTGCACCTGGTGGGCTCTGGGCCATATCAGCCGGTCTCGGGTGGGGCTCACAGGCACCTCCCACCTCCCATTGCAAGCATGGTTACATGCTGGAGGTCACTGGTGAGCTCTCTGTGAGTCAGGCCTTACGCTCCCGTAATGCCCAACGGCCCCTGGTATCGCCCATATGGCACAGGTAGGTTGAGTGGTAGGGCCTCGGGCTACTTGAGAGACCTTGGCGTGGTGTCCGAGCTTAAGACATGTCCTCCTAGTAGGATATGTCGAACTAACCCCACAATTTTATCAGTGTGAGGGTTTAGTAATGCCGCAGAGTGCACCTGCCTTTGCTATGGCTATGTTTTTAAACATAGTGCCCTCCAAAAGTAATCGTGCTGAGCTGATCCTGTGCCCGGGTGCCAGATATTATTTATGGTATTGGGAGTTTTTTGTTTTTATAGCACTCACAATGCAAGAAATATTGTAAATATTTCAGCAGCTTGGATATTTTTTGATACAGCAATAGCGACTGCTACCTCTGCACCCCCTATAGCTACGCCCATGGTAGTATTATTGTAGTAATATTCTTGTACATGGGAGCAGTATTATAGTGGTTATATTCTTGTACATAGGAGGCGGTATTATAGTAGTTATATTCTTGTACATAGGAGCAGTATTATAGTAGTTATATTCTTGTACATAGGATCAGTATTATAGTAGTTATATTCTTGTACATATGAGCAGTATTATAGTAGTTATATACTTGTACATAGGAGCAGTATTATAGTAGTTATATTCTTGTACATAGGAGGCAGTATTATAGTAGTTATATTCTTGTACATAGGATCTGTATTATAGTAGTTATATTCCTGTACATAGAAGCAGTATTATAGTAGTTATATTCCTGTACATAGGAGCAGTATTATAGTAGTTATATTCTTGTACATAGGAGCAGTATTATAATAGTTATATTCTTGTACATAGGAGCAGTATTATAGTAGTTATATTCATGTACATAGGAGCAGTATTATAGTAGTTATATTCTTGTACATAGGAGCAGTATTATAGTAGTTATATTCTTGTACATAGGAGGCAGTATTATAGTAGTTATATTCTTGTACACAGGAGGCAGTATTATAGTAGTTATATTCTTGTACATAGGAGGCAGTATTATAGTAGTTATATTCTTGTACATATGAGCAGTATTATATTAGTTATATACTTGTACATAGGAAGCAGTATTATAATAGTTATATTCCTCTACATAGGGTAATATTACTATAGTTTTGATATTTGTTCTTTATCCTGAGGCTTGATGGCCATGGAGTTCAGTATAAATTTGATGTATTTCTGCTTTATAAAAGAATATCTATCTCGCACCTCAGGGGCGATAACTGCACCCTTCAGGTTTATGTCAATTGTGCCTGGAGTTGCCCTTTGATATTTTTTCACTGTCCCTTATTATTGAAAAAGTTTCCTCGTGCCGGGGACTGACGGCTCCACTGCCTTTATTCATGTTCCATGCCATCCATAATTCTCTTAGAAGTGCAGAAGTGATATTGTTTTGTTAATGTTTCTCTATGACATAAACTTCTGGCACCATTTGTCAGAGATGTCCTCCTCTATTGCTCAAATGGCTAGAGCTTCATCTGCCGAAAAAGCCGAACATCTTTCACCTTAGTAGAGGGCACTGCTTCTAGGTCATCGAGACAGTAAAACTCCTGGGTCTGCTTTGATATAATTCTCCTCCACTTTTACCAAGGATCTCATTTTCTTGCTACCGTCCCTGGCATAAATATGCACGTTATTACATCCATATTAGTGACAATTTACTGTCTGTTACTGAAAGGACTGGTCCCAGCTGAGAATTCAATTTCAGCATTGCTTCTGTGTTGGGCGTTAAGACCTTAATCACTGTGGCATTTGGGCGGGCGTTCTTCTCGTTAATAAAGATTGAAGAGTTCCCCGGGGAGTGTTGAGATAGAATTTCAGTCATCCTTCATTGTTTTCCACTGGCTTGTTGTTGTGGTTCAGGGAAGGCTGCTGACAGGTGAAGTCTATGAAACTCACATTTATCCCCTTCCGTGGCATGCAATATTTATCTGTTCTTGTTTAATTGGAAACTTTCTCTACTTCGTGAGATTTTATTCGACTCTTCTCTGTATTTTTTCTAGCTTTGTATGGGTCATCTTGAAATTTGTTTGCTCTGTGCTATGATTTACAGTAGCGCCGGCAGTATCCCTCTTCTGGTTTTTAGGAATATTTTCACTTAGTGGTGCCAAGTGATATTCGGCGCTCATGTAGATATACTTTCCTTGTCAACCACTCCTTACCTTCACAGGAAGCATAAGGGTTTACTCGGGGCCAGCTCCAGGTTCATGTTGGCCTTTGGGCGATAAATCTCAGTTGGTCCCCTTTGTGGCAATATATTTTACACTGACCTGTCCCCTTGCAGCTCCCACAGAGTGTAATGACCTCCAGTGCCCCCCAGAAAGTATAGTGACCCCTCTACAGTATAATAACCCCTAGTGACTCCCAATATACTGTATGGGAGTCACTGGGAGTAATTATACTGAATGGGGGCTCTGAGGGTCATTACACTGTGTGTGTGGGGGGGGGGGGGCACTACTCATTATACTGTGTAAGGGGCACTCACACAATATAATGACCCCCCCCCCCAATGGCCCGCTAACATAGCTATCATTGCTGGGGCACAGTTCCTTCATTCACTTAGTGCAGCTCATAGCAGCCGGTCTACCGCTCCCACCTTGGCACTCCACTGTACAGTGGTCCAAGGGCCGGTTTTAGACAAAATGTGGCCCTGGGAAAAATCAAAAGTGGAGCCCAAATCTTGTAATAATGTACTAACACAGTTACGTATTGTCAAATCCAGTGCTTCCTCACAGATTTACACCCCTCAAAGCCCCACACACACAGACCTGCACCCTCATAGCCCCCAGAATACGCCACATGCCCCCTCCCCTCACAGGAATGAGTTCCCCTCCCTCACAAAAAGCTATAGCAATGGAGCCGTTCGTCATACAGCATGCACCCCAGGACTGCACAGCACTAGAACCTCCCTCTCTCCCAAAGTACCTGCCTGAGCTCCAGTGTCAGTGCAGAAAGAAAGCTCTGTTCTATACAAATTTGGTCATGTGATCAGTAACCTCTTTCCGGCATCCGCCGTAAATGTACGGCACATGTCGGGTCTTTAAAGATGGCGTCCGCTCTGCAACCAGGCACCCGCTACCAATGTCCACAATCTGCGGTAATGCGGACTTGGACAATTAACCACCCCGATGCCGTGGTCAAATGTCACCATGGCATCTGAGAGTGTTAAAAAATGGAAGTGCGGGCTTAGTGCTCAGACGCACCTTCCCCCAGCGGAGATCGGGGATAGCACCCAGTTCTAAAAATGAGCCGCAGCTGTGATATAGTTATTTCTATACAGAACAATGAAGCAGTTTCCATTATTCTGTATAAGTTGCAATCTGATCATTGCAAGTAGTGATCCACTTGGGCACCAAACAAAAAGTAATAAAAAAAGTTAAAATAAGTTTTGAAAATAAAAAATAAAAAAACTTAAGTAAAATCACCCAACTTTCCCCAAAATAAAAATAAACAAATAAAAATAAACAACAACAAAGAAACAACATTATGGGCATCGTCGCATGCGAAAACACCCATACTGTCAAAATATAAAAAAAGTTAGCCCATATGTAAAGGATGTAACAGAAAAAATAATTAAGGCTGAATTGCCTTTTTTTCCCATCACTTTATCTCCCAAGAAAATTGAATAAAAAGTGGTTCAGTCATACACACCCCAAAATGGTATTGTCAAAAAAGACAGATTGTCAAATGACATAACTATAAAAAAGTTATGGGAGTTACCGTGGAGCAGGGGTTCTCTTAGGGTTGCCACCTTTCTCAACAAAAAATACTGGTTACACAAATTAAAAAGCTTGGTGTGTGTATTTAAGTTTTATTTAGCCTCTATTTTTGAAACAATTCTGCTGGGTTTCAACCTCACAGCCATCTGCATCAAAGGCAATAGAGCTATAGAGCATCATGTTAAACTGCTGTAAATATATCATGGCTAAACACCTCAGTAGTAGTTTCCCACATATTGTGCATTCATATATATCAGAAGTATGATTTTATATATATATGTTTTTTTGTATTTACACATTTATTGTTTGCCATACACTTTTTTACAATTACAAAATAAAAATAAATGATACTTCTGCTGTATAGGAATACCTAATACATGAGAAACTACTATGAGGCTTTTCTGCCACAGTTTAGCATTAAGCTCTATAGCTCAGTGGTTAAGGTTCTTGTATTTAATGTAGAAGGTTGTGAGTTTGAATCCCCCACACATCTCTGTACAAACCGGATTCCAAAAAAGTTGGGACACTATACAAATCGTGAATAAAAACTGAATACAATGATGTGGAGGTGCTAACTTCTAATATTTTATTCAGAATAGAACATAAATCACGGAACAAAAGTTTAAACTGAGAAAATGTACCATTTTAAGGGAAAAATATGTTGATTCAGAATTTCATGGTGTCAACAAATCCCAAAAAAGTTGGGACAAGGCCATTTTCACCAGTGTGTGGCATCTCCCCTTCTTACAACAATCAACAGACGTCTGGGGACCGAGGAGACCAGTTTCTCAAGTTTAGAAATAGGAATGCTCTCCCATTCTTGTCTAATACAGGCCTCTAACTGTTCAATCGTCTTGGGCCTTCTTTGTTGCACCTTCCTCTTTATGATGCGCCAAATGTTCTCTATAGGTGAAAGATCTGGACTGCAGACTGGACATTTCAGGACCCGGATCCTTCTCCTACGCAGCCATGATGTTGTGATTGATGCAGAATGTGGTCTGGCATTATCTTGTTGAAAAATGCAGGGTCTTCCCTGAAAGAGATGACGTCTGGATGGGAGCATATGTTGTTCTAGAACCTGAATATATTTTTCTGCATTGATGGTGCCTTTTCAGACATGCAAGCTGCCCATGCCACACGCACTCATGCAACCCCATACCATCAGAGATGCAGGCTTCTGAACTGAGCGTTGATAACAACTTGGGTTGTCCTTGTCCTCTTTGGTCCGGATGACATGGTGTCCCAGATTTCCAAAAAGAACTTTGAATCGTGACTCGTCTGACCACAGAACAGTCTTCCATTTTGCCACACTCCATTTTAAATGACCCCTGGCTCAGTGAAAACGCCTGAGCTTGTGGATCTTGCTTAGAAATGGCTTCTTCTTTGCACTGTAGAGTTTCAGCTGACAACGGCGGATGGCACGGTGGATTGTGTTCACTGACAATGGTTTCTGGAAGTATTCCTGAGCCCATTCTGTGATTTCCTTTACAGTAGCATACCTGTTTGTGGTGCAGTGTCGTTTAAGGGCCCGGAGATCACGGGCATCCAGTATGGTTTTACGGCCTTGATCCTTACGCATAGAGATTGTTCCAGATTCTCTGAATCTTCGGATGATGTTATGCACAGTTGATGATGATAGATGCAATTCTTTGCTGGGTAACACCTTTCTGATATTGCTCCACTATCTTTCTGCGCAAGATTGGGGGAATTGGTGATCCTCTACCCATCTTGGCTTCTGAGAGACACTGCCGCTCTGAGAAGCTCTTTTTATACCCAATCATGTTGCCAATTGACCTAATTAGTGTTAATTGGTCTTCCAGCTCTTCGTTATGCTCAAATTTACTTTTTCCAGCCTCTTATTGCTACTTGTCCCAACTTTTTGGGGATTTGTTGACACCGTGAAATTTTGAATCAACATATATTTCCTTTAAAATGATACATTTACTCGGATTAAACGTTTGATCCGTCATCTACGTTCTATTACAAATAAAATATTGACATTTGCCATCTCCACATCATTGCATTCAGTTTTTATTCACAATTTGTTTAGTGTCCCAACTTTTTTGGAATCCGGTTTGTAGATGTAACGATAGAAAAGTTATGAGAGGGAGTCGGAGGTACGTTAGGATTGCCACCTTTCCCACCCAAAAATATTTTACACACATTAAAAAGCTTGGTGTGTGTATTTAAGTTTTATTTAGCCTCTATTTTTGAAACATTCTGCTGGGTTTCAACCTCACAGCCATCTACATCAAATGCAATAGAGCTATAGAGCATCATGTTAAACTGCTGTAAATATGTCATGGCTAAACACCTCAGTAGTAGTTTCCCACAAATTGTGCATTCATATATATCAGAAGTATGATTTTATATATGTATATATATTTTTTTGTATTTACACATTTATTTTTTTGCCATACACCCTTTTACAATTACAAAAAAAATATAAAATGATACTTCTGCTGTATAGGAATACCTAATACATGATAAACCACTATGAGGCTTTTCTGCCACAGTTTAGCATTGAGCTCTATAGCTCAGTGGTTAAGGTTCTTGCATTTAATGTAGAAGGTTGTGAGTTTGAATCCTCCACACATCTCTGTAGATGTAACTATAAATAAGTTATGGGAGGGAGCGGGAGGTATGTTAGGGTTGCCACCTTTCCCAACAAAAAATATTGGTTACACACATTAAAAAGCTTGGTGTGTGTATTTAAGTTTTATTTAGCCTCTATTTTTTAAACGATTCTGCTGGGATTTAAACTTACAGCCATCTACATCAAAGGCAAAAACCTTACCCACTGAGCTATAGAACTTCATGTTAAACTGCTGCAAATATATCATGGCTAAACACCTCAGTAGTAGTTTCCCACATATCATGCATTCATATATATCAGAAGTATGATTTTATATATATATATTTTTTTATAACACATTTATTTGTTGCCATACATTTTTTTTTACAATTACTAAAAAAAATATAAAATGATACTTCTGCTGTATAGGAATACCTAATACATGAGGAACTAATATGAGGTTTTTCTGCCACAAGTTAGCATTGAGCTTTATAGCTAAGTGGTTAATGTTTTTGCCTTTGATGTAAAAGGTTGTGAGTTTGAATCCCTGCAGAAATAAAGGCTAAATTACACTTAAATATACATTGCATTGCCATACCCCCTTCATGTTCATAGCACTGACTTCATATATGGAGTCAGAGCAGGGACTCCTAAGCAAGGAACTCTAGTCTGACTTTTCAGTAACACTGGGGATTCCCCACTGTTAAGAGATCTGCCGGGACTAGACCTGAGTGGGCCCCCCAGGAGCAGGGTTTGTCAGGTGCTGATGCCGGCCCTGGGTTTACTCTCACAAGAGCGATTTGTTGTAACTGAAAATCAGCTTCATTCACCTGGTAACAAATGCAGAGTGTTTAGCCAGCGATGTTATCAAGATTGGGACATTGGCAGAGATTTTTTGAAAATGTCTACCACGTATGAATTCACACCCGCAGTTTGACCAGTCTTGATGTAGTCCGTGGATGAGAACACAAAAGTAAGAGATCAAAAATATAACACAACCTGATTGGAAACCATACAGTGGCTGCGACTTAAAATTACTGCAAAACAACATAGAACACTAAATGAATGGGCACATGGGACTGGAAGAGCCATCTATATAACATCAGGGACTAGGACACTAAACCACTGGACACCAGGGTTCTGGGTCACTAACTTGCAGAATAGTAGAGAAAGGGACACTAAACCACAAAGAAACAGGAACTATGGCATCATTCACTGATTATTATGGACTATAGCACCAATATCTGACAACAGAATCTGGAACCTTAAGCAGTAGACCGTAGGAACATTGGGCACCAAGACCCGGGACAGTAATGACTATACTGAATTAGGGCACTAAACCTGTGAACACCAGGACCTTAAAACCACTGGACTTTTGGACAAGGCCACTAAACCACTGGACGCTATGGACTGCAAGTGATATAAAACCATTAGAAAATGTCAGGTTCTTTAAACATCTGAAAACGAGGAAAGAGACACCAAACCATAAGAAAATGGAAATTGTGGCATTAAACAGAATATGAAGGACTGGAATACCAAAAACTGGACTTTAAAGACTGGTACACTAAACTGCTGGACACAAGGGACACACTGTAGCACCTAACCACAGAGATTGCTACACTAGAGACTCTTTTGTAGCATGGGCTGTCTTAGATGATCAACTCTCTAGATTCCAAGTAGTCCATGAAACAGTGAAGTTCTGGATAAAGGTACTGAAGCATTAAACCAATGGATATCAGAGGCTGAGGAACTAAACCACTGGATACCAGAGGCTGGGGCACTAAACCAATGGACACCAGAGCCTGGGGCACTAAACACATGGACAAGAGAGGCTGAGGAACTAAACCACTAGACACCAGAGGCTGGGGCACTAAACCGCTGGACATCAGATGCTGGGGCACTAAATAGCTGGATAAGAGGCTGGGACACAAAGCCATCGGACAAGAGAGGCTGGGGCACTAAACCACTGGATACCACAGACTGGAGCACTAAACCACTGGACTCCAGAGGCTGGGGCACTAAACTGATGGATACCAGAGGCTGGAGCAATAAACTGATGGATACCAGAGGCTGGAGCAATAAACCATTGGACACCAGAGGCTGGGGCACTAAACCACTGGACCCCAGAGGCTGGGGCACTAAACCACTAGACACCAAAGGCTGGGGCACTAAACCACTGGACACCAGAGGCTGGGGCACTAAACCACTGGACACCAGAGGCTGGGGCACTAAATTACTGGACACCAGAGGCTGGGGCACTAAACTAATCGATACCAGAGGCTGGGGCACTAAACTGATGGACACCAGAGGCTGGGGCACTAAACCACTGGACACCAGAGGCTGGGGCACTAAACTAATGGATACCAGAGGCTGGGGCACTAAACTGATGGACACCAGAGGCTGGGGCACTAAACTGATGGACACCAGAGGCTGGGCCACTAAACTGATTGACACCAGAGGCTTGGGCACTAAAGTGACAGACACCAGAGGCCGGGGCACTAAACTGATGGATACCAGAGGCTGGGGCACTAAACCACTGGACACCAGAGGCTGGGGCACTAAACCACTGGACACCAGAGGCTGGGGCACTAAACCACTGGACACCAGGGGCTGGGGCACTAAACCACTGGACACCAGAGGCTGGGGCACTAAACCACTGGACACCAGAGGCTGGGGTACTAAACCACTGGACACCAGAGGCTGGGGCACTAAACCACTGGACACCAGAGGCTGGGGCACTAAACCACTGGACACCAGAGGCTGGGGCACTAAACCACTGGACACCAGAGGCTGGGGCACTAAACCACTGGACACCAGAGGCTGGGGCACTAAACCACTGGACACCAGAGGCTGGGGCACTAAACCACTGGACACCAGAGTCTGGGCCAACACACTGCTGATTACCAATTAACACATTTGTGGAGCATGGCCTTTTTTCCAGCTTTTCTAAAATGTTAATTTTCTCCCATGGACGTCTGAGAGCCTCTGGGTAAAGAGATACAAAGAGGTAATAAAGTAGGAACTATTGTTACATATTACATCACAGTTTTTTCATGTTAGTAACACTTTTCATTTGGTACATAATGAAATAATTGCACAGAGGCTTCTCTGTTCTGCATCTAGTTTCAAGGTAAATTTATTGTGTTGTCTGTTTGGTTTAAAAAAAATAAAATAAAATAGGGCGAGCATGATGAATATGCCTGAAGTGGTTTCATTTTGTTATTTATGCAGCCGAGTGAACAGAGAGTATGAGGCTAGGGCGTCAAATTATTACCAAGGTGCGAACTTATCAAGGTTCCTCTGAGAACACGGACAATGGAGACTTATTAAAAGTGAGACAACAGTTTTAAAGTTTTTTTGTAAAGGCTTCACACTTGTAAGATTAGTTTTGTAGAAGTGTACTCAACGAGGAAGTCTCTTACCTTATAAGAAAGATCAGGTAATGGAAGGGCATCAAACTCCTCGTCACTTTACCTGCCTTACTTCTCTTTGAGATCCTAGGAGTTATTAACCTACCCAGAAGCACATCCAGAAATTCATCTTTGTGAGAGGTCACTGTGTGCCTGTTGTTGTCCGTTTCCACCTCCTGACCATTTTGTCTGTCCTGCTCGTTGGTGTTATCGTTACTCTAGCGATTTTCATCTTTTTGCGGTGCCAAATCAATTAGAAGTATAAGTATGTGCGCACATACAACTTTCACACTTAGAAGAAGACACAAGTTGGTTTAGAAACATAGAATGTGTCCGCAGATAAGAACCATTTGGCCCATCTAGTCTGCCCAATATACTGAATATTATGATGGTTTCATGCAAAAACTTCTGTGTTTTATTAAATATACATTCTCTTATATAGCAGGTATGAGGTAGACAAAAGGGTGCTACTTTGGAAGAGGTAATTGGCTCCTTAAAGGGAGTCTTTCACCCCAAAATTGCAATATCTAACACTTACACCAGTGTCCAATTCTGCTCCCACATTAAAATGCATCTTACCATATTGTTGTCCGTTCCATAGGTCGTCCAAAAAACACTTTTATTCCATATGTAAATCAGTGTGTGAAGGTGCTTAGGGGTGGCGTTCAGACGGCCGCTGCCCAGGCCCGTGTTGATTTTCATGTGCAACCACTCCCCGTTCACCCATTTGGCCTGTCCTTTGAATGGATCTTCACCTCCTTCGTCCGTAGCCAAAATGCGCGCCTGTTCCGACGAACGGGAGGTCCGCGCCTGCGCACTGGTTTACTCATTACTGGGAGAAGCATCGGAGTATCCAGTGCGCAGGCGCCGGCCCGTACGTCACATTACAGCAAGCACCGCATCATACGGTTGTCCTTAATGTGCGGCGCTTGGTGTAATGTGACGTACGGGTTTGACCGCTGCCCCTGGGCACCTTCACACACTGATTTGCATATGTAATAAAAGTGTTTTTTGGACGACCTATGGAACGGACAACAATATGGTAGGATGCATTTTAAAGCGGGGGCTGTATTGGACACAATGGTGTAAGTTTTAGATATTGCAATTTTGGGGTGAAAGACTCCCTTTAACTAGATGGGAGTGGTTCTGCAACTTCAACCTTGAGTTTTAGGGTCCGTTAATGTGTCCGTACCCATTCCACAATTCTGCGGGACGGGCGCAGACCCATTCACTCTCTATGGGGCAGGAATGAATGCAGAGAGCACACTATGTGCTCTCCACATCTGCATTTCCGGAGCGTGGCCCTGAACTTCCGGTCCGCGGCTCCGGAAAAAAAATTGAACATGTCCGTGGCAATTGTGGACAAGAATTTGCAGTTCTATGGGGGTGCCGGCCGGGTGTATTGCGGATCCGCAATACACCACGGACGTGTGAATGGACCCTTATTGGTACTTTTAAATGTTGGAAACTAACCTCCATCCTTCCCCCACAGTGAATTTGAAACAAAGAACAAGTGTGTTTACATAGCTTATTAGCTGCCCTCTAGTGGTCAAGTATAAGTAATATATATATTATATAATATATATATATATATATATATATATATATATATATATAATATATATATATATATATATATATATATATATATATATATATATATATTTAAGCTAGCAGAAGGACCCGGCTTCGCACGGGTATATTTCATCTATTTCATTTAATTTTTTTGTGTGTCGTTAAAAGATAGACAGTATCCCCCATAACAGTGACCTCCACAGTGGCCTGCCCCCTTAACAGTAACCTCCACAGTGCCTGCCCCTTTAACAGTGCCCTTCACAGCAGCTGCCCCTTCAGTAGTGGCCCTGCCCTCTTAACAGTGACCGCCACAGTGAACGTCCTTTTAACAGTGACCTCCACAGTGTCCGTCCCTTTAACAGTGATCTCCACAGCGGTCTGCCCCTTAACCCTTTAACAGTGACCTCCACAGTGCCCGCCCCTTTAACAGTGACCTTCACAGTGCCTGCCCCTTTTTACAGTGACCTCCATAGTGCCCACCCCCTTAACAGTGACCTCCACAGTTCCCGCCCTTTTAACAGTGACCTTCACAGCAGCCTGCCCCCTTAACAGTGACCTCCACAGTGAACACCCCTTTAACAGTGATCTTCACAGTGTCCGCCCCTTTAACAGTGACCTCCACAGCAGTTGGCCCTTCAATAGTGGCCCCTTCCCCCTTACCAGTGAACTCCACAGTGCCCGTCCCTTTAACAGTGACCTCCACAGTGGTCTGTCCTTTTAATAGTGGCCCCTGCCCCATTAACAGTGACCTCCACAGCAGCTGCCCCTTTAATTGTGGCCCCTGCCAATTTAACAGTGACTTCCACAGGCTAGGGATACATGATGACATGTGTCACGCAACAATTTTTATAATAATAGGCTATGGTGTCGCACTGTGTCATGCTGCGGCTGCGACACGACAGTTGCAAAAAAATCCATCCAAGTTGTATGCATGTGCAGTGTAGTTGGGCCCTATGTGTCGTGCAGCACGAGCCTAAAGACCTACAGCAGTGAAGAAAACTGGCTGGGTTGTTATGGAAACCTGGAGTAAAACTGTGTGTATGTGGAGACTAAAGGCCTGCGATCTTCTATTGGCTGATAAGGAACATGTGACCGTGTGTATGGAAGTTGGGATATGAAGAGAAAGACTTGAAGGCATGTATTGGCTAATGCAGGTCCTTTTTTGGGAGCTGTGACCCCCACAAGATTTCTTTCCAGGTAGCAGGGGATGTGTATACCAAGTTTCGTTGAAATCAATGGTTAAGTTTTTGAGTGATCGCGGAACATACATACATATATACGTCCTTCTTTATATAGATATATATACACAAGTATACGATTATATATAAAAATCTAGCTCTCACATCGGCTAGCACCGACAATGACAGACGGGCATCCTCTTGCTCAGTAAGATGTGGCAGATGAAGAGGACAGCTGTTGGTGGACAAAGCTGAAGCGGCCATATTCAGTTTTTCTGGCTCTCTCTGTACTAAGGCTGGTGTGCTCTGCTCCTGTGCTGAGTCGCTGACATGTTACCCGCTTTTGTGATGTGCTGCACCCAAAATGAGATGGATTCAGGATTGAAAACTGGTGTACCGGAGACCAAAATTAATTCAGGCCCAAGACTAGACACCTAAATGAAGTTAGACCCCAGACTAAACACCTAACTGAATTTCAGCTCCAGACTAAACCCATGAAATAATTCAGTCCCCAGACCAGAACACTAAATTAATTCAGACCCCCAAAAATAAATTCAGACCCTAAACCACTAAATGAATCTAGATCCCAGTGAAAGCTTCAAAATAAATACAGACCACAGATCCCTAAATTAATTCAAACCAAAAAAATTCCCCGTCAAAGGCAACCCCCCCCCAGTCCCGAATCCTCAAATAAATTCAGATTACAGACCAGGCCGCTAAACTTATACATACTGTAAGGAATCGTTTGACTTTGGGGGGTCAGTCTCACTATTATCTTCGCCAAACACCACGTTTTAAGGTCCAAACAGTGCATTTATTGTGGCACACCAGCAAAACAGGACATCAAAACAATAAACACTTGCCCGTCCAGGCTCTAACTAATACATATCGTATCCCTCACTCACCTAGTGGGTACAGTTCACACCAAATGTCCACCAGCCTCCTGGCTGTTCAGAGCACCATTCACATACGGTCTCAGTTCCAATGTCCCTTGGGGGATTCGGGCTCACTACTCCGACTGACTAGGGCCCAGCAACCCACTCCCAGGTGATTTATCCCTCCCTGATTAACCCCGCTGGCCTCACCTGGGATTGCCTCAGCTATAGGACACGTTTGTAATGGACTAGGGGTGTGGACTAAAAGATTCCCAGCACTTACACTGTTAACCTTACCACAATACCCTAGAACTAAACATTAATTAAAACCCCAGACCAAACCCTGGAATGCATATGGACCCTAGACTATGCCCTAAGATAAATGCATACCCCAGAAAACCTGTATTGGAATTGTCCATATTGCCTCCTTTGCTGACTTGATTCATTCTTCCATCACATTATACGCTGCTCGTATCCTGGGTTTATGACCACCCTGCAATCCAGCAGTAATGGCCGTACTTCCGCAATATAGGAAAAAGTGTTGGCCTATGCGCACTCCTGCAATCCTGGACACCAGAGAGGCTGGTGCTTTTCACTATAGCAGGGATGCTCAACCTGCGGCCCTCCAGCTGTTGTAAAACTACAACTCCCACCATGCCGTGCTGTAGGCTGACAGCTGTAGCTGGAACTCAATACAAGTCAATGGGAATGACCAACAGTTTTCAATCGTAGAGAACAGTCTGACAGAGCTTAAACAGATGGTCAAAAGTTCACAGTGTCTGACTTTTCATTCAAAAATTCAGCTCGACATAATCCCTTATGACAGCAGTGGTTTTACAGTGTTTGCCCCACTATATTGACAGTAGTCACCATGCTTGTACACTATAGGACAGGGATGCCCAACCTGCGGCACGCCAGTTGTTGCAAAACTACAACTCCCAGCATGCCTGGACAGGCTACAGCTGTCAGCCTACAGCACGGCATGGTGGGAGTTGTAGTTTTGCAACAGCTGGCGTGCCGCAGGTTGGGCATCCCTGTCCTATAGTGTACAAGCATGGCGACTACTGTCAATATAGTGGGGCAAACACTGTAAAACCACTGCTGTCATAAGGGATTATGTCGAGCTGAATTTTTGAATGAAAAGTCAGACACTGTGAACTTTTGACCATCTGTTTAAGCTCTGTCAGACTGTTCTCTACGATTGAAAACTGTTGGTCATTCCCATTGACTTGTATTGAGTTCCAATACAAGTCTATTGTAACCTTGAACTACAACTTTGTTTCTGTTAGGCTAGGCATCTCCAGCTTCACCCCTCCTACTAGAAGGTTCTAGATCAGTTAGAAACTGTATAAAAATAGAGTGGTCAGAGCCCATAGTGGCCTGCAGAAAGGGATCAGTGCATAGTAGGAGAGAGTCTGCTAAACTGCACTAGTGACCAGAAGAAGACACTGAGAGGGAGATACTTTGCCACAGACTATTGGTCACCATTCCTTTGACCAGGGAGCCAGTAGGACAACTGAGCCACAGACCCTGGGAACATGCACTTGAGTTCCTCTGGTAAAGTAGCACAATGGTTTACTGCAAATCTTGACTCTCTCGACTCACTACACCTTTCCATCCCTTCCGGAGAGCAGCGGAGCAGAAAGTCGTGGTGATACCTTGACAATGTCCAGGAAACCCAGCGTAGCCTTGTGGACCACCTCCAACCCAGCCACTGCAGTTAATTATCACCGGTGCATAGTCAGCCATAAGGGTCATTTTGGATTTTTTATTTTACCTAGTTCTACAGAACTAGATAATAGAATTTGTCCAAGTACTAAACTTTACACCCACCAGTATATCTTAATGTTCCCTGCATAGGTCACCATATATTCATCACCGTGTTACATACATTTTCCATCTACGTTCCATCTAAAATGTCCCTTTTAAATCTGCATTAATCCACTTTCGATTACTTTTTTCTTCTATAAGAAGTGAATACACAAAGAACTCAAAGTAGAGATTATCTGCTTTATGTTGAATATAGCTTAAAAATATATTCTGAGCTGGAAAAATTATAGTAAATTCAAATTTTTGAGGACATAAGGGCCCATTTATTAAGACTGGCATTTTAGACGCTGGTCTTAATAAACCCCTAAGCTGGAGGTGGATCCGCTGAAGTGATCTACAAGTGCCGGCCCATTTATAACTTCGGCAGATCCTCCCCAGTTGTAAATGTAAGAGAGCTTCCCGGCTGTCCTACATTTAGACCTTTTTCTATGCCTGAAACAGGCGTATAATTAATGGTCAGCCAGTCCCCAATATTGTATAAATACAGCCTGAAGGACAAGGGCAATAAAACGTTGTACACTAAAATGTCCAGTCGTGTATTCAGAAGTTTTTAACTATTTTTTAACTTTTTTGACGTTTCAAGTTCTTACATCATCTTACCTTGTGCTTCAGCTACAAGAGCTTTAATCCTTATGAGTTGTTGTAATAAACTTACCTGTCTCTTACCAACTTACCTTGGCATGGCCGCGTTATTAGAGACGCGCTGCTGAGCTACGCCCCCTGGTGACATGACCGCATCCTTAGTAACAGGATGCAATGCTCTGTTTCTCCTCACAGTGGGCTTGTGCTGGAGGAGACTAGCCGTGGGCTGATTGCTCAGCTGCTCTATCGCTGTGTGCTAGTGTTCTGACTAATGGAGCACCGAGTAATAACCCACCAGGTTCTGATCCAGGGACTCAGCGCTCTATTCAAATAGATCTGCAGCAGCTGAGGTGTGTATTATGATGTTCTGTAACAGCTGAGGTGTGTGTCATGAGGTTCTGTAACAGCTGAGGTGTGTGTCATGAGGTTCTGTAGCAGCTGAGGTGTGCGTTATGATGTTCTGCAGCAGCTGAGGTGTGTGTTATGATGTTCTGCAGCAGCTGAGGTGTGTGTCATAAAGTTCTGCAGTAGCAGCTGAGGTGTGTGTGTCATGAGGTTCTGCATCAGCAGCAGCAGCTGAGGTATGTGTTGTGATGTTTTTCAGCAGCAGCTGAGGTGTGCATTATGATGTTCTGCAGCAGCAACAGCTGAGGTGTGTGTTATGATGTTCTGCAGCAGCTGAGGTGTGTGTCATAAAGTTCTGCAGTAGCAGCTGAGGTGTGTGTGTCATGAAGTTCTGCAGCAGCAGCAGCTGAGGTATGTGTTGTGATGTTTTTCAGCAGCAGCTGAGGTGTGCATTATGATGTTCTGCAGCAGCTGAGGTGCTTGTCATGAGGTTCTGTAGCAGCTGAGGTGTGCATTATGATGTTCTGTAGCAGCTGAGGTGTGCATTAGGAGGTTTTGCAGCAAAATCAGGAAGGGCATCAGAACCCGGGTATGTTCTGATCCAGGGACTCAGCGCTCTATTCAAATAGATCTGCAGCAGCTGAGGTGTGTATTATGATGTTCTGTAGAAGCTGAGGTGTGTGTTATGATGTTCTGTAGCAGCAGCTGAGGTGTGTATGATGATGTTCTGCAGCTAAGGTGTGTGTTATGATGTTCTGCAGCAGCAGCTAAGGCATGTATGATGATGTTCTGCAGAAGCAGCTGAGGTGTGTGTGTCATGAGGTTCTGTAGCAGCTGAGGTGTGTGTGTCATGAGGCTCTGTAGCAGCTGAGGTGTGCATTATGATGTTCTGTAGCAGCTGTGTGTGTGTCATGAGGTTCTGCAGCAGCAGCTGAGGTATGCGTTGTGATGTTTTTCAGCAGCAGCTGAGGTGTGTGTTATGAGGCTCTGTAGCAGCAGCTGAGGTGTGTCTCATGAGGTTCTGTAGCAGCTGAGGTGTGCGTTATGATGCTCTGTAGCAGCAGCTGAGGTGTGTATGATGATGTTCTGCAGCAGCAGCTGAGGAGTGCTTTATGATGTTCTGTAGCAGCTGAGGTGTGCGTTATGATGTTCTGTAGCAGCTGAGGTGTGTATGATGATCTTCTGCAGCAGCAGCTGAGGTGTGTGTCATGAGGTTCTGCAGCAGCAGCTGAGGTGTGTGTAATGAGGTTCTGCAGCAGCAGCTGTGGTGTGTGTCATGAGGTTCTGTAGCAGCTGAGGTGTGTGTTATAATGTTCTGCAGCAGAATCGGGAAGGGTATCAGAACCCGGGTCACGTTACCTGCCTTACTTCTCTTTGAGATCCTAGGAGTTATCCACTGTTATTTACCTAGCCAGAGGCACATGCAGAAATTCATCCTCTTTAGGGGTTCCTGAGCAGCGTGCTTGCCTGTTGCTGTCAGCCGTTTCCACCTCCTGACCATTTCCTTCTCTGTCTAGCACTGACAATGACAGCCCATCTTTGCCCAGTAAGATGTGACCGCTGAGGAGGAAAGCTCTTGGTGGACAAAGATGAAGCGGCCATATTCACTTGTTCTTCGGCTGACTTGTTACCCCCTTTTGTGATGTGCTGCTCCGAGGGCAAGATGGATCAGGATTAAAAACCGGTATAGAGGGGTGGTATAAAAAGCACAAAAATGGAACTACAAACATATTCTGCCACATAAGTAGTGAAGGAGTAATGTAGGAAAGGAGAATTCATTAACTAAAAAAAATTCAGACCCTAAACTGGACCCAAAATTAATTGAGACCCCAGACTAAACCCCTAAATAAATTTCAGCCCCAGACTAGAGCACTAATTGAATTTAGATCCCAGGGCAGGTTTCAAAATAAATACAGACCACAGATCCCTAAATTCATTCAAACCAAATAAATAGCCCCCCGGGCCAAATCCTTGAATAAATTCAGGCCTCAGACCAGGCCCCTAAACCTATACATATCCTAGACCTGAACATTAATTCAGACCCCAGACCAAACCCTAGAATGCATACAGACACTGGTCCATTCCCTTAGATAAATGCAGACCCCAGAAGCGACCTCTTCATTCACTTACTGCTCCTCACAGATATGGATAGACACAGGACCGACGTTGGGAGCTACCATGTCAGCTTGCAAATCAAAACTAATAGTTAATGCCTGAATTTGCCCCCAAACATGGATACAACAAGAAGCTGGAGACAAGTCCGTGTTTCCTGGTATCATGTAGTTGTTGCAGATTTCATGGTTGGACGTACATGACACAGATCTCCTGACCAGGATTCTCTGCCACAGACCCTGGGTCATCAACCCTTTGACCAAAGAGCCAGCCTGATGACTGAAGCACAGAACCTGGGTGCACCAGCCCCTTGGCTAGGGTACGAAACCTGTAAGAAAAAGAGGGACAGCTAGCTCACGCCTTTCCGCAGCACAGAACCTTCTGCTGCCAGAGGGAAAACTGGAGAATGCAGCTCAGTGCATTGCCTGTATTGTTTTGCACTTGAGTACTTCCAGTAAAGAAGCACACTGGAAACCATGACTCTACGGACTAATTTCCTGTCTTGCTGCACTTTATGCCTTTCCATCCGCTCTGGAGAGCATCAACACGTGGTGACACCTCGACGGTGTCTGGGGAGACCCGGTGTAGCGTTGGGGGCCATCTCAAACCCAGCCACTGCAGTTCATTATCACTGGAGCATAGTCAGCCATAAGGTTTGAAGATTTTAACCTAAATCTACAGACGTAGAAAGTAGAACTTATCTACGTACAGAACTTTGAACCCACCAGTATATTTTAATGTCCCCTGCATATGTCACCGTATATTCGTCACCATGTTCCATATTTTCTATCTACGTCAATATATACAAATTGTCTTTGTATTAATGTCCCTTTTATATCTGCATTAATCCACTTTCGATAACTTTTTCTTCTATAGGAAATGAATACACAAAGAACTCAAAGTGGAATTGTAATTGGTATTATCCAGAGACTGGCCTTGTACCTACAGAATTATGTCTGCTTTAAGTTGAATATAGCTTAAAAATATATTCTAAGCTGGAAAAATTACAGTAAATTCAAATTTTTGAGCACATACTTGTTTTTTTCGATCTGGAATGTATTTGTCTAGTGATGTTGAGGTTGAACATGTCCTGGATGGTTGATTGTCTTGGGGTGCAGAGAGCTTACTCAGAGGTGGCCATACTGTACACCTTATTCAGCTATCCTCCTGAGCCGCCTACACCCATGCCTGCTCAGCCCGCTGTAAGGGGAGTCTTCGGCTGCCATACACACTTGATAGTCACCCAGTCTCCAATATTGTATAAGTGCATCCTGGTGGACAAGGGCAATAAAAAGTTATACACTAAAATGTCCACTTCATGGTCCTGAATCCGGACGTTTTTAACTATTTTTGAACTTTTTGGGTGTTCCAAGTTCCGACATCATCTTACCTTGTGCTTCCGCTATGAGAGCTTTACTCTTAATGTGGTTGTGCCCGGAGGTATTTCTTGAAGAAGTCATAGCACGGAGAACATGCACTGTGCAAAATCTTAAAAATCGCCTTGACACAAGAATGAGCCATGATCCATGCACCTACGTACAGCCCATGCAAATGTCCACCAATACATTACCTGATAGGTGAAACAAGCTGGTTTATCACCTGATTAGATTCAATCTCTGGCTTGATCTTTACAGTTCTTCATTCTTATTCTCAATTTCTTTGGTGAAGACCACGCTGGTCGTCAATCATACCAACCAGTGACAAGAAGAGTTTAACTAGCTCTTCTTGTGTGTTATTTGTAGTGATCTTCAAAATTTCGTTAGAGCGGCCAAATTGTTGGCGATGCTAGCTCTTGTCCTGACTAATGGACTGACTAGTCTTTGGTATAGAACAGGATGGTAATGTAAGTCCCTCTGAGCCATTGGAAAGGAACTAAGGATATTACCAGTCATGGGCTTCCCTCTACCTTGGAGTCTTAAAGGGAATCTGTCACCTGCCTATTTTTTCCCCCTTTAGCCATGTGTAATAAAGTACCTTATATCCGGATCTGTTCTTCCTTTTGCTTTGTCTCTTGTCATTTTCCTTAAAAAACGGTTTTTCCATTATGCAAATTAGGATCCAAGGAGCCCAGGGGGGCGTTTTTTCTCTGCCAAGGAGCCCAGGAACGCCCCTCTGATGTGCCCAGCCCGCCTAAATTTGAATCCACAAGAACACCTCCAGCAGCAGAAATCGCCTCCGCCCCCCGGCTACCTCTGCTTTCAGGCGGGAATAAAGCCCCGATCTATCTCGCTGGAATTGTCGCCGGAATTGTCGCGCAGGCGCAGTGTTGGCGATTGCCTGCGCGTGTGCGATGCTACGCTAACTGAGGGCAACAGCCTCAATAGTGTTACCAGGCATGCGCCGAGCCCAGTGACGTTTTTCGAGCACCGGTACTGCTCCTGCGCGAGAATTCCAGTGGCCGGGAAGATGAAGATTGTCGATTTATTCCTGCCTGAAAGCGGAGGTAGCCGGGGGACGGAGCCGTTAGCCTCGTCTCTGGGAGACGATTTCTGCTGCTGGAGGCGTTCTTATGGATTCAAATTTAGGCGGCTGGGCACATCAGAGGGGCGTTCCTGGGCTCCTTGGCAGAGAAAAAACGCCCCCCTGGGCTCCTTGGATCCTAATTTACATAATGGAAAAATCTGTTTTTAAGGAAAATGACAAGAGACAAAGCAAAAAGAAGAACAGATCCGGATATAACGCACTTTATTACACATGGCTAAAGGAAAAAAAAATGGTGATAGGCAGGTGACAGATTCCCTTTAATTGACAACTGTATCCTTCAGACTTTTATTTAAAAAATAATTACGTGACCTAATGCACCAATGGGAAGCAAGATTCTCTTTCTTTCTCCTCATTACCAGTTACATAGTTTTCCTTCCGCCCTTTGACTTGTGCAGCTTCTTATCTACGTTTTCAGGGATACCCTCAATTTCAGAAATGTATAATAAAACTGACAGATGTTCTTTTACACCCAGGGCCGGCACTACCGTAAGGCGAACTAGGCTCTTGAGCCACTCCCAGCGCCATTACAGGGGGGCCAGGAGGTGGAGGTCCTTCTTAAATATGGCAGAGCAGGCACCTGCTTACCCTGATGGCAGGTGCCTGCTCTGCCAGTAAATTACTGGAGGAGAGGAGGCGGGCGGCAAGGGAGGCTGTTCTAGCAGCTCCCCACTCCTCCCTTGCGCGCCCTCTGTGATGCCGGGAGCCGGAATATGACGTCATTTCGGCCCCGGCATACTAAACGGCGCGCTGGAGGACTGAGGAGCTGCACCACACTGGACCCCAGGGAGGTGAGTGTCTGCCTGTGTGTGTCTGTCATTGAGTGTATGTCTGCCTGTCATTGAGTATCTGAGTGATTGTATGTCTGTCAATGAGTGTATGTGTGTCTGTCATTGAGTGAGTGTATGTGTGTCTGTCATTGAGTGAGTGTGTGTATGTCAGTGAGTATCTGAGTGATTGTATGTCTGTCAGTGTGTGTCGTTCAGTGAGTGTGTGCGTGTCTGTCAGTGTGTGCGTGTCTGTCAGTGTGTGCGTGTCTGTCAGTGTGTGCGTGTCTGTCAGTGTGTGCGTGTCTGTCAGTGTGTGCGTGTCTGTCAGTGTGTGCGTGTCTGTCAGTAGATGAGTAACATGGCGGTCGGGGGGGGGGGGGCGGCAAAATGGACCTTTGCCTAGGGCGGCAAAAATCCTTGCACAGGCCCTGTTTACACCAGAGACGGCTTTAAAGCAAAATCTATAATCAGCCCCTTGTTTGGAGTGTGCCTAACTTATACATCCACGTTCCCTCTCTCTAAATGATCCACATGACAAGATCTCCCCCTCACCTCTTCATTTTAACCGGTTCAAGTCCTACAAATTTAAATCCCTTTGGATTTCTCCCATGAAACGAAAGTTTTTTTCCAGGATTTACATATTGATGGACTATCCTCAGGATGGGTCACCTATATCAAATCAGTGCGAGTCCGACTCTTTGCACCCCTGCGGATCAGCTGTATGAAGAAGCCGTGCGGCTCTAGTCTTCCTAGGCCGGTGATGTCACCGTACATTAGTCACATTTCCTAGGCACAGCTCAGCCCCATTAACTTGAATAGGGCTGAGCTGCAATACCAAGCACAGCCACTATTCAATGGACAGCACTGTGCATGGTAAGGCTTGGTAAGTGCCGCAGCTTCCTCAAACAGCTGATTGGCAGGGGTCCCAGAAATGTGACCACCACTCATCTCATATTGATGACTTATCCTGAGGATAGGTCCTCAATATTTAAATCCCGGAGAGCCCCTTAAAAATAAAAGGGACACTGTGGGTTTCCAGGCCATTTTTTATATTTGTATATGTTTCTGCATCTGTGTTTTTAACCTTCGCAGGATTCCACTACATACTGAGGGCCACAAGTGCACTCCAGCATGTAGAAGACAACTGCATGTTCCCATGTAATAGTCCCTTTTATTTTTTGTTCCATTTGTGACTTTTTGATGTGGTGACTTTAGTCTTTCTACATTTATCTTTCTGGCTGCGATTTTGCAACCTGTGCAGAAAATGCACCATGTGAATGAACGTCCACTACTCTGTGTCTTGCTGAATTTAAGACGACTGGGGACAACCTTGCATTTAAAAGTGGGGGCTCTCGAAAAAAAGCAATGAACCCACGACTGGATCATTTTTCAATATGTTCCAGTTCTTTTTAAATAATTTAATTTGCCGATAATCTGATATGATAGTGAGTGACAGGTGTATTGGAAATCCTATTTTGTTCCCTTCTTTTGGTTCGCTCCCTTCCCAATTTCCCCCTCACATTTTCTAGCTCTTCTTTATCATAGCCATTTTGTTTTCTCAGTTCTCCAATTCCTATAAATTCGTTGATATTGACCTCTTGGTAAATTATGGACCCATGGTGCATAGTGGCACCTGGAAAAATCTATATGTACATTTCTATTCATTGGTTTGAAATGAGTTTTAGTTTTAATCACTTCCTCGTCTATAAAAAGTTCTAAAAAACTTAAAGACTGCTGCCAATCGTTTCTGTAAACTTTAACTTCCTATCATTCTGATTGATGAATCCAATAAAGTCCTTGAGACTTTCTATTGTCCCCTTCCAGATGAATAGACAATCTTCTATAAACCTTTTCTAAAATGTTAAACTCTTCTTCTCTTTATTTTGTAATAAGGAGGTCAATAAATGTTCTTTCCCGATACAGCATAAATATTTGCAAAATGTGGAGTGAATTTCGCTCCCATCGCTGTTCCATTTGTCTGTAAATAAAAAAGTTCCCCAAACCAGAAATAATTATGGGTCAAACAAAAATTAATACTATTAAAAATAAATTCTCCCCGGCTGTTTCCCATTGAATCCTCATGTTAAATAAAGCTAAACTGCCTCAATCCCCTTATCTTTCGGGATCGCCATATATAATGAGGCTACCATGACTAGATGTATGTCTTCTGTAAATATGCCAGCCTCTTTCAATATTTCAATCACATCCCCTGTATCTTTTAAAAAGGTTGGTGCCTTTATATAGTGTTGAGCGCGAATATTCGAATAGCGAATTTTTATCGCGAATATCGGCACTTCGCTAATATTTCGAATATAGCGCTATAAATTCGCTATTTTGAATATTGTTTTTTTTTTTTTTTTTTTTAGGTATATTTTTTTCTTTCCCACTTCCCATAAGTAGCTCTTACCTGTCCTGAGGATTCCTGGCTTCCTGGCTGCTCCAGTCAGTGCCCGTTGCCGCTTCTGCCGACTTCTGTGCTCATGGAGCGTCCACATCACCATGGGAACGTCTCCATATACTAAAATGTACTGTCGGATTTGAGGAATTACGTTGAAATCGCAATGCGATTAATTCAAGTTATATTAATCACATTGCGATTACAACTTAGCACTGCTATCTTACATATTAGGCTAGAATTAACGAATATGGAATATAGCAGCAGTGCTAAGTAGAAATCGCAATGCGAATAATTCAAGTTATATTAATCGCATTGCGATTTCAACTTAGCAGTAGCACTGCTATCTTACATATTCGTTAACTTCGTTAATTCTAGCAAGCTGACCCATTATAAACTCAGCTCTAAGTTGAAATCGCAATGCGATTAATATAACTTGAATTAATCGCATTGCGATTTCTACTTAGCACTGCTGCTATATTCCATATTCGTTAATTCTAGACTAATATGTAAGATAGCAGTGCTAAGTTGTAATCGCAATGTGATTAATATAACTTGAATTAACCGCATTGCGATTTCAACAGACATGGTTTACTATGGTTGCTAAAACGAAGATGGAGAATACTTCATTATCTTCGTTTTGAGGAATATGACGAATACATTCGTCATATTCGCTAATTCTACCAAGCCAACCATAGTAAACCAGGTCTAAGTAGAAATTGCAATGCGATTAATTCAAGATATATTAATCGCATTGCGATTTCAACGTAAATCAGACAGTACATTCTAGTATGGAGACGTTCTTGGCTTGGTAGAATTAGCGAATATGACGAATGTATTCGTCATATTCCTCAAAACGAAGATAACGAAGTATTCTCCATCTTCGTTTTAGCAACCTATTCGTCAACTTCGCTAATTCTAGCAATCAAATAGGAGGGTTGACTATAGAGACAGCTGTGTTTAATTCGCTATGCGATTATATTATTATTATTATTTTTTTAATAAATAGAATAATTATAATAATTATCAAGTAATATAATTATTCTATTAAAAAAAGCAAAGTTATATAATTGCATAGCGAATTAAACACAGCTGTCTCTATAGTCAACCCTCCGATTTGATTACTAGAATTAGCGAAGTTGACGAATAGGTAGCTAAAACGAAGATGGAGAATACTTCGTTATCTTCGTTTTGAGGAATATGACGAATACATTCGTCATATTCGTCATCTTCGCTATAATTGTAGATATGAAACCAATAGGAAAGTAGCCTAAGTTAAAATCGCAATACACGATTATTTAAATCGCATATTAATCTCGATAACTAGAATAATGACGAATATTCGATTTCAACGAATATGAAACGAATATTCTTTCGAATATTCGCGAATTTCGTCGAAATCGAATATGGCACCTGCCGCTCATCACTACCTTTATACACATGAGGCGCAGAGTGTGTCTTACCCTTTATATAGGGGGAGCTACCATTAAGGGCACTTTGTGTGTGCGTGCGGTGCTTTATTTAGGGGCACTAAGAGTAGTTTGTGTTAGTATGCAGGCTGTGGATGTGTTGGTAAAGCAAAACTGAAGATATCTGGGTGGCAAGCTCTTCGGAGACAATTTGTGGTAGGGAGAAGTCATCATGGTGGTCTGAACCGGATGGAAAGAAAATGGTGGAGAGTATCTCCAGAGGAGACATCACCTATAAGTCACTAAATGTAAGTGTTTATTCAGCCACAGACTATGTCTGATCAGTGCTGTAGTCACTTGTACAGTCTGCAGCATGATGATGGGTGCTAGTATTCTCTTTTTGTGCAACTACAACTCTCAGCATACTGGAACCCGTAGTGTCACACTTTACATACTTATATGGCAAGAGCTAACCTGATTAGTATGCAAATGATATCTAGATTAAGTTGGTTTTGAACTGGTGCTATATATATCTCGCATGGTTGGTTCTGGTGCTGTATTAATGTATTCTGCTTGGTTCTGGTACTGTATTTATATACTGTGCTTGATTCTAGTTCTGGTTCTGTATATATGTAATGAGTTTGGTTTTAGTGCTGTATTTATGTACCATGCCTGGTTCTGGTACTATTTATGTACTGTGCTTTGTTCTGGTGCAGTATTTATGTAATGAGATTGGTTCTGGCTTTATATATCGTGCTTGGTTCTGGCACTCTCTTTATGTACTATGTCTGGTTCTGGTCTTGTATTTATATACTGTGTCTGGTTCTGGTCTTGTACTGTGCTTGCTTCTGGTGCTGTATTTATATACTGTGCTTGGTTCTAGTGATGTTTTTAAGTACTGTTCCTGGTTGTGTTGCTGTATTTATGAAATGAGCTTGGTTCTGGTGCTGCATTTATGTATAATGGTTGGTTCTAGTGCTGTATTTATGTACTGTGTCTGTTTCTGGTCTTGTATTTATGTACTGTGTCTGATTCTGGTGCTGCATTTATGTATGGTGGTTGGTTCTAGTGCTGTATTTATGTACTGTGTCTGTTTCTGGTCTTGTATTTATGTACTGTGTCTGGTTCTGGTGCTGCATTTATGTATGGTGCTTGGTTCTGGTGCTGTATTTATATACTGTGGTTGGTTCCAGTGATGTATTTATGTACTCTTCCTGGTTATGTTGCTGTATTAATGTACGGTTCTTTGATCTGTTACTTTATTTATGTACTGTGTGGTTCTGGTGCTGTATATATGTATTTTTATGTACTGTTTGGTTCTGGTGCTGTATATATATACTGAGTTTTGTTCTGGTGCTGTATTTATGTACCATGCCTGGTTCTGGTACTATTTATGTACGGTGCTTTATTCTGGTGCTGTATTTATGTAATGAGATTGGTTCTGGATATATATATTGTGCTTGGTTCTGGCACTCTATTTATGTACTGTGTCTGGTTCTGGTCTTGTATTTATATACTGTGTCTGGTTCTGGTCTTGTACTGTGCTTGCTTCTGGTGCTGTATTTATATACTGTGCTTGGTTCTAGTGATGTTTTTAAGTACTGTTCCTGGTTCTGTTGCTGTATTTATGAAATTATCTTGGTTCTGGTGCTGTATTTATGTACTGTCTCTGGTTCTGGTCTTGTATTTATGTACTGTGTCTGGTTCTGGTGCTGCATTTATGTATGGTGATTGGTTCTGGTGCTGTATTTATATACTGTGGCTGTGGTGATGTATTTATGTATTCTTCCTGGTTATGTTGCTGTATTTATGTACTGTTCTTTGATCTGGTGCTTTATTTATGTACTGTTTGGTTCTGGTGCTGTATATATGTATTTGTATTTACTGTTTGGTTCTGGTGCTGTATATATATACTGAGTTTCGTTCTGGTGCTGAATTTATGTACTGTGCCTGGTTCTGGTGCTTTATTTTCTACTTTGCTTGGTTTTAGTGCTGTATTTGGGACCTATGCTTTCTCCTGTTGATTTATTTACATTATAAGTATGGTTCTGATGTTGCATTTATGTACCGTGCCTGGTTCTGGTGCTGCATTTAGGCACTGTGTTTGCTTCTTGTGATGTACTTATGTAACGACCTTGGTTCTGGTTTTATGTACTGTGCTTGGTTCTGGTGTTCTATTCATGTACTGCGCCTGAGTCTAGTCAGGCGCGTACATACAGGGGTCGCAGCGGTCTCAGTTGCGACCAGGCCCGGCTGCCTGTGGACCCCTGCAGTAGCGAAGTACCTGGGCCCAGTGCCGGGGCTCTCACTGGCGTGCCAGAATGAGCGCTGACCCCATACTGCGGCGGGGCACAGGAGCGCAAAGTTCCCTGCCCTGCCGCCAGTCACCGCTATAGGCTTCAGGCCTAATAGGCCTGAGGCCTATGAGGTAGTGAAATCCTGGCGCAGGCGTGTGTGATGATGTCATCACGCGCGCCTGTGCCAGGACGCAGCAGGGCCCCATGGATCAGTTTCACCACCGGGGCCCCATGGATTGTGTGTACGATCAGCAGGGCCCCGGGGAGGGGGCCCGATGGATCAGTTTCGCACCGGGGCCCCATGGATTGTGTGCATGCCACTGAGTCTGGTGCTGTATTTATATAATGAGCTTGGTACAGCAACACTACTATAGCGCATACACAGCTATTCGCTGCTGTGGGACTTCTGAAAATAGCCAAGCCTGTGCTAAGTCTCATAGCTGCGAATAGACGGGGTGGCCACAAATGTGAGGCTTTATCTCCTTTCACTTTGGGGCCCTATTCTTGAGATAGGAGCAGCTCCCAGAGGTGGGACTTGCATTATTGGACATTAATGGCATATCTTATCGATATACCATAAATGTGGCAGATCCACAACTCCTTTAAAGGGAACCTGTCAGCGGCAAAAAAAAAACCAAACCGCCAACAGTACCTTCAAGTAGCCAGCCGTGTGTTTCTAATGGTGATTTTCTTCCTGCAGTCAGATGCGGTAAAAGCAGGAAACACTGTTGTTTTATCCCCCAAGCGCACTATTTTCGAGTGACGCTTGAAGTCAAGGTAACCGCGCCCCTTCATCTTTGACTGACAGCGCTTATGCAGAGAGTTTGGCTTGCTTTGCCGAACAGCCGTCTGTCAGTTCTAGGCAAAGGGGCAGTGAAGGGGGGCGCGGTTACCTTGACTTGAAGCAAGGACGCCGCTGCCCCCTTGACTTCAAGCGTCACTCGAAAATAGCGCGCTTGGGGGATAAAACAACAGTGTTTCCTGCTTTTACCGCATCTGACTGCAGGAAGAAAATCACCATTAGAAACAAACTGCTGGCTACTTGAAGGTACTGTTGGCGGTTTGGGGTGGTTTTTGCCGCTGACAGGTTCCCTTTAAGCATTAGCTGTGCATTCTTTTCTCCATAAAATTAAGTTAAATTTTAAAATTGATACTACTAACTTGTATTTAACACCCTATAATGGTTGCCACGGTGTACGGGTTAGTGGGGGGGGGGGGGGGCTAAAAAGTCCTCCCACACAGGATGCCATGTAACCTAAGTTGGTCCTGCTAAGAGTACAATGCTGGTCCCTAATAATTTTATCCGTTTCCTCATGTACAAATAGACATCTTAGAAATGTGTTTTCCAGAGCCTAATTGTACTTTACACCTAAGGGAATGTCTTGTTTCTGAAAGGTCAATGATAAACCATGGAAACTTTATCAATTCTGGAATTTAAGTTAGTGTCAGGCAGCTGCCGCCAAGGCCAATAAGATAATGGGTTGCATCAAAAGGGGCATAGACGCCCGTGATGAGAGCATAGTCCTACCACTTTACACATCACTAGTCAGACCACACATGGAGGACTGTGTACAGTTCTGGGCTCCTGTGAACAAGGCAGACATAGCAGAGCTGGAGAGGGTTCAGAGGAGGGCAACTAAAGTAATAACTGGAATGGGGCAACTACAGTACCCTGAAAGGTTATCAAAATTAGGGTTATTCACTTTAGAAAAAATACGACTGAGGGGAGATCTAATAACTATGTATAAATATATCAGGGGTCAGTACAGAGATCTCTCCCATCATCTATTTATCCCCAGGACTGGGACTGTGACGAGGGGACATCCTCTGCGTCTGGAGGAAAGAAGGTTTCTACACAGACATAGAAGAGGATTCTTCATGGTAAGAGCAGTTAGACTATGGAACTCTCTGCCTGAGGAGGTGGTAATGGTGAGTACAATAAAGGAATTCAAGAGGGGACTGGATTTATTTCTGGAGTGTAATAATATTACAGGCTACAGCTACTAGAGAGGGGTCGCTGATCCAGGGAGTTACTCTGATGCCTGATTGGAGTCGGGAAGGAATTTTTTTCCCCTTAAGGGGGGAAAATTGGCTTCTGCCTCACAGTTTTTTTTTGCCTTCCTCTGGATCAAGTTGTAGGAAACAGGCCGAACTGGATGGACAAATGTCTTTTTTCGGTCTTATATACTATGTTACTATGTTACTAAATCATGGTAATGCACAATGAAGTACAAGGCTTTCTAAAGGCCGGGGAATAAAACAGATCCTCTCCTCCTAGTACGTGTGAAGGCATAACAAGGCCCGAGGGAACAGAAGATCCAATGACATTAGTCGAGCAGCCATGGTCCCCATAGAGTAATTGTAGCTGAGAAAACTTTTGTGTGCAGAGCAGAGGGCCCAATGGTGGTGGTGGTGGTTGTGGTGGGGGGGCGGGGGTCACATGGCAGCTCAGACGAACAGTTCATTAGTGGAGTATTGGAGGTTTCATATGGGCAGTGAATGTGCAAAAATACCTTCAAACTTCCTCATCAACACTTGGGTCATCCAAGAACATGGACACAAACACAGCTGCCTCACCTTTTATTACACATAGCAAAAAAGGAGAGTAAAGATAAAAAGCCATAACAGGCGTGGTATTAGATGAAAATCTTCTTGTATATAGTGATATGGAGCATGCTGATATAACCTGGGCATCTCCTGTATATAATTATATATGTACAGCTGGTATAAGTTATACATCTTCTTGTATATAGTGATATGGAGCATGCTGGTATAACCTGGGCATCTCCTGTATATAATTATATATGTACAGCTGGTATAGGTTATACATCTTCTTGTATATAGTGATATGGACCATGCTGGTATAACCTGGGTATCTCCTGTATATAATTATATATGTACAGCTGGTATAAGTTATACATCTTCTTGTATATAGTGATATGGACCATGCTGGTATAACCTGGGCATCTCCTGTATATAATTATATATGTACAGCTGGTATAAGTTATACATCTTCTTGTATATAGTGATATGGAGCATGCTGGTATAACCTGGGTATCTCCTGTATATAATTATATATGTACAGCTGGTATAAGTTATACATCTTCTTGTATATAGTGATATGGAGCATGCTGGTATAACCTGGGCATCTCCTGTATATAATTATATATGTACAGCTGGTATAAGTTATACATCTTCTTGTATATAGTGATATGGAGCATGCTGGTATAACCTGGGTATCTCCTGTATATAATTATATATGTACAGCTGGTATAAGTTATACATCTTCTTGTATATAGTGATATGGAGCATGCTGGTATAACCTGGGTATCTCCTGTATATAATTATATATGTACACCTGGTATAAGGTATACATCTTCTTGTATACAGTGATATGGAGCATGCTGGTATAACCTGGGTATCTCCTGTATATAATTATATATGTACAGCTGGTATAAGTTATACATCTTCTTGTATATAGTGATATGGAGCATGCTGGTATAACCTGGGTATCTCCTGTATATAATTATATATGTACAGCTGGTATAAGTTATACATCTTCTTGTATATAGTGTATAGACCATGCTGGTATAACCTGGGCATCTCCTGTATATAATTATATATGTACAGCTGGTATAAGTTATACATCTTCTTGTATATAGTGATATGGAGCATGCTGGTATAACCTGGGTATCTCCTGTATATAATTATATATGTACAGCTGGTATAAGTTATACATCTTCTTGTATATAGTGATATGGAGCATGCTGGTATAACCTGGGTATCTCCTGTATATAATTATATATGTACAGCTGGTATAAGTTATACATCTTCTTGTATATAGTGATATGGAGCATGCTGGTATAACCTGGGTATCTCCTGTATATAATTATATATGTACAGCTGGTATAAGTTATACATCTTCTTGTATATAGTGTATAGACCATGCTGGTATAACCTGGGCATCTCCTGTATATAATTATATATGTACAGCTGGTATAAGTTATACATCTACTTGTATATAGTGATATGGAGCATGCTGGTATAACCTGGGTATCTCCTGTATATAATTATATATGTACAGCTGGTATAAGTTATACATCTTCTTGTATATAGTGATATGGACATGCTGGTATAACCTGGGTATCTCCTGTATATAATTATATATGTACAGCTGGTATAAGTTATACATCTTCTGTATACAGTGATATGGAGCATGCTGGTATAACCTGGGCATCTCCTGTATATAATTATATATGTACAGCTGGTATAACCTGGGTATCTCCTGTATATAATTATATATGTACAGCTGGTATAAGTTATGCATCTTCTGTATGTAGTGATATGGACCATGCTGGTATAACCTGGGCATCTCCTGTATATAATTATATATGTACAGCTGGTATAAGATATACATCTTCTTGCATATAGTGATATGGAGCATGCTGGTATAACCTGGTTATCTCCTGTATATA
Organism: Bufotes viridis; assembly: GCA_033119425.1. Lineage (NCBI taxonomy): Eukaryota > Metazoa > Chordata > Amphibia > Anura > Bufonidae > Bufotes > Bufotes viridis. Next base: position 21,290,150 of record CM065593.1, on the reverse strand, counting down.
ATTATATATGTACAGCTGGTATAAGTTATACATCTTCTTGTATATAGTGATATGGACCATGCTGGTATAACCTGGGTATCTCCTGTATATAATTATATATGTACAGCTGGTATAAGTTATACATCTTCTTGTATATAGTGATATGGAGCATGCTGGTATAACCTGAGTATCTCCTGTATATAATTATATATGTACAGCTGGTATAAGTTATACATCTTCTTGTATATAGTGATATGGAGCATGCTGGTATAACCTGGGCATCTCCTGTATATAATTATATATGTACAGCTGGTATAAGTTATACATCTTCTTGTATATAGTGATATGGAGCATGCTGGTATAACCTGGGTATCTCCGGTATATAATTATATATGTACAGCTGGTATAAGTTATACATCTTCTTGTATATAGTGATATGGACCATGCTGGTATAACCTGGGAATCTCCTGTATATAATTATATATGTACAGCTGGTATAAGTTATACATCTTCCTGTATATAGTGATATGGAGCATGCTGGTATAACCTGGGTATCTCCTGTATATAATTATATATGTACAGCTGGTATAAGTTATACATCTTCTGTATATAGTGATATGGAGCATGCTGGTATAACCTGGGTATCTCCTGTATATAATTATATCTGTACAGCTGGTATAAGTTATACATCTTCTTGTATATAGTGATATGGAGCATGCTGGTATAACCTGGGTATCTCCTGTATATAATTATATATGTACAGCTGGTATAAGTTATACATCTTCTTGTATATAGTGATATGGAGCATGCTGGTATAACCCGGGCATCTCCTGTATATAATTATATATGTACAGCTGGTATAAGTTATACATCTTCCTGTATATAGTGATATGGAGCATGCTGGTATAACCTAGGTGTCTCCTGTATATAATTATATATGTACAGCTGGTATAACCTGGGTATCTCCTGTATATAATTATATATGTACAGCTGGTATAAGTTATACATCTTCTGTATATAGTGATATGGACCATGCAGGTATAACCTGGGTATCTCCTGTATATAAGTATATATGTACAGCTGGTATAAGTTATACATCTTCTGTATATAGTGATATGGACCATGCTGGTATAACCTGGACATCTCCTGTATATAATTATATATGTACAGCTGGTATAATGTGGGCATCTCCTGTATATAATTATATATGTACAGCTGGTATAAGTTATATATCTTCTGTATATAGTGATATGGATCATGCTGGTATAACCTGGGCATCTCCTGTATATAATTTTATATATGTACAGCTGGTATAAGTTATACATCTTCTTGTATATAGTGATATGGACCATGCTGGTATAACCTGGGCATCTCCTGTATATAATTATATATGTACACCTGGTATAAGGTATACATCTTCTTGTATATAGTGATATGGAGCATGCTGGTATAACCTGGGTATCTCCTGTATATAATTATATATGTACAGCTGGTATAAGTTATACATCTTCTTGTATACAGTGATATGGAGCATGCTGGTATTACCTGGGTATCTTCTGTATATAATTATATATGTACAGCTGGTATAAGTTATACATCTTCATGTATATAGTGATATGGAGCATGCTGGTATAACCTGGGTATCTCCTGTATATAATTATATATGTACAGCTGGTATAACCTGGGCATCTCCTGTATATAATTATATATCTACAGCTGGTATAAGTTATACATCTTCCTGTATATAGTGAAATGGAGCATGCTGGTATAACCTGGGCATCTCCTGTATATAATTATATATGTACAGCTGGTATAAGTTATACATCTTCTTGTATATAGTGATATGGACCATGCTGGTATAACCTGGGTATCTCCTGTATATAATTATATATGTACAGTTGGTATAAGTTATACATCTTCTTGTATATAGTGATATGGACCATGCTGGTATAACCTGGGCATCTCCTGTATATAATTATATATGTACAGCTGGTATAAGTTATACATCTTCTTGTATATAGTGATATGGAGCATGCTGGTATAACCTGGGCATCTCCTGTATATAATTATATATGTACAGCTGGTATAAGTTATACATCTTCTTGTATATAGTGATATGGACCATGCTGGTATAACCTGGGTATCTCCTGTATATAATTATATATGTACAGCTGGTATAAGTTATACATCTTCTTGTATATAGTGATATGGAGCATGCTGGTATAACCTGGGTATCTCCTGTATATAATTATATATGTACAGCTGGTATAAGTTATACATCTTCTTGTATATAGTGATATGGACCATGCTGGTATAACCTGGGTATCTCCTGTATATAATTATATATGTACAGCTGGTATAAGTTATACATCTTCCTGTATATAGTTGATATGGAGCATGCTGGTATAACCTGGGCATCTCCTGTATATAATTATATATGTACAGCTGGTATAAGTTATATATCTTCTTGTATATAGTGATATGGAGCATGCTGGTATAACCTGGGTATCTCCTGTATATAATTATATATGTACAGCTGGTATAAGTTATACATCTTCCTGTATATAGTGATATGGAGCATGCTGGTATAACCTGGGCATCTCCTGTATATAATTATATATGTACAGCTGGTATAAGTTATACATCTTCTTGTATATAGTGATATGGACCATGCTGGTATAACCTGGGTATCTCCTGTATATAATTATATATGTACAGCTGGTATAAGTTATACATCTTCTTGTATATAGTGATATGGAGCATGCTGGTATAACCTGGGAATCTCCTGTATATAATTATATATGTACAGCTGGAATAAGTTATACATCTTCTGTATATAGTGATATGGAGCATGCTGGTATAACCTAGGTATCTCCTGTATATAATTATATATGTACAGCTGGTATAACCTGGGTATCTCCTGTATATAATTATATATGTACAGCTGGTATAAGTTATACATCTTCTGTATATAGTGATATGGACCATGCAGGTATAACCTGGGTATCTCCTGTATATAAGTATATATTTACAGCTGGTATAAGTTATACATCTTCTGTATATAGTGATATGGACCATGCTGGTATAACCTGGGCATCTCCTGTATATAATTATATATGTACAGCTGGTATAACGTGGGCATCTCCTGTATATAATTATATATGTACAGCTGGTATAAGTTATATATCTTCTGTATATAGTGATATGGATCATGCTGGTATAACCTGGGCATCTCCTGTATATAATTTATATATGTACAGCTGGTATAAGTTATACATCTTCTTGTATATAGTGATATGGACCATGCTGGTATAACCTGGGCATCTCCTGTATATAATTATATATGTACAGCTGGTATAAGGTATACATCTTCTTGTATATAGTGATATGGAGCATGCTGGTATAACCTGGGTATCTCCTGTATATAATTATATATGTACAGCTGGTATAAGTTATACATCTTCTTGTATACAGTGATATGGAGCATGCTGGTATTACCTGGGTATCTTCTGTATATAATTATATATCTACAGCTGGTATAAGTTATACATCTTCATGTATATAGTGATATGGAGCATGCTGGTATAACCTGGGTATCTCCTGTATATAATTATATATGTACAGCTGGTATAACCTGGGCATCTCCTGTATATAATTATATATCTACAGCTGGTATAAGTTATACATCTTCCTGTATATAGTGAAATGGAGCATGCTGGTATAACCTGGGCATCTCCTGTATATAATTATATATGTATAGCTGGTATAAGTTATACATCTTCTTGTATAAAGTGATATGGACCATGCTGGTATAACCTGGGTATCTCCGGTATATAATTATATATCTACAGCTGGTATAAGTTATACATCTTCTTGTATAAAGTGATATGGACCATGCTGGTATAACCTGGGAATCTCCTGTATATAATTATATATGTACGGCTGGTATAAGTTATACATCTTCCTGTATATAGTGAAATGGAGCATGCTGGTATAACTTGGGCATCTCCTGTATATAATTATATATGTATAGCTGGTATAAGTTATACATCTTCTTGTATAAAGTGATATGGACCATGCTGGTATAGCCTGGGTATCTCCGGTATATAATTATATATGTACAGCTGGTATAAGTTATACATCTTCTGTATACAGTGATATGGACCATGCTGGTATAACCTGGGCATCTCCTGTATATAATTATATATGTACAGCTGGTATAACGTGGGCATCTCCTGTATATAATTATATATGTACAGCTGGTATAAGTTATATATCTTCTGTATATAGTGATATGGATCATGCTGGTATAACCTGGGCATCTCCTGTATATAATTATATATGTACGGCTGGTATAAGTTATACATCTTCCTGTATATAGTGATATGGACCATGCTGGTATAACCTGGGCATCTCCTGTATATAATTATATATGTACACCTGGTATAAGGTATACATCTTCTTGTATATAGTAATATGGAGCATGCTGGTATAACCTGGGTATCTCCTGTATATAATTATATATGTACAGCTGGTATAAGTTATACATCTTCTTGTATACAGTGATATGGAGCATGCTGGTATAACCTGGGTATCTCCTGTATATAATTATATATGTACAGCTGGTATAAGTTATATATCTTCTGTATATAGTGATATAGACCATGCTGGTATTACCTGGGTATCTTCTGTATATAATTATATATCTACAGCTGGTATAAGTTATACATCTTCATGTATATAGTGATATGGAGCATGCTGGTATAACCTGGGTATCTCCTGTATATAATTATATATGTACAGCTGGTATAACCTGGGCATCTCCTGTATATAATTATATATCTACAGCTGGTATAAGTTATACATCTTCCTGTATATAGTGAAATGGAGCATGCTGGTATAACCTGGGCATCTCCTGTATATAATTATATATGTATAGCTGGTATAAGTTATACATCTTCTTGTATAAAGTGATATGGACCATGCTGGTATAACCTGGGTATCTCCGGTATATAATTATATATCTACAGCTGGTATAAGTTATACATCTTCTGTATACAGTGATATGGACCATGCTGGTATAACCTGGGAATCTCCTGTATATAATTATATATGTACGGCTGGTATAAGTTATACATCTTCCTGTATATAGTGAAATGGAGCATGCTGGTATAACTTGGGCATCTCCTGTATATAATTATATATTGTAAGAGGGTGCAAGGTGTTGTTTTTGATAGCAGGTATGTGTCACCGAGGTTGCTGGCCTCGGTGAGGTAAGAGCCGGGGTTTTTGGTCTGCAGCAGCTAGTGCTGCTCTGTTAAATAGCATGGCTGCAAAGCCGATCCGGGCCGGCTCTTACTGGGAGCAGCTAAAGAGTAGGGTGGGTGGCTGCTCCCCACGGTCCAGTCCATGTTTTGGGGCTGGGTATAAAACGCAGCCAGCAGCTGTGTCTGGGTGTGTGATTATCCTGGAGCCTGCAAACAGGGCTGAGGAATTCTCTGTCCTGGAGGAAGGAGCTCAGCAAGGTGGTGTTGCCCTGCGACCTGAAGGTGGAATCGCCTGCGGCTGAGCCGACTGCTAGGTGTGAACCCGCACCTAAACCACCCAAGGTGACTGGACCGTGTGTTGGCCTGTTTTTGGTTTTTCCACATGATTTCTGTTGTGTATGAACTGTCACCAAGAGACTGTTTTCATTTCTGGTGTGCAAGTGTGAATAAAACACTGTTTGATGCACAATCTGGACTCCTTGTTTTGCCTCTAAACTGCACCCGCACCGCTGTCTACCAGAGCGACTCCCCACATTATGTATAGCTGGTATAAGTTATACATCTTCTTGTATAAAGTGATATGGACCATGCTGGTATATCCTGGGTATCTCCGGTATATAATTATATATCTACAGCTGGTATAAGTTATACATCTTCTTGTATAAAGTGATATGGACCATGCTGGTATAACCTGGGAATCTCCTGTATATAATTATATATGTACAGCTGGTATAAGTTATACATCTTCTTGTATAAAGTGATATGGAGCATGCTGGTATAACCTGGGAATCTCCTGTATATAATTATATATGTACAGCTGGAATAAGTTATACATCTTCTGTATATAGTGATATGGAGCATGCTGGTATAACCTGGGTATCTCCGGTATATAATTATATATGTACAGCTGGTATAAGTTATACATCTTCTTGTATATAGTGATATGGAGCATGCTGGTATAACCTGGGCATCTCCTGTATATAATTATATATGTACAGCTGGTATAAGTTATACATCTTCTTGTATACAGTGATATGGACCATGCTGGTATAACCTGGACATCTCCTGTATATAATTATATATGTACAGCTGGTATAAGTTATACATCTTCTGTATATAGTGATATGGACCATGCTGGTATAACCTGTGTATATTCTGTATATAATAATATATGTACAGCTGGTATAAGTTATACATCTTCTTGTATACAGTGATATGGACCATGCTGGTATAACCTGGGTATCTCCTGTATATAATTATATATGTACAGCTGGTATAAGTTATACATCTTCTTGTATATAGTGATATGGACCATGCTGGTATAACCTGGGTATCTCCTGTATATAATTATATATGTACACCTGGTATAAGGTATACATCTTCTTGTATATAGTGATATGGAGCATGCTGGTATAACCTGGGGATCTCCTGTATATAATTATATATGTACAGCTGGTATAAGTTATACATCTTCTTGTATATAGTGATATGGAGCATGCTGGTATAACCTGGGCATCTCCTGTATATAATTATATATGTACACCTGGTATAAGGTATACATCTTCTTGTATATAGTGATATGGAGCATGCTGGTATAACATGGGCATCTCCTGTATATAATTATATATGTACAGCTGGTATAAGTTATACATCTTCCTGTATATAGTGATATGGAGCATGCTGGTATAACCTGGGTATCTCCTGTATATAATTATATATGTACAGCTGGTATAAGTTATACATCTTCTTGTATATAGTGATATGGAGCATGCTGGTATAACCTGGGAATCTCCTGTATATAATTATATATGTACGTCTGGTATAAGTTATACATCTTCTTGTATATAGTGATATGGACCATGCTGGTATAACCTGGGTATCTCCTGTATATAATTATATATGTACAGCTGGTATGTTATACATCTTCTTCTATACAGTGATATGGACCATGCTGGTATAACCTGGGTATCTCCTGTATATAATTATATATGTACAGCTGGTATAAGTTATACATCGTCTTGTATGTAGTGATATGGAGCATGCTGGTATAACCTGGGTATCTCCTGTATATAATTATATATGTTCAGCTGGTATAAGTTATCCATCTTCTGTATGTAGTGATATGGAGCATGCTGGTATAACCTGGGTATCTCCTGTATATAATTATATATGTACAGCTGGTATAAGTTATACATCTTCTTGTATATAGTGATATGGAGCATGCTGGTATAACCTGGGCATCTCCTGTATATAATTATATATGTACAGCTGGTATAAGTTATACATCTTCTTGTATATAGTGATATGGAGCATGCTGGTATAACCTGGGCATCTCCTGTATATAATTATATATGTACAACTGGTATAAGTTATCTCGGGTTCTGTAAGTTTTTCACATGCCCCATTTCTTTCTAATGTGTCTCTTCCGTGTATAAACAAACGTATAATGGAAGGATTAATCAGAGCGTGCACACTGACATTTTATATAGATTTACATAAAACCTATGCAGTGTTGTGCAGTGCAGATGTGTTTGTAGTGTCAGGCCCCTCTCTGCACATACTGTATAAGTACTCCATTTATTTCCATGATGTTACGTTGGTTTCAGGCATAGATTATTCAGTCCCATATTGTACTAATTCTATTACAGGAAATACACATGAAATAAGAGGTTTTATTATCACAAAAACAAGATGAAATGGCAAACACTAATGGACGTGATGTTTCCATAGACAGAGTGACTTTCCGGGACGTCCATACTGTAACTACTCCCCCACACAGATACATACAGGTACAATTAACACAAAGCATGGACTCTCCGGAGGCTTAGACCATCATTCTATATCAAACATTATATTCTCTACCTCTGTGGCTACAACACATTCTCCACCTCTGTGGCTGCAGCACATCTCCACATCTGTGGCTGCGGCACATTCTCCACCTCTGTGGCTGCAGCACATTCTCCGCCTCTGTGGCTGCAGCACATTCTCCCCCTCTGTTGCTACAGCACTTTCTCCCCCTCTATGGCTGCAGCACATTCTCCACCTCTGTGACTACAGCACATTCTCCACCTCTGTGGCTGCGGCACATTCTCCACCTCTGTGGCTGCAGCACATTCTCCACCTCTGTGACTACAGCACATTCTCCACCTCTGTGGCTGCAGCACATTCTCCACCTCTTTGGCTGCAGCACATTCTCCACCTCTGTGGCTGCAGCACATCTCCACCTCTGTGGTTACAGCACATTCTCCACCTCTGTGGCTGCAGCACATTCTTCACCTCTTTGGCTGCAGCCAATTCTCATCCTTCCTCTTGCAGCACATTCTGTTCTATCTTCCTAATAGCACACATTGTGCTGTTGAAGAACACCTCTGCTTTTGCAGAACAGTTTCACCTTCCTTTTGCAGCACATTCTCTAGACTTTTGTTGTGACACATTCTCACTCCTTTTGTTGTAGTATATTCTCCACTTTTGAAGCACATTCTCCTCCTCTATGGTTGTAGAACATTCTCCGCCCTTTGCTGTAGTATAGCCTCCACTTTTGCTATTGCAGAACATTCACCCCCTTCGTGGCAATACATTTTTCCATCTCAGTTGTTGCAGCATAATTTCCATCTCTTTTATTGCAGCATATTCTCCTCATCTGTGGCTAAAGTACATTCTCTACCTTTCTGTTGCTGCACATTCTCAGCCTCTGTGGTTGCAGCACATTCCCTACCTTAGTTGTTTCAGCACATTTTCTGCTCTTGTGCTGCAGCATATTCTCCACATGTGTAGTTGTAGCACAATTTCTACCTCTTGTAGTAAATTTTCCATCCGTATTGTTGCAGCAAGTTATACGCATTACATTCTATACTGTTCTGCTGCAGCACATTCTCAACCTCTGTGGTGTCAGCACATCCTTCACCTTTGTTGTTACGGCACATTCTCCACCCCTTTTGTTGCATTACATTCTCAAATTCTATGTTGGCAGCACATTTTCCATCTCTGTTTTTGCAGTACATTCTTTACTCTTATGTTGTAGGACATTTTCACCCTCTTCTTCACGGCTGTTTTTGCAACACATTCTCTATCTTTATGGTACATTCTCCACCATTTTTATTGCATATTTTCCACTCTCCCGTTATAGCACATTCTCTATTTTTACTGTTTTAGAACATTCTCCTCCTCAGTCTTTACCTCCCTTATCATCAAATATTTATATTGGTAGTGCTGATCGACAGTGCTCGGCCGAACCCCGCGTGTGCTCGAGCGCATTGTTCGAGTCAGTGTATTTAACTCTAATTTTGCCTTTATTTCTATGCAGAAGAACGCTGTACAGTGAGGGAATTCCTCAGTGTGAGTCCAAGGCTTAGGAGTCCCTGCTCTGACTCCATATATAACTATGTCCATATATGGAATCAGTGTTTGGGGACAACTAGTGTATTTAAATCTCATTTAGCCTGTATTTCAGAAAAGTTTCTGCTGGGATTAAAACTCATGACCTTCTGCATTAAAAGCAAGGTACTTAACCACTCAGCTATAATAGCTGCATAGCCAGTTACTTAAAAAAAAAGAAAAAAAGACTTCTACTTACTTCTAAGTAAGTATTCCTATACAATAGAAGTCTCTATTTTTTATGACTGGCTATGCAGCTATATAGTGTAGTGTAGTGGTTAAAGTTCTGGGCTGTGATGCAGACGCTGTGAGTTTAAATAACATCACAAACTTTTTCAGAAATAGAGGTTAAACTTAATATATATATATATATGAAAAAAACAATGGCAGCACAAAAGACACTTATGCGGGTGCTCAGCCCTGGGGTGTAAGCAATAACCCACTATATAAATAGCAAAAATGGGTGGCACACCAAAAATAAAATGAAATAAAAGGTTTTTATTCACCCATGTGGAATCGCGACGCTTCGGCTCCAAACTGTCCTAATCACTGCTTGAGAAAGGCTCAAAGTGCAACATATTTATCAGGTGATCAATTAAACAAGTAGGCCGTGCCAATAATCAAATATACAAAATCAAGTATAAACATAATCGCCTCGGTGGCATAACACGGTCAAGAAGACAGCACCTCAAATCACCTTCAATATGATTAAAATCTGAAAAATGCTTGGACACTGGCAAATCAGGTCGTTTCTTCTCACATGTTTTAGGGTGGTGGAGATACATAGACGACGTCTTCCTCATTTGGAGGCTCGGAATCTGAATTGTTGGATTTCCGTACGTATTTGAATAATATACATAAGACGTTGCAGTTCACCTTGGTCTATTCGACCAGTGATGTGCAATTTCTGGACACTAGAGTAATGATTTCACATGGAGAAATTCGTATGGAATTATATGTACACTATCCTACGGTATAACAGTCTGCCTTATTCCCAATTTCTGTGTGCTAAACGGATTTTCTCTGATCCAGAGACATTTAGGGACACATTGTCTACCATGACAAATAAATTTGTCCAACGTGGTTATCCACTAAGAGTCTTGGAATATAATAAGAATAAAGTATTGAATTTAGATAGAGAACAATTGTTTGGGAATAGTAGATCTAATAAGAATATTAATAGATTACCCTTTGTGTCTACATACAACGAAATCAGTCCTCAAATAAGTGCCATTATTAGACGACATTGGAGAACTCTAAGAGGTGGGATCAGGGATGTCTCTGAGTTGAGTCACCCACCACTTTTCTCCTATAGAGCTAAGAGTTTGTGCCAACAGCTAGTCAGGGCAGATGTCGGGCAAGCTCGGACCTTGAGACAGGCGACACTTATACACTTGGGACTTGGTAGCTTTCCATGTCTCAACTGCGTGAACTGCCGTTATGTCAAAAGAACTAGAAAATATTTCACACATCCTTCTACGGGTATACTTACCCTATACGATTTCATCTTACTTGTGACTCCTCTTATGTTATTTATGTTTTGTCTTGCCCCTGTAAATTACTGTATCTAGGGGAAACTACTACAGAACTTAAAGTGCGACTTAATAATCACAGGAATTCAAATTGTAAGAAACGACTTGATTTGCCAGTATCCAAGCATTTTTCAGATTTTAATCATATTGAAGGTGATTTGAGGTGTTGTCTTCTTGTCCATGTTCCGCCATCGAGGCGTGGTGGTAATAGGGCTAAGATGCTTAAATGAAAAGAAAAGAAGTGGATTTATAAGTCGAATACGCTCAAACCATGTGGGCTAAATGTTGAATTTAATTTTGGGGGTTTGTGCAGTTTGGATCGTACCTCTCTCCTATGTATTAGGTAGTTAATTTTATGGACATTTATATGATACTTCCTATTGGTGTTTGGTATAAATAATTCTTTACAGTTACATTATTATTTATCTTACAGATCACTGCTGGAATTGGCAAGGAGCACTGGGAAGACTGCCAGGACATCGCGCGACATATCTATGCTTATTCAATTTTGTCCGCATATTTTATTGCAATGTGGGTTTTACATTTCCGGAAAGCATTCATTTTGTCTACTTTTTTCCTACTTTTTCTTTTTCTCTTTTTTCAGTGGCATTGCTCGAACTATTAGGGTCGTATAAGTGGATTGGCCAAAGGGGCTGGGAGGAGAACCCTCTATTAGGTGAGATAATGTATGCAGGAATCCGTCTGGCGTCACTGGTTTGGGAATCCCTATGTAAATGGGGGTCTCCGGCCGGAATTATGCCTTGGTGGTGGTGGGGGTGCACTGGAAGGTGTACTCCCAGTCACCCTACGTATTTCAGTACATGTTCCGCCTTATACTGTGCCTCACTTATATAAGTTGGGCATATATTATGTTTTCCCTGAAAGAATATGGCCCCTGTTACCTGCTATGAATGTATCTGAGCATGCGCCACATGTATTAGAAACTTTTCCCATAAGTGATATGGCGGGCGCAAGGTTGAATGTGATCAGCGCATGCGCCGGTTCGCCAGATACAATAATGTAACGGTATTGACGGTGCGGACATGCCCAAACCACATTAAGGGACTTTGGCTTTCATCTAAACTTATGTCGCGCCATAACTGGTTAGTATATCCATACTATTGTTCCTCCCACTTCCAGAATTAACGTGCACTCCCACTTTACACAGTTGTTACATAATTAATTCACCATGTGTTTTGATTGAAATATAGGTTTCTATAGATGTTTTCTATTCTACACTACTTAACAATTATGTTGGATGTAGAGTAATTGTGATGTATTTCTGAAAATATTGATTGATGTATCACAAATTCTGCACGATTATGTTTATACTTGATTTTGTATATTTGATTATTGGCACGGCCCACTTGTTTAATTGATCACCTGATAAATATGTTGCACTTTGTCCAAATCACCGCTTGAGAAAGGCTCAGTTTGGAGCTGAAACGTCGCGATTCCACATGGGTGAATAAAAACCTTATTTCATTTTATTTTTGGTGTGCCACCCATTTTTTGCTATTTAGATATACATATATAGAAATGAAAAAACTGGTGAACCGCACCGCTTGTGAAGCCTGGCTTGAGGACGGTTTCATTGGGAAAACCGAAACGTTGCCCTTGGTGAAAAAAGACACAGACTACTGAAGGTGGTGCCGTGGATTCTGTTTTTCTTTTAGATATACATATATATATATATATATCTATATATAAGTTTTTAGCCATAATATATTTACACATATTATATATTTAGAATATATAATATATTATAATATCTGCAAATATATCATGGCTAAAAACATCAGTAGTAGTTTCCCACATATTATGTTATTATAGCTGAGTGGTTAAGTGTCTTGCTTTTAATGCAGAAGGTCATGAGTTTAATTCCCAGAAGAAACTTTTCTGAAATACAGGCTAGATTAGATTTAAATACACTGGGGTGTCCCCATATATAGACATTATATGTAGTCAGAGCAGGGACTCCTAAGCTGAACTAGAGTCCCGACACCCTCCACTCTTCACAGGAGGGGGTGGCTGGTTTAATGCTTGGGATCTCCCATTGACTTCCATTGTGCTCGGGTGGTCGGTAGAGCAGCCGAGCATCCCAAAGTGTCCTACCCGAGCACTTTGGTGCTTGATCAACACTAGTTATTGGGCCTACTTGAATAACTTATTCGGAAGGCCCACCTTAGGCTAGTTTCAGATCTCTGGCATTGTAATCCGGCAGCCAGTTCCAGCACAGAATTCGGGAATCAGCCGGACACAAACCACAGTGTGCAGTGACTTCTGTCTAGCTGATTCTTGGCATTTTTGCCAGATAGTGGCTGTATCTTCTGCCAAACCCCATTATAGTTAATGGGGTCGGTGGGCAATCTGGTTGGATCCAGCAGTGCCGGATCCGGAGAATTCAGGCAGGCTCCTTTCTGCCGGAACAGCCTGCTGGAATTGCTGCTGGAGATTTGAAATAAGTCTTACACCTAGGTCAGTTAGTTGCAGCACATTCTCATTCCTTCCCTCTGAAACTTATTTTCAGTGCATTCTCTAAACTGCATTAATGCAACTTCTACAACATTTTCCTCCATTTCCTGTGAATCACATTCTCTCCCTTACTTTGTTGCAGTACATTTGCAGCGATTTCAGGAGAGGAGAGCATAAAAGAGGATAGTAAAAGAATAGTGGTTGTAGTTAGTACTCATTCTGATGCTCTCCTAGGTTGTGCAGTGATGGGGAGGGCCCACTTTCTTCCCTTCAGGGCACACTCTGGTTCTGGGGTTCTGCCTGTTGGTGCTTTGGAGTGCCTTTGAGGGTGTTGAATTGTGAGGTGCAAGGCAGGGTCATCTGCAACAGTGGAGGATGCAATTATGAGGCAGTTTTGCAGTAGAACACTTCTTCACTGAAGAATTAAATTCAAGCATATCAGTTACAGTTCTTAGCATGCATGGACTGGCAGTTCTTGCACAAGATGCAATTTCCAAAATTCTCACAGGGAACATGCCTGCAGCAGCTGTTAATAGGCAGAGAAGTCTTTCTATAGCCATTCTCCTCACACTGCACTTCTCTGGTTGTATGTAATCAGGGTGCAATACTTTCCCTTATGTGATGCAACCACAGGGTGGACCCCAATGTCAGACGATGCTCTGCTCCTTTTGTACAGGTTGCCATAGTCACAGTTGAGGTTACTACTGGTTTCCATGATAGGATGTAGCAAGGTGGGCATTTCTGGATTCTGTCTTTTAAGTTTTTCCAGGGCAGGAAGTCTTTCAATTTCTGGACAATATAAGCTATGAAGTCTGAAAGCTTCTGGTTAAGCAGTTTGCCTCCACATGGCTTCTATTCGCACCTTCTTAACATGAGTATGCTTTTTGGGCTTTCTGTGGTCTTTCTCTTGCCTGGCTTTACTCTCAGCTCCCTCATGATCCACCCTGTCTGATAAACACCATAAAAAAATGAAAACTGTGTAAAAAAAAAGCCATTTTTGTCACCTTACATCACAAAAAGTGCAACACCAAGTGATCAAAAAGGCGTATGTCCCACAAAATGATACCAATAAAACAGTCACCTCATTCTGCAAAAAATGAGCCCCTACATTGCTCAAAAAATAAAAAAAACTATAGCTCTCAATCCCCACAGTTTTTGACTCCCATTGCTATTACCAGTATGCTTAAAAGCGGATTCAGGAGTAGCTCCCCCTAATTGCAAGAGTTCGTCCCCAGACATAAACCCAGGAGTAGCTTCACCCAAAGTATTAGAGGTGGACGATACATCATGTGATAGTATGTCCTGAAATTGGGGCCCCTAGATCTCTCTCTCAGGCATCGATCCATGCGTATAGCCAGAGACAAAGCAGCCTCCAGAGACACTGAGGTTTCATGAAAGGCCAAGGCGTCCTTCAGCGGCTCTGATAACCCTTGACAAACTGGCAAAAAGATAATGTTCAAGCAGCACTACACATTCCATCTCGGAAAAAAAGCCATTAATACAGGTACCTAGATAAGGTCCATAGCAGGTGCACGCAGATGAGGATTCAGACCATAATCCCCATAGCTTCAGCAAAAAAAGGGAAATCCGCAGCACTCTTCAAGTCGTATCAAAAGTCCATCAGGTTTATTCCAGCAGCATACAAAAGCAACGTTTCGACTATAATAGTCTTTATCAAGCTTGATAAAGACTTTTATAGTTGAAGCGTCGCTTTCGTATGCTGCTGGAATAAACCTGATGGACTTTTGATACGACTTGAAGAGTGCTGCGGATTTCCCTTTTTTTCCTTGACAAAACTGGCTACGGAGGGAAAGATTGTTCCACTCTGTATCCGTAGGCCACCTCCCAAACTCAGAGCAACAAATCTCAGTGGAACGATCACCCTGACGAAGACCACGCAGCTTGGTTTCGGCTAGAGACGTCTGATCCGGATCATCGTACAAAAGACCCAAAGCTTCGAAAAATTAATCTACCGTCCGGAGAAACTGCGATCCGGACGGCAGAGAAAAAGCCCATGACTGAGCATCCCCCTTAAGCAAAGAAAATAACCGACTCGCTGTTTCTCGTCCCCAGATGAGTGTTGACGTAGCCTAAAATACAGTTTGCACGCCTCCATAAACTCAATGAAATTATCAAGTCCCCCAGAGAATCTGTCCGAGAGGGCAACTTTAGGTTCAAGACAGGCATGGTAACCAACACCACCACTAGGACCAGCAGCCTGTGGTCTCTGCATCTGCGAGACGGTCATGCGGAGGTCAGCTACCTCCAAAGATAGCCCTTGCAGCTGATCTGCCAGTGCAGCAGTAGGATCCTTGGCTTCACACAAACAAAAAATTATGGTTTAGGCGGTTTATAATATCACGCTTCAGTGTGGGAGAGAAACACCACACCGAGCATA
The DNA here is from genome assembly GCA_033119425.1 of Bufotes viridis. NCBI lineage: Eukaryota > Metazoa > Chordata > Amphibia > Anura > Bufonidae > Bufotes > Bufotes viridis. Next base: position 21,274,125 of record CM065593.1, on the reverse strand, counting down.
AGAGGGAAGGGGGAAACAGGGAATCAGGCCTGAGAACTAAGGAAGGAAGATGGAAGCCTCCTAGTAAAACCCTAACCAAAATCCTGACTGACTAACAGACCCCAGAGGTAAGTGTGTTAATACGCAGGAATACCTAGAGTCCCATCTAGCCCTATAGGACCCTGGTACTAATGGTGGGGTCGGGACTACCTGTTCCTCCAAACGGAAGGATGAACAGGAGTCTCCTTCAGGCCTAATACAAACAATAGGGAAATGCAACACACAGAACCAAAACAAAATACAAAAAGGGAAATGAAAGACTTAACTTCAAGGGAGCTATGGAAGCACCAGGAACTCCGCCGAGATCCACACACCAGCTATCCACAACTGAAACTGAAGCAGTAAACCGCACAGCATTGTGGGAGAAGCAACAATAAATAAGGAAGGTTAAATGACCACATTAGCAACACCTGAGGCACCTATTGATCCACAAGGAAAACCTGTCAGATCAAACCACGTGTTGATAGTCTCACCGATCTCCTGCCACCTGTCGCGGAAACGTCCGTGACAGTGCCATGCTGGTATAACCTGGGTATCTTCTGTATATAATTATATATGTACGGCTGGTATAAGTTATAATTCTTCTTGTATATAGTGACATGGACCATGCTGGTATAACCTGGGTATCTCCTATATATAATTATATATGTACAGCTGGTATAAGTTATACCTCTTCTTGTATATAGTGATATGGAGCATGCTGGTATAACCTGGGTATCTCCTGTATATAATTATATATGTACAGCTGGTATAAGTTATACATCTTCTTCTATACAGTGATATGGACCATGCTGGTATAACCTGGGTATCTCCTATATATGTACAGCTGGTATTAGTTATACATCTTCTTATATATAGTGATATGGACCATGCTGGTATAACCTGGGTATCTCCTGTATATAATTATATATGTACAGCTGGTATAAGTTATACATCTTCAGGTATATAGTGATATGGAGCATGCTGGTATAACCTGGGTATCTCCTGTATATAATTATATATGTACAGCTGGTATAAGTGATACATCTTCTTGTATATAGTGATATGGACCATGCTGGTATAACCTGGGTATCTCCAGTATATAATTATATATGTACAGCTGGTATAAGTTATACATCTTCTGTATATAGTGATATGGAGCATGCTGGTATAACCTGGGCATCTCCTGTATATAATTATATATGTACAGCTGGTATAAGTTATACATCTTCTATACAGTGATATGGAGCATGCTGGTATAAGTTATACATCTTCTTGTATATAGTGATATGGAGTTTGCTGGTATAACCTGGGTATCTCCTGTATATAATTATATATGTACAGCTGGTATAAGTTATACATCTTCTATACAGTGATATGGAGCATGCTGGTATAACCTGGGTATCTCCTGTATATAGTGATATGGACCATGCTGGTATAACCTGGGTATCTCCTGTATATAATTATATATGTACAGCTGGTATAAGTTATACATCTTCTTGTATATAGTGATATGGACCATGCTGGTATAACCTGGGTATCTCCTGTATATAATTATATATGTACAGCTGGTATAAGTTATACATCTTCTTGTATATAGTGATATGGAGCATGCTGGTATAACCTGGGCATCTCCTGTATATAATTATATATGTACAGCTGGTATAAATTATACATCTTCTTGTATATAGTGATATGGAGCATGCTGGTATAACCTGGGTATGTCCTGTATATAATTATATATGTACAGCTGGTATAAGTTATACATCTTCTTGTATGTAGTGATATGGACCATGCTGTTATAACCTGGGTATCTCCTGTATATAATTATATATGTACAGCCGGTATAAGTTATACATCTTCTTGTATATAGTTATATGGAGCATGCTGGTATAACCTGGGTATCTCCTGTATATAATTATATATGTACAGCTGGTATAAGTTTTACATCAGACACGGAGGCTTCATATTGCTATCTCTTCCTTTACTGATCACCAACAGCAGCAAGGAGAAATATAAACAAAAAATGCAAATGGTCACCATAGTAACCCCTACATCCCACCCCCACAGCCCCTATATAAGGCTGCATCCAAGGTGGGACTTCCTCTTTCTTGCTGCTCACCAGATAAGTGACACTCATTTTATACTGGGTTTTTCTTTCTTAGTTAGCAGTTATTTCAACAGTCCCCTTTGGGTTTTATTATTGTCTGCGCCCTGTTTGCTTTATTTCTGTATTTGGTTCTATTTTCACTGCTTTCCTTCTTCCCCTGGGGGGTTTTTTCTTCCCTTTGGGGGTAGAGTTCTCCTTTTGCCTCACCCCCCCCTCCCTTCCCTGTGTGGCGGGGGGTTTTCCCCCCCCCCCTCCTCCTGCTCCCGGCAGCTTCCTTTGGGGTTCTGGTGTTTTCATCCCATCTTGTGGCTCCGCTCTCTGGCCATCACTGATCCATTTCGCGGCCTTTTGCGCCCCGCCACGCCCCCCCCCCCTCTTCCCTGTGGGGAGACTTCTTACCCTCCTCCTCCAGCTCCCGCCAGCTTCCTCCGGCGTGCGCGCGCTTCTGCAGGTCGCAGCGAGATCTCGCGAGATCCGGCGGCCATCTTGGATCCCGTTCTCGCGAGATCTCGGTGTTTCCAGTCTCCTGCGTTCCCTGCTGCCGGTCCCCTGTAGCCCGCGCCGCTCCGCTCCTGCCTGTGTGTTTCTGGGGTGATTTACCCCTGCTACCCTTGCTTTTTCCCTACAGGTATTATCCCTATTAGGTTCTTTGCCCTCGGGCCCTATTTTAATAGTTAGTTTACCCATATTAAAATTTTTCTTTTACATGGATCCTTCATCTGCCCAGCCCTCCCCCTCCCCCCGCCCTGGGGATGCCAGACCCTCTGATGTGGACGCACAGGCGCTGGTCCTGCAGCGCTCTGTGTCCAATGCTATTTTAGAAGCAATGGGGTCCATGTCCACGGTTATCTCCCAGACTATTTCCCAGGCCCTGTCTGCACACCCCCTTGTTGGGGCCAGACCTGCTCCCTCTGAAGGGACCCAGCACTCCAATGCTGTTGATCCTCCTGTTGGACAGGAGACCATGACGGGTGTGTTTGATACCACCAATGACGACGCGCTGAGGTCGCGTAAAAGAGCTTGTCCCCGCCAGGCTGATAGAACGCGGGTGTGGAAATGCGCTAGAGCGCAAGCTATTTCCGACTCGGATTCGGATCTTGGTTCGGTCCCAGAGGACACGGCGGAGGCCAGTGATTTCTCACAGGAGGATGACACCGCTCCGGTGTCCGACCCTGTCTCCACTACCCCTTCTGTTCCCGTAGCTAAGGAATCATCCTCTGCCTCCGCCGAAAATGTCCCTGCCTCCCTTTTGGATTCTGCCGGGGTACCTATGTTTGACCCTGAGGCCCTCCACCATCCTAGATCGGCGGAGTGGCTCCCTGACACTCAGATTAGTAGTTACCTGGAACACTGGGTCCGCCGCTCCCTTTCTAAGGAGGCGCGCAGTAAGCTGCGAGCTGAGTGCCCCAGGCCCATCATACCACACAAGACACCCCAGTCGTAGACCCGAAAATGACACAATTCTTATCCAAGACGGGGTGGAACGCCCGGAAGGGTTTAGATTCAGCCCTTAGAGGCTGCCAGGATAAACTCCTGGACATATTTGGCCCACTGGCGAAAATTATGGAGCTGGCGGAGTCAGCCAGACAAGAGGGTTCCCACATCGACCTTGAGGAGCTCACATGCTGGGCACAACGGGCGATTTGCATCGCCGGGGGCACTAATGCGGCCCTGTCAGTGGAGAGGCGCAAGGCCATTCTCCTTAAGATGGATCCCAAACTAATTAACCTCGCCCAAACTGAGACGGGCAAAGAGGCGGAGGGCTTGCTATTTGGGGATTCCTTTATAAAGGATCTTAGCCGCTTCGTTGGCACATTTTCCGCCCTGGATAAGGCCCAGGCGACGATGCGCAAGGTCTTCCAGGGCCGGGTCTCTCACAGGGCCGGCAGCAACAGGGGCCGCCTGTCCGGCCGATCCAGCACCCGAGCCAGGGGTGTATCCAGAGGCTCCTACTCCCAGCGGTCCACCTTCCAGGACCAGCGGTCGCCGCCACCTTTCTTTCCATCCAGAGGCGGACAGTGGCGGTCTCGTTCCTTCCGAGGAAACACAGCTCCCGCAAGACCTCCGGTAAGTCTGACCCCAGTCGGGATTCTTCGGTCCATTGTGTAGGGGCAGGCTTCGGCATTTTTTCCACGCTTGGGAACTAATTACGTCAGACCCATGGGTGCTGGCAACCGTCCAGGGTTTCTCCATAGAACTCACGGACACCCTCGCTCAGTGCAGCCCCCACCGCCCACCTCGGAGGCGCTCACTCCGCCCTGGTGGACGAGGAGCTCTCTTCCCTCTTCCTCAAGAGGGCCATAGAGAGGGCTCCCGGCCACTCAGGGGAGTGATAAGCAACATCTTCTTAGTCCAGAAGAAAGGGGATCAGATGCGCCCTGTGATCAATCTCCGGGCTCTAAACACTATCGTGCGGTACCGTCACTTCAAGATGGAGGGAATCCATCTGCTCCGGGACCTTCTCTCTCCCAGGGATTGGCTCGTGAAACTGGATCTGAAGGACGCCTACCTTACGGTCTCTGTTGCCCCCACTCCAGGGATCTCCTTCGGTTCCTCTGGAAGGACGAGGTCTGGAGATTCACATGCCTTCCATTCGGCTTGTCGTCGGCTCCTTGGTGCTTCACCAAGCTCCTGCGTCCAGTCATGGCCTGGTTGAGGTGCCGCGGAGTCCGCCTCATTATATACCTGGACGACATACTACTGATGCATCAGTCCAAGTCGACGCTACTGGAACACCTCCGATGGACGGCGGATCTCCTGGAGTCGCTCGGGTTCCTACTCAACTTGGAGAAGTCCTGTCTCACTCCCTCCCGGAGGATGGACTTCCTCGGTTTCACAGTGGACTCGCTCTCGGAATCCCTCAGTCTTCCAGGGGACAAGTTGCGATCCATTCGCAAGGAGCTGCGTCGGGCGTTGGCCAGTGCCCACCTCTCTCTTCGTCACCTGGCCCGCATCATTGGCCTGCTGGCGTCGTCCATCCAGGCAGTCTTCCCGGCACCGTTGCATTACCGGGCCCTGCAGCGCTTGAAGATTGCGCACCTCCGCTCCGGTGCTTCCTTTGCGGACATGGTGGAATTGGATTCGGAAACCAGAGAGGAAATTCGTTGGTGGATTGCCAATCTGGAGGCCTGGAACGGCAGGGCGATCTTTGGCTTCCAGCCGAATTCACCATCGAGTCAGATGCGAGCCTCCACGGTTGGGGAGCACATTGCGACGGGGTATCCACCGGAGGACCCTGGTCGGAGGTCGAAGCGCACTTGCACATCAATGCCTTGGAGTTGCTGGCCGGCTCGTTGGCCGTCAAGAGTTTTACCAACGGTATGGCCAACGCATGTATCCGTCTTCGGATGGACAATATTTCTGCGGTCCGCTACATCAACCGTTTGGGCGGCACCCAGTCGGCTACCCTGGCGGGTCTGGCGAAGGACTTTTGGTCCTATTGTCTCTCCAGGGACATCATGGTTCAGGCCGAATACCTACCAGGTCTCTGCAATGTGCGGGCGGATTGGAGTTCGCGCCATCTTACGGACGGCAGCGACTGGCAGCTGGACCCGGCGATCTTCTCGGAGGTGTCGGACAGATGGGGACCCTGTTCCGTGGATTTGTTCGCCTCCCGGCTCAATGCTCACCTTCCCGATTTTACAGTTGGCGCCCGGATCCGGAGGCTATGGCGGTGGACGCTTTTCTGCAGGATTGGTCCACCGGCCTTCTATATGCCTTTCCCCCGTTCGTGATGATCCCGCGGATGCTTCTCCAGGTTCGTCGCCATCGGGCGGAGTTGATAGCGATAGTCCCCTTTTGGGACTCCCAGGTATGGTACCCGTCTCTGATGGAGCTCTTGGTGGATGTCCCCATTCTTCTGCCGAACCCGATATCTCTCCTACGCTGCCCTCAGGGGACTCCACACCCCCTGCTGCTGGACGGATCCCTGCGGTTGCTGGCCTGCCGGATCTCAGGACTCCAGGAGCGGTCGACGGAGTTTCGGAGGCAACTAGGCGCCTCCTGGACAACGCCTGGGCTCCCGGCACCCGAAAGTCTTATCGGGCGGCCTGGCGAACTTGGGCTAGCTGGTGCTTGGAACGGGACCTGGATCCCGTTTCAGCTCCTGTAGCTCAATTGCTTCAGTTTCTCACCGCTCTCTTCGAAGAGGGGAAGGCTTACAGAACGATCAATCTGTTTCGTTCGGCAATCTCCTCTTCACATCAAGGTTTTGATGGGGTCCCGGCGGGACAGCACCCTTCTGTTTCGCGCCTCCTCCGTGGCTCTCGTTTGTCTCGGCCGCCTCGCCCTCGCTTCTCTTCCACGTGGGATGTCTCCTTGGTTCTGACCTTTTTGTCCTCTTGGCCTTCCAATACTGATCTGTCCTTACGTCAGCTTTCCGCCAAATTGGTCACCCTCTTTTGCCTGATTTCTTGCAAGAGGGTGTCTGATGTGCATGCTCTGGACCATGACGCAAGGTCATTTACCCCGGAAGGCGTGTCCTTCAACATTTCACGTCGCACGAAGTCCAACATCCGGTTAGTGTCCTACCCCAGTTTTCCAGCTTCCCGGCCTTATGCCCGGTGGCCTGTCTCAAGGAATACGAGGCCAGGACTCGTTCTTATCGGTCTCCAGACGTGCCGCAGTTGTTTCTTTCTATTCGGCATCCTTTCGGACCCGCTTCCAGCCCCACGTTGGCCCGTTGGCTGAAGTGGGTTATGGCTTTGGCTGGCGTGGACACTTCGGTGTTTACGGCTCATTCGGCGCGTGGGGCGGCGTCAACTTCGTTGGCGGTCTCGGGCGCCCGTTTGGAGGACATCCTGCGGTTGGCGGACTGGTCTAGTGCCACTACTTTTCGTGAGTATTATTTCCGTCCTCCTCCTCATTTGTTTGATCCTTTGGTTAACCAGCTTTGAACTAGCAATATGAAGCCTCCGTGTCTGATGTAAAACTAACTGATTTTCCTAGTCTACGACGTAAAGTCATAGTTTTATTAAGACACGGAGGCGAATATTGCCCACCCTGGCCCCTCCCTTCTGGACTTTATCTGGGTTGGGTAGGATAAGTTTTGTTATTCATATGCGGTTTTATGTGGTGTTTTTGCCTATAATGTTGTCTTACTGCACTGTTTTATATACTTTAATGTGCCTGCCTTCTTTGGTCGGTTCTGGACTTTGGTGTCCGCTTTGACCTGTATTTTGGCTTTTGCGGACTTTTATTTATTGTATTTTGCCTCTCTTATTTTATTTCAGGTTGAGTCCTCCAGCTCTGGAGTGTTCCTGTACTGGGCGGTGGTTCTGTTCCGGCTCTTGCAGTTGCCCGTTGGGTTTGTTGAGCGATACGGATAACTATTTCTCCCAGGCCGTTCTTCTGGATTCTCCTGTTGGATGATCGTCCCCAGTTGGACGTCGTTGGAGTCCTTGTTGCGTGACGTGCTGTGGATGTCCGAGGAGTTTACCTGTTGTTGGTTTCCGGTTTTCGAGTTTTGGACTGGTTCGCGAAGAAGAAAGAGGAAGTCCCACCTTGGATGCAGCCTTATATAGGGGCTGTGGGGGTGGGATGTAGGGGTTACTATGGTGACCATTTGCATTTTTTGTTTATATTTCTCCTTGCTGCTGTTGGTGATCAGTAAAGGAAGAGATAGCAATATTCGCCTCCGTGTCTTAATAAAACTATGACTTTACGTCGTAGACTAGGAAAATCAGTTAGTTATACATCTTCTTGTATATAGTGATATGGAGCATGCTGGTATAACCTGGGCATCTCCTGTATATAATTATATATGTACAGCTGGTATAACCTGGGCATCTCCTGTATATAATTATATATGTACAGCCGGTATAAGTTATACATCTTCTTGTATATAGTTATATGGAGCATGCTGGTATAACCTGGGTATCTTCTGTATATAATTATATATTGTGGCAATGTGAATAACAAGGGGTGTTTTTTGCACCAGGAGCGTGTCACCAAGGGGCCCGGCCTTGGTGAAGTAAAGGCCCTAGTCTAGAGATGGGTGGCCACTAAGTTAGTTGGTGGTCACCAAGATAACTAGCTTAGCTGGCTCCAGCTAGTCCAGGGCGGGCTTTTACTGGGAACAGGCAATGTGCTGGGTGGGTGCCTGTTCCCCATGCTCCAGTCCGGGGTTTTGACAACGCCCATGTCCAGGGATGCTATTTAATCCTCTTGTTGGACATGGGTGGGGTCCCACTCTGGAGAGAGTTTTGGAGACAGAGTTTGGCAGAGGCTCTGTGTGAGTGGTCTCGGCCAAGTTGGCTGAGGGGCCACGGGGCTAAGCGATAGCCTGGAATTGGGGACACAGCGACGCCTGGAAGGGTCGCAGGGCCACAGTCAGGAGGACTGGTGAGCCTGAATTCCCCAACGGACATTGAACTGAGACTGTGTGTGAACAGTGCTCTGAACAGCCAGGAGGCTGTGGGACATTGGGCTGGAGAAAGCCGCATCAGTTCACAGGGTGTGAACTGTACCCACTAGGTGAGTGAGGGATTAAAATAATATGTTTAGTTAGAGCCTAGCCGGGCCAGTGTTTATTGTTTTGTACCTGTTGTTTTGTTTGAAAAGACTGCCAAATAAATGCACTGTTTGGACATGAAATCCGTTGTCCGGAAGGAAGTTTGTGTGAATGATCCCCGAGACCAGAGCTAACCCCCACATTTGGTGTCGGATGCGGGCAGTCGTCCCTGCTGGAAAAAGGTAAAGTGTTGCTGGGGGCAACGACAGGACAGAGGAAAAAGCTGTGCGATTGCTGTATTGGAGCTTAGGGCCGGAAGCCTGTTTGTTCGGTGGAGCAGGTCCTGCTCGTGTGGTCCTGGACACTTTGCTGGGTTGCAAAAGAACTGCTGATGATAGTTTGGACTGTTTTTTTCCCTGTGGGGCAAGCGGTGCAAAGGTTTAAAGGGCCAGAAGCACAAAAGAAAAAAAGGAAAAAAAAACTGACCTGTGGAAATTTTTTGCTCAAAATGGCGACCTGGGTGAAAGATAGTCAGGTGTGGCGGAAGCTGCTTATACCAAAGGTGATACCATATGTGAGAAGTGGCCCGGTTTGGCGGAAAACCAAGGCCACTGAGGGTGTAATGGAGCAGCTGGTGCTGGAGACTGATCGGTTGGTGAGAAAGCTGAGTGCAGTGTTGGAGGAGAATATGCATGCCGTTGCCAAGGGCAACCGTCGGGAAGACAAGAAGGTGGAGAGTAGTGCGGTTCCCAGGAGCCTCTACATTCCCTGCAACTGTGCACAGAGTCCTCAAGGGTGCGGCTGGAGTGACCATCCGGGAAAGGTCTGGACCCCACCTCATGTTGTTTCCGGTGGCAATGGTAGAAATGGCCTGGGACGGACGTCATCTTCCGAGACTGCCGAATCCACGACAGGCGGTAAGACTGTTCCTGTTAAAAATGTTGTGACAGTGAGCCGGCGGCAGTTGCTACCTGCCGGGCCGGTGAGTGATGAAGCACTGAGGCGAGAAACTGTCTCAAAAATGAATGACTATGTGAAAAATGCTGTGTCTGAACAGGCGGGTAAGCCCGTTGCGGTTGCTGCCTTGCAAGGATCTGCACAGGAGAAGGTTATAGTGTTGCCTAAAGTACCTGTGACCAAGGCTAGATTTGGGATGGCGAAAGTCAGAGATCCCATGCTAGCCCGGGTAAGAGACGGCATGATAGCCGCCCCTGAGACTGGTAGATTATTAAATGTGCGGGACAATTATAAGAATACGGACTATCCGGGGTTCTCACTGAGGGTGAGACTCCCGTGACAACTGGGACTTGTGATCTTGATGCCATAAGTGTGCTCGTACATGAGAGAATGATGTTCTGTGATATTGGGGGCACTGGAGACACTTCTATAGAAAGTGATGAAGCCGCTGCAGAACCTATACCTGTCCCTTTAAATGAAGGTATAAGGGAAATGCGGATAAACCATTGCTTTCTAAGTGAAGTGACCAATAAAAACAGTGAAGCTGATAAGGTGCAAAGTGATGGTACCGTGTTGGCCAAAATACATAATGTTAATGCGGATTTTTGTGAAGGATGTGATGATGACATGCCTTTTACATTGCAGGTTATAGACAGGGGAGAAGCGCCCCATGGTGGTAAAAATGTAAAGTTTGGAAAAATGCAGATAAATGTCGAGAGCACCGAGTTGGGGGAACCCACTGTAGTGAATGGGCAGGAAACTGTGGCAGGGCCAAAGAGTGTACCACACGTAACAGAGGTGGATGTGCCGTATCCACGGAGTTCTATGTGGGCTAGGGAAGTGTCCAAGGTGGGGATTAGCTCCGCAGTGCCCCTTGAGGGCAGAAATGAGAATGACATGAGCAGTATATATGACGCATGTGCTGTGACCGATAGCAACTCAGAGAGAGAGGCTGCCATGTTGAGGTCTTGCCAAACTGACGTGGTTACTGATAGCAACCAGACGATAGTTATACTTGATGTGACGAGAGATCAGTCGGGGACGTCAGCCTAGTGTCTGAAGCTCATATCCAGACAGTCTTAGATGACCTGACAGAACAGTACAGCTGCAAACAGGAGGCTGATCTCACTCTCGCCACACAGTCCCTAGGTACGATAGCGAAGGGACTAGCCGTCGTCATAGAGTCACCGAAGAAGGCTGCAGAAGGGTCAAGAGGAGACCCTGGAAAAGACGAGTGAATTGAAGGGTCTACCGCCTGGTGTCCTGGGGAAGGGAAAAGACTCCATGAAGACACAAAAGTCTATAGTAGACCTCAACCATGGGCTTGAAGAGTCCCTGGGTGGAAATCCCACGGAGTGTCTAAGGAAGAATGGTGGTACTCCTACAACTGCTGTTACACCAGAACAGAGTGAAGAGCAGCTGGACCAGAAGGCCCAAGAGTGGGGCGCTGCTAACAAGCTGGTGCGAAAAACTAAAAAGAAGACCAAGGCCCTCTCCTTGACTAGAGCCCTTAAAAAGTGCTTAAGGAGCGAAATGAGTTGGAGAAGTCTCTGCATGCTCCAGCGCAGCAGAGTGGAAGAAAATGAGATACCTGAAGAGGAAAATCCTCTAAAAGATGCCAAGAAGTCAGAGCCCGTTAAGAATGGGTCTGGAGGTGGTGGCGCTGTGGTGCCGGCCGAGGCAGAGAAGAAGATGGAAGATGTATCTGCTGAACCAGATGATGGTGCTGAGGTGGATGCAGAAGCCCAGAGACTCATGGCAGTGTGTGGCCAGGACCTGGTCATGAAAGACATTCCCTCTGCTGTCAATGCCTTCCAGAAAGCCAGCAGTCTGCTGGGGAAGAAATACGGGGGACCGATGACCAGTATGAGGGTCCTGTTTACTCTGATGGGCTGGCTCTCCTGAATCCTGCCCAAAAGGAGAACCATATCCTGGGTGAACCTCTGCAGGGATTGCCAGAAGACGACGAGTCTGGTGAAGATTCTGATGTCCCCAGTGCCTCCAACCTTGATGAGAAAGAGGAGGAGGAGTTAAGAAGGAAAGGATATGATGCCATGTCCGTGAAGGATAAGACGGCTAATAAAGTGAATGGAGACTCCAAAGAAACAGAGGCCGAGGTCTTGAAGGGGGAGAAATCCTCGAATGTTCTAGAAACCAAAGAAAAGACTGAAAAAGAGTCTGCTGAAGTGGGGAGTACCACTGAAGAAGCAGAAGATTCTGAAACTGAAGCCAAACCTGACATAACCCCTGTGGGGAGTAAAGGAAAAAGAAAGATGCTATCTGTTGATAAAATAAAGAGACAAAAAGAGGCTGACATGTCAAGGTCCGCTAAAACTGTGGTAGTTGCTAGTAGCGACCAGGTGTCTCTAGTATGTGACAAGATGACTGGTAGGATAGTAAGCTTCGTGTTTGTGACGAACTGGGTTCTGCTGGCGTGGTTGTGGCAGAATAAAGGGAAGCCTGTGATGCTGGCCACATCTTCCAGGGGGACCGTTGAGCTTGAAGATGGCAAGATAATGCGGGTGCCCTATCACGAGCATCCAGTCGGTACATGTGTTCACCCCCACAGGTGTGAACAGAGGGGGATATGTGGCAATGTGAATAACAAGGGGTGTTGTTTGCACCAGGAGCGTGTCACCAAGGGGCCCGGCCTTGGTGAAGTAAAGGCCCTAGTCTAGAGATGGGTGGCCACTAAGTTAGTTGGTGGTCACCAAGATAACTAGCTTAGCTGGCTCCAGCTAGTCCAGGGCGGGCTTTTACTGGGAACAGGCAATGTGCTGGGTGGGTGCCTGTTCCCCATGCTCCAGTCCGGGGTTTTGACAACGCCCATGTCCAGGGATGCTATTTAATCCTCTTGTTGGACATGGGTGGGGTCCCACTCTGGAGAGAGTTTTGGAGACAGAGTTTGGCAGAGGCTCTGTGTGAGTGGTCTCGGCCAAGTTGGCTGAGGGGCCACGGGGCTAAGCGATAGCCTGGAATTGGGGACACAGCGACGCCTGGAAGGGTCGCAGGGCCACAGTCAGGAGGACTGGTGAGCCTGAATTCCCCAACGGACATTGAACTGAGACTGTGTGTGAACAGTGCTCTGAACAGCCAGGAGGCTGTGGGACATTGGGCTGGAGAAAGCCGCATCAGTTCACAGGGTGTGAACTGTACCCACTAGGTGAGTGAGGGATTAAAATAATATGTTTAGTTAGAGCCTAGCCGGGCCAGTGTTTATTGTTTTGTACCTGATTGTTTTGTTTGAAAAGACTGCCAAATAAATGCACTGTTTGGACATGAAATCCGTTGTCCGGAAGGAAGTTTGTGTGAATGATCCCCGAGACCAGAGCTAACCCCCCACAATATGTACAGCTGGTATAAGTTATACATCTTCCTGTATACAGTGATATGGAGCATGCTGGTATAACCTGGGTATCTCCTGTATATAATTATATATGTACAGCTGGTATACGTTATACATCTTCTGTATACAGTGATATGGACCATGCTGGTATAACCTGGGTATCTCCTGTATATAATTATATATGTACAGCTGGTATAAGTTATACATCTTCTGTATATAGTGATATGGACCATGCTGGTATAACCTGGGTATCTCCTGTATATAATTATATATGTACAGCTGGTATAAGTTATACATCTTCTTGTATATAGTGATATGGAGCATGCTGGTATAACCTGGGTATCTCCTGTATATAAATATATATGTACAGCTGGTATAAGTTATATATCGTCTTGTATATAGTGATATGGAGCATGCTGGTATAACCTGGGCATCTCCTGTATATAATTATATATGTACAGCTGGTATACGTTATACATCTTCTTGTATATAGTGATATGGAGCATGCTGGTATAACCTGGGCATCTCCTGTATATAATTATATATGTACAGCTGGTATAAGTTATACATCTTCTTGTATATAGTGATATGGACATGCTGGTATAACCTGGGCATCTCCTGTATATAATTATATATGTACAGCTGGTATACGTTATACATCTTCTTGCATTTAGTGATATGGACCATGCTGGTATAACCTGGGTATCTCCTGTATATAATTATATATGTTGTGGGGAGTCGCTCTGGTAGATAGCGGTGCGGGTGCAGTACAGAGGCAAAACAGGGAGTCCAGAAGGTGCAATGAACAGTGTTTTATTCACACTTGCACAAAAACAAACGATATAAACAGTCTCTTGGTGTTTGTTCACACATACCAGAAATCATGAGGCAAAACAAAACAGTCCAAATCACGTTCTAGTCACCTGGGAGGTTTTAGGTGCAGGTTCGCACCTGGCTGTCAGTCCAGCCGCAAGACAGTCGCCGTCAGGCTTCCAGGTCGTCTGCACTCCTCCTTGCTGGGCTCTTGCGTCCAGCCCAGAGAACTTCCAAACACAAGTGACTCCACAGCCTAACAGCAGCTCCAGGACAATCACTCCCACCTGCTGGTGCTGGCTGTGTTTTAAAGCCCGGCAAAGTCCGGCCTGGACCGTGGGGAGTAGGCACCCACCCAACTCTTTGCCTACTCCCAGTAAGAGCCGGCCCGGATTGGCTTTGCAGCCAAACTAACTATAAATGTCAAGCAGCACTAGCTGCTGCTGACACATAAAACCCGGCTCTCACCTCACCGAGGCCAGGAACCTCGGTGACACGTACCTCCCGTCGATAACGGTACCTTGCACCTTACCACAATGTACAGCTGGTATAAGTTATACATCTTCTTGTATATAGTGATATGGACCATGCTGGTATAACCTGGGTATCTCCTGTATATAATTATATATGTACAGCTGGTATAAGTTATACATCTTCTTGCATTTAGTGATATGGACCATGCTGGTATAACTAATAGGGAGCAGCAGGGGCAATATTCAAATTCGCGATATTTTGCGAATATTTGGCAGAATATTCATTATATATTCGCAAATTTGCGGTTATTTTCTTGATTACGAAAATTGGTAATGTAATATGCACGTATTATGCCCGCAATACATGCGTGAGTCACTATAGCTACATTTTTCAAACTGCTAGAAGTTTCTTGAGACTGGAGAAAATGGTTGGCACGACGGCAGAACACTACAATAGCTTTATATTCAGATAGAGTGCTCCGATATATTCGCGATTGCGCAAATCGGCAATTAATGATGTGAATATTTTTGCGCAATACGTGCAACTTCACATTTTGGCAGGTCTAACTACATATTAGTGATTGGTGCACTAAGTATTGTTGTGAACTTGTGACATCACAGCACTATGTCTGTAGCATGTATGTATGGACAGCAGAACCTATCAGCTACACTATATCACTATCTAACCTACACTGACTATCTCCACTAACTATCTGTATTATATATATAAGATAACTAACTAACTAACTAACTATCTAATGTAATGTAATGTGACATCACAGCGCTATGTCTGTAGCATGTATGTATGGACAGCAGAACCTATCACACTACCTAACACCCTGCACTGGAGCCTATCAGCTCCACTATATCACTATCTAACCTACACTGACTATCAACCACTAACTATCTGTATTATATATATAAGACTAACTAACTAACTAATGTAATGACACAGGAAAGCACAGAGCACAGCAATGACACTGCTGTCTCTCTCAGAACTGTAATAAACTGTAGAAAATGGCTGCTGGGGAGGTTCTTATGTAGTAAAGGGTAGGCAACTTTTCTATTGGTTGCTACGGATGTTGCTAAGCTCAGACAAAGACATTGCAGCCTTCTCATTGGCCCACAAGCAAAAAGGGAGGTTACTGATAAAAAAAAAAGTTGAATATTTGAAAATACGAATATATATCACTATATTCTAAATATTTGCGAATTCGCGAAGTCGCAATAATCGCAATTAAAATTCGCGATTCGAACACTAGGTATAAGGTATAACCTGGGCATCTGCCATATATAATTATATATGTACAACTGGTATAAGTTATCTGGGGTACTGTAAGTCGTGTAGTGCAGATGTGTTTGTAGTGTCAGGCCCCTCTCTGCACATACTGTATAAGTACTCCATTTATTTCCATGATGTTACGTTGGTTTCAGGCATAGATTATTCAGTCCCATATTGTACTAATTCTATTACAGGAAATACACATGAAATAAGAGGTTTTATTATCACAAAAACAAGATGAAATGGCAAACACTAATGGACGTGATGTTTCCATAGACAGAGTGACTTTCCGGGACGTCCATACTGTAACTACTCCCCCACACAGATACATACAGGTACAATTAACACAAAGCATGGACTCTCCGGAGGCTTAGACCATCATTCTATGTCAAACATTAATAATTCATCTTAGAGATATGACAACAATGTGCCCAGTATGGAGAGTAACATGCATTTGTATGCGGGTGGTTTAAATCCTTTCTTCTTGTTAATATTCATCTTCAAGTGGCATTAAGTTCTCAGTCTTGCTTGCTGTTGGGGCACACTCCCTCCTCTCCATTGCCTTTGCAATACTCTCTAAGCACCTCTTGTTGCAGCATATTTTCCTGCTCCTACAGATGTATATTCTGCAGTCTGCACCCAGAGCAGTAGATTCTCATGGCCCAGCATTTAGAGTAGCTAATTCTCCACCTCTGTGGCTGCAGCACATTCTCCTCCTCTGTGGCTGCAGCACATTCTCCTCATCTGTGGCTGCAGCACATTCTCCTCCTCTGTGGCTGCAGAACATTCTCCACCTCTGTGGCTACAGCACATTCTCCACCTCTGTGGCTACAGCACATTCTCCACCTCTGTGGCTACAGCACATTCTCCACCTCTGTGGCTGCAGAACATTCACCACCTCTGTGGCTGCAGTACATTCTCCACCTCTGTGGCTGCAGCACATTCTCAACCTCTGTGACTACAGCACATTCTTCACCTCTGTGACTACAGCACATTCTCCACCCCTGTGGCTGCAGAACATTCTCCACCTCTGTCGCTGCAACACATTCTCCACCTCTGTGGCTGCAGCACATTCTCCACCTCTGTGACTACAGCACATTGTCCACCTCTGTGGCTGCAGCATATTCTCCACCTCTGTGGCTGCAGCACATTCTCCACCTCTGTGGCTGTAGCACATTCTCAACCTTTGTGGCTGCAGCACATGCTTCACCTCTGTGGCTGCAGCACATTCTCCACCTCTGTGGCTGCAGCACATTCTCCACCTCTGTGGCTACAGCACATTCTCCACCTCTGTGGCTGCAGCAACATTCTCCACCTCTGTGGCTGCAGTACATTCTCCACCTCTGTGGCTGCAGCACATTCTCAACCTCTGTGACTACAGCACATTCTTCACCTCTGTGACTACAGCACATTCTCCACCCCTGTGGCTGCAGAACATTCTCCACCTCTGTGGCTGCAACACATTCTTCACCTATGTTACTACAGCACATTCTCCACCTCTGTGGCTGCAGCACATTCTCCACCTCTGTGGCTACAGCACATTCTACTCCTCTGTGACTACAGCACATTCTCCACCTCTGTGGCTGCAGCACATTCTCCTCCTCTGTGACTACAGCACATTCTCTACCTCTTTGGCTACAGCACATTCTCCTCCTCTGTGACTACAGCACATTCTCCACCTCTGTGGCTGAAGCACATTCTCCACCTCTGTGGCTGAAGCACATTCTTCACCTATGTTACTACAGCACATTCTCCACCTCTGTGTCTGCAGCACATTCTCCACCTCTGTGGCTGCAGCACATTCTCAACCTCTGTGGCTGCAGCACATTCTCTACCTCTGTGGCTACAGCACATTTTCCACCTCTGTGGCTGCAGCACATTCTCCACCTCTGTGGCTGCAGAACATTCTCCTTTTGCAGCACATTCTCTAGACCTTTATTGTGACACATTCTTCTTCCTTTTGTTGTAGTATATTTTCCACTTTTGCAGCGCATTCCCCTCTTCTGTGGTTGTAGCACATTTTCCACCCTTTGCTGAAGTATAGCCTCCACTTTTGCTATTGCAGCACATTCACCCCTTAGTGGCAGTCCCTTTTTTATCTCTGTTGTTGCAGCATATTCTCCACATCTGTAGCTAAAGTACATTCTCTACCTTTCTGTTGCTGCACATTCTCAGCCTCTATGGTTGCAGCACATTCCCTACCTCAGTTGTTTCAGCACATTTTCTGCTTTTGTGTTGCAGCACATTCTCTACATGTAGTTATAGCACAATTTCTACCTCTTGCAGTAAATTTTTCATCTGTATTGTTGCAGCATGTTCTACACATCTGTGGTTGCAGTACATTTTATACTGTTCTGCTGCAGCACACTCTCAACCTCTGTGATGGCTGCACACTCTCCACCCCTTTTGTTGCAGCACATTCTATCTCTGCTGTTTCAGCATATTTTCCACATCTGTGGTTGCAGTACATTTTCTCCTTTTCTTTTGCAGCACATTCTCAACCTCTGTGGTGGCAGCACATCCTTCACCTTTGTTGTTACAGCACATTCTCCACCCCTTTTGTGGCAGCACATTCTCAAATTCTTTGTTGGCAGCACATTTTCCATCTCTGTGGTGGCAGTACATTCTTCACGTCTGTTTTTGCAACACATCTACTATCTTTACGGTACATTCTCCACCATTTTTGTTGCATTTTTCACTCTCCCGTTATAGCACATTCTCTATTTTTACTGTTTCAGAACATTCTCCACCTCAGTCTTTACCTCCTTTAGCATCAAACACTAGTTATTGGGCCTACTTGAATAACTTATTCGGAAGGCCCACCTTAGGCTAGTTTCAGATCTCTGGCATTGTAATCCGGCAGCCAGTTCCAGCACAGAATGCCGGGAATCAGCCGGACACAAACCACAGTGTGCAGTGACTTCTGTCCAGCTGATTCTTGGCATTTTTGCCAGATAGTGGCTGTATCTCTGCCAAACCCCATTATAGTTAATGGGGTCGGTGGGCAATCTGGTTGGATCCAGCAGTGGCGGATCCGGAGAATTCCGGCAAGCTCGTCTCTGCCGGAACAGCCTGCTGGAATTGCTGCTGGAAATTTGAAATAAGTCTTACACCTAGGTCAGTTAGTAGCAGCACTTTCTCATCCCTTCCTTTTTTAAACATATTTTCAGTGCATTCTATAAACCGCATTATTGCAACTTCTACGACATTTTCCTCCATTTCTTGTGAGTCACATTCTCACATTCTATCTCTTACTTTGTTGCAGTACATTTGCAGCGATTTCAGGAGAGGACAGCATAAAAGAGGATAGTAACAAGAATAGTGGTTGTAGTTAGTACTCATTCTGATGCTCTCCTAGGTTGTGCAGTGATGGGGAGGGCATACTTTCTTCCCTTTAGGGCACACTCTGGTTCTGGGGTTCTGCCTGTTGGTGCTTTGGAGTGCCTTTGAGGGTGTTGAATTGTGAGGTGCAAGGCAGGGTCATCTGCAACAGTGGAGGATGCAATTATGAGGCAGTTTTGCAGTAGAAGACTTCTTTACTGAAGAATTAAATTCAAGCATATCAGTTACAGTGGACTGGCAGTTCTTGCACAAGATGCAATTTCCAAAGTTCTCCCAGGGAACATGCCTGCAGCAGCTGTTAATAGGCAGAGAAGTCTCTCTATAGCCATTCTCCTCACACTGCACTTCTCTGGTTGTATGCAGCATACGCATACAGGAATAGGGATGCAATACTTTCCCTTATGTGATGCAACCACAGGGTGGACCTTAATGTCAGACGATGCTCTGCTCCTTTTGTACAGGTTGCCATAGTCACAGTTGAGGTTACTACTGGTTTCCATGATAGAATGTAGCAAGGTGGGCATATCTGGATTCTGTCTTTTAGGTTTTTAAGGGCAGAAAGTTTTTCAATTTATGGACAATATGTGCTGTGAAGACTAAAAGCTCCCTGTTAAGCAGTTTACCTCCACAGGGCTTCTACTTGCGCCTCCTTAACACGAGTATGCTTTTTGGGTTTTCTCTGGTCTTTCTGTTGCCTTGCTTTGAGTGGTACCTAATTCGGAGCTGGCTTTACTCTCAGCTCTGGCACTTAGCATCTGCTCTAATCACTCCTCTGTCTAGGCTACTACTGTTGGAATAATGCTTATTATTCTGTGTATTGCAACAACTATATTATTTGATTGCCTGTTTCCAGACACAGTGTTATGTTGTTAATAAAGCTCTGCTAAAAAGAAAAGGCAGGAAGGGGCGGAGCCTTGTTGCTCATGTACAGAGATAGAAATGAGAGAGAAGAACGCCAGAAGCAGAAGTGCTGAGATCCTGATCTCACAGAACATTATATTCATATGTTGTGCTGTTATTTCTAAATAGAAACCTGTTGTTCCTCGTGCTTCATCTGATGGAGACCTGATTAATCCGCTGCAAACTGGTTATAAACCCAGGAGCACACAGAACACAGAAGGACACCAGTGAGCAAAGAAAAGCAAAGATGGCCGCCAGCAGCAGCTCAGTGAAATTCACAGTGTCAGTCACTGTAAGGCTACAGTCACTTGACCGAATGTGTTTTGCGGTCCACAAATTGAAATCCATATGCCATCCGTTTTTTTTTGTGGATCCATTGTAACAATGCCTATAACGTACAAGAATAGAACATGTTATATTTTTTTTGCAGGGCTATTGAACGGACATACGGATGCGGATAGCACATGGTGTGCTGTCCGCATTTTTTCAGACCCATTCAAATGAATGGGTCTGCATCCTATCCACGAAAAAAAACGGAACAGACACTGCCAAACAAAGACAGCACAAGGATTGTCTTCACGTATGGCACAGAGAAGGTGTAGAGACCCAGAAGCAATAAGAAAGCTAGTTCGAGACTAGCTTGCTGAAGGTGTTAAAATTTACAAGGGAAAACATTTTTTCTAAAATAATGCCACAAGATGAGAGCAGCCACTTGATTTAATACACACAGATATTTGTGGTCGAGTAACTACACTCAAACCAGGCAAAAAAAGATATTTTATCACTTTTATCGATGATTATTCAAAGTATATCGTTGTTTATTTGCTTCATAGCAAAAATGAAGTTCCAGAGAAACTTTAGGAATATGAAGTAATAAGTAAGTAACAACTCTGAAGTAAGTAACAAGTTTGGGAAGAAGCCAAAGATTCTACATGCAGACAATGGAACTGAACACACAAGTAGAAGACACAAACTCACTAGCTTCAGTTTCAGTTGTGGATAGTTGGTGTGTGGATCTCGGCGGAGTTCCTGGTGCCTCCATAGCCCCTTTTGAAGTTAAGTCTTTCCTTTCCCTTTTTGTATTTTGTTTGTATTCTGTGTGTTGCATTTCCCTATTGTTTGTATTAGGCCTGAAGTAGACTCCAGTTCGTCCTTCCTTTTGGAGGAACAGGTAGTCCCTTCACTGCCATTAGTACCAGGGTCCAATAGGGCTAGATAGGACTCTAAGTATTCTTGCGTATAAACACACCTACCTCTGGGGTCTGTTTATACTGGTAGTCAGTCAGAATTTTGGTTAGGGTTTTACTAGGAGGTGTCCATCTTCCTTCCCTAGTTCTCAGGCCTAATTCCCTGTTTCCCCCTTTTCTGGATTTCCAGTGACATACCGGGCTTTCCTTAGGGCTGCCAGGAAAAAGCTTCCGCCCAGCAGTGTGCCCAGTGACATCACCGGCACTGATGGGCAGGCTTTAGCGCTGCCCTAGCCTGTAAAACGGCAGTGTGTTATTGTAAATAAAAGAGCCCTCGCCTTGTGCTATCCAGCTCAGAGCAAGGGAGAGCTGCTCCGATGCTAACATCAGGGGGGCTGCCTGGGTAAAATCATGGGTATGTCAGCTCTGAACCCGGACAACCCCTTAAAGGGGAATGCGCCGCCATGGGCTTTTTCTCTGCTGACCAAATCGCAGTCTCTGTGGTCTGTAGAATAATTTTTCGAAGCTTTGGGTTTTATCTATGATGATCCGGATCGGACCTCTCTTGCCGAAACCAAGCAGCACGGCCTTCGTTGGGATGATCGTTTCACTAAGATTTATTGCTCTGAGTTTAGGGAGTTGGCTACGGATACGGAGTGGAACGATCCTGCCCTCCGTAGCCAGTTTTGTCAAGGGTTATCAAAGCGGCTGAAGGACGCCTTGGCCTTTTATGAAACCCCAGTGTCTCTAGGGGTAGTTATGTCGCTATGTCACTGGCTTTACGCATGGATAGACGCCTGAGAGAAAGATCTAGGGACCCCCACTCTCAGGACGTACTATCACATGATGTATCGTGCTCCTCTGATACTTTAGTTGAAGCTACTCTTGGGTTTGTCTGGGGACGAACCCCTGCAATTAGGGGGAGCTACTCCTGGATCTGCTTTTAAGCATACTGGTAATAGGAAGGGAAGTGTTTTTTCTGCAGACAAAAGGGACATTTTATCAGAGTATGTCCATGCATTTAACGGCAAAAAGAAAAAAGAGGGACATTTTATTCCCATCTGACTCTTGGAGGGGTCAGAAGAGAGTCAAAAAATGTGCATTTGTCTTTTACTGGTAGTACCCGATTTCTCCTGGCTGCTGAGGTGGCACTAGAGCAAAAAACTGTGGGGATTAAGGTGTTTATCGACAGTGAGGCCGGGGTGAACCTGATTGATGCTCAATTCGTCCGTATGCACGGGTTTTCACCAAGTTCATTAGATATTGGTTCTGCACCTCTAGCTCAAAAGTGTTTATCTCAAGTGGTGCATGATATTAGATTAGGAGTGGGTGACTTTCATCAAGAATTTATCTTGTGTTTTGTGTTGGAGGGTCTTCCTGCTTTCTTCTTTCTGTGGTTAAGCGTGGTTAAGCAAGCACAATCGAACTATCAATTGGCAAGCTAGACAGATTTTGGATTGGAGTGATTATTGCATTGACAATTGTCTGAATACATCTTTTTCTGTTTTACCAATAAGACAGTACCCTCTTTTATATCTGATTTTGCCGACGTGTTTTCTGAGAGTGGATGCCAGGATTTACCTCTGCATCGGGAATATGATTGTCCTATCAATCTTATTCCCAGAGCTAAATTGCCAAAATCGAAGTTGTATAACCTTTCTGAACCTGAAAGACTGGCCATGAAAGAGTATATTACCGAGAGTTTGGCTAAAGGACATATAAGACCTTCCAAGTCTCCAGTGGCAGCAGGGTTCTTTTTTGTTAAAAAAAAGGATGGAGGTCTTCGGCTATGTCTGGATCTCCGTGAACTCAATCGGATTGCTGTCCGTGATCCTTAACCTCTGATTTTGATTCCTGATTTGCTTAACCAGATTATTGGTGCCAAGGTGTTCTCCAAGTTGGATTTAAGGGGGGCATATAATCTGGTTAGGATCAAGGAAGGGGATAATTGGAAGACTGCTTTTAATACTCCTGAGGGGCACTTTGAGAACCTGGTCATGCCTTTCAGGTTGACCAATGCTCCTGCGGCTTTCCAGCATTTTGTGAATTATATTTTTCATCACCTTGTGGGGTGGTTTGTAGTCGTGTATTTGGATGACATTTTAATTTATTCTCCAGACATGGAGACGCATCAGGATCATGTTAGACAGGTGTTACAGATCCTAAAGGACAATAAATTGGACGCAAAATTAGAGAAGTGTGTTTTTGCTGTACAAGAGGTGCAGTTTTGGGGCTACCTGCTGTCATCTTCAGGTTTTCAAGTGGATCCAGAGAAAGTCCGTATTGTATTGGACTGGGATCAATCCGAAAATCTGAAGGTTTTTATGCGGCTTATGGGGTTCACCAACTATTACCGAAAATGTATTCAGAATTATTCGACAATAGTAAAACCCTTAACTGACATAACTAAGAAAGGGACAGATGTCTCAGTGTGGTCTGATTCGGCATTGCGAGCCTTTTCTGCGATTAAGGAATGCTTCTTTTCTGCCCCTATATTGGTGCAGCCAGATGTATCACAACACAACCGTTCATTGTGGAAGTGGACGCGTCTGAGGTGGGGGTAGGCGCAGTTTTATTACAGGGCCCGCCGTCACCTTCTAAACGGCGTCCGTGTGCCTTTTTCTCTAAAAATCTCTCTTCTGCAGAGAGAAATTATTATGTGGTGTGGCAGTGGAGCTGCCAGAAGGCCATTGAAGTGGCATATCTCACCCAGAGCAAGCTGGGTGAGAACAAGAAAGGTTGGGAAAATTAGTTTTTTCCCACTGTCTGCAGCAGTCAGGCTGGTAATGGGGATAATTAGCAGCCAGCTGAGGAGCTTGGATAAATCTGAGCTGAGCTCCTCAATCAGGGCTCCCAGTCTGGGAAAGGAGCAGGCTGTGTCAAGGCCTGTGGGAGCCGGGACCCTCTAACCCTGTGTGTAGGGTAAGCACTGGTGATGTGTTTTGGGGAGCTGGGTGGTAGACCCAGATCCTGATAGAACGGGAAAGACTGTTTAGTCAGTGGCCAGTCGGCCGAGGATTTATTTTTATGATTTAGTTGTACTGCTGTTGTGACAATAAAGCTGGTTGTGGCCAGTTTGCACCCGAATCTACAGTGGTGGAGCGGCTTCTTGATGTGTGCCAACCGTTTAAGGCGTTAAGACGGCGATCTGGAATAGCTAAATGACCCCGTGTTGTTACAGTGGGTAACAGAGAGTTACTAGCCATTAAGTTGGCTTTTGAGGAATGGCGTCATTGATTGAAAGGGGCAATTTATCCGATCACAGTGTTCACAGATAACAATAACCTGGCTTACCTGGAGTCACTAAACGACTGAACCTGAGGCTGGCCAGATGGTCTTTGTTTTTCACCAGATTCAACTGTCCTTTTCTTCGGCTTTTCATCCTCAGTCGAATGGACAGACGGAACGCACTAATCAAAGTCTGGAGACTTACTTGAGATGTTTTGTCTCTGAGAACCAGGAGGAGTGGTCTTCATTTTTGTCTTTGGCAGAGTTTGCCATAAACATTTGTAGACAGGAGTCCACTGGTAGGTAGCCGTTTTTTGGGGCATATGGGTTTCACCTGCAGTTTGGCACATTTTCTGGTTCAGATACTTCTGGTATCCCAGAGGAGGAACGTTTTTCATTATCATTCTCATCTATATGGTGGAAAATTCAAAATAACTTGATGAATATGAGCAACAAGTATAAACGTGTGGCTGACAGAAAACGTCCAGAACTAAGAGTGGGCGATTCTGTGTGGCTGTCCACAAGAAACATTAAAGGGGTTGTCCTACGACGCCTGCTGCCAGCGCGCCGTTCACTTCCTGGATTCTGGCTGGGGGCGGGCTCTATCTTGATTGACGTCTTCTCCCGGCCGGGCCACGCGCTGGACTGAACGCGCACGTCGCCGCGCATGCGCCCTGGTGACTTCTTCCTGGCAAGTATACTATACTGGCCAGAAAGAAGTCACCATAGCGCATGCGCGGCGTCGGCGTGCGCTTTCAGGTCGTCTGCGCAAGCGCGACCACCGCGATTCGGGAGGAGAGCGGTGGCTGTAACCAGGGGAGACGGAAGACAACAGTCAGGTAAGTATATCTTAAATTTCTTCTAAAGTGTGGGAATTAGTTAATTAAACATATTTAGAAAAATTATCACTGTTAAATCATTAACAGATTTAACAGTGATCATTAAGATGGGAATACCCCTTTAAGTTAAAAGTAACCTTCTTGGAAGTTAGGTCCAAGGTTTATTGGTCCATATAAGATCACTGCCATTATTAATCCTGTAGCTTTTCATCTTGAACTTCCTCAGGACCTGAAAATTTATAATGTGTTTCATAAATCTTTGTTGAAGAGATATGTTGAACCTTTGGAGCTGTCTTCCTTGCCACCCGCTCCTGTCATGGTGGATGGTAGTTTTGGAATTTCAGATCGCCAAGATAATTGACTCTCCAGCTCTCCGTATATCTCTTCAGTATCTTGTTCACTGGAAGGGTTATGGACCAGAGGAGAGGATGTGGGTGCCAGCTCGTTTGGTGAAAGATTTACACAGGTCTCACCCGGATAAGGTCGGTCCTGGGTGCCCGGAGGTCACCCGTAGAAGGGGGGGGGATACTGTCAATGACGTTACCGCGACAGGTGGCAGGAGATTGGTGAGACTGGCAACACGTTGTTTGATCTGACAGGTTTTCCTTGTGGATCAAAAGGCTTTTGTGTTGTTTCTGGTAATGGCCACACCCCATGCCTCAGGTGTTGCTAATGTGGTCATTTGACCTTTGTTATTTATTGTTGCTTCTCCCACAATGCTGTGCGGTTTATAGCTTCAGTTTCAGTTGTGGATAGCTGGTGTGTGGATCTCGGCGGAGTTCCTGGTGCTTCCATAGCTCTTTTGAAGTTAATCTTTCCTTTCCCTTTTTGTATTTTGTTTGGGTTCTGTGTGTTGCATTTCCCTATTGTTTGTATTAGGCCTGAAGGAGACTCCTGTTAATCCTTCCTTTTGGAAGAACAGGTAGTCTCATCCCTGCCATTAGTACCAGGTTCCTATAAGGCTAGATAGGACTCTATGTATTCCTGTGTATAAACACACCTACCTCTGGGGTCTGTTCATACTGGTAGTCAGTCAGAATTTTGGTTAGGGTTTTACTAGGAGGTGTCCATCTTCCTTCCTTAGTTCTCAGGCCTGATTCCCTGTTCCCCCTTCCCTTTTATGCTTGGTGTGGTGTTTCCCCCCCACACCGAAGCGTGACAGGTATCCTGATAGGCAACAGTGAGTCTCAAAAGGGTTGCAGAATCCTTCACCCAGAGACCAACAGGATAACAATAAGTAGAGATGTAGTGAGTGATGAGAGTCATGTGTCACTCAAGTTTTATGACGTCATACCAATAGTTCATCCTAAACAAGAACAACTTCAGTCACAATCCAAAGGCAACCAGAAGGAACATACATAAATCTGGTTGGAGTCTTCAACTGAAGAAACAACAGAACCACACCAAGTATCAGATCAACCTCAAGTCAGAAGATCAACAAGATCAAACATAGACATCCTGGTTCAAAAGTCATCTTACATGGTCAAGACACTTTTGGAGTCAGAACCACAGTCATGGGAAGAGATGCAACGATCACTCACACATGAAAGACAGAAATGGATTAAAGTTGCTGATGAGGAAATGCAATCCCTTCATCAACTTCAAACATGGAAACTCACACCACAAGGCAAAAAAGCAATCAAATGTCAATTAGTTTTCAAGACCAGGTGTAGCTCTGAAGGTAGAGCTCACAGATTTAAAGCAAGATTAGTCTCTAAAGGATATTTACAAAAATATGGTGAAGATTATGATGCCATAGTAGCTAGCCATGTCCCGTTCCTTGTCCTCACTGACGTCATTGAAGGTCTCTTCCTCCACCCAGCCACGTACAACACCAAGGGTCCCTGAAAGGTGACAACAAGCCCCCTGGGACGCCTGCTGTGGTTGGTCTTCCACCTCCTCAAAACCACCTTCCTCCTCTGACTCCTCTTCTTCAGACTCCTCTCTCTGCGTTGCCGCAGGTCCAGCAATCGACGACGACAAGGCTGCTTCTAGTGGTGATGGTGACCACAACTCTTCCTCTTCATGCTCATCTACGGCCTGATCCAGCACTCTTCGTAGGGCATGCTCCAGATAAAACGCATATGGTATGAGGTCGATGATGTTGCCTTGGGTTTGACTGACCAGGTTTGTCACCTCCGCAAAAGGACGCATGAGCCTACAGCCATTGTGCATGAGCGTTCAGTAACGCGGCCAAAAAATACCCAGCTCCGCAGAGGCTTTAAATAAAAAACATCTGTTCTTACCAGTTTAATCTCTGTTTTGTCCCCTATCAGGGGTCGGTGTATGGAAAAGATTTTAGGAACCGGAAGATGGAAAAAGATGGTTGGTCCTCTTCCATCCAATTTGGAGCACAGTGCATGCGCCGCGCAATGTACTGTGCCACCAATACAAATAGTTTAAACTACTATTCTTACCATTTTAATCTTTGTTAAGTCCCCTATCAGGGGACGTGTATTGAATTGAATCCTTGCATGGGGAGATAGAGAAAAAAGCTTGCTCTGTCCCCTTTCTTCTAATTTTGGGCACTTGCAATGGAATTTGCCACCAATGCAACTAGTGTTAACTAAGTACTATTTCTATCAGTTTAATCTCTGTTTTGTCCCTTATCAGGGCCAGGGCTGGTGTAGTGAATAGATTTTTGGGACCGGAAATGGAAAAAGACCCATGCTCGGTCCGCTTCATTTGAATTTTAGGTCACTGCGCGTGCGCCGTGCAATGTACTGTGACACCCTATATGAGTTGTGGGCAGTGGGCACAGTACAGTCTGTGGGCCTGACACACACTGGCAGGCAACTGCAATTATATTAAAGGGTAAAAATTAAATTACTTTTTTTATCTGCAAGGTATTGTGCCACCCTATATGAGTGGTGGGCAGTGGGCACAGTACAGTCTGTAGGCCTGACACACACTGGCAGGCAACTGCAATTATATTAAAGGGTAAAAATTAAATGACTTTTTTTTATCTGCAAGGTACTGTTTCACCCTATATGAGTGGTGGGCACTGGCAGTGGGCACAGTACAGTCTGTGGGACTGACACTCGCTGGCAGGCAACTGCAATTATATTAAAGGGTAAAAATGAAATGACTTTTTCATCTGCAAGGTACTGTGACATCCTATATTAGTGGTGGGCAGTGGGCACTACAGTCTGTTGGCCTGCGGCCTCTCACACACGGGCAGGCAACTGCAATATATAAATAGAAGGTGCTGTCAGGATGCTGTCCTTACAGCAGATGAGTCTTTGAGGACTGGAGTGGACACAGAACACTGGCCTAGCTAACGCTTTCCTTATTAATTCAGCAGCTGCAGCACTCTCCCTGCTCTAACTAACACTGCAGCTTCAGAATGAATCTAAGATGGATGCTGTCCTAGCTTTCTGATAGGAGGTGGGAGGGTCTGGGAGGGAGGGTATGCTGATTGGCTGGAATGTGCTTGCTGACTGTGAGGTACAGGGTCAAAGTTTGCTCAATGATGATGTATAGGGGGCGGACTGAACATCACATATGTTTGCCCGCCACGGCGAACGCGAACAAGCGATATTCGCCGGGAACTGTTCGCCGGGGAATAGTTCGGGACATCTCTATTGATATATAAGTACTTCTATTCTTCCTTGATTCTGGTGTGGAATTCCTGTCTGATATAACCAGTTTTGGGGTTTGTTTATTTCATATATAAAAGTACTTCCAGTGTGGTCTGGCATGCTGCACGGGTAAAGAAAAAAAAAACTTGGTATAAAAAAAAAAAAGGATACTAGAGATGATTACACCATAAAGGCTGAGAACAGATAAACTGAAAAGGCTTAGCCACCGAGGCCACCATTCTCCCATGCAGAACAATTCTCTATACACTTTTAGGTCACATTTTTTTTACACTTGTTTCGAGGCCTCAATCAGTAGTTGTGGAGTTGGTGTGAAATTGCGGCCTGACACTATTGCTATTTTACCCTTGCAGTTAATGTTACAGTACAGTATGTCTGACAGACAGGTGAGGAGGAGAGATCTGCTGCTTCCTCTGCAAGGCGGGCAAGTAGTGATGATGAGAGTCACGTGGGAGCTGGTGTTGCGAGCGGTCAGGCATGTGGCCCTGAGACTGCTGAAGGTGACATCAGTGACATGCAGACAGTGGCGGAGGATCATGTGACCGATCTCACCTCGGAGCCAGGTGCAGAAGGAGCTTCATCATCATCATTAGAAGAAGAGGGTGGCAGCTTGCGCATGAGGCAGCGGCTGAGCTAGCAGGGTGGTAGTGTAGCCATGAGTCAGCAGGGTGGCAGCAGTGTGTCATCTTTAGCCAATTGTTCCCAGGGTAGACCGCCTGCTACGCAGGAGCCTACCTGTCCGGAAAGAAGTAGCGGTGCACGGGTTCACAGAGGCAGCGGTAGCAGGCAGTCAGCACGCAGTGGTGTGGGGAAAATGCCATACTCTGTCGTGTGGGAATTTGTTATCAAGCCGCTGGAGGACATTAGCATGGCCCACTCTGGGACTGGTCCACTGTGTTGACTCCTCATGCGATTTCCACCCTTACCATTCTGTGACTGGGCCACTGTGTTGACTCCTCATACCGTTGCCACCTCCCCACTCTATGACTGGGCAACTGTGTTGACTCCTCATGCTATTGCCACCCTCTCCACCGAGTCAGGGGAGCTCTACTTGTTTTACCGTGTACCAGAACAGGTTCTATAGAAATCTATGTGGAATGTGTATCTGACAATGGTATAAAAGGAGTGCACTCTTTTACTATATTGTAAAATATTAGGCCTCTGCACAGTTCTTCATACCTGGTGCTAACATTGACCTGTAAGGCTAAGTTCACACTTGAATTATTTGGTCAGTTTTCGCCAAGTAACTGACCAAAAAAGTGAAGTGTGCAGTGATTCTTAGGCCCCTTTCACACGGGCGAGTTTTCCGCGCGGGTGCAATGCGTGATGTGAACGCATTGCACCCGCACTGAATCCAGACCCATTCACTTCTATGGGGCTGTGCACATGACAGTTGATTTTCACGCATCACTTTTGCAATGCGCGAAAATTGCAGCATGCTCTATCTTCTGCCCTTGGCCATCTTCCTAATGTTTAAACAGGTGCAGAATGGGTTAAAAATAATAAACTAATATTAACTTACTTGTTCCATTTGATCGCGAAGCCCGGCCTCCTCTCCGTTAGCTTGCTAGTAGGAAAAGGACCTGTGATGATGTCACAGCATCACATGGCCCAATCACCTGCTCCATCACTATGGTGATGGAGCATGTGATTGGTCCATGTGGCCATGTGACATCATCACAGGTCCTGTGAACAGCACCTGTTTAAACATTAGGAAGATGGCCAAGGGTATTATTTTATATTATAACTATGTTATAATGTGAAATAATACCAGCGGGACAATTTCTGACCCAAACATGCACTTATGTGCAGGTTCGGGTCTGGGTACCAAAAGTGCCGATTTTTCTACCGCACGTGCAAAACGCATGACAGCGCTTTGCACTCGCAGGGAAAAATCGTGGCGATTCCCGCAACGCACCCGCACTGTTTGACGGAGTGCACCCGCAACGCCCGTGTGAAAAGTGACGCCTGTCATCTGCATGTCATACTGACTCACAGTATTATTTCACTACCACAGCAGACTCCCTATGCATGTTACTGCAAGGCACAGTGTTCTACGCCACTATACAGGCTCTCTGCAGCCAGGAACTAGCCGTTTTTTAACGTGATTCATCACGAATAAATTCAGATTGAATCAAATCTTTTTGGGAAATTTGGCCCCAATTGTTTTCTATGTGTCACGGTGCTCCTACCTTGATACCACCGATCCCCAGGGTTAGGCCCCTAAGCAATAAAGCTTTCGCTCTCTAGGGTCTGGTTACTGGACTTCCGATCATTCTGGTATCCCTGGATTGGGTTGCCTTTGGCTGTTGTCCCCCTCCTGACACTCAGTAAGTAAATTAGCAAGGAGTCATGGTGCACTATGAGCTACTTCCCTTTGGAGAGACTCCTGCTGCAGCCGGAGAACACTTTCCCCTCGCTTCTACATCTTTCATTTCTTCTCAGCTCCACTATCGAGTCTAAACTGGAACAAACCAGAACTGCAACCCCTTCCTTTGGGGTGAACCAGGCATTTTGCATGTACAAAACAGTTGCATGACAATATTATCAATGCACAATTGTGAAGAACCTGAAAAGAAATACACAGACGGCAGTAATATTTTAACTATTAGAGACAGTAGCAGGGTGCAGGAATCGTAATACCACGCTGGGGTATTACACGTGACAGCTGACTTCTTTAGGGTCGCACCTCTACAATTGCTGTTATCTAAAGAGTGTCACAACTGCTAGTACTGGATTTGTCTATATAACCCTCTTTTTTCTTTTTCACAAAGCTTCTTTTCAGCACAAAAGAAACAAAAAACTAAATATTTTATAAAAAGAAATGAACTGTGTTAATCAATAACCTAGTATGTTCTCTGCAGACCCATCAAAGCTTCAACATGGTCATTATATGGATTTTTGGTTGATGGCACTCATAGAAATTGTATAGCTGATTATTACAAAAGACAAAGAGAAAATGGCTACATCTTTCTGCACACAAGACCACACGAACTTTGTAGATACATTAAGTGAATCAATTTTTAGTGTTTTCCCTCTTTTAGCATTTACGCTTACTTGTTAGATCAGATTTTAGATTCTATATGGCTTATTAAGTGCTATACTGTAGAGTATTCTGACAATTGTCTGATAGACATCATATAATGCAATTATTTTTTTTTCTTACAGCTTATTGTGTGTTCTCACTTATTTCTGAATTCTGTAGCAGAAAACAGAAATGTACCTTTTGGCACCATTGACAAGTATAAGATATCAAAAACCTGATACAAAATATTTCAAATATGAAATATTTATCACATTGCAATGTAATAAAATACTGATCCTATATACAAGAATACAACTGCTATACTATTACTTCCTATGTAAAAGAATGTAACTACTATAATACTGCCTCCTATGTACAAGAATATAACTACTATAATACTGCTCCTATGTACAAGAATATAACTACTATAATACTGCTCCTATGTACAAGAATATAACTACTATGGGGGCGGAGCTTGGCTGTGTAGCTGAATGGCTGCTAGTTTCTGAGCTCCTCAACCTTGCCGGTGATTTAACCCCTATAAGAAGCTTACAGCACAGCTCTGATGGGCAAAGTGGGTAAGGAGAGGTCTAAAGACCAAGCGGAACCTACTCCTAACAGGTCCAGACAACCTGATATGGATCAATACTTGAAAAAGCAACCGAAGCTCCGGTCGGCTGAGACACCTAAGATGGCGCCGGCTCCTGCTCCGCTATCGGACATGGAGGACGACTCTGACGCCGGAAGCGCCTCAGACACCTCGACATGTAAGTCCCGCAAGCAGGGGAGATCCTTTACCAAAGCAGCGCTCCTTGAAGTAATGAACTCAGCCTTAGCACCTCTGAAGAAAGATCTTTCAGACATAAAGGTGGACCTCCGGAACATCGTACACCGAGTGTCGGAGCTCGAGAACTCGCACGAAGCCGCGATTATGCGTGAAGAAAAGTCATACAACGCGATCCGAGCACACTCCGATTTACTGAATGAAGCGCTTCTTAGAATCGAGGATCAGGAAAACCGCAGCCGCAGGAAGAACCTGCGAATCCGAGGCCTTCCTGAATCAGTCGCGAATGAAACACTGAGCAAAGTTGTCGGCGAAATATTCGCAAGTCTTCTGGGTCCCGAAAGAGCGGCACAGATTATAATCGAGCGTGTTCATCGCGCGCTCAGGCCTAAACCCAAAGCTACAGACCCCCCACGTGACGTGATCTGTGGACTTCTCAGCTTTGTTGATACCGCGGCGCTCATGAGAGCCAGCAGGGAAGCAGAGCATCTTCAACATGAAGGTACGCCGGTCACGTTTTTCCAAGACTTGGCCCCGTCCACACTGGCTAAGAGGCGAATTCTTCGCCCACTCCTGGATGCCCTTAAAGGGGCGGCCACTCCATTTCGGTGGCTCTACCCCTTTGGCCTCGCAGTCCTGAAAAATGGACGCCAGATCACTATACGGTCACCAGCAGACCTGCAGGCTAGTTGGTCCCACCTGGGGCTGACCCCTATCGAGCTTCCATCATGGATGCCAGCTGACCTGGAAGACCCACCTCTACAGCCACCCCAGGGAGGCGACTGGCGCGCGGCTCCCACTAGAAAAGGGCCCAAAACTAGGATCGGAAAACCTGCTTACGCTCCCACATGAATGCAGGGCCTTCTTTTTGGAATCTTCTAGGCCTGTCCCGGCCCCGGTCTGATTGCATGGACTTTGTGCCTTATTACAGACGGTTCTGCAGTCGCCTTGCACCCAGCGGATGTTCAGACCGACTCCGAGGCGTTTTCACCCGTCAGTTCTGGTGTTTCTTGTTCGCGGTTATTTGCATGGACATTCCTCCTTCCTAGGCGCATTGTTACTATCTGGTCTTGGTCCTTTCCCGCTCCCTGCGATCCTGCTAGTTCGCAGGGGTTAACCCGGCCCTACCTGAGGGTTGTTCTACTCCCATTTAGATGGCCAATAATTGGCCCTCTATGGCTCTACGGGACCCCCCACCTGACGGACCCCGGCTGGTAGCTGTCCTGAGAAAGGGTCGCTCTATAGTCAGGTGCTCGGTAGAGCTCTTCATACAAGCTGTCTTTGCACTATTGTTATGTTCTAGACCTGTTTGTCTCCCCTCTCTCCCTTTTGTGTCTACCCCCCCTCATTGCGGTAAGATGTCTTTCAGAGTATGTTTAGATGCTGATTATTGATTCTTTATTCCAGTATGTCGTCCATCATGATTTCCTCCCTTAACGCCCGGGAATGAACGAGCCATGCAAGAGGTCCCAAATCCTGGCTCTTCTTCAGAGGGACAAAGTGTCTGTAGCTTTCTTTCAAGAAACCCACTTTCGGGAGGGTAAGATCCCCAAATTAGCGACTACAAAGTTTTCCCAGTGGTTCCACAGCACTTATGGTTCAGCTAGCAGAGGTGTCAGCATAGCGATACACAAGCAATTACCTTTCAAGCACTCTGCCGTGTCCGCAGATCCCGAAGGCCGCTTTTTGTTTGTTAAAGGCACTATTGCTGACACACCTGTTACCTTAGCAACTATATATGCTCCCAACAGAGGGCAGGTTGCTTGGCTCGTTCAGACCCTGGGCTTGTTGTCCTCCTTTCAGGAGGGTATGCTGATTTTAGGCGGCGACTTTAATGTTACTCTTGAACCCTTGTTAGACTCATCTAATGGGAAGTCGGCCATCACACATGTACGCTTAAGACGCCTTAAATTAGCCTTGCAGAAGTTAGGGGTAGTAGATGTTTGGCGCACCACAAACCCCACTAGTAAGGATTATACCTTTTACTCGGCTGCTAAATCCTCCTATCATAGACTCGACTATATATTTCTATCCAGACCCCATACTAATAGGGTTTTGCGATCCCATATAGGGAACATCACTTTGTCTGACCATGCTCCTGTATTTCTGAGTCTTTCTCTGCTGGACCTCCCGAAGAGGGAATGGACTTGGCGTATTAACAAGACCATTATCTCAGACCCCTCCCACACTGCTAAATTGACCTCTATCATAACCGAGTTTTTTTACTAAACGCCCTAGGCCCCGATGCACCATCCCCCTCTATAACCTGGGAAGCCCATAAAGCGGTCCTAAGAGGAGAGCTGATAGC
This sequence comes from Bufotes viridis, assembly GCA_033119425.1. Taxonomy (NCBI): domain Eukaryota; kingdom Metazoa; phylum Chordata; class Amphibia; order Anura; family Bufonidae; genus Bufotes; species Bufotes viridis. The sequence continues at coordinate 21,239,463 of CM065593.1, read as the reverse complement.
CTTGGGTGCCCACGTTAAAAAACAACGGAACCAGGCAATTGCGACGCTTATGTCTCAGATACAGGCTTTGGAATTGTCACACAAAAGCTCCCAGGCTCTCAGCTGTGCCTCAGAACTCGCAGAGGCCCGTACAAAACTTAAAAACTTGCTTAACATAACTTCAGCCAAATTACTACTGAGATCTAAGTTCCGTTCCTACGCCCACGGAGATAAGGGGAACAGACTAATGTCCGCACTAGTCAAGAAACAACGTTCTGACTCCTTCATAGCAGCTATCAAAGATAGCAAGGGCACCTTACATAAGAATACCTCAGAAATAGCGGACTCCTTCTGCGCCTTCTATCGAGACCTCTACAATTTATCTCCACCTAATCAACTGGCCCCTGTACAAATAGCTGAAGCCACTGAGAAATTCTCTCCTCCCTCCAGTTACCCACCATCACCTCAACACAGGCAAACCAGCTCCTGGCCCCCATAACGGATATGGAAGTTGGTAAGGTCCTCTCCACTATCCCCTCGGGGAAAAGCCCAGGGCCCGATGGCTTCACTATCTCCTACAACAAAGCCTTTAAGCGTATTTTAATCCCCCATTTCAGCACCCTATGTAACTATTTACTAAAAGGAGGCTCTCTGCCCCCCCAATCGCTCTCGGCCCATATCACAATTATCCACAAAGAAAACAAAGACCCACTAAATTGCGGGAGCTACCGTCCTATCTTGCTCCTGAATACTGATGTGAAATGGTGGGCCAAGATCTTGGCCCATCGGATCCAATTGGTTCTCCCTGACATTATCAACAAGGAACAGGTTGGATTCGTCTCTGGCAGACAGGGCAGTGAAAATACGGTTCGCATTCTACATCTGATCACACATGCCCGGCGTAACTCCATACCACTGGCCCTTCTCAGTACTGATGCTGAGAAGGCCTTTGACAGGATCAGCTGGCACTTTATGTCCCGTGCGCTATCGAGATTTGGCCTTCCAGACCAGTTTATCTCGTCCATCTTCTCACTCTACTCGCTGCCCTCTGCCAGAGTACGGGTTAATGGCACACTCTCCCCAGCCTTTCCCATTACTAATGGGACAAGACAGGGCTGCCCTTTGTCTCCAGCCCTTTTTGTTATTGTCATGGAGACGCTAAGATGGAGATGGCCAAGATTAGACAAGACCCGGACATTCAGGGGATAACCTTGGGGTCCCATACTCACCTCACAGCTGCTTTTGCGGACGACCTATTGGTCATCACGTCTAACCCCCTGACCTCCTTTCCTAAACTTCAGGCCCTTTTCGAGGAATATGGACAAGTTTCCAATTTTAAAATTAATTTCGGTAAGTCGCAAGCCTTAAATATCTCATGTCCGGTCGCCCATATAGAAACACTCAAACGCACTTCTGACTTCTCGTGGGCCCCTAAGTCGATCCCTTTTCTAGGTACCCATATGTTGGTGAATCCGGAGGACCTTTATAAGCTTAACCAAGCCCCATTGCTCCGCTCTATTAGATCTCACCTACGTTCACTAAAACTACCATTCACTTCCTGGTTTGGTAAGAAGAACTATATTAAGGCTTTCATTGTCCCCAAGCTTCTCTACCTCATCCAAACACTCCCTATCTGGCTACCCCATTCCTTTTTTGTGGAGGTCCGCAGAGTATTCTCAGCCTTTATATGGTCGGGCAAATCCCCTAGATTGGCGTATACCACTCTCACTCGGGAGAGGAGAATGGGAGGCTTTGGCCTACCAGACATCTACCTCTATTATAAGGCTTCAATGCTTAACAGAGTCCTGAGCCTCCTCTCCTGGCGCCCTCTCAATCTTGTCTCTCGACTGGAGTGCGCTATGCTTACCTATAGTGACGAACTGGCTTTATGGGGCCTGCGTAAGTGCACAGCTAACAACAAATACTCCTCTCCTCTATGGAAAGGCTTGCTGTTAGAATGGTCAAAATTGTATGCAACCTCGACACTCTTGTTCCCTAGCCCGAACCTCCCACTGCATCTTCTTCAACACCATATACATCCTGAAACTTTAGCTGCATCCGGAATATGGGCATTGCTCTCTGGTCTTAAACTGCGGGACGTTATCTCCGAGTCTGGCACTTTTGATTGGAGCGCAGTACTGGCTCTCCCTAAAGTTCAGAACGCCTCCTTTTTGGCGGCTATGGCTTTCAAGAAGGATTTGGCGCTTCTTGAGAACTTACCCCGTCCTGCGGCGACTCCCTCCTGGATGGAAGGGAAACTCTCACAACTCCGACGCCCATGTAAACCTCTTTCCTTGTTGTATAGGGAGCTGCTCTCCTCCGCCCCTCCGGACTTGTGGTTCCTCTCAGCCTGGGAAAAAGAGCTATCTATAACTTCATCGGATCCTGAGAAAGCTTTTATCCTTACGCACTCACACGGATTTAACCGGTGTATTAGGATACAAGCTAACTCCTATAAATTGCTTACAAGGTGGTACAAAACACCTGAGTTCCTTCATAAGCTCAATCCTAGTATCCCTGATTGCTGTTGGAGGTGCAACAGCTCATAACGGCAACTCGCTTACTGATCCCACTGCTATGGAAAAACGACTCCCCTCCATCCATCTCAATGTGGACCGAGAAGGTTGACCAGTTGTACCGGTTTGAAGAGCTTGCACACTGGGAAACATACTCTAGAGCTCTCTTCATTAAGACGTGGCTTCCCTGGAAGCGTTACCGTTCATTCTGAACTTACAAGTGATTGACATCTATCGTTCCCCCCCCCCCCCCCCCCTCCCCTATGTCTTGTCTCCCCCCCATTAGTTCTTCCTTTGCACATGTTATTGTGTTTCTTGTCATACGGCATTTGCCTCAGACTTCATTTGAATATAAGATAAATGCTCTAATGCCTTCCCAGCTGCGTCTGGTATTGATGTGCTGTAAATTGCCATATGACGATTTTCATTTCTTCAATAAAAAGAAAATTGATTAAGAATATAACTACTATAATACTGCTCCTATGTACAAGAATATAACTACTATAATACTGCATCCCATGTACAAGAATATAACTACTACAATACTGCTCCTATGTACAAGAATATAACTACTATAATACTGCTCCTATGTACAAGAATGTAACTACTATAATACTGCTCCTCTGTACAAGAATATAACTACTATAATACTGCTCCTCTGTACAAGAATATAACTACTATAATACTGTCTCCTATGTACAAGAATATAACTACTATAATACCGCTTCTATGTACAAGAATATAACTACTATAATACTGCTCCTATGTACAAGAATATAACTACTATAATACTGCTCCTATGTACAAGAATATAACTACTATGGGGGCGGAGCCTGGCTGTGTAGCTGGATGGCTGCTAGTTTTTGAGCTCCTCAACTAAGCTGGTGTTTAACCCCCTTAATTAGCCTACAATTCAGCACAAATGGGCAAGGTGAGAAAAGAGAGAGCCAGGGAACTCCCTGAACCCACTCCACTCCGGTCCAGACAGCCGGACATGGACCAATTCCTGAAAAAGACTGCGAAGCACCGAGCCGCGGACGCTCCCAAGATGGCACCGGACGGGGTCGTGCAATCTGATCTGGATGAACTTTCGTAGGCTGGCAGCATATCAGACGCATCCACATGTAAGTCTCGGAAAGCAAGGGGCTCCTTCACGAAAGCTGCACTCTTGGAAGTGCTCAACGCAGCTTTGGCACCTATTAAGAAGGACTTAGCTGACATTAAAGAGGAACTGCGGGCCATGGGGAACCGAGTGGCGCACCTCAAAGATCTGCACGAGGCCGCCTTGAAGCGCGAGGACAAATCGTATAATGCGATCCGCTCTCACACTGACTTGCTAAATGACGCCCTGCTGCGGCTAGAGGACCAGGAGAACCGAAGTCGCAGGCGCAACCTGCGTATCCGCGGCCTGCCGGAATCCATTGCCTCTGAGGCCTTACATAAAGTGGCGCATGAACTTTTTGCGAACCTCCTAGGCCAAGAGAGAGCCGAGAAGGTGGTTATTGAGAGGATCCATAAAGCCCTAAGGCCTAAACCCAAGGCCTCGGACCCGCCGCGAGACGTGGTGTGCGGCCTACTAAGCTTTGTAGACACAGCGGCCATTATGAGAGCTGGAAGAGAGGCTGATTGCCTGCAATATGAAGGGGCGCCCCTGCAGTTATACCAGGACTTAGCCCCGTCTACCTTGTCAAAAAGGCACATGCTGAAGCCACTTCTGGACGCCCATAAGGCGGAGGCCACACCATTCAGATGGCTATATACTTTTGTCCTGTCTGTCTTGAAAAATGGGCGGCAAATATCTATCCGGACCCCGACGGATCTGCAGAATGCCTGGCCTACCCTGGGACTGACACCCATCGCAATATCATCCTGGCTGCCAGCCGATCTCGCAGACCCACCTCTTCCACCTCCACAGGCGACCGAGTGGCGACAGGTCTCCGTTAAAAGAAGCTCCAAGTCCAAGGAGGACGGCCGCACTTACAATCAGACCTGAGATGAGGACTGCCCCTGAAGTTACCCACTTCTCCATCCGGAGCACGTATGTTATCTGTCTCGACAGAACCCACACTGTGGAGGCCCCTGAATCGGGCCACTTCCCAGGGATTTGTGGACCTTCTCGCACTCCCTCTCTGTCCGCAGATTGTTTTATTTTGGAGTGTTTTTTCATAATTTTTCATTGTTTTTCATAGTCTACACAGTTTGCAGGTGACAACCCTGTGTTTGGACTCCCTTGTTCCCAGATGCTCCTCATGAATATTTGATCCCCACTCTGCTCGGTTTTATGTGCAGGGGGCACCCAGCAATGTTCTCTGATGAGACCCTTCATTGTTTGCATTGGCCGAATGCTGGCCTTTGTTAGCTCTGCGAGAACCCCCACCCGGATGACCCCGGCTGATAGCCGTGATGCGAAAGGGTCGACAACAATCCGGGTGCTCAGAAGAGCTTGTTCTATTTGCAATGTTTGCACTGCTGTTCTTATTTTTCTTTGTACCTTGTTTAACCCCCTCCTTCCCTCATGTGTCCTCCCCACCTCCATTGCAAGTCATGCACAGGATATTTAACAGCTGCATCTTCCTCTACTGTTTTTTTATGTCTTCTGTAGTGATATCGTCGCTGAATGTCCGGGGTCTGAATGAGCCTTGCAAGCGGTCTTAAGTCAGAGAGATAAGGTGTCAATTACGTTCTTTCAAGAAACGCATTTTAAAGAGGGTAAGATCCCAAAAATGCCTCTTCGGAGGTTCTCTCAGTGGTTCCACTGTCCCTACAGCTCGGCTAGCAGGGGTGTCAGTATAGGGATACATAAGCAGCTACCATTAAGGCTCAGCGATACCTCGGTGGACCCTGATGGTTGCTTTCTTTTCCTGAAAGGTACTTTTGCTGACACGCCTGTTACCCTGGCAAACATCTATGCTCCCAATCGGAGACAGGTGCCCTGGCTCATTCAGACCCTTGCTCTGCTTACCTCTTTCAAAGAAGGTTTGGTCCTCTTGGGCAGCGGTTTTAATGTTGCCCTGGTCACTCATACCCGCCTGCGGTGCCTTAGAGTGTCCTTGCAGAAATTGGAAGTAATTGATGCGTGGCACACTTTACACCCCACAGGAAGGGATTACACTTTCTTTTCATCAGCCAAGTCTTCTTACGACAGACTGGACTATCTCTTTATGTCAAGCACCTATGCTCAGAAAGTCTTTCATGCTCATATAGGGAACATCACCCTGTCTGACCATGCCCCTGTGTTTTTGAGGATCTCTCTGCAGGACCTCCTGAAGGGGGAGTGGAATTGGCGGGTTAACGACACCATTATAATGGACACATCCCACACTCCCAAGCTGACATCCTTCCTAAAGGAGTTCTTTGACATCAACACCTCGGGTCCTGATGCACCTTCCCCCTCGGTAATATGGGAATCACATAAAGTAACTATGAGAGGAGAAGTGATTGCCCTAGGTACACATATAAAAAAGAAACACAATCAAGAATTTGCGGATCTCATGGGCCAAAATCAAGAAGCTTGAGACACAACACAAGCGCTCCCAAGCTCTTGACTGTGCTTCTGCACTAGCAGAGGCACGGTCGAAGCTTAAAAATGTGCTCAACGTCACATCAGCCAAAATCCTCCTGCAAGCAAAATTTCGCTCTTATGCCCATGGGGACAAGGGGAACAGACTAATGTCCGCCCTAGTCAAAAAACAAAAAGCTGACTCCTTCATAACGGCAATTAGGGATGACAGGAGCAACGTCCGTAAGAGAACCCCCGACATAGCGAAGGCCTTCTGCGCATTCTATAAATGTCTTTACAATCTTCCACCTCATAACTATTCCCCCCCAGACTCGATAAGTGAAGCCACTGAAAAATTCTTGTCCTCCCTGAAACTCCCCTCTATTACGCAGACACAGTCCTCTCAGCTCTTAAACCCGGTTACTGACCTGGAAATAGAACAGACCCTCTCCACCATCCCCTCGGGGAAAAGTCCGGGCCCAGATGGGTTTACTATAGCATACTACAAGGCTTTCCGTTCCATCCTCATACCCCATTTTAAGACTCTCTTTAATCATTTACTTCAGGGTGGTACCCTGCCCCCCCAGTCCCTTTCGGCTCATATCACGGTGATCCATAAAGAAAATAAGGACCCTTTGAGCTGTGGCAGCTACCGCCCAATTTCGCTTCTGAATACGGACCTGAAATGGTGGGCTAAGATCTTGGCGCGCCGGATCCAGGTGGTCCTCCCTGACATAATTGATGGGGAACAGGTGGGCTTCGTCTCTGGCAGGCAGGGGAGCGAGAACACAGTGCGTGTCCTGCATCTGATCTCTCATGCTCGACGGCACAGTGTCCCCCTTACTCTTCTCAGCACTGACGCAGAGAAGGCCTTCGACAGGATCAGCTGGCACTTTTTGTCTCGGGCCCTGTCGAAGTTTGGCTTTCCAGATGCATTTATCGCTTCTATTTTCTCTCTATACTCGCTCCCCTCTGCGCGGGTTCGGATTAATGGCACATTGTCCCCACCCTTCGCCATCACCAATGGTACCAGACAGGGATGCCCCCTCTCCCCAGCTCTCTTTATTATAGTAATGGAGACTAGGGGTCGACCGATTATCGGTTTGGCCGATATTATCGGCCGATATTCATGATTTGCACAGTTATCGGTATCGGCCCCTAACCAGGCCGATATACCGATAACTGTGCTATCACAGAACATGAGCGCGCCGGTCTCAGCGCGGCCATGTTCCCTGAGCAGCACAGGGAGAAGGAGGCAGTGTCTCTCCCTCCCCCTGTGCCGCGCTGCCAGTGGAGAGAAGAGGAGGAGGGGCTGAGGGCGCACTGGCCACCAATGAGAGAAGAGGAGGCGGGGCTAAGGACGCACTGGCCACCAATGAGAGAAGAGGAGGAGGGGCTGAGGGCGCACTGGCCAGCAATGATAATAAGGTTTAAGATATTACAAACGCAGGAATTAGAAACACATTGCCCAGACCCTGCCGCACCTGAGGGGTTAATTGCCGCGGATCGCAGTGCTCTATCAGAGGCAGGGTCAGGGCAATGTGTTTCTAATTCCTGCGTTTGTAATATCTTAAACCTTATTATCATTGGTGGCCAGTGCGCCCTCAGCCCCCCCGTCCACAGTATAAAAAACATTGGTGGCCAGTGCGTCCTCCGCCACCCCCCCCATCCCTTCAGTATTAATATCATTGGTGGCAGTGGCCACAGGGTCCCCCACCATCTCTCTTCTGATCGGAGCCCCAGCAGTGTAATGCTGGGGCTCCGAATTGGTTACCATGGCAGCCAGGACGCTCCTGAAGCCCTGGCTGCCATGGTTCCTGCTGCTGTGTGCCCATAGCACAGGGCAGCAGGGACAGTGTAAGGTCCTATTTACCCTGATAGATCTCTATTAGGGTGAATAGGACAAGGGATGTAAAGAGCCCAGGTTCTACCCCTAGGGGGGGAAATAGTAATAGTAAAAAAGTATAAATTAACCCTTTTCCAATTTTACATATAAAATATATAAACAATAAATAAAAAAACATATCGCCGGGCCAAAAAGTCCAAACTATTAAAATTTTTTTTTTTTAAAAGCGTTGGACGCTGTAACAGAAAAAAAATATCCAAAAATTAAAATGCGCAAAATATCGGTATAAAATATCGGCTATCGGCCTGAAAGTTCACAGAATATCGGTATCGGTATCGGCTCTAAAAAATCAATATCGGTCGACCCCTAATGGAGACACTTCTCGCTAGGATCAGACTAGACCCAGACGTCCTGGGACTCAAGGTGGTCTCGCGTACCCATCTGACGGCTGCATTTGCGGATGATCTTTTGGTTATGACGTCCAATCCACTCACATCTTTCCCCAAACTCCATTCCATTTTCGAAGAATATAGTGTGGTCTCAAACTTCAAGATAAACTACAGCAAATCCTTAGCCCTTAACATCACCTGCTCTAATTCCACCATTGCCACCCTTAAAAGAACTGTAGCCTTCACTTGGGCTGATAAATCGATCCCTTTTCTAGGCACACATATATCCGCGAACCCTGATGACTCCTTTGAACTAAATCACGTCCCCATCTTAAGGTCTACTAAAACCCATTTACATGCTTTAAAACTGCCATTTATATCGTGGATAGGTAGGAAGAACTATCTCAAGACCTATGTCCTCCCGAAGCTACTCTATTTGATCCAAACAATGCCCATTTACCAGCCTCGCTCCTTCTTCGTGGAGGTCCGCAGAGTTTTTTTCTCCTTCATATGGTCTAGGAAATCCCCCAGAATAGCGTACTCCAACTTAACACGCGGAAAGCGCTTAGGAGGTTTCGGCCTTCCAGATGTCTATGTCTACTACAAAGCCTCAATGCTGGGTAGAGGCCTGGGCCCCCTATCTGGTCGCGATTCCACCTTGGTCTCTCGTTTAGAGGGGAATCTACTTAACTTCAGGGAAAAACTGGTTCTATGGGGGCTACGTAAAAGCTCTGCTACTCACAAATATACTTCACCCCTGTGGAAAGGCCTTCTTGTGGAATGGACTAAACTCTATCATGATACAGATGTGAACTTTCCAAGTTCTGCTCTCCCTATTCCCCTCTTACAACTCTATATACATCCAGCTATGCTTGCACCCTTTGGGATTGGGATCTGGGCCCGATTGACTGACCTCCAGCTACAGGACGTTATCTCTTCGCCTGGAATTTTCGAGGGTCCAGGGAGCTTCCTTTCTTGAGATTATGTCTTTCAAGAAGGATCTGTCTTGTTTACAAGGTCTCCCTGGGCCTACGCCTGACCCCTCCTGGATTGATAAGAGAATCTCCCAGCCTCAACCCCCTAAAAAATCTCTCTCCATACTCTACAGGGAGTTGCTTTCATCCTCACCTCCAGATCTACGGTTCCTATCAGCCTGGGAGAAGGAGCTTTCCCTCTCCTTATCTGAACCTGAAAAGGCTTTTGTACTGATACACTCTCACGGCTTCAGCCGTTGCATTAAGATCCAAGCTAACTCGTATAAGCTACTAACAAGGTGGTATAGAACACCAGCATTTTTCCGCAGGCTGATGCCAAGCATTTCCGATCGTTGCTGGAGGTGTGAAGATGAAATTGGATCTTTGTCCCACATATGGTGGGGATGTCAGAAGATACAGCCCTTTTGGTCTGAGATCGAGCTCTTGATCAACAGGATTTGTAACACCCGGGTTCGGTTAGATGCTAAATTAGTGTTGCTTTGGTGCCCTAATAGTACGCTCACTCCTTCTAAAACGAACCTCCCAACCATGCTATTGACAGCTACCCGACTCCTGATACCATTACTCTGGAAAAATATATCCCCCCCCCGTCTATGCTGATGTGGCATGACAAAGTTGATCAATTGTACCGCTTTGAGGAGCTAGCCCACTGGGAGTCTCACTCCAGATCTATGTTCTTGAAGATATGGTCCCCCTGGACGACCTTTAGAAAATTCTAGACAAATGTTTGCTTGCTGCATGACACACTCCACCCTACCTTTCAACTCCCACCCATTTCCCTGTGTCTAGTGGCCCCCCCCCTGTCCATTGTCTTTTATCTAAGTTTCGAGAAGTACCTTCATGCGTGTATACTACGCTGATGTACCTTATGCGGTTATTCTACTTTTATGTAGTCAGCTGCGTCTGGCCTTGTATTGTGTAGTCAGCTGCGTCTGGCTTTGTACTCGCCGCATATGTCATTTGCCTTTATTACATGTCAATAAACAAAGATTTGGTTAAGAATATAACTACTATAATACTGCTCCTGTGTACAAGAATATAACTACTATAATACTGCTCCTATGTACAGGATTATAACTACTATAATACTGCCTCCTATGTACAAGAATATAACTACTATAATACTGCCTCCTATGTACAAGAATATAACTACTATAATACTGCTCCTATGTACAAGAATATAACTACTATAATACTGCTCCTACAGTATGTATGAGAATATAACTACTATAATACTGCATTCTATGTACAAGAATATAACTACTATAATACTGCTCCTATGTACAAGAATATAACTACTATAATACTGCTCCTATGTACAAGAATATAACTACTATAATACTGCTCCTATGTACAAGAATATAACTACTATAATACTGCTCCTATGTACAAGAATATAACTACTATAATACTGCATTCTATGTACAAGAATATAACTACTATAATACTGCTCCTATGTACAAGAATATAACTACTATAATACTGCTCCTATGTACTAGAATATAACTACTATAATACTGCTCCTATGTACAAGAATATAACTACTATAATACTGCTCCTATGTACAGGAATATACCGTAACTACTATAATACTGCTCCTATGTACTAGAATATAACTACTATATCAAACTTACCACGCGCTGGTATAAGACACCAGTCTTTTTAAACAAATTGAACCCCAATGTCTCCAAGGAGTGCTGGAGGTGTGGAGAAGAGGAAGGATCGTTGTCGCATATCTGGTGGGACTGCACTAGCATTCACCTGTTCTGGACCCAAATAGAGGACATTATTAATACTAACATATACCTCAAAAACCTGATTAAATTAGACCCTAAATTGGTTCTTCCTTGGTGCCCCAACTCAACCTATTCACCGGCTAAAAATAGCTTGCCAACCTTGCTCCTTGCTGCAGCCAGGCTACTCATCCCGCTTAAATGGAAGGCGGATAAGCCTCCCTCAATAGCTGAATGGATTGCGAAAGTGGACCAAATTATGAGATTGGAGGAACTGGCAGCATGGGAGACAGACTCACACCAAAAGTTCCTGAAGACTTGGCAGCCTTGGAAGCATTATAGAGGATTTAGTTAGACACCCTCTTCCCTACCTTTCCCCCACCCCCTTGTGTCTAGTCCCCCCCCCCCCCCCCTTGTCAATGTGGTGTTGTGTGTTTGTATCTTGAGATACATCTGAATAGTTGTGAGACAGGCAGTTCTATTATTTCACTAAAAGTTGGAAGTCTATGACTGTGTCTATGTAACGTACTACCATAGAGACATCCCACACAAGCTATGTTAATGTACAATTGAGTTCTAGATGATGATTGTATTGGATTACTCACTTGCTGCTGTTTTTTTCTATTCTTTTTTACTCAGCTCTTGTGATATATATGTATCCTCACTTCTCCATTGTATCTCATATTGGAATGATATACATGCATATGACCTGTATACATGTCCTTGTTTTCTCAATAAAAAGAAAATTGGCAAAGAATATAACTACTATAATACTGCTCCTATATACAAGAATATAACTACTATAATACTGCTCCTATGTGCAAATATATAACTACTATAATACTGCTCCTATGTACAAGAATATAACGACTATAACACTGCCTCCTATGTACAAGAATATAACTACTATAATACTGCTCCTATGTACAAGAATATAACTACTATAATACTGCCTCCTATGTACAAGAATATAACTACTATAATACTGCTCCTATGTATAAGAATATAACTACTATAATACTGCCTCCTATGTATAAGAATATAACTACTATAATACTGCCTCCTATGTACAAGAATATAACTACTATAATACTGCCTCCTATGTACAAGAATATGACTACTATAATACTGCTCCTATGTACAAGAATATAACTACTATAATACTGCTCCTATGTACAGGAATATAACTACTATAATACTGCCTCCTATGTACAAGAATATAACTACTATAATACTGCTCTTATATACAAGAATATAACTACTATAATACAGCCTCCTATGTACAAGAATATAACTACTATTATACTGTCTCCTATGTACAAGAATATAACTACTATAATACTACCCCCTATGTACAAGAATATAACTACTATAATACTGTCTCCTATGTACAAGAATATAACTACTATAATACTGCTCCTATGTACAAGAATATAACTACTATAATACTTCCTCCTATGTACAAGAATATAACTACTATAATACTGCTCCTATGTACAAGAATATAACTACTATAATACTTCCTCCTATGTACAAGAATATAACTACTATAATACTGCTCCTATGTACAAGAATATAACTACTATAATACTGCTCCTATGTACAAGAATATAACTACTATAATACTGCTCCTATGTACAAGAATATAACTACTATAATACTGCTCCTATGTACAAGAATATAACTACTATAATACTGCTTCCTATGTACAAGAATATGACTACTATAATACTTCTCCTATGTACAAGAATATAGCTACTATAATACTGCTCCTCTGTACAAGAATATAACTACTATAATACTGCATCCTATGTACAATAATTTAACTACTATAATACTGCTCCTATGTACAAGAATATAACTACTATAATACTGCTCCTATGTACAAGAATATAACTACTATAATACTGCTCCTATGTACAAGAATATAACTACTATAATGCTGCTCCTATGTACAAGAATAGAACTACTATAATACTGCTCCTATGTACAAGAATAGAACTACTATAATACTGCTCCTACAGTATGTATAAGAATATAACTACTATAATACTGCTCCTACAGTATGTATAAGAATATCACTACTATAATACTTCCTGCCATGTACGGACATACAGTATAAGTACTATAATAGTGTGGGCGCACACCGCTCCCGAAATCTCTGCACTGCTGGGCACCTTGCTCACTGGCGTAACTATAGGGGTTGCAGTGGTCGCAATTGCGACCGGGCCCCTTAGTCAGGGGGGCCCACAGGGCCCTCCTTGCCAGTGGCACACAGCCAAGACGCAGTGCAGGGGGGAGGTGCCTTTGGGCTGTAGCACAGTGCGCATCACATTTTGCCCTTAAGGGTGCACCAGAGCCGATAAATACGGGCCGGAGGACTGGATGCTCTGTGAATGAAGACATTAGCTACCAATCAGGATGTCTGCATCCAGTCCCGCGCTGCAGTCTCCTCTTCTATATCAGCTGTTACCTTGGCCCCTCCTCCTCTGGTCATGAAGGTTGCTTCTGAGCTTCGGTAGTTGCGCCCACTCCCAGCATAACTTTTCCGAGCAGGAGCCCTCAAGGAAGGCTGGCTGGTGGCTGACTCTCCGGCTGTTAGCTGCAGCCTGACAGGTCTGCTAGTCTCCTGTCACTGCGTGCAGCTCGGCATGGGCAGGGAGTCTCCATCTACTTCCTGATAGAAGGGATCAGAACTGGAAGAGAAGTCTGAGGAAACAAGCTGACAGTAGACTACAGGAGACACAGGAGAAGGGGAGGCATGTGTGGGTTCTCATATGAGGTGTGCCTGCATGTATGTATAAGTATACATGCTTGTGACCTCAGTAGATGGTGGCTAATCGCCAATAGTATGGTGTCAGGGCCACATGTTCCCATCTCTCAAATTGGCCCTCAAGGCAAAAAATACTGTATTCCCACACTACTACCTTCCTCATGTGTATTATTGGTGTTTTAAAACTTCACTTTACTAGTGTCTTTTTTCATAAATGTGTAAGGCAAGTCAAGTGATTCGGATTATTATTACAAAACTGCCTTTGAAGTTTTCCCTCATCCGTCTTCACAGCACAGTTCTGAACAGTGAAGACCCCTGTGGCTCACTGTTGGTGCACCTACTGCCTCCCTCCTATATCACTGGCCATATATACTATACATATTCTGCCCTGTCTGGCTGACATCAGTACACCGTCTGTGGTGAGCGCTGACAGTGTACGATATGTGTGATCTGTCCAGAAAATGCAGGAGATCAGACAATGATCTCGTGCTTCTCCTGGGGGCTAATTAGGGTATATTCACACGACCGTATGTATTTTGCATTGTGCAAAATGCAGATCTGCAGAAGATACAGATGAAGTCTGTGTGATGTGCATCCGTTTTTTTTCCCAACACCTATTCTTGTCCACATAATGAGCAATAATAGCACATGTTCTATATTTTTGCGTACTTCGGTATGGACAAAGGGATCTGCTGTTCACAGTTTTTGCGGCCCAATTGAAATGAATGGGTCCACATCCCATCGGCAAAAAATTTGGATTGGATGCAGACAAAAATGTTTGTGCGATTAGTCAGCAATACAGATCACACATACACTGTTAGGCCTCTTTCAGACGGGCGTTGCGGGTGCACTCCGTCAAACAGTGCGGGTGCGTTGCGGGAATCGCCGCGATTTTTCCCTGCGAGTGCAAAGCGCTGTCATGCGTTTTGCACGCGCGGGAGAAAAATCGGCACTTTTGGTACCCAGACGCGAACCTGCACTTCTTCACAGAAGTGCATGTTTGGGTCAGAAATTGTCCCGCTGGTATTATTTCACATTATAACATAGTTATAATGTAAAATAATACCCTTGGCCATCTCCCTAATGTTTAAACTGGTGCAGAATGAGTTAAAATAATAAACTAATAATTACTTACCTGTTCCATTTGATCGCGAAGCCCGGCCTCCTCTCCGTTAGCTTGAAAGATGTAAAGGACCTGTGATGATGTCACAGCATCACATGGCCCAATCACCTGCTCCATCACTATGGTGATGGGCATGTGATGGTCCATGTGACCATGTGACATCATCCAAGGTCCTTAACCACTATCCACAGCCTGAGGATAGTGTTTAAGGACCTTGGATGATGTCACATGGTCACATGGACCAATCACATGCTCCATCACCATAGTGATGGAGCATGTGATTGGGCCATGTGATGTGACGTCATCACAGGTCCTTTAGATCATAGATGCTGCAGGGAAAGAGAGGACAGATCGCGACTACGCGATCAAGTGGCTAAGGTAAGTTAACTTTTATTATTTTTAACCCCTTCCTCATCATTTAACAATGCATTCTTTATTAAGAATGCTATTATTTCCCTTATAACCATGTTATAAGGGAAATAATAGAGTTGGGTCCCGTTGCTAAGCAACAATGCGGGAAAATCGCAACGCATCCGCGCCAGTTTGCGGATGCTTGCGATTTTCCCGCATCCCCATTCACTTCTATGGGGCCTGCGTTGCGTGAAAAACGCAGAATATAGAACATGCTGCGATTTTCACGCAACGCAGAAGTGATGCGTGAAAATCACCGCTCATGTGCACAGCCCCATAGAAATGAATGGGTCCGGATTCAGTGCGGGTGCAATGCGTCCTCCTCACGCATTGCACCCGCGCGGAAAACTCGCCCGTGTGCAAGAGGCCTTAGTGTATAAAACAAAGTATGTGGTAAAAATAATCAGAATCACTTGACTTGCCCTACACAAAAAAAACATGAATAACATTTACACTATAAAAGCCTAAGTGAGGTTTTGAACCTGTCAGTGCTCTGTGTTCTGTATATAAACATTTAGTATTACACTGGTATACTGGTATTGGTCATCATCAAGCAGATTGTTCGGCGGCCACAGCCACCATCTGGTTTCTTATGTGTCTGCAGGTCTCAATTATTAGATACTCTCCCCCCCCACCAGATCTGATCTGATATGGGCATCTGACATGGAGGTCTAATGAGGGTCAGATCTGAGGTCTGATATGGCGGCCTATGTCAGAAGAAGCCCAGCAAATGCTCAATGTTTCAATAAGGTATATTCTTTATTTTAGCAGATACTCAAAGATAAAAAGGATGCGTTTTGGCCCATCCAGCCTTCCTCAACTGCTCTATTACCCTGCATGTTTCGTAGAGCTGTAGGTAATGTTTTCCAAGTATGTCTTCAACAGTAGGGCTGGAGGGAAGCGGTTAGGTTGAGAATTTGGCATGAGGGGTGCCATTTCAATTTTTATCTCAGGCAGAAAGGCAATGTGCTCCCCTGCCCATGGCCACAAAGCACTAAGGCACCAGGGCCTATGAGCGATTAGCTACGCCCCTGCCCTTGCTCCTTCCAGTCTCTGACTCTCGGCTGCTTTCATTCCCCTCCTTACATCGATGATCTGATTTCATCTCGCCGCCTTTTTGTTTTCTTCTCTTGGATCTTATTAGTGAGATGAAGGTTAAGCGGACCTTGTAAGAAGTGTGAACTTTCCTTCATTGAATTCCCTTGACCTTTGGCTAATCAGATAGAATTCCAGTCACTTAAACCACAACCTTTATTTTTAACCCAAATCAGGATCACTTTCCATCAGTCGCTGATCTGCAGCCGCGATGCAAAAATAATTAGAGATAAAGTTGTTCCCTTCAGAAGTTTTGTGCCATTAATCAGCGCTGCCAGCCCTGCGCACCGGGAGAATGCTGCCGGTGGCGCGCGGACAGATTAGTGTGTTATACAGCCAGCTCCACATTCAGGACCATGTGAGAAGAAGAAGGAGAACGCATTTATCTTTATTACCCCTTCCACATTGTGCTTAGCATTTCTTCCGCTTTTTCATCAATGATTTTGTATCAGTCATTTCCACCAAAATGCAACAAAAGATCCAAATTATGATTCTCCTTTTTCGGGGGAGATGGCGGTCACTTCTAGCAAAAAGAAAAGTCTAAAAAAGAAAGCCATGTTAATTACTTGAAGCAGAGATGTCCAACCTGCGGCCCTCCAGCTGCTGCAAAACTACAACTCCCAGCATCCGTCATAGCTGTAGGCTGTCCAAGCATGATGGAAGTTGTAGTTTTGCAACAGCTGTAGGGCTGCAGGTTGGGCTTCCCTGACTTAGGCTACTTTCATACTTGCGTAGCCTGGTGGACTAGCGGTAGCACGGATCCGGCAGGCAGTTCCGCCGCTGGAAAAGGTTACCGCAAGTGTGAAAGTAGCCTCAAAGGGTTGTTCTCATGACAGACATTTATGGCAGGTCTCCGCTCTGGGACATATCCTTAGAACTATTGCATGGCCACCCGTCGAGACGTGGGGTCGGGGACATACCCTGAATGCATAAATGTCTGCAATGATAATTCCACTTTACATATGAAGTGCACACATGGTTACAAATGAACAAGAACAGGAGAAACAAGGCACTGGAATCCGTGGTATCACATGTAAGTCCCTCAACCAAGGGCACTCCACCAGTGGACCATGGTTCAAATCCAGATTGCGGATGCCAGCTGTCCTGACAGACTCTGCATGGTGAATACAATGGAGAAGGAGGAAGCCCTCAGCTCTGTGCTTCACTATTACTCTGCTATTTGGTGGTTGAATGCAGGCAGGCAGGCGTCGATCTGATCTGTTCTTTTTGTAGGGGTGTGTGGGTTAGGTGAGTATTCAGATATGGGCCATTAAGGGGCATCACTCTGTGGGGGGCACTTAAAGGGGTTGACCCATGAATAATATTGTACAGTTTTCAAACCAGAACCTGGATCTTAATACTTTTGTAGTTACAAGTAATTAAACATTTAGCATAGCCACTGATTCAATTAAATGTCTCTGTATAGCGCCACCTGCTGTTTGTTTTTATTCTCATTTCTTTGTCCTGCTCACTGAGATGGCCGCATATGCTCAGTTTCATCCTTCAGCTGCCTCCTGAGCTGTGATAGGGAGAGCTGAGACACGCCTCCTGAGCTGTGATAGGGAGAGCTGAGACATGCCCCCTGAGCTGTGATAGGGAGAGCTGAGACACGCCCCCTTAACTGCAGCAGAAAAGACACTCCCCTTGACCTATCAATTTAGAGAAAATGGACGGCACTGTGCTTTCATTGAGGTCCGGGTGCACAGTCAGCAGGTCGGATCCCCATCAAAATGAAATGAAAGGACCGGCACTCTGTAATTTCTTTGCAAAAAAGACTTTTTTATTCGTCACCCATATGTGACGCGCGTTTCGGCACAGACATGTGCCTTTGTCAAACAACAGGTGATAATGGCCCTTATCACCTGTTGTTTGACAAAGGCACATGTCTGTGCCGAAACGCGCGTCACATATAGGTGACGAATAAAGAAGTATTTTTTGCAAAGAAATTACGGAGTGCCGGTCCTTTCATTTCACTCCCCTTGAGCTGTCAGCTTGATCTAAATCTTGCAGAGCAATGACTGGGGAGATCTCTGGATCCATGTGAGGTACAGGGCTGGTTCTAGCCATGTTAGAAAGAGATTCTCATGGACTATAGGATGTCTGACTTTAATTTTTTACATTAGTCATGAGATAACCCCTTTAAGGGAGCATCATACTGTATAGAGGCAATTAATGAGTATCATTCGGTGAGGGGGGCACCTAAAGGGACATTATACTGTGTGGACGGCACTTAAAGGGCATCACTCTGTGTGGTAGGTACTTAAGGTGGTACCATACAGGGTGGGGGCCCTATGGGATTATCCTGCCGTGTGTAACTCAGGCACAACACAGGTTGAAGGATATGACGATATGCAAAGAAAAGTCAGCTGCAGTTTCTCTGGATCGAGTTATGCAATGGATCAGCGGCACATGTGGGCAGAAGAATGGAGAGTAAACAGCGCTGCTGACATTCAGGATCGTAGAGAGTAACAGGAGACTTTATTGTAGATAAAATGGCTACGCGTTTCGGCACTGCGACTGTGTCTTTGTCAGACCATAATATAGCTTTAACCAACACACAACTTTATATACATAGTATAGGAAAGGGAAATTATATCTTCAGGTTGTGTCAAAGGTCAAGAGCCACAGAGACAAAAAAAATCTTCCCTTGGTTGGATTTGAACCCACAAGTCCAGTGCTTCAAGACAACAGTAAGCTGCTATAAATAGTGCAATACAAAGTAGCAAAAATAGCCATTCATTAATTGAAATATAAGAGGGAATGTGAAACTCATGGTCACAAGGCCTCATGCATGCAACCGTATTTTGGATCTGTGTACGTTCTGCAGATTGGATGCCTTTCCCATTCATTTCCATGGGCTCCGCAAAAAATGTAGACGTCATCAATGTCACCCGAGTCCTGTCTGTGTCCAATTATAGAGCATGTCCTATTCTTGGCTGCAAACTGCGGTCCGTGGTCCAATTCAAGTCAGTGGGTCTGCAAAACAAGTGAATGGCACATGGAAGCCATCTGTGTGCCATCAGAATTTTGGGGATCCAAAGCCTGGAACCTCAAGGGACCACCCTCTGAGCCTTGTGCAAACTCTGTGAACTGGATCTTGGAAACCCTCGGCAATACAGAGACGGTCTTCAGCCCTGGGCTGTGGCATCACCGTACCTGCCTGATGACTTCACCAGTGATGGACAATCTGAGAAATCCGTAGAGATCCGCTGCAGGAACTTGAAATGCAGTGATGCCAATTTGGAAAGTTCCTGGTCTCCAAGAATCTGGAAAAAAATTGCAAAGATGTCAACAAGGGAGAAAATATCCAAAGATCCAAGATAGCCACGCAACAAAGGATGACACGGTTACGTTATGAGTTCTTACGTCAGGGTGACGATGAGCCCTTCCTCTGTCAAAACGCAGTGCCTCATGTTGGTGTCCTGGAAGGTGAGGCCAGGATGCAGGACCACCAGCAGGAGGTCAAAACTAGTCACTGACATAGGACAGAAGCTGTGTAACTTCTCCGGGTGCTGCTGAAGGTCAGTGTACAGGGTACAGAAGGGGCCTTCCCTGGACTGCTGGGAGACAATGGAGGTGCCTCCACCTCTGCCTCGGTTCTTCGTCCAGCCTAGCAGATTGCTGTACATAGCACAGAGAAAGAGGACAACATCCGACGAGTTTTTCGTCATGGTGATCAGCCAGAAATCGTAACAATTTCCTCCTTCCGTTTTTTTTCCGGTGTCTGCAAAAAGTGGATGATAAACAGAAATAGTTTCATCAGGGAACAATCTTCCAACTTTAGCTTTGGCATAAATTCTGGCAGGCAAACACTCTCGGCTCTGCTACATCTGTATTCGCTAGCTCTGCTGCTTTTGTTGCAGATTTGTGTCTTTCATACAGAAGGTTACATTTGCAATAAGTATACCCCCCCATCCTTTAGTAAATTGCCGGAGTGACAAGGGTCAGGACCAGTGTAGGACTGGGGTGCCTAGGGTCCATCAGGAAAATTAATTTTGGGGGCCCACCGTACGGATACATCCACATATCACCTGCTCACACAGCATCAAGATGCTACCAGATGATTGAATGTGGGGGTCCTTTGCATGGACTTTGAGAAGGTAGGTCCTGGGGAGAAGAGGACACTGGCAGGTCTCCTCTATACCTAGAAGTCATCTCAGCTCTGATCGTGTCTATGATAATACACTGGGGAGTCTCTTTAATAATCTATCATGCTTTTTATATGAACATGGTTGAGGGGCTGCACATTGAATACATGTATGTGGTGCAGTAAGTCTACTGTGTTATGTGCCACTTGTGCAGGGGGTGAGGGACTAGGGGCCCACCTTGCTCAGGAGCCCACCGGGGATTTCACCTGTACCCCATGTGGGCCAGTCCTAGTCTGGTCAGGGCTACAGCATAAATAATTCAAGTCATGGCAAAAAGAAAACCCATAATTCATAAAGGAGAGGAGGAAAGCTGAACAGTCTCTGATCGCTACAATGTATCTACAAGCAAAGAGACGCTGCAACTTTGTATCCTATCCACCCCACCCCCAACACTTCTGCCATTTTAATAATTTTTGTGCAGCTATTGAGGCATCCTGGCAGCCTGGACCTTTTCTATTCCTCCATTTTACAGTCTCCAGTGGCTACCACTT
The DNA here is from genome assembly GCA_033119425.1 of Bufotes viridis. Lineage (NCBI taxonomy): Eukaryota > Metazoa > Chordata > Amphibia > Anura > Bufonidae > Bufotes > Bufotes viridis. The sequence goes on along the minus strand of CM065593.1, from coordinate 21,218,465 downwards.
AGCACTAGAGCCGCGTGTTCAGAATCTTTCGTCTGGTGCACTAGATGTCCCAGCAACATTTAGTTACTGAATCCTCCACCGATGCCTCATGGACCCTGCGGTGTCTTAGGAGTCTATGAAGATGTCTGGTCTGCGCTACTCTGCATCATTGTGTGCAGTCAGTGGTGTTTATACGGCCTGTAATGGCAGACAGTGGCCAGCAGAGGGCAGCAGATATTCATAAATAGAATCTCTTTAGGTTAAAACCATTGAAAAATGTGAAAGCCATGAGGATGATAGTTTTTGTTTGCAGGGTTTGCACAGAGATGCTTTATTTGATGGCGGTCATGTGACGCGCTCGCTGTTGTTGATTTGTTTGCAGGGTTTTGTTGTAAGGAGAAAACAGACATATTTGTAGCAACAAATGACAACTGTAACCACAACATCAGTAATTAATTCAGAATCCTCCCTTCAGCTGGTATAGAGACATCACCGCTTGTTACAAAGTATCATCTGGCGGTGGCTTTCCGTATATAATGTTTATGGTGGCAGCGCTACTGTTATATGTTGTAGAATGGGTGTCCAGGATATGGGTCTCTATCTGTCTGTGATTTCATATTTTCCGACATTACCTCTGTCTGGGCATAAATTCCGGCTATTCAGTATCTGCTGTAATTTATTGAGATAAATTCTGTCAGCTTTATGTTGACAAATTTTGCAATCTAGATAATTGTATCCCACCCCGTGTGCCCAGGATCCAGAAGACACCGCCGAACCTCAGGTGTTAATGTGTTCACAGACGAGCCCTGTCATTTCTATAGCAGAGAGACAAGCGCACATTTATCTGTGGATCCCAAAGGGATGGGTTTCTTAGCTTTACAGAAGAAGTTGTGATAGATAGATAGATAGATAGATAGATAGATAGATAGATAGATAGAGATAGATAGATAGATATGAGATAGAGATAGATAGATAGATATAGATAGAGATAGATAGATAGATATGGGATAGATAGATATAGATAGATAGATAGATCTAGATAGATATGGGATAGATAGATAGATAGGTAGATAGATAGATAGATAGATAGATATGGGATAGATAGATAGATAATAGATAGATAGATAGATATGGGATAGATATAGATAGATAGATAGATAGATAGATAATTATCTATCTATCTATCTATCTATCTATCTATCTATCTCATCTATCATCTCCTATCTATCCATCCAAAAATAAAACAAGGCTGCACTCCAATAGACGGTGCATAGGGTGTTGCACCTGATTTATTCCCCAAGCAACGTTTCAGCCCAGCACAATGATGCCTTTGTCAGAGCTCTCATTGTGCTGGGCCGGGTCCACTACGCCTTTCACACTGCTCCGAGTGCTGCCTCTATTTTGCGACTTATTGTGTATTTTATTTGATCCTGGTCCTTCTGGAGGAATTGCACACATCGTTTCTATTGGGACAAGTGCTGCTGTTTCTTCTGTCAATAGATAGGTTGGGATTGCACCCTGCTGACTCTAGTGACTATGCTGCTGTTGTCTCTTGTTTTATCTATCTCCTATCTATCTATCTATCTATCTATCTATCTATCTATCTGCAGCGGACATCGACATGGACCAGGGATCCCTTAAAGTGAGAGAGTTTTTGTCGTGACATCAGTTGCAGCAACGAGAAACAGAAGGGACAGGTGTAGAAATGGCAGAGTGGTGTAAGGGTAGCCTATGGTGTCCCCTTAGGGTTGGCTGTGCACGTGTCACGGTGCTCCCACCTGAATTTCCTGGAACCCAGGCCTATTTGTCCGAAGCAGTGCAAATACGGTAAACAGTTGAGGGATTTGTAGAATAAATTGAGCCCAGACTTGTAGTGAAGTTGATAACAGCTTTACTTGAATAAACTTTCATCAGGGGACAATCTTCCAACTTTAGCTTGGTTACCAGCAGGCTTTGGCATAAATTCTGGCAGGCAAACACTCTCAGCTCTGCTACATCTGTAGTCGCTAGCTCTGCTGTGCTAACAGGTTTAAATAGAAAACTTTTCCTTTGCTGCTGTATGCTGTAATTAACTTTCTGTAGCCTGACTTTGTCTTTATTTTGGTCTATGTCCAGGGAATCTTTCCTCCTGGCTTCTGAGACTCTTTGCTCTTTTCTCTTGTTCCAGCAGAGCTGATGGTGCTCTGCTGACTAGTACACAGCCTTCCCCTTACAGGGGATCCTCTAGACCAGTGTTTCCCAACCAGTGTGCCTCCAGCTGTTGCAAAACTACAACTCCCAGCATGCCCGGACAGCCTTATGCCATGCGGGCATGCTGGGAGTTGTAGTTTTGCAACAGCTGGAGGCACACTGGTTGGGAAACACTGCTCTAGACTGACTTCTGCAGAGCTCGTCCAGCAGGGACGAGGGACTGCAACATTCCCCAAGCAGGGGATCATCTGAACTGACTTGCACTAGCTAAAACTTCTCCCTCTCTACAGAGGGCTAGAATGGATAGGAGTTTCCACTCTAGGTAAACTAGCTCTGCCATAAGTGCCGCCATCTGCTGGTGAACCAGGCATATTACACTTAAACAGTTATAAAATCAGAAATACAGATACACATTATACAGGACCTGGAAATAAATACACATGCTGACTTTAAATCAACCATAAGAGATAGTAGAGGGTTGTAAAATGTGGTAATACCACTCTGGGGTGTTACATATCTATCTATCTATCTATCTATCTATCTATCTATCTATCTATCTATCTATCTATCTATCTATCTCATCAATCTACCTATCTCCTATCTATCTATATTATATCTCTATCTATCTATCTATCTATCTATCTATCTATCTATCTATCTATCTATCATCTATCTATCTCATATCTATCTATTTATCTATCTATCTATCTATCTATCTATCTATTTATCTATCTATTATCTATCTATTTATCTATCTAGAAAAAAGTAGCCTCCTTTTAAGTCCAAATAAAATGAGTGCTCAAATTCTTGGTATTGATCAAGTTTGATGTGCAGAAAAGAGGGTTTATTAGCCCATGTCCGTGCAATGTTTCAGTCCTATCACAGGACCTTGTTTAAGGCCGGGAAGAGCTGCTGTGATAGGACTGAGCGCGGCTTCTCCACATGTCTGGATAAACCACATTTTGGATGTCAGTGGAGAGCTGTGACTTTTGTATCTACCTTAGACCCTGGTCTTATATCTAGATACAGGGGCCCTCAACCACGAGGTGTCTAGTGATTTGCATTCATTTTATTTGGGACAAGTTTTTCATAAAATTCTGACTGTTCTGTTCTAGAATAAACCGAATAAATCCCAAGGTCAGTGTGAAGTACTAAGTCGTAAAGTCAAGCTGGCGCAGGTTTGTCGTAGCCTCAGCCCATATGAAGGTCACGTACATCAAGTCATTAAGTCAATTATGAGTTCTGTAATTGATAGCATTATTGCTTTCTCATAGGAGCCTTGCAGCGACAGGAGGTAATTATGCCTCTATAGAAAATAAATGACATTGTATCACCCGGTATCTGCAGAATTATTGGAAAAAGGAGCCATATTTTTTTGACTTTTTTATCTACCTTTCATACAACTAATTGTCTCCATGTTTATGGTGTCCTATGATGCATTATATCTGGAGTAATGTAGAGACAGTATGACCAATATTGGCTATTTCTAGTTGTATGTGAAGCAATGTCAGACCATCAACCAATGGTCTGAAATATTTCAAAAATTCTATCACCACTAATATAATTCTTTATATATATACATCGTATTTGTCTTCCCATAAGACGCAATTTCTCCCTCCCCCCTAAAATGGGGGGAAAACGCTAGTGCGTCTTATGGGGTGAATACAGGACAACAAAAATCTAAAATGTGCGGCGTATATCACGGTACATCGCAGGCTGCGCTGCATAGAAACAGCAGTCTGCGATGTACCAGACATCCGTGTACCTGGAGAGGGAGAGACCGGCGGCGGCAGCGCGGGCTTGTTTATCGGGACGGCCGCTGGGTGGTAGGGTCAGGTAGTGTGGCTGGTTCAGGGTGAAAGAGAACGGCTGGCGCTGTCTGGTGGCCGGCGCTGTCTGGCAGATGAAGGGCCGAGCAGGCTTTCCTGCCACACATGCCTGCTCCACCTCCATGAGATTCCGGACTGGCATCCTGCTTAGTGCAGGAGCGCACGGCATAATTGGTTGCTATGTCGCCATGTGCTTCCTGCTGCCGCCGCAGTACAGTGATACACTCGCATAGATCATACTGTACAGCGGCGGCAACAGGAAGCGCATGGCGCCATAGCAACCAATGACGCTGTGCTGTGCGCTCCTGCACTAAGCAGGATGCCAGTCCGGTATCTCACAGACCATGTTCCACTGATAAGAGGCAGGGGGCTGATAAGAGGTATGGGGTCTGATAGGAGGCATGGGGTCTTATAGGAGGCATGGGGTCTTATAGGAGGCATGGGGGCTGATGATAGGAGGCATGGGGGCTGATGATAGGAGGCATGGGGGCTGATGATAGGAGCCATCGGGGCTGATGATAGGAGCCATCGGGGCTGATGATAGGAGCCATCGGGGCTGATGATAGGAGGCTTGGAGGCTGATGATAGGAGCCATTAGGGCTGATGATAGGAGGCGTGAGGGCTAATTTGAGGTCTGAATGGGGGTCTTATTTAGATTGGGGCTCTTATCTGAGGTCTGATTGGGGGGTCATTCATATTGGGGTCTGAGCTGAGGTCTAATTGGGGTCTTTGTAACATTGGGGGTCTGATTGGGCTGTGAGCTGAGTTCTAATAAACATGTGGGGTTTAATTGGTGGTCTGACCTGAGGTCTAATGAAAAATATTTTTTTCCTATTGTCCTCCTTTAAAACCGATGTGCGTCTTATAGGGCGAAAAATACGGTATGTCTTTATAATATAATTATAATTTTTTGAGTCCTGTGAGTTGCAATAACACAATACGGACATCATGGGGGAGTGGGCCCCTGCTCCGAGTGTAGGGCTGGCACAAAGAGTTGCTTCTACCCTGAAGTACATACCATATTTTTTGCCCTCTAAGACGCATCTGCCCATAAGACGCACTTAGGTTTTAGAGGAGCAGAATAAAAAAATAAATATATTTTTCATTAGACCTCAGATGAGACCCCCAATTTTAATAGGACCCTCAATCAGACCTCCAATTAGACCCCTCCCTGTAACTGTTAGAGCTTCTATGTGGATACAGCCGGTGGAGGTTGAATGTTGGAATTGAGCATGTGCGACCACCTCAGAGAAATAACAAAAAGAAGAAATAGCAGGTGGCGATATATAGATACATTTTATTGAATAACTCAGCAGTTATACAAAAAATGTTATCACATCCAATTATAAAAGAATTCAGATCCAGCTGTTGGTTTGAAAAATGTAAAATGTAGAACATTTTTTGTGGGTTAACCCCTTTAATGTTAATGTTCTGAATATTTTTGCATTAAAGTTGTTACCATTTCCAAACATTAAAAAGATTTGACTTTGTAGCTTCAACAAGATCTCGAGTTTCAGGTCTTAGATCTGTATCAGTGTCCAGTATGATGGGGTCATTTCCCTCCAGGGGCATTATCAATAGGTTTCAAAGCTTGATGTGCCACTGCACTGCTCTCTACCCTGCCTTCAGCTTTTTGACTGTGGTGAGACTACAACTCCTAGCATGCTCTGACAACAACAGATGATTTGTCACAGGTTGGAGATCAGCTGCATGCTGTGACCCTGTAACAAACCAAGGCCCTACTGCCGGATATTATTCCTGTGTATGTGTTTGCGCAGCAGAGGACTCCAGATCCCTGGTCAGGATGGTCAGAATGAGTGCTTAGGTCTGTTGCAGTCAGTGCACATGAGAGCAGAACGGTTTCTAAGGTAGCACATGTGAGATATGTGCAGCAAAGCTGGGTATGCCATTGGTAGGATTTTCAAATGAGAAAACCGGAAAATCCAGCTTCTTAAAGGTTGCAAATTTATTCCATCAGGTTAAAATCTTCAGATACAGGAATAGACTCAACGAACAACGCGTTTCAGACCATTGGTAGGATATGCCATCACTGTCAAGTGTGGATCTCCCCTCTGGGACCTGCTCCTATCTCCAGAATTGGGCCCAGGATGTGAATGAAGAGTGGCCGCACATGGGCAGTGCACCCTTAATTTGCTGCAGTGGGTGTTCTCTGCTGGCTCGGCTATAAAAACAGCCAAGCGCACTAGGTCAGAACTCCTATAGTGTTTCCTTTTACTTCAAGGGCCCCGTTCTGAAGATAGCAGTGAGGTGTGAGCCACACCTATCAGACATTGATGGCATATACTAGCGATATGCTATCAATGTATGAGATGGGAATACCCTGTTAAGTATTGATGACCTATCCGTAGGATGGGTCATCAATATCAGATTGGTGGAGGTCCTTCTCCCGGACACCCCTGGGGGCCCAGAACAAGGCTGTGCCTGGTTACTGTACAGCTGCTTCTATTCACTTGGCACGGCACAGGGGATAGAGCTGTGCCAGCTGAAGAGGGTGCTGAAGTCAGACCTTACCCATCTGATATTAATGACCTATCCTTAGAATAGGTCACCAGATCTAGAGAACCCCTTTAAATCCTTATTATGAAACTACATACAAGTGGGCGCTGTCATTTCCGGTCCCGTCGGAAGTGACGTATGCAGGTGAGGGAGGAGGTGTGTCACGCCACTCACTTACTGAGTGGCTGAGTAGGATTCGGTGCAGGTGAGCGCAGCTAACTGTGAACGCGCCTAGGGTAGAGAAAACTCCCAGCCAATTGCGCATGCGCCCGAGGGTAGTGAAAACTTACTTGGCTGTAAGTCTTGACTACCCTCGGCGCATGCGCAATTGGCCGTGAGTTTTCCCTACCCTAGGCACTAGACTAGATCCACCAAGCGTTAGCCGCGCCTGCGCACTGGGCTGTAACTTTTCACTACCCGCGGCGCATGCGCAATTGCCGTGAGTTTTCCCTACCCTATGCGCGTTCACAGTTAGCGGCGCTCTCCTGCGCTGAATCCTACTCAGCCACTCAGTAAGCGAGTGGCATGACACACCTCCTCCCTCACCCTCATACGTCACTTCCGACGGAACCGGAAATGACGAGGGTAGGGACAGTTCACGGGTAGGGAAAAATAACGGAACACCTGCATTTACAGAAATGTGGAGGAAAAGGGGTGTACTGTACCTGGTAGAAGGGCGCATGGTGCGGATCGCAGAAGTAATACTGCAGCCTTAGGCTGAAAAACAATCAAGACAAGATGGAAAAAGCGAAATATACTGTAACAAGGTAAACACATTCCTGTCCTTACTTTTTTGTTACCTCCACGTGTTCTCCACATGATCCGTGCAGCAATGTGACTTCTCCTTTTACTACCCGATAAATTGACAGCTCCTAAAAGAAAAAAGGTTTAAATATCTTTCTCCTCTGAATTCATCTGACCATTTAATTACTTGTGCAGCCCCAGAAGGCTCAGTTCTATCGAGCGATACAAAAACTTTTAGAGATTTTACTAATTAACCCCGTCCAGACATGCAAGCTTTGTAAGAAAGCGTCAGGAATGTAATAATCCTTCCCTGACGCCTCTCTGTAGATCCACTCTGTCAAGGTGGAAGCAGCGGGTGCTCGGAGCTCGGGATTTCGCTGTTTGCTCAGGAATACTCGATTGTCAAGCTGTCACCGTGACAGGCTTTGGCCCCGAGGAAAGAATCAGCAACTTTCTTTTATTTGCAGCTTTAATCATAGCGTCTTCAAAACAGCAAATTAACGGCGAGAAAAGCGACGAGGAGACACGACTCTCGTTTATGCAAATGGGATGTAAATGTTAAGCGGGGGAAGGGAAGCAGAATCTTTAAGGATGCCCCAACAATTATCCTAAGGTAAAAGATGATCACATAATGATAACTGCAATCATTTTACTGCGGTAACCCAGCAGGCGCCTATGCACCATATAGTAGTATGCTAATGTAGCTGCGTAATGGCATCGTTACAGACTTAACGAGGTTGGAAAATAGGCAAAAGTCCATCAAGTTCAAAGTCGTCTTGTTTGGAGAATTAGGGAGCCATGTTAGGGTTATGAGCAGGGGGCGTGCCAACAGGTGGCCATCACATGAACATATGTGATGTCAGGCAGTTCGACATTATATTACTTTGACCTTATATTGCACTGTAATCTAAGGACCTTTGGGATGGCTGGTAGAGGTACCTTTACATAAAATTTTAAGGACTCTAATTTCTAATGATACAAATTCAATATGTTATCGCAACATGCTAGCAAAACCTTTGATAGGCTGCAATTCACATCACAACCACTGGGTGGCCACATATAGACACATATAGTGTAAGCAACTCCCAACAGAGTATCATGAGATCATGTTTTCTTTTTTTTTTTTTTGCTGGTCATCTCATGCCACACATCTGAAGCCAAGAGAAAAGTTAAGAAATGGCATCTCTCTGTTATATGTGGAGTGTATACCCACACATCTCCATCTCACATACACTAGAACCTAAATTGAATGTCTATTTGTGAACACTTTGGCGGAGGTTTATCAAAACTGGTCTATGGTGTACCCATAGCAATCAATCAGTTGGCACCTTTCATTTTTCAGAGCTTTCCAATTAAGCTAGCTTTTCCTTATACCAGTTTTGATAAATCTTTCCCGTAAGCTCCAGGCTGTCTCCTATCTTCACACAGATATTGAGTTAAAGGATGATATCTATGTGACTGCAGTCACCACTAGGGTAGGCACTTGGGCACTCTGCAGACAAATTTATACAGCCACCACTAGGGGGAGCACACCGCATACAGATTTCTACAGGCACCACTAAGGGAAGCTCAGTGTAGATTTATAAAGCCACCACTACAGGGAGCTCATACAGGCAAAACTAGGAGGTGCCCACTGCTGACAGATTTATACAGGCAAAACTAGGAGGTGCCCACTGCTGACAGATTTATACAGGCAAAACTAGGAGGTGCCCACTGCTGACAGATGTATACAGGTACCACTAGGAGGTGCCAACTGCTGACAGATTTATACAGGCAAAACTAGGAGGTGCCCACTGCTGACAGAATTATACAGGTATCACTAGGAGGTGCCCACTGCTGACGGATTTATACAGGTACCACTAGGAGGTGCCAACTGCTGACAGATTCATACAGGTACCACTAGGAGGTGCCCACTGCTGACAGATTTATACAGGTACCACTAGGAGGTGCCAACTGCTGACAGATTTATACAGGTACCACTAGGAGATGCCAACTGCTGACAGATTTATACAGGTACCACTAGGAGGTGCCCACTGCTGACAGATTTATACAGATACCACTAGGAGGTGCCCCCTGCTGACAGAGGTATACAGGTACCACTAGGAGGTGCCCACTGCTGACAGATTTATGCAGGTACCACTGGGAGGTGCCAACTGCTGACAGATTTATACAGGCAAAACTAGGAGGTGCCCACTGCTGACAGAATAATACAGGTATCACTAGGAGGTGCCCACTGCTGACAGATTTATACAGGTACCACTAGGAGGTGCCAACTGCTGACAGATTCATACAGGTACCACTAGGAGGTGCCCACTGCTGACAGATTTATACAGGTATCACTAGGAGGTGCCCACTGCTGACAGATTTATACAGGTACCACTAGGAGGTGCCCACTGTTGACAGATTTATACAGGTACCACTAGGAGGTGCCCATTGCTGACAGATTTATACAGGTACCACTAGGAGGTGCCCACTGCTGACAGATTTATATAGGTACCACTAGGAGGTGCCCACTGCTGACAGATTTTTACAGGTACCACTAGGAGGTGCCCACTGCTGACAGATGTATACAGGTACCACTAGGAGGTGCCCACGGTTGACAGACTTTTACAGGTACCACTAGGAGGTGCCCACTGCTGACAGATTTATACAGGTACCACTAGGAGGTGCCAACTGCTGACAGATTTATACAGGTACCACTGAGAGATGCCCACTGTTGACAGACTTATACAGGTACCACTAGGAGGTGCCAACTGCTGACAGATTTATACAGGTACCACTAGAAGCTGCACACTGCTGACAGATTTATACAGGTACCACTAGGAGGTGCCCACTGCTGACAGATGTATACAGGTACCACTAGGAGGTGCCCACGGTTGACAGACTTATACAGGTACCACTAGGAGGTGCCCACTGCTGACAGATTTATACAGGTACCACTAGGAGGTGCCAACTGCTGACAGATTTATACAGGTACCACTAGGAGGTGCCCACTGGTGACAGAACTATACAGGTAACACTAGGAGGTGCCCACTGCTGACAGATGTATACAGGTACCACTAGGAGGTGCCCACGGTTGACAGACTTATACAGGTACCACTAGGAGGTGCCAACTGCTGACAGATTTATACAGGTACCACTAGAAGCTGCACACTGCTGACAGATTTATACAGGTACCACTAGGAGGTGCCCACTGCTGACAGAACTATACAGGTACCACTAGGAGGTGCCCATTGCTGACAGATGTATACAGGTACCACTAGGAGGTGCCCACTGCTGACAGAATTATACAGGTACCACTAGGGGGTGCCCACTGCTGACAGAATTATACAGGTACCACTAGGAGGTGCCCACCGCTGACAGAATTATACAGGTACCACTAGGAGGTGCCCACCGCTGACAGAATTATACAGGTACCACTAGGAGGTGCCCACCGCTGACAGATTTATACAGGTACCACTAGGGGGAGCTTACTGCAGACAGATTAATACAAGGACCACTAGTAGGTGCCCATTGCTGACAGATGTACACAGGCACCACTAGGGGAAACTCGCTGCATACTGATTTATGCAGGCACCACCAGAGGGAGCTCACTGTAGATTGATACAGCTACCACTAGGTGGAGCTCACTGTAGACAGATTGATACAGCTACCACTAGGTGGAGCTCGCTGCATATTCATTTATACAGGCACCACTGGGAGGGGGCTACCTTTATACATATGTATTCAGGCACCACTAGGGGCATGCTGATGGCATTGTATACTGTGAACTTCTTTTATTGGCATCTCTGGTAGCAAGAATGTTATAATTTAACCCCCCTCTAAATTTAGACATTCACCATAATAAGTCCTAATAAAGCTACAATGCATGGAAACTGTTGATCACTGTAAATCAGCACTGGGGAGGACAGTTTTCTATATGCACCCTTGGTACTACTAGCCGCCACAACTGACCATGCATGGCTGCCCAGTAGGCATAGGTGGAAGTTTTGGTCCTTACCCACAACAAATCTTGTGAGAACACTATCCTGGACCTAAACGTTACCTGGTCCCCTATCACAAGAACATCTTGGCATGGTGTCTATACACGCATGTGGCCCTCTACTGATATCTATGGGAGTTATGGAGGGAACTGAGTCCCATAAGACATGAGAATGGTGCTCCAGTGTCTGCATGGTAAATGGGGCACCTTCATGCATGGTGCTTGATAGCTACAGATTTCATAATGGTTTCATTGACTTTCATGGAGACCTCCTCCGTGAGGTTTGGTTGGATTGCTGAGCCAGGTGGTCTTTTATGTAGTATTTGGTGGGTGGCCCAGGTCAGTGACCTTTCCAAGATGACATCTCATGATCATAACCCCTTGAAATTTCTACCAGCAAAGTGACTGTACACACTTGTACCCATAGCATTAGCGAAGCAGAGGAAGCAGCTCACTGACTCTTCTCTGTGACCTACCGCATTTCATTGCTGTTTCTCGGTATGTAACTCTGGAACTTATGACCTTGAATTCATCAGATTCTGTTTGACAGAACCTGCAATTTGCTCTGAAGGCAAGAGCCAAAGTTTAAGGCAATCATATCCTACGTTATGCTTATGCAGTTTACCAAGTAGCAGCGGATTGCACAGGTTGAGCTTTGATAGACAACACGGTAATATATCTATTTGCATGCCAAGGTCTTCCCTTTTCAGAAGGGTCATATCTCTCACATGGTGTTTGCCAGCAAATAGAGTAGAAAATAGTTGGGGTTGGTTGCATTTGACCAATACTCTCAGCATGCTAAGTCTATCTTTGAAAGAACTGAATTGACAGCATGCCATGATTTAGGTTCTGCTGGACTTGGTCCAGGTTTTTTGGTGGAAGGTGTGTCATGATTGAGGCACCAAAGCTACCACGTCCATGTATAATGCAGAACCTTCTGATAAGCTTAGTGAACGGGAGCAATCTCATCTCCAAAGTCTGAAAGCCCACGCAGTACACTTTCAGAAGATAATTGCTCAAGGGGGCATTGGTTCTTATTAAAGAGACCCAACAGTTGTATGGAGACTTCATGCTCCATAGGGAAAAATATGCAAATAACTCATGTCGGCAACCCAGATGTGTGGCCACCAACCAGATGTGTTGTTCAGGGGGCACTGAGACCTAGTGGTTGTACAGAAACATGGATCTGTATGGGAACAAAGTTTGCAGATTAACTCATGTCAAGGGTTATCCACCTGTAGACAGCTTTTTGGGCCTTCTTCCTCCTTTTCAACACAAATCTGGAGGCAATGTCTTAGACTCAGCTCAGAGGGTTCTAGTTCTCACTGAAGAGAGCCATAGAGACCTTGGGATAAGCTTTGTAGGGTATGTTGGCCTAATATAGGTTAGTCCACTACTTGAGAGCCTTCTGTTAGAGGATGGCCATATCCAATCAAGGTCTCAAGGCTGGAGAGCTATAGTACCTTTGTATTACAGTTATACTACAGAATGCAGCTCTTCGTGGGTGGTCTTCCAGCATGAAGACCATCCACAATCAGGATTTCCAGGAGTTTCTGCATTGTGAGAAGATATTGTCCAACCCATGGTAGTCTCTACCTTGTCTGGACTTTTTATGTAAAACGCTTCTTGGTTTTCAGTTTCTTCTTGAGGTCACCATGTCACCTTTACTCTTCCCATCAGGAGATTTGTGCCCCATGATTAACAACCAGCTCCGTCATCCAGTCACGAAGGTACATTGCATTGGATTTTTGTGTCATCGGGATAATTATCCATTTTATGGTCCTATTTTATACAAAGTGGGCTAGAAATAGGAACTTACGTTGGTCTGCAAAGTCTAGAGCAGAGATGCCCAACCTGCGGCCCTCCAGATGTTGCAGCCCTACAACTCCCAGCATGCCTGGACAGACTACAGCTATCAGTCTACAGCAGGGCATTGTGGGAGTTGTAGTTTTACAACAGCTGGAGGGCCGCAGGTTGAGCATCCCTGGTATAGAGCATCTCTGATTTAATACAAACCCTGTTTTTGGCTTCCTTTGCAGGTTTTTTTTAGTTATAAAAAAGCATGTGTACTGTAAACTGGTCATACTGGTTTCATTGAAGTGTATGCAGAGATACATTCACATGTCTGTTTATGGGGGTTGGGAACCTCATGTAAAAGACAAATGACATAAAAAAAAAAAAATAGCTGCAGCACCAGGCGAGACCACTTGGTGGCAGTGTTTTACACAAGGATATTTATTCTGCATTTTTAGTATTTGATCATCATTGTTTTTCAAAGTGATAGGTGTGATTTTAAAACCGATCGCACACTCGTGTCACCTGCACGTCAAAAATATCTCCAGAATCCACTCTGTTCTTAATGTGGAAACAGCCAGCATGTTTAAAATTGCTCTGATTAATTTTTATCTTACTCTTTCTATCTCTCACCTGAACAGCAGCCACCAGGCTCATCTATTTGTCCAACTGCTACAAAAATGCCTCTGCCCTGTGTCAGTCACTGTACTGATGTCTCCACTCCATACCAGTCGCTGCACATATGTTCTCACCCTGTGCCAGTGACTACACCAATGCTTCCACCCTGTGTCACTACACCAGTGCCCTCCACATTGTGCCGGTCAGTACAGAGATCACTCCTATCATCTATTTATCCCCAGGACTGTGACTGTGACGAGGGGACATCCTCTGCGTCTGGAGGAAAGAAGGTTTGTACACAAACATAGAAGAGGATTCTTCACTGTAAGAGCAGTGAGACTATGGAACTCTCTGCCTGAGGAGGTGGTGATGGTGAGTACAATAAAGGAATTCAAGAGGGGACTGGATGTATTTCTGGAGTGTAATAATATAACAGGCTACAGCTACTAGAGATGGGTCGTTGATCCAGGGAGTTATTCTGATGCCTGATTGGAGTCGGGAAGGAATTTTTCCGTAAAAATTAGGAAAATTGGCTTTTACCTCATGTAGATTTTTTGCCTTCCTGTGGATCAATTTGCAGGATGACAGGCCGAACTAGATGGACAGATGTCTTTTTTTTTTAAGCCTTGCAAATGATGTTACTATGTAATGCTTCCACCCTGTTCTAGTCACTACTCTGATGTTCTCACCCTGTTCCAGTCACTACTCTGATGTTCTCACCCTGTTCCAGTCACTACTCTGATGTTCTCACCCTGTTCCAGTCACTACTCTGATGTTCTCACCCTGTTCCAGTCACTACTCTGATGTTCTCACCCTTTTCCAGTCACTACTCTGATGTTCTCACCCTGTTCCAGTCACTACTCTGATGTTCTCACCCTGTTCCAGTCACTACTCTGATGTTCTCACCCTGTTCCAGTCACTAATCTGATGTTCTCACCCTTTTCCAGTCACTACTCTGATGTTCTCACCCTTTTCCAGTCACTAATCTGATGTTCTCACCCTGTTCCAGTCACTACTCTGATGTTCTCACCCTGTTCCAGACACTACTCTGATGTTCTCACCCTGTTCCAGTCACTACTCTGATGTTCTCACCCTGTTCCAGTCACTACTCTGATGTTCTCACCCTGTTCCAGTCACTACTCTGATGCAAGTCCAAATCTATCACACTCGTTCAAATCCAGTCGGTGCGAGGCAGGAACCCGTATCAGCAGCGTTTCTATGGAGGCAAAATGTTCAATAGTGTGAAAACGCATCTTCTCCAGCTCTCATCCGGATCAAATCCAAAGTTCCTTTAATTTCAAAATATAAACAGCAGCATCAAATACAGATGATGACTCGTTTTGGACAGAGCAACCTGTAGCCATATCCACAAAGTCTGAACATGAGCACAACTTAAAAACACTAGGTTTATGGGTGTGAACAGGTACAGAGGCGATTGGGAATATAGAGCGCGCAATAGACGGGTCTTGGAATTAGAGACCAGGGCACCGGCAGCTAGTTTAAACCTCCGTTCAGATTCCATCATATTAAGCTCATCTGCATTTATCTTAAGTGATTTTATTTTTTCTTTCTCATGCATGCTGCTTTGTTTTTTGCAATCTGTCGAGCAAGGCGTTAACCAGTCAGGCCTGTGCTTTTGGTTACACCAGTGCGTCAGGAAAGGCTAGTGTTTTTAACTTGTGCTTGTATTCACACTTTGTAGATATGACCAAGTTCTCTCCGAAACGTGTTTTCCTCGGATTTTAAGATAAAGAAACTTTGGATTTTATCCGGATGAGCGCTGGAGAAGATGTGTTTTCACACTATTGAACGCTTTGCCTCCATATGCTGCTGCTGATATGGGTTTTCTGTCTTGCACCGTCTGGATTTGATCCTTTCATACATCAGCATCCCCCAACCTTCTTGCACCCTAACGTATTTCATATCCGTACATACACAGATACTGGCTCCTGCAGCTTTACGTGTACTATCCTGCACCCCCTATAGTTACCTCCTTCACCCAATCGAAGGAAATACTTTGAGAATTTTTTTTATGTAAAATTAAAATTCTGGTTTGTTAGACATGAAATTCTGGAGACAATTCTATTCTTCGCACTCCCGTCAGTGGATAAATCTCATTTCGCTCCTTATTTTCACTTAAAAGAGACACTTATAGTTCAGCTCAGGCCTCATTCTCGGGGAATACGTTTAACGAGTCTACACAGGCCGGAGATATTTTTTCTTATGTAACAGAGGATCATTAACCACCCTCAAGGTTCACTGCGCTTTGTCTTCAAGTGAAATTTAACATCTACACGGATCAATATATACATAATTGTTCGTGATCAGCGGTTGCTCTTGCATAAGAGCTCATCATTCAAATGAAGTTTTAATTGAACTGGGATTAAATGAGATCATTACTGGGGTGGACTGGACGCCCCCTGATTCCTTCCTAGTTATGTCTTAACATAGACGTAACGAGCAAAAGGGTTAGAATTTCACTGATCTGACAATATGGCTGGATTGCAACAAATTAATCATTTTCTTTCAATAAAATGTCGTAATTGGCAATCGTCAGCCATAGAAAAGACACTTAGGAATTCAAGGTGTTGATGCAGTAGCCCCTCCTGGACCACACAACAAAACCTGTAACAGAGCAATTCTCAGGTACCAGACCCTGATGCAACTGCTCCAAGGTCGTAGGATTGGTGCTACTGAGGAGGTATTATGTGCTGCACTGTGGTATGTAGTGCTATTGAGGAGGTATTATGTTCTGCACTGCGGTATGTAGCGCTTTTTAGGAGGTGTTATGTGCTGCACTGCGGTATGTAGCGCTTTTGAGGAGGTATTATGTGCTGCACTGAGCTATGTAGTGCTATTGAGGAGGTATTATGTGCTGCACTTGTAGTGTACGGGAGCTGTAATGCCCGTCACTACAGAAGGGTCACTGGTGTGCTGTCGTTTCCCCTTTATTTATGGGGAGGTTGGTATAAATAATCTGCAGATGTAATGTAATGCTATGCACTTCCCTGTTACTGTGAGTATTGCATGTACAGGCCTGCTAGGGATTTCATTCCAGCTCTAGTCACTAGAGGGAGCTAGGGAGCCCTAGGTTATATAAGGCCCAGTCAGGGAAGGCACAAGCAGTCTAAGCTCAGGCCCTGAGCCTGTGGCAGTTGAAGCCCAGGCCTTGTGCCTGCAAGGTTAAGCCCAGGCCATGAGCCTGTGAAGGTGTCCAGAGTTCAGGCCCTGCGCCTGTTTGAAGTCAGCCCAGGCCCTATAGCCTGAGAGGGTCCAGCCTAGGAAGATTCATTCCCTGGGAGGAGCAGTCCAGACCCTAGGACTAGTGGAGATGTGTTGCCTCCTTAGTCGAGCTGCAAACAGGAGAAGGATTCCAGCAGGAGCATTTCTGGTCACCAGCCTGAGGAGCTGAGGAAAGGCAGAGCAGCAACCAAGACAGCAAGAGGTACTACATATATCAGAGGAGGTACTTAATCTAATCCCAAGGATATACGCCAGATTTAGGGCATTGGGGCCTTGGAGGAAAGTGTCTACATTTCCAGGATCAGACAGGTAGAGAGTGCAAGCCGCCTGTACTGTGAGAGTCCTGTGTGTTAACCCTCTGTGATCACCTTGCTATGTCAGAGACTGCCATATGTACTGTAACCTGTAACTTACTGAAACCAACCGTCTTCAAAGGAACTGCGCTTCCATCTATGTCCGTGTATGATAACCATCAAGTACTTCAGTAAAGTTAAAGTTCTGTTTTATCATAAAGTGGTTCCTCAGTTATTCCTACTATCAGCAAACGGTGTGCCACCGTTAATTGGCACTGGCGTCACGAAACACCAGGGACTCAGCCATAGGCACGTTAAACTACAACACCAAGGGCACCTCACATTCCACCTGGCTGTGTCCCTCAAGAACCCAGAGAGTGCCCCAGAGGAACAGCGTGCCGGCCTCTCCATCACTGGCATTCCCCAGGTTAGTCCCACACATTGCCCTGACTTGGGGATGCTACATTTTGGCGTCACGAACAGGATTCGCACGCTTACTGACTGTGAGCAAAAGCGTGAACTTTGTGCCTTATACATTTTGCCCTGTGACCAAAGTGACAAATTGCCTGTTTATTGAAAGTGGACTTTGTGGACTTAAAACGTACAGAAAAGTGTGCTTAAAACCTCCAAAAAGTGCTGTGCAGTGTTGCACTATTTAGAGGAAGAAAATCGCCACATCAGGGTGCATTTTTGTGGACTTTTATGCTGTTTTACTACCGCGGCTTGCTGTCAGTGAATAGCCGCATCATGGCACCCAAGATGGCCGCCGGCGCCATTGGACTTCTTCCTGCGCCATCACTATCCTCAGTGGCGCGAATATTTGGCGCCAAAACCCTCCAGGAGGGAGGAGAAAACTGCCCTGAGATTCCGCCCATCTTTGATGGATTATAATGTGGCCGCCTACCCTATTGCGTTATACCTAGGGGCGGGCCTGGACTGAGGAGAGATCTGCCCAGCCCGGGGAGGAGCCTGTGTTTGAGCTGAAAGAAGAAGCTGGTGAGAAGATGGCGGCGCCGGACGCAAGCATGCCCGAGCCAGAGCCCATAGGAGAGTGGGGCGCCACACCACCAGACTCCCTGCACCGGAGACCTGGGACCCTCCAGCCTGGACCACCGGACCGGAAGAAGACTCACCGGACCGAGATGTAACCTGTCATCGGCACCCGCAATGGCCGACACGGATGGCGGAGCTGCAGGCTGCGGTTGCGCACAAGACTACCGCCCGGAAGAAGCGGTTTGAAGAGCTGGCGAAGTCAATCCAGGAGGACCCGTTTGAGGGTAAGCCGCAATTAGAAGCCGCCTGCTTCCTCCTCAGATAGTGAGCCAGAAGAGTATGACACTTACCTGTGAGTAGGCCTGCTAGGCCATGCTTCATCTCACAGGAGTGCCAGGATGTGTGCAGGAGCTGTCCCTTATGTTGACAGGCTGGTGGAGCTTGCTGCCAGTTCCCCACGGCCGGTGGCATTTTTGTGAAGATAAGTTGCCACTGTGGAACCACTGCTCCCAGCCTGCCTCTTTCTGTTCCGGGACACCCTGCCTGCTTTGAAAAAACAATCACAATCCAAGTTGTGCTTTTATTTGCACCTTATCCCCTTTTAACCCCCATTTCAGGTTGAAAGGGAATTTTATGTCAGCACTTTTAGGGTACACAGGACTTGCCAGGATAACATGGCCCTGGTATTGTCAGAGTCCTGTATTGTAATTCTATATGTGTATTGCTGACCGTATTTATTGCAGGTTTTATATTCAAGTCAATGTGCCCAGAGATGGACTCCCCATGTGCGAGCCTCTGTGATCTTTATTTCCATGGACTCCCTGAGAGTGAGCCAAAATTTATAATATTTTATTATGGACTTATATAATGTCATGGACTATCCTGGTTCATTAACATCCGCTGTGCCAGGTCAGCGCCCCAGTTCCATTCATTATCCTGAGAGAAGAGAACAACGCCCCTTGTCACCGCACTTCACCTTTGCCAGCTGGACCTGATATGAATATCTATGCAGATGATGCTGATATATATGAATATGTATGCCTGCATGTGTCTTTTTTCTATTTCAGGTGAAAATTCCAGTTGGGCGGGCCCTGTTGGAGTACGAGGTCGTACTCATCTTAAAGCAGCGGGGTATGTAGTGTACGGGAGCTGTAATGCCCGTCACTACAGAAGGGTCACTGGTGTGCTGTCGTTTCCCCTTTATTTATGGGGAGGTTGGTATAAATAATCTTCAGATGTAATGTAATGCTATGCACTTCCCTGTTACTGTGAGTATTGCATGTACAGGCCTGCTAGGGATTTCATTCCAGCTCTAGTCACTAGAGGGAGCTAGGGAGCCCTAGGTTATATAAGGCCCAGTCAGGGAAGGCACAGTTAGTGGAAGCCCAGGCTTTGAGCCTGTAGGAGTCTAAGCTCAGGCCCTGAGCCTGTAGCAGTTGAAGCCCAGGCCTTGTGCCTGCAAGGTTAAGCCCAGGCCATGAGCCTGTGAAGGTGTCCAGAGTTCAGGCCCTGCGCCTGTTTAAGTCAGCCCAGGCCCTATAGCCTGAGAGGGTCCAGCCTAGGAAGATTCATTCCCTGGGAGGAGCAGTCCAGACCCTAGGACTAGTGGAGATGTGTTGCCTCCTTAGTCGAGCTGCAAACAGGAGAAGGATTCCTGCAGGAGCGTTTCTGGTCACCAGCCTGAGGAGCTGAGGGAAGGCAGAGCAGCAACCAAGACAGCAAGAGGTACTACATATATCAGAGGAGGTACTTAATCTAATCCCAAGGATATACGCCAGATTGAGGGCATTGGGGCCTTGGAGGAAAGTGTCTACATTCCCAGGATCAGACAGGTAGAGAGTGCAAGCCGCCTGTACTGTGAGAGTCCTGTGTGTTAACCCTCTGTGATCACCTTGCTATGTCAGAGACTGCCATATGTACTGTAACCTGTAACTTACTGAAACCAACCGTCTTCAAAGGAACTGCGCTTCCATCTATGTCCGTGTATGATAACCATCAAGTACTTCAGTAAAGTTAAAGTTCTGTTTTATCATAAAGTGGTTCCTCAGTTATTCCTACTATCAGCAAACGGTGTGCCACCGTTAATTGGCACTGGCGTCACGAAACACCAGGGACTCAGCCATAGGCACGTTAAACTACAACACCAAGGGCACCTCACATTGCACCTGGCTGTGTCCCTCAAGAACCCAGAGAGTGCCCCAGAGGAACAGCGTGCCGGCCTCTCCATCACTGGCATTCCCCAGGTTAGTCCCACACATTGCTCTGACTTGGGGATGCTACACACTGCGGAATGTAGTGCTATTGAAGAGGTATTATGTGCTGCACTGCGGTATGTAGTGTTATTGTGGAAGTACTTTGTGCTGCACTGCGGTATATAGTGTTATTGTGGAAGTACTTTGTGCTGCACTGCGGTATGTAGTATTATTGTGGAAGTACTTTGTGCTGCACTGTGGTACTTGATTGGTTCTATTGAGGAGGCATTATGTGCTGCATTCTGGTATGTAGTGTTATTGGCGAAGTATGTTCTGCTGCACTGTGGTATTTTTTTGGCACCTCAGTGGAGGTGTTATGTGCTGCACTGCAGTATGTATTGTTATTGGGGAAGTATGTTGTTCAGAAGAGGTATTATGCATTGCACTCCGGTATGTAGTGTTATTGAGGAGTTATGTTGTGCTGCACTATGGTATTTGCTGTTGCCAGGGGTGCATTATGTGCACTGCATGGTGGCATTTGGCTACTACTGTTGGGTTTAAAATTCGCTCTGAAAAGCTTTTCTTTGGCACTTCTAAGGAGGTATTATGTGGTGCATGCTGTTACTTGGCACTGCTGAGGAGGTATTATGTGGTGCATGCTGTTATTTGGCACTGCTGAGGAGGTATTATGTGGTGCATGCTGTTATTTGGCACTGCTGAGGAGGTATTATGTGGTGCATGCTGTTATTTGGTACTGCTGAGGAGGTATTATGTGGTGCATGCTGTTATTTGGCACTGCTGAGGAGGTATTATGTGGTGCATGCTGTTATTTGGCACTGCTGAGGAGGTATTATGTGGTGCATGCTGTTATTTGGCACTGCTGAGAAGGTATTATGTGGTGCATGCTGTTATTTGGTACTGCTGAGGAAGTATTATGTGGTGCATGCTGTTATTTGGTACTGCTGAGGAGGTATTATGTGGTGCATGCTTTTATTTGGTACTTCTGAGGAGGTATTATGTGGTGCATGCTGTTATTTGGTACTGCTGAGGAGGTATTATGTGGTGCATGCTGTTATTTGGTACTTCTGAGGAGGTATTATGTGGTGCATGCTGTTATTTGGTACTGCTGAGGAGATATTATGTGGTGCATGCTGTTATTTGGTAGTTCTGAGGAGGTATTATGTGGTGCATGCTGTTATTTGGTACTGCTGATGAGGTATTATGTGGTGCATGCTGTTATTTGGTACTGCTGAGGAGGTATTATGTGGTGCATGATGTTATTTGGTACTGCTGATGAGGTATTATGTGGTGCATGATGTTATTTGGTACTTCTGAGGAGGTATTATGTGTTGCATGATGTTATTTGGTACTGCGGAGGAGGTATTATGTGGTGTATGCTGTTATGTGGTACTTCTGAGGAGGTATTATGTGGTGCATGCTGTTATTTGGTACTTCTGAGGAGGTATTATGTGGTGCATGCTGTTATTTGGTACTGCTGAGGAGGTATTATGTGGTGCATGCTGTTATTTGGTACTGCTGAGGAGGTATTATGTGGTGCATGCTGTTATTTGGTACTGCTGAGGAGGTATTATGTGGGGCATGCTGTTATTTGGTACTGCTGAGGAGGTATTATGTGCTGCACTGTGTCATGTTAATGGTAAAATCTGTTGTACCACACGGTGGTACTTAATGCTGCTAGGGGGCTGCATGATGGCATTTGATTAGTACTGCTGGCTGGCAATATGAGCACTATACCATGGCTTTTGGTGCTGTGTAGTAGCAATTGTTTGCTGGTGAGGCCCAAACAGGAACATTTTGAGAAGCCCTGATCTATTAGATCCATCAGATAATGGCTGACGCTCACCCTTCTCACTCCTGGACTCCTCTTCAGGATATAGAGAGGAGCAGGGCACGCTTACTGCTTCCGACATTAGGACCTAGCGGGTTGTGGCAGGAGGGTAAGTAATAAGTCTGATCTTAGGTCTGAATAATTATGTTGGCAACCACCCTGGTGATGATCAGTGGTACATTCAGCCATTATTCGCTTTTCCCCTTTATTGTCATTACTGCATTTAATGCGTGTTCCCTGCTGACCTGCAGCCGCCACTAGAAGGAGCTCAGTGCAAAGATATTGTAAAAGCTTCCATTGCATTGTATAAATTCCTGTGCACTGAGCTCCCCCTAGTGGTAGCTGCGTGCAGCCAACTTTGCCATAGGTGACGTGAAGCTGGAGAATTTAGCACGGTATTTAGGGTCAGTTGTGAGAAATTTGCTCTTCAGGATAAGCATCATATTCTTGAAGCACCTTTTGAAACACCAAACAGAAGTCAGATGATGAAGTGAATGCGGAAGGGGCCACTTTTTATTATAATTTTTTTTTTTTTAATTAAAATGAATTCTGATTAATAAAAAAAATGGCAAACTCATCAGAAATCTGGGGCACTGTGCTTTGCAATCCGCATTTGCTTGAGAATAATTGATGCATTTGCATTTGGAATCTGGTAGGGCAGGGGGGTCCATACTAAGTTTTGCTATGGGGCCCTATGAGATCTGTTTATGCCCTTGCTGAGAGATTGTGCTAAAATATCTTCAATGCCTGCAAAGTAGCCTCAACTACTTCTCCTTCAGATGCAGGCCTTTAACTAGTAATCTGGCATGGAGTGGTGGACCTCAACTCCTTCTTTTGTTCCCTAGTCCAACATACATTTACAGCATTTTCCAGCAGCCTCTGCTAAGGGGGAGCTCAGTGCAAAGGGAATTCCCATTGATTTCAGCGGTAACTGTATAAATTCCTACGCACTGAGCTCCCCCCGGTGGTGGCTGCAGGTAGCCGGTTTTATCATGTTCTTCGGGAAAGCAGGAGATTTATGAATGTATTTATGCCAGTTGTCTACAATACATTGCCATTCTTTCACCCATAACCACGTGACCAAGAAAGGGCCCCCGTCAACTACAGTCTGTCATGGCCCGCTGGGAGCTGTGGTGCTGAAATGAAGGGCATTGTGAAAGGTGAGGTTTTTTTGAACACATTGCTGCCTGACATTAGGTTGTTTTTGTGAATTAGGCTGCACAACCACTTTAAAGTGTTTTTCCGATCTATATTAGATCAGTGGTGATCCGGCACCCCCACAATCAACTTTTTTAGCCAGTGCCGGACACCATACAGGGGATGGAGCTGTAAGCACAAGGTCCCGTCCACTGTATAGCAGCCATACCAAGGTACTGTAGCTTGGCTCCAGTTCAAGTAAATGGGAGTTGAGCGGCAGTAACCCATGCTGGAAACTACACCGTGGACGGAGCCTTTCATCCACTGTATAGTTTCCAGCACCGATGGCTGCCCAAAACAGCTGAAGAGCGGAGTGTTGGGTGTAGGACTGATCTCATAAAGATGACCTATGCTGAGGATAGGATCACTCTAACTTCTAGAAAACCCCTGGTAAGAGGTGTTTCCAAGTAAAGCAAAATTTGCTGCAGTGTGCACCGCAATTTTTCCACATCATAAAGGGTGGGGAGAAGGGACTCAACATTGTATTGGGGCTGGTGGGGTAGAGGACCCATGTGGTTCATTCTGCCATTTTTCCGTTCCATCCAGCCCCATACAAAGACCCATTCTACAATAGAGTCCATAGATTCCTTTTCATAGAAGTTGTAAAATATTTATTTTCTCATTCAGATCGAGAAGCATGAAGAATGTAAAGACGTAGCTATGCAATGACCACAGGGACGTACCTATAGGAGTTCAGGTTACCCCCCCTGAGTGACCACATTTAGCTTCGTTGCCTGTTTGATATTGAACGTTATGAACCTTGTTTTTTCTTTAATCTGCAAGGTGGATATTTTGTCTTTTTTCGAGTCAAAATTCACCATTTCCCATCGTTAAAAAGGAAGAAATCTTCACCTGAGAGAAAAGAAAAGACAGATTTGAAATAAGTGAAGTATTTATTCATCGAGTTTCTGCGGAATAAATTACATTGCATTTGCTGAATATTCCCCTGAGCTGCGAGAAATTGATTTCTTTATGATTAAAGGAGTCAGTCTGCATCTGTGTTTCCAGCTCAAGCTCGGTGTTGGAGCTTGATGTGGAAGTATTAATAGCGTGTAAATATGATGTCATTTAGGGCAAGAGATGTCAACAATCCGCAAATAGCACAAGAAGGGAAACTTCACTGGTTGAGGTGAATTCCATCATCAAGCATCTTCCACCACAGATCTACACCTAGTGGAGAATGGCATGGACTATGGCTTACTAGTAGATCTGGTCATGACACTGCTTCTATGGAAGGAGAACCACCCAGTGTCTCTGAACCATCTTGGAAGATCCTTCGAAGAACGTTGATTATGTTTCAACAATACTGCATTACAATTGGCAACAAATGGGTGCAACCCAAAGATAAGGCTATGGACCCATGCTATGTGGCCAAGTGTCCATGGAGTGATGGCCCAATTTTAGTTAACCCCATTAGGTTGTATGAACTTACATTCAGCTTTGATTTTTACAAGAACTCCGATCTTTGAAACTTTTCCCATCTTTGGATAGAAGAAGCAAACAATACTACAGTCAAAAGGGGTATTTCATGGTGCCTATTCAAATGAGTTACACTTTCACTGTTTACAGTAGTGCAGGAGGCAGTCTTTCCAGCTGCCCAAGGGGGTCCTTAGTAGGAATTATAGACAAGGGACATCCTGGTAGCATATCAACTTTAAGGTTAGGTAGGTCAATAGGGATAGTGAGAACTGTTCATAAGGGCATCATAAAAGAGGGTCCCCCTCAGGATTTTTTTCTATGAGCCAGAGTGAAGAGCCGATGACAAGCAGCAGCTTCCACTCTGGAGGTCTCCAGCTGTCATCTGAATGGCCATCCCCGTAACACTACAGTGTCAGCTGCAGTACAAATGGGCAAAAGGGGCGGATTAGGTGCCCCAAAGATGTTGGGATGGTCCTCAAGCTTGGGCCCAATGAGTAAAAAAAAAAGTATATGACACTTCCCTGCCCTAGCACTAAAGACATATTTAGACTTTACACTAAGCTTTACCAAACATACAGGAGAATACAGCACTGCATACCTATTATTTCCAGTGATGTCTCCTCTAATGTAGATGTTCTCATGTTCTCATCTTTTTCATTGGGAGTAGACCGCCATGATGACCTATTTTAGCCACGTCTCATCTTTGCAGTTTGCCAAACAGACATCTTAGATTCCTTGCTTTTCCATCATCCTCCCCGTCCTGTCACCCCAACAGTGTTATCCTGCTGCTACCCCAATAATGTGCCCACTGTGCTCCCCAGTGCCCACAAACACTCTACTGCATAAATAATAGTGCCATACAAATAGTCCCCCAAGAATATTAGTCCCAAAAGTCCCACAAATGGTAATTCTCTCCCAGAGTTACCAAATTAGTAGTAATGCCAATAGTGACAATGCTCCCCGAAAGTGCCCCTATTAGTACTAGTGCCTCCACAGTATCCCCAGTGGTAATAGTGCATCTATAGTGCCCCTAGTAGTAATAACTCCTTTCTACAGTGCCCCCAGTAGTAATAAGGCCTTCAATAGTGGCCACAGTAGTAAAAAAAAGCCCCACTACAGTGCTCCCAGTAGTAACAAGGCCCAAGGCCCTTTAAAGTACCTCAATGAAAATAAGCAAATAAGGCCATATCAGTATGGCTTCATGTGGGATCGGTCATGTCAACTAATTAAATCAGTTTCTATGAGGAGGTAAGTTATAGACTTATGTCGTATTGTAAGAGTCAGCCTTAGAATCATCAAGCTACATCTGAAGTAGTTATAGAGACTGTTATGCTTTCCTCCAGCCACAAGAGGCCGCTGTGGGCAGAGTAAAAGTAATGAAGTTGTTGGTTCCAGAGGATGAGGAGGAGCTGGTAGGTGCCGCGTGCTTGCTGGACAGAGAGAAAGAGTCTGCCTGTTGGGAGAAAGATCGAAAAGGGACTATACAAGTGATTTCTTCCTGTCAGCTGTGGAACAGAATAACAGAGACTGCAAAGTGTGTTCCAGAGGAGTAAAATCGTGCCACTCAGGGACCAGTGACGAGATGGACTACTCCTGTCAGAGCTGAACTATGTGGATGCCTGCACCTGCAATCTAAACTTAGAGGAGGAAAGACCACACTGAAACAAACAAGCGACCGGATCTGGAGCCAGACTGCACCTTCCGTCACGTACCAGACCAAGGGGAACAGCTACCTGCAGAACTGTGAGTGGCACTGGTGCTAATCTGTGATAGGTCATAGAGTAGGGTAATTTAGTCAGTGCGCTGTAGAAGCGTACCCTGGGTAGCAGGGGTAGATAGGAAGCTATTAGTGGAGAGTAGCTTGCATTTTTTGTTTGCTGTTTCAGCACATTCTGTTTTTATGCAAAGTTCTATTATCCTTCTTGCAGACTTATGTAAACCTGCTTTTGCTATTTCTGTAATTTGTCCATTGTGCCTCTGGTGCAGCGGTACTACACTGTTAATCCGATTTTCCGGTAGTTACATTTTGGCCTTTAATAAAGCTGGTATATGCTTCAGCCTACTTGTCTGCTGTACTGTATTTCAATCCTCCCTTACCGGATCCCTACAAGTGGCGCTGCGAGTAGGGTACAGTCACAGAGAGGGAGGCGGCTGAAGGCAATGTGCATGATGTTAATGTGAGTACCTCAGGCAAAGGTGGAACCCCTGCAAGGGTCCTCCCTATTGGCACGTTGTTTAACTTGCTACCCAAATTTGATGGCCAGAACATGTCACTGTCGGACTGGGTGACAAGGTTACAGAGCGCTGCTAGGATTTACAATGTCAGCCCAGAACTACAAGTAGAAATTGCTTTGGCTGCTCTAGAGGGTGAGGCCCGAAAGAAATGTTCTACTACAACCGGAGGCCACACGCAATACGTTCAAAGAGTGCGATTCCTGGAAGAAATATACGGTGAAATGGCCAGTGCAGGGTACCTCCGGGAGATGTTCTTTTACCGGATTCAGCGGGAAGATGTGTCTCACAGTATGCGGCGGCGCTACAGGAAGTGTTGGCCAAGGTGCAGAAAAAAGAGACAGACGGAGTTACTGGCATGGGACCTGTAGAGTGGATACTGCGAGAACAATTCATTCTGGGGCTCTAGAGCACTCCCCTGAAACAGGCCCTGTGGAAACGAGTCAGGGTGGACCCTACCCTATCCTTTCGACAAATATTGGCAGAGGCTGTGACAAGAAGACAGTTATGCTTCTACAGCAATACGGACCCAGACCGTCACACCCCTCGGGGTTACAAAAAAATGAAGAAGTCCTGGTCAGAGTGGTGCAAGACTTACAGAGCTCCCTGAGTGCTATACACGAGAAGTTGAGGCACCTACAAAAACGGATGGGCCGGGTTATTGGAAGCAAACCACTCCGCACAAACCTACTCAGAAAGCGTTTCAAAGGCAGATCCGATTCTTTGGGACACAGAAGAGTGTCCCAGCACACCAGTCTGTGGGAACGATCTAAGCCCAGGGAAAATCAACTCTCACCCTCCCTCTGGTCGGGACACTGTGCTGACAAAACACGTTGGAACCTTTCGCAATCTTGAACGTATAGAGGTGTTCATCGAACCGACGGGCCTAAGGGAGCTGGGTCAGGATGTCCTGGTGGCCCAGACACTGGGATTGGTCCAGAATGGACGAGTTCCCATAATATGGGACATCTAGAGGTTACCTTGATGCCAGGAGTGGAACTGGCTCGTGTGTACCTACATCGGGGAGAAGTACTGAGTCGGAGAGAAGTGACTCTAGCTTCAGTAGGTGAGGCTGTTTGGACCCTGGCAGTTACTGCCAGCGCAGATGAGGCGCCGACCCCAAAATGGAATGGGAGAACCATCTTGGACCAAATGGAGATACATGTGAAGCAGCAAACAGTGAGCAGTTGAAACCATGCTGTGGGAGAATCGGGCTGAATTTGCCTGCCACGCTAATGACTTTGGCTGCACTGATGCTATCACGCATGAGATACCGACGGGGGACACTCCTCCAATTCAGGAGAGATATCGGCAGATTCTGCCTAAGTTGTAGCAAGTTGTACCAGGAAGTGAAAATGTTGTTGAAACAGATGATAAATAAATAAAGGAGAAAAAGAAAAAAGTGTTGGCCACCTCCTCCTCCTCCTTCACCGCCACGTCCACCGCATGCTCAACCTCCTACTACACTTTGACCTCCGCCTCCTAGTTCAAGATATATATATATATTTTTTCTATGTTATTTCAAGGCATTTCCCTATCCACATTTGTTTGCAGGGCAATTGTCCTGCTATTACCCCCATTTTGCTTCCCTTTGCAGCCCTGTAGCCCACACTACGACTATTTTACAGCAATTTTTGTGCACCAAAGTTCAGGTTCCCATTGACTTCAGTGGGGTTCGGGTTCAAGTTCGGGTCAAGTTCGTGTCCCAAACCTGAACTTTGGCCCAAAGTTCGGCTGAACCCGGCGAACCCGAACATCCACGGGTCCGCTCATCCCTACCCAGGAATATTGGAATATTGATGGGATATTGTTATCCGTTATTGCAAACGAGCTTCCATTTTTCTGGGGGTCTCTGGTGTCATATCTGAGAATAAACGGGGTGTCAACTCCTCTTAGTAGAATACAGTCAAGTAAATGACCATGGAATGAGCAACTAGTGTCAAGAACCTGACACTGAGACTACCAAGATAACAGGATATGCCATCTAATGAAAGAACATTATAACAGAATCTTCTCCTCCTTTTTTGTCTGATGTGTTGAAACTATAATTTGGTGTAGGGTTATCTTAAAATCATGACGAGGATGAAGAAACTAATGAGATTTTAATGAATCCTTACAGTAGTAATATAATGAAAGGACTGGAACTGTTGGGTTTGGAGGCGGAGATTTACCCTCCCTGGCTACTGATTTGATTTGGCCTCACTTGCATGATCGTCTTGGATAAACTTTATTGACCCTTAAACCAAATACTCTCATGTGAGCTGAACTTGCAGATTACTTTGAGTCCTAGGGTCCACTGAAACAATACACTCTACACACTCTAATGACTTATTTTCAGCTCGTAATTAACAATGATCCCGCTCCACTGCCCTATGTCAATCACCTTGTTTAATAAGTATAATGAGATTTTACATATCAGCAACATAAAAAGTCAACTGATGGCAAACCCCATAGTGTTTAATGGGCCACACAACAAATAGCGTTAATAAATAGCTAGGTCAGCCTACATCTCATGAGATCTTGGAAAGGATCCACAACATGTGAACTAGGCTTATCAATCTGTGGACAGGGGAAGGATGTGCTCACACGTGGAATTCAAATCATGTATGAATCAGACCTGAAGATACACCATACAGTGGTGTATCGTGGGTTGCCAGCACCCGGGGCAAGCCAAGTATTATGCACCCCCCAACCTGTGACCACGCCTCTTTTTAAAGATAATGTAGTAGATGTCACCTGCAGTCCTATGTAACACCACAGATAACACAGTGATAACTCTCTGAGTACAGATACTGTAGTAGATGTCACCTGCAGTCCTATGTAACAACACAGATAACACAGTGATATCTCTCTGAGTACATATAATGTAATAGATGTCACCTGCAGTCCTATGTAACACCACAGATAACACAGTGATAGCTCTCTGAGTATAGATAATGTAGTAGATGTCACCTGCAGTCCTATGTAACACCACAGATAACACAGTGATAACTCTCTGAGTACAGATAATGTAGTAGATGTCACCTGCAGTCCTATGTAACACCACAGATACCACAGTGATAGCTCTCTGAGTACAGATACTGTAGTAGATGTCACATGCAGTCCTATGTAACACCACAGATAACACAGTGATGACTCTCTGAGTACAGAAAATGTAGTAGACGTCACCTGCAGTCCTATGTAACACCACAGATAACACAGTGATAGCTCTCTGAGTACAGATACTGTAGTAGATGTCACCTGCAGTCCTATGTAACACCACAGATAACACAGTGATATCTCTCTGAGTACATATAATGTAATAGATGTCACCTGCAGTCCTATGTAACACCACAGATAACACAGTGATAGCTCTCTGAGTATAGATAATGTAGTAGATGTCACCTGCAGTCCTATGTAACACCACAGATAACACAGTGATAACTCTCTGAGTACAGATAATGTAGTAGATGTCACCTGCAGTCCTATGTAACACCACAGATAACACAGTGATAACTCTCTGAGTACAGATAATGTAGTAGATGTCACCTGCAGTCCTATGTAACACCACAGATAACACAGTGATAATCTCTGAGTACAGATAATGTAGTAGATGTCACCTGCAGTCCTATGTAACACCACAGATAACACAGTGATAACTCTCTGAGTACAGATAATGTAGTAGATGTCACATGCAGTCCTATGTAACACCACAGATAACACAGTGATAACTCTCTGAGTACAGATAATGTAGTAGATGTCACCTGCAGTCCTATGTAACACCACAGATAACACAGTGATAACTCTCTGAGTACAGATAATGTAGTAGATGTCACCTGCAGTCCTATGTAACACCACAGATAACACAGTGATAACTCTCTGAGTACAGATAATGTAGTAGATGTCACCTGCAGTCCGATGTAACACCACAGATAACACAGTGATAATCTCTGAGTACAGATAATGTAGTAGATGTCGCCTGCAGTCCTATGTAACACCACAGATAACACAGTGATAACTCTCTGAGTACAGATAATGTAGTAGATATCACCTGCAGTCCTATGTAACACCACAGATAACACAGTGATACTCTGAGTACAGATAATGTAGTAGATGTCACCTGCAGTCCTATGTAACACCACAGATAACACAGTGATAACTCTGAGTACAGATAATGTAGTAGATGTCGCCTGCAGTCCTATGTAACACCACAGATAACACAGTGATAACTCTCTGAGTACAGATAATGTAGTAGATATCACCTGCAGTCCTATGTAACACCACAGATAACACAGTGATAACTCTCTGAGTACAGATAATGTAGTATATGTCACCTGCAGTCCTATGTAACACCACAGATAACACAGTGATAACTCTCTGAGTACAGATAATGTAGTAGATGTCACCTGCAGTCCTATGTAACACCACAGATAACACAGTGATAACTCTCTGAGTACAGATAATGTAGTAGATGTCACCTGCAGTCCTATGTAACACCACAGATAACACAGTGATAACTCTCTGAGTACAGATAATGTAGTAGATGTCACCTGCAGTCCTATGTAACACCACAGATAACACAGTGATAACTCTCTGAGTACAGATAATGTAGTAGATGTCACCTGCAGTCCTATGTAACACCACAGATAACACAGTGATAAC
Organism: Bufotes viridis; assembly: GCA_033119425.1. Classification (NCBI taxonomy): domain Eukaryota; kingdom Metazoa; phylum Chordata; class Amphibia; order Anura; family Bufonidae; genus Bufotes; species Bufotes viridis. The sequence goes on along the minus strand of CM065593.1, from coordinate 21,186,753 downwards.
TCTCTGAGTACAGATAATGTAGTAGATGTCACCTGCAGTCCTATGTAACACCACAGATAACACAGTGATAACTCTCTGAGTACAGATAATGTAGTAGATGTCACCTGCAGTCCTATGTAACACCACAGATAACACAGTGATAACTCTCTGAGTACAGATAATGTAGTAGATGTCACCTGCAGTCCTATGTAACACCACAGATAACACAGTGATAACTCTCTGAGTACAGATAATGTAGTAGATGTCACCTGCAGTCCTATGTAACACCACAGATAACACAGTGATAACTCTCTGAGTACAGATAATGTAGTAGATGTCACCTGCAGTCCTATGTAACACCACAGATAACACAGTGATAACTCTCTTAGTACAGATAATGTAGTAGATGTCACCTGCAGTCCTATGTAACACCACAGATAACACACTGATAACTCTCTGAGTACAGATAATGTAGTAGATGTCACCTGCAGTCCTATGTAACACCACAGATAACACAGTGATAACTCTGAGTACAGATAATGTAGTAGATGTCACCTGCAGTCCTATGTAACACCACAGATAACACAGTGATAACTCTCTGAGTACAGATAATGTAGTATATGTCACCTGCAGTCCTATGTAACACCACAGATAACAAAGTGATAGCTCTCTGAGTACAGATAATGTAGTAGATGTCACCTGCAGTCCTATGTAACACCACAGATAACACAGTGATAACTCTCTTAGTACAGATAATGTAGTAGATGTCACATGCAGTCCTATGTAACACCACAGATAACACAGTGATAGCTCTCTGAGTACAGATAATGTAGTAAATGTCGCCTGCAGTCCTATGTAACACCACAGATAACACAGTAATAGCTCTGAGTACAGATAATGTAGTAGATGTCACCTGCAGTCCTATGTAACACTACAGATAACACAGTGATAACTCTCTGAGTACAGATAATGTAGTAGATGTCACCTGCAGTCCTATGTAACACCACAGATAACACAGTGATAGCTCTCTGAGTACAGATAATGTAGTAGATGTCACCTGCAGTCCTATGTAACACCACAGATAACACAGTGATAACTCTCTTAGTACAGATAATGTAGTAGATGTCACCTGCAGTCCTATGTAACACCACAGATAACACAGTGATTACTCTCTGAGTACAGATAATGTAGTAGATCGGTGTGAGCACCCAGAATTCAGAACATGCACAGTGTGACCTGAAGTCTGGGGCCAGGCTGCTACAGTGTGGGCCAAATTCTATATCCACCACCCCATCACTACAGAACATACAGGGTAATGCAGTGCCACATACCTCTTACATACAGGGTAATACAGCGCCCCATTCCTCTTACATACAGGGTAATACAGCGCCCCATTCCTCTTACATCCAGGGTAATACAGCGCCACGATACCTTTTACACACAGGGTAATACAGCGCCACATTCCTCTTACATACAGGGTAATACAGCGCCCCATACCTTTTACACACAGGGTAATACAGCGCCCCATACCTTTTACATCCAGTGACGTCTCCTCTGATGTAGATGTTCTCTTTCCTCATCTTCTCCTTTCAGACCTTCAGACCAGGCCACCATTTTTAAGCCATTCCTCGCCTCTGCAGTTTAACAAAAAAAATCTTAGTTTACTACTTTTCCATCATCCTTCCATCTTCTTGACAAATCATTCTACCATCCCCAATACTTTGCCACTGGGACCCGCACCTATATAGAGAATAGAGCCCCTAAAGTGGTGGAGGGCGCACTGCGCATGTGCAGCCGCCCTCCATTCATTTTCAATGGGGCCAGCGAAAGTAGCCGAGCACTGCCTCAGCTATTTCCGTCGGGCCCATAGAAGAGAATGGGAGCGGAGTCCGGTCATGCGCTGTGTGCTCCAATTCACTTCTATAGGGAGCACACTTGGTGGTGGCCGGACCGGGGTGCTGCAGCCACCACCTGCAGGGCTCTGTTTCTGAATTAGGTGGGACCTGCACCAATAAAACAATGGGAGCACATCGTAACGATACGTCACCATTGTCTGTGATGAGACAACCCCTTTAAATATCTTTACCTATTGCAGATAGGTCATAAGAGGGGAGGCATAGCATTTCTACAGCATGGATCCGTAAAAAACGGATGACATACGGACATGTGTACCGTATACATTCCGTTTTTTATACAGACCCATTGACTTGAATGGAGCCACTGAACGTGATTTGCGGACAATAACAGGACCTGACTCAAAATGTTGCAGGATGTAAAAACGGAAATACGGAAATGGAATGCATACGGAGTACATTCAGTTTTTTTTGCGGACCCATTGAAATTAATGGTTCTGTACACGGACCGTATACGGAACGCAAAAAACGGCCCGTATATGGAAAGCAAAAAATGTTCGTGTGAACAAGCCCTCAATTGTAATATGAGATAAACTAAGATCAAAGGAAAGAGGGGAAAAATAATGGACGAAGCACTGGGATATTTTTTGTTTGCATTTTTTAGGTTCAGTTTTCCTTTTAGACAACAGATTTGTTATTATACGGTAGTTACTATATGTATCCTTAATGTTAACAGCCATGTCATGGATCAGAATCAGGAGGGCAGAGCCCAATAGCATTACCGTACTGGTCTATAGTTCTCACATTGGTATATTTTTTGCTAGTCATGATGTTTGATTTACACACAGATGTGCGGGTGACGTAATACAGCGCCCCCACTGTGCACTTATATGGCTTTATTTTGTTATTTCAGGATAGAAGTTTTCTTTACTGTATGATAATTCACTTTCACGGCACATAGGAGTCGACTGACTGTGAAATGGGAATGTGCAGCTTTTTCAAGAGTCAGTTGCATAATGCGGACATGTCCCATTTTATCATATACTTTAATGTATAAAACTAATAACATTTTTTCATGGTGTGTGATCCTTTTGAAGAATCATTTGAATACTGTGTTTGCTGATGAGTGTGCTCATGTGAGAATTACAATATAGGGAGAGCTCGCTGGTATGTCTGTGTTTCTCGCTGCACCCATCACGGCTACTTACATTGTGCTTTGATGAATCTATCTATGGAATGAATCTACTGTTCTCCATGATATAACATGACTGGCCGCTCCCTCTGGCTCTAGTCTTCTAAGGACGGCAGCAATGAAGATGTATCAGCAGTTATCATCATGGCTCCATCTGGTGCAGTACTGCAAAATCTGCACAGTCCTAGTCAGTCATGAAATGCCCTTTCTTGTGACCCACTGTATTGCACTCAGTATCTCATACATGGTTGCTTACATGTCTTGGCTGCTATTCTGATGCACGGGCTAGGAAGCTTCTTAGCTCCTCGGCTCCTCTGCATTGCTGGCGCACCTTTATGACTAGTGTCACTCATCTCCACTGCTAGCTACATACAGAAATCTTCTAGCTCACACCCTCATCCTCTGCTCTCCTCCTGAGTCTCCCCTGAAGCTTGCCTGCATTTATCCTTATCTGGCCGTATGCTTTCACTACAGCTTAAAGGGGCATTCCATGGGCATACTGGATTACTGCAGCTCATCATTCCTTGAAGTGAATGGGTAACTAGGCACGGCCGCTGCACTTTAAATGGAGCTGTGCTTCCTGTTACATACAAAACGCTAGTTCCAGCATCGGAGGCTGCAGAGATCAGATGATCGGCAGGGGTGCAGAGTGTTGAATCCTCACCAATCGTATTAATTACCTATCCTGAGAATAGGTCTTCAATATCAGGAGCCCAGAAACCTCTGTAAAGGCCTGAATATATTAAGCCACTGTCACGGACGTTCCCGCGACAGGTGGCAGGAGATCGGTGAGACTGGAAACACGTGGTTTGATCTGATATGTTTTCCGTTTGGATCAAATGACGTCTGTGTTGTTTCTGGTGCTTGCTGCACCTTCCTTCCCCAGGTGTTGCTATTAGGGTCTATTAGGGCAACCTTCTCTATTCATAGTTGCTTCTCCCACAATGCTGTGCGGTTTATAGCTTCTGTTTGGGACCTTTGGATAGATTGTGGTTGGATCTCGGCTGAGTTCCTGGTGCTTCTGTTGCTCCTTTGAGGTTAAGTCTTTCATTTCCCTTTTGTATTTTGTTTGGGTTCTGTGTGTTGCATTTCCGTATTGTTTGTATTAGGGCTGAAGGAGACTCCTGTTCGCCATTAGTACCAGGGTCCTATAGGGCTAGATAGGACTCTAGGTATTCCTGCGTATGAACTCACAGGATTTTGGTAAGGGTTTTCACTAGGAGGTGTCCATCTTCCTTCCCTAGTTCTGAGGCCTGATTCCCTGTTCCCCCCTTCTCTCCTATGCTCGGTGTGGTTCTTCCCTCCTATGCTCGGAAGCTTGACAGCCACATGACCAAAAGGTCCTGTGCATCCACGCAACACACCATTCAATATCAGCAATAGAATTGACCACTAGACGACAACATGTTCACATAGTGCAATACATTCACATCACAGTGCAGTATACATCTATCCACAGGGCACGTTTCACTGTCCTCTGTGTGGCTCACCTACAATGTCCATCACATCCTGTCCAATACTATGAACCTATACTCACTTGATGAGTTCACTGCAATGAGGTGCCCATCTACCCATGTGACATTTGCAGCCATTCACTAGTCTCGAGTCGTACCGTATATGCAGGTATCACCACTGAGGTTTGTAATTTGCTGAATCAATCATATGGATAGATGGGATATCGTTGCTGCAGCGCGGTAAACGAAGACCAGTGGGGACCACCGGAACCACAGTGCTAGAGTGGCTGCAGAATTATGAGGTAAATATGGGACTTTTTGTTATTGTATGCCACTTAGTCAATTTTCTTCTGATCTCTGAAAATTCCTTTAAGTTTACTGCAATGTAAAACTGCTCTTTAAGTGGATTATCCAAGCGGGACCACCTTACACTCTCTGGATGGATTAGGTGATCTTAACTGTTCGGCTGAAAGGGTGGCCCGTTTTACCATATGGTGCATGTGTGGCTGTAATTATCCTTAATTGTAAGAAGACAATAAAGACCAACAACTTGTTGAACCAAAACAGCACAGCATTATCGAGGGCAGATCATGTCAAACTAAGCTTATTGATACCTTTGACTATGTGACAAAAGTGTTGGATGAAGGTTGTGCCGTGGATATCGCCTACCTGAACTTCGGCCCAGCCTTAGATACACAACCGATAGATAAATTATTGAAGATTGGACTTAAAGGGGTGGTCATAAATCTTGATATTGGTGGCTTATCCTCAGGATAGGTCATCACTATCAGATCCATGAGGGTCCAACTCCCGGCACCCCCGCTAATCAGCTGTTTGAAGAGCGCAGTGACCTCATGTCCATCTGTCATGTGGCCTAGCCACAATTCTATTCAAGTGAACGGGGCATAGCTGCAATACCAAGCAAAGCTGCTATACAGTGGACTGTGCTTGGTCAGCTGTGAGGAGGCCGCACCAGTATGTTTTCAAACAGCTGATTGGTGCAGGTCCAGGGGGTTGGACACCCACCGATTAAATAATGATGACCTATCCTGAGGAAAGGTCATCAGTATCAGAATCTCAGAAAACACCTTTAATCCCTGAATAGTTTAGTGGATTTTCAGATGGCTGATGAATACATATAGTATTGTTGTTAACAGTTGTCTGGCGGGGTTAGTGTCATGGAGAAAGATTTAACTTCTCTGAAAAAATGGTCCAAACTGTGGAAATTGCAGCTCAATGTTTCTAAATGTAAAATAACGCACTTTGGGAGAAGGAACCCTCTATTTGAACATCATATTAGTAGTTCTGTGTGAGCCAAAACTTCAGAAGAGAAGGATCTGGTGGTCCTGATATCAGACAGCTTCAAAATGTGTGCACTGTTCGCTTAGGCCGCTGGGAAAGCAGGTGGGATGGTTGGCTGTATAGCCAGAGATACACAGTCGAGTCAGATTATTACGAGCACCCGCTAATATCCAGAGTAACCACCATGTTCAGCACGGACAGCAGCTAGATGGGCTGAGAGTCAATAAGGTCCTGGTAGGTTGTCACGGGGATCTGGAGCCATGCTGACTGCAGTTCATCCCACAGCTGCTGGAGAAGACATGGGAGAGGATCCATAGTGGGAACATGATGATAGAGGTGGTCCCACAGATGCTGAGTTGGGTTCAAGTCTGGGGAATTAGGGGGCCAGGGTAGTACTTGGAAGCCTTCGTCATGCTCTTCCAACCAATGTCAGAGATTTCTATCTGTGTGACATGTCGCATTGTCTTGCTGTAAGATCTCAACCGCCCCAGGGAAGACAATCAGCATGTATGGATGTACGTGATCTACAAGGATGGAGTCAGACCCAAATCGGTTGAGAGTGCCTTTCACATGGATGAGTGGCCAAGGGAACGCCACAAAAACCTTCCTCAAATCCTAACATTGCCATCACCTACTTGTGTTCGTCCAGCAATTGCTGTTGTTCTCTTATGTTTCTCACCTGACACGCCAACGTCCCTCTGTTCGAAAAAGTGACTAATCGGAGAAGGCAACCCTTTGCCGATCAGCGGAGGTCTCATTCTGATACTGTCAAAATTTCTGTCAATGCAACTTGTTTAGCAGAGGGGCAGTAACCATCCGTCTGCTTCGGAGCTCCGTACACGGTAGGGTTGTCTAAACTGTTGTTTTAGACACACGTCTGGTCGCCCCCTGGTTCATTCTGGCTGTGAGCTGCTGCATTGTATCGTGTCAGTCCACCCTTGCGCGCGTTTGTAGCCGACATTCACCTCTCACATCAGAAGCACGTGGTACTCCACAGTATCCATGTTGCTCATTCACAATGGAGCAAATAATCATCCCTTTTTTGCAACTCTGATAAATCCCCCTTTTACCCATGACAGCAACACGGAATATCTGTGCAGACAGACTATTGGACACCTTATATACCCACCGAGACAGCTCAGAGCACCTTATATTCCCACCAGGTCAGCTCAGCACACGTGACATCCTTCATGAGCTACACTCTCCCAACGTCAAAAGTAGGAAGTGGTCAGAATAATGGGACTCGACTGTGTATAACCAGTAGGAAGAGATAGATTGTGATCCTGCTTTATAGAGCGCTAGTGAGGTCACATCTGGAATAATTAGTCCAATTCTGGAGACCCCACCTACAAGAAGATAAAGAGGGAATCGGTGCAAAGGCAGTTTAAAAAACGGTGGACGGTCTGAAGCATAAAATAAATCAGGTGAGAAGACCTTAATCTGTATAGCCTTGAGGAAAGAAGGGAAAGGGAGGACATGATCAAAGCCTTTAAATATGTTAAATGCATAAGGTTCTGGCTGGAAGTGTTTTTATTAAAAAGTGAAACACAAGAGCAAAGGGGCACAATCTAAAATTAAGCTAAGTTAGTGCTCGGAACAAACTCCCATCAGATATGGCTGTGAAAGCTACATTATGTGTATTTAAGCCTGGGATAAACCTAAGAAGATCCTAAAAAGATTAAGAAATAGTGCAACAAGCCCACTGGCCACCCCTGGGGTATCCCTGCCCCTTAGGAGGTTTCTACGAAATATGTCCCTCTTATAGAGCAAGTAATTGTGACGCCAGCTGCAGTTAAGCAGCGAGGACTTGGAGTCCCCTTTGTAGATAGTATTGGTGGTACCCAGGGTAGGATTGCCAGAGTGGTGCAGGGTGGCCTACAATGTCTCCGTAGGTGTTATATACATGTGTCACGGTGTTCCTACCTGGATATGGTTGGATCCCAGACGTGGTGTGGTCCGAAGAAGTGCAAAATGGGTAGTTGAACTTGGATGATGAATAGGTAGAATAAATGGAGTCCAGACTTTGTAGTAACATTGAACACAGATTTACTTGGCATAAACGGTAATCCAAACAGTTTCCAAACTTGATCTTGGTCATCAGCAGGTATTGGCATAATCTGTGCAACACTTATCTACAACACTCTCAGCACAGCTATGCGGTAGCTCTCTCTCAGCGCAGCTATGCTTGACTGGGTGATAGGAAACTCTTCCTCTTCTGCTGGAACTTAGCTTAGCTGTCTGTAGTCTGTTTCTTACTTTAGTCCTTAATCCTAGCAAATTCTTGTCCTGGCATCAAGATCAGTTAGCTTGGGAGGCAGTGCAAGCCCAGGAGGGGACAAGCAACCATAAAGGACTTCAGAGGCAGGGCCTCTGGGGCCTAGCAGATCAGGCAGTTCTCTGCTAGCCAACATACAACCTCTCCCCAAGGAGGGTAGGCTAGACTGACTTACTGGCTAACTAAACTCCTCCCTTTCTAAAGAGGGCTGGGAAGGAACTAGAAGGTTCCTCTCCAGAGAAATTATCTCTGCTCAGATTTGCTGCCACCCGCTGGTGAAACCAGGCACATTACATGTTAACTGTTGCATGAAGGAATATGCACATTATTAGGAGATGACATGAAGTACATTAGATGATATACATTAGCACATAGGAGACGGTAGCAAGGTGCCTAAAATAAGTGGTAATGGCACTCCGGAACATTACAATAGCAGAAGAGCAGACTAGATAAACCAGGGGGTCTTTTTCTGCCATCATTCTTGTATGTTTCTATGTAAATTCTCAACTGGTCCTATGCACTCACCAGTAGAGTAGATGCTGCTATCCCCTATGCACCCACCATTAGAGTAGATGTCCTGTCTCCTATGCACCCACCAGCAGAGTTGATGTCCCTGTCTCCTATGCTCTAACTATTAGATAGATGCACCCACCATTAGAGTAGATGCCCCTGTCTCCTATGAACCCACCAGCAGAGTAGATGCTATTATCTCCTATGCACCCATCAACATAGTAGATGACCCTGTCTCCTATGCACCCACTAGTAAACTAGAGGCCTGTGTCTCCTATGCACCCATCAACATAGTAGATGACCCTGTCTCCTATGCACCCACTAGTAAACTAGAGGCCTGTGTCTCCTATGCACCCACAAGTAAAGTAGATGATCTTGTCTCCTATGCACCCACCAGTACAGTAGATGACCTTGTCTCCTCTGCACCCACAAGTAAAGTAGATGATCTTGTCTCCTATGCACCCACCAGTACAGTAGATGACCTTGTCTCCTATGCACCCACCAGTACAGTAGATGACCTTGTCTCTTATGCCACTACCAGTAGAGTAGATGCTCCTGTCTCCTATGCACCCACCAGTAGAGTAGATGTCCCTTTCTCCTTTGCTCCCACAGTAGAGTAAATGTCCCTGTCTCCTATGTGCCCACCAGTAGACTAGAAGCCCTTGTTTCCTATGCAACCACCAGTAAAGTAGATTACCTTGTCTCCTATGCACCCAACTGTACAATAGATGACCTAGTCTCCTCTACGCCTATCAGTATTGTAGATGCTCCTGTCTCTTATGCACCCACCAGTAGAGTAGATGACCTTATCTTCTTTGCACTCACTAGTAGAGTAGATGCCACTGTCTCCTATGAACCCACCAGTAGATGCCCCTTTCTTTGTACATGTCATCTTTAATCATTTCTGAGTCCAATTTATTTGATTTAGTCCAATGAAAAAGGTGTAGCTGGGGGACCCCAACCCAGGTGGACACCAAGAAGCCACTCTACCTTGCCCATTCTTCGACCCTGTCCCCTGTGCCCCAGTCTCTGTGAAATCCTGTGACCAGCAGCCGTTGTAGGCTGATTCCTCTCATCTACATGGAAGATTTTACGCATTATAAAATATTTCTAGAACATTTTTAGGTAAACAATGAGCGGTCCTCCACATAGAGCTGGATGAGTCTCCTAGCAACTGGATAATCAACACCTTCATAGATCCCCTCACAGTTATTCAGCTCCTTTCCATCAGGCTAGGATTTATTTGTACATTTCATACCTTTCAGTCCCTGGCACTTCTACCCATGACGGGTCATTTATAGAAGGAAATAAACGTGGGGTGACGGCCAAGGCGGAGGCTCTGCATAAACAGATTGATGCTTGAAGATAAACTGAGATGACTTTATGTGAAGGATATTTGTTTAAAGTCATTGTGTCATAGTGCAGCCGAAAATTTCTCAAACAGGTGAAGGTGGAGGCAGGGTAGGAGCAATGTAAAAGAATCCATTGGTTTTAGCAAAAAAAATAAAAATCTATATAAAGTAGGGAAGATAAATTGTCCACTGATTGTGTGACGGGATTTTAATCTATTCATTAGTTTTTGAATTATCTTGGAGCTTTACTGTACAGATGGTTCACTGCACTATTAATGTAGTACACTGTCCAGATAGTGTACTCGAATGGTGTGCTACGGGAATATTGTAGTGAACTATGGGACGCGTTGTGAAAAGTGGAGTTAGCTGGGAGGCTGTGGCATGCTATATTAATAGTGTAGTGTGCCATCTGTACAGTTAATGATTCTGTATCTGTAACGAATAGTGGGTAATGACTGTGGACAACCATTAAAGCTGACGTTGGGTTGTCAGAGAATACCCAAAAACCTATAAAACAGAATTTTACTCTTGATCTCTTGGTGGGGTTTGTGCAAACTGACCTTAAAGTGGGTAGTTTGTGGTCATGTGTTGGGTGGTTTGGAGTGGTGGGTGGTCCTTGTGCAGGGCTTAAAGGGAGTCTGTCACCACATTTGAGCATATTTGACTGATCAAATAGCGTTATATGTGCCACACAGAACTTAAAAACGGTACCTTTGTTGTATCTAATGGAGTTTTCTTTCAGCCAAAAATGAACTTAGAAGATTATGTAAATGCGCCCTCTCAAGTGCCCAGGGCGGGGTCTCAATCGTCCAAGCCCCAGGCAGCCCCTCCTCCCCGGCTCATAACCCCTGCCCTTTGTGTGCCTCTGCCCGCCCGTTTACTCTCCTCCTCTCTCCTTTTCCACTGCGGCTGCGCGGTCAAATTCGTAGCGGGCGCATGCCCGCTCCTGGCCGTTTAGCCAGCGTATGCGCAGTAGGTATTGCGATGCACTGCCAGGAGCGGGCATCACATTGCGCATGCGCCTGCTACGAATTTGACCGCGTGCTGCGGTATTATGTCCGGCCAAAACGCCTGACAGTGACTGAACGGAAGGCATACTGATGCAAACTGAACGGATTTCTATCCATTCAGATTGCATGGGGATATGCCTGATCAGTTCTGTTCCGGCATAGAGCCCTTTTGACGGAACTCTATGCCGGAAAAGAATAACGCAAGTGTGAAAGTACCCTGATTGAGAACATAGCATTAGGGGTAAATCAATTTATTATCTCAAATCTCAGCATATAAGTGAACAGCAGATAAATACATAGGGTAGGGCAACAATTTACCTGGCAGTGATAATATGATATTAGGCATCAGGCCTGGCCCTAAATCTTCAGTTTCTGTTTATTCTATAGCCACACAGTTGAAATTTCATTTTTTGGGGAGCTTGTTAAATTAAATGAAACCAGCATACACAGGGTAGTGTAACATATGATCTGTGAGTGATAACGTGAAATAAAGCATCAGTCCTCAATCATCTGTTTCTGTTTATTTATTTCTTCACACGGTTCCCAATTTTTTTGGGGGTTGCTTAATTTAATGAAACCAGCATATCCTCTTTGTGGCAGCCAACCGGCATCCTCATGCAATACAGTATCTTTGTCATCATCATAATCATCATCATTTTCTTCTTCTCCTGCTAAGACTCCTCCTTCTCTTTGGCTCCATCATAAAACATATATAATGGAATCTTTGGCAATAAAAAAACTCTTCTCCACCAGCAATTAACTTGTCTACAAGCCCACATGGCTACGTTTCTGGTGGTGCAGTCTCTGCCATGACATTGTATTAGTGCCTTGTACTCTCACGCAGGGCCGGGCCGACACAGAGGCTGAGGAGGCTCCAGCCTCAGGGCGCTCAAGCCTCAGGGCGCAGGCACAGGCCACTCTCACCAAGTCCCTGCTGCTGCCGTGTAGCTGTATTAGCAGCAGAGCATCCATTTCTGCGCTCTGCTGCTGTAACAGCCGGTCCTGCGCCCCCTAGTGGTGTTCTTCCTCCCTCCCTCAGTCTAGTGCAGTGTGCTGCAGCTCCGTACCTTCCCCAGCCCCTGACTTCCTGCCTGTGTGTGCACCAGAGATTCACAACCCCCTCCCCCAGCACAGAGAGAAGAGCAGCGTCGGGACAGAGAAGGAGGAGGAGGAGGAATACTCTGCATCCTGCCTCTCCCTCCTAGTCACCAGAGACTGTATGTGCAGAAAATGTAAGGGGTTAAAGGGAATGGAATGGCAGTAATGTAATGTGCATATTGTGTGTTTTTATGTATGTGTGTCATATGTATGTCTGTATGTATGTATGTATGTGTGTCATATGTATGTCAGTATATATGTGTGTGTCATATGTATGTCAGTATATATGTGTGTGTCATATGTATGTCAGTATATATGTGTGTGTCATATGTATGTTAGTATGTATGTGTGTGTCATATGTATGTCAGTATGTATGTGTGTGTCATATGTATGTCAGTATATATGTGTCTGTGTCATATGTATGTCAGTATATATGTGTGTGTCATATGTACCCTATGTCAGTATGTGTGTGTGTGTCATATGTATGTCAGTATGTATGTGTCTGTGTCATATGTATGTCAGTATGTGTGTGTATCATATGTATGTCAGTATATATGTGTGTGTCATATGTATGTCAGTATATATGTGTGTGTCATATGTATGTCAGTATATATGTGTGTGTCATATGTATGTCAGTATGTATGTGTGTCATATGTATGTCAGTATGTATGTGTGTGTCATATGTATGTCAGTATGTATGTGTGTGTCATATGTATGTCAGTATGTATGTGTGTGTCATATGTATGTCAGTATATATGTGTGTGTCATATGTATGTCAGTATGTATGTGTTGTCATATGTATGTCAGTATGTATGTGTGTGTCATATGTATGTCAGTATGTATGTGTGTCATATGTATGTCAGTATAGATTATCTAACCCAGTCCCCTTCCCCCATCAGCCCTTGTCCTACCCCCATCTACCCCACCAGACATTTAGATGTTATTTATTCCTGCTATTCTAATGCTCTGATCAGTAGATGTCTCAAGTCAAGCCCTCACCCCCAGCCATTTAGATATGTATGTTATCAATCATCCCCCACCCCCGCCTTCCTTGTAATTTGCTGGCCCCCAATATCCATTGTGAGTCACAATCCATAACAGTGCCATCCACAGATCCCCCCATAACAATGCGTCATCCACAGATCCCCCATAACAGTGTCATCCACAGATCCCCCATAACAGTGTGTCATCCACAGATCCCCCATAACAGTGTGTCATCCACAGATCCCCCCATAACAGTGTCATCCACAGATCCCCATGACAGTGTCATCCACAGATCCCCCCATAACAGTGTCATTCACAGATCCCCCATAACAGTGTCATCCACAGATCCCCCATAACAGTGTCATCCACAGATCCCCCATAACAGCGTCATCCACAGATCCCCCATAACAGTGTGTCATCCACAGATCCCCCATAACAGTGTGTCATCCACAGATCCCCCATAACAGTGTGTCATCCACAGATCCCCCATAACAGTGTGTCATCCACAGTGCCCCCATAACAGTGTCATCCACAAATCTCCCATAACATTGTCATCCACAGATCCCCCATAGCACTGTCATCCACAGATCCCCCCATAACACTGTCATCCATAGATCCCCCATAACACTGTCATCCATAGATCTCCCATAACAGTCGTCCACAGATCCCCCATAAGTGTGTCATCCACAGATCCCCATAGCATTGTCATCCACAGATCCTTCATAACAGTGTCACCCACAGATCCCCCATAACAGTGTCATCCACAGATCCCCCATAACAGTGTCAACCATAGATCCCCCCCATAACAATGTCATCCACAGATCCTCCATAACAGTGTCATCCACAGATCCCCCATAACAGTGTCAACCATAGATCCCCCCCATAACAATGTCATCCACAGATCCTCCATAACAGTGCGTCATTAATTGATACATTAAACTGTGCATATTTATGTGTGATTACAACAGTATTTAGTAAAGACTCCACAAGTTGGGGGGGGGGGGCGCACTTGGGCAGCTCAGCCTCTGTTGGTGGTGGACCTTGTCCCAGCCCTGTCCATGTGTCTTCATTTTCTTCAGCAACAACAACCCCCAACAGATGTGAGAGTGAGAAGACGACCCCCTTGTCTGTCCCTGTCAGTCATTTATACCCTAGATAGAGGCGTTTCTTAATAATGTATATGCTTCGACTTTGTCATATATGGAGACCTCAAATATAAGTCTTAATGTCCCCATTCAGACCTCTGATCACCCTTGTGTATCACTATAGATGTGTCAGTGTGTAATGTAATAAATCCTTTATATTAAATACCAATTAATATTCTATCACATTATTTAACATCTCCCCCTCTTGAGGGTGAGATATATCTTTTCGAACCCACATCATCAAATTTTACAATTATCACCATTACATCTGCACCGCTATTGACTCTTCATTCTTCATTCCCATTTAGCAATTTTCAGTATCGGACATTAGCTATTTTCTAATGTCAGCTGAGTCCATATATATCCCTCTTACCTCTCTCTGTGCTGTAATTTCTGTAAAAATCATACTTTTATATTATGCAAATTACTTCACTACCAGCAAGTTGGGCTGTTAGTTGCTGGCAGCCGCCGCATCCTCGGACTGTAAAAACGCCCCCTTCTCCACTTGATAAACAGGGCCAGCGAGCGCTCTCCTCCTCCCACTGATCCTGTCTGCCCATAAAATCCTGCGCATGCGCCGTAAAGTTCCTCATTCGGCGCAGGCATTCAAAGTGAAGGACGCGCGCTTGCCAGCTCCTTCCTCCGATGACGTCAGACTACACCCGATGATATCATCGGCGCAGGCGCACTGAGGAAGGAGCTGGCAAGCGCGCGTCCTTCACTCAGTATGCCTGCGCTGAATGAGGAACGTTACGGCGCAGGCGCGGGATTTCATGGGCAGACAGGGCCAGCGGGGGCGTGTTTACAGTCTGAGGATGCGGCGGCCACCAGCAACTAACCGCCCAACCTGCTGGTAGTGAAGTAATTTGCATAATATAAAAGTACGATTTTTACAGAAATTACAGCACAGAGAGAGGTAAGAGGGATATGTTTGGACTCAGCTGACATTAGCAAATAGCTAATGTCCGATACTGAGAATTTCTAAATGGGGGGTGACAGAAGCCCTTTAAATTGAATAGTATCATATTATCCCAATGATGTTCATGTACAAGATCTATCTCTTTTCACTACTTATGGTGACACAGCAAAACGAGAAGACACGGCCTAGTCTCCGTACTGGGACTGGAGTATGCTTCAGGGGTTCCTCCAGGAGTTTACGAGTGATGGCTTAGTTATATTTCTTGCACACGTGAGAGCGTGGTAGACGGGCAGCTTTTATTTCAGCCGACAACTTTGTCCACAACTCTGCATGAGAAGTCGCTGGTCATTACACTGTAGTTGAGTCTGGACTGGACCTTTTGGCTATAACAGGGGCGATCTGACCTGCGGTGGTAGGCGGTCTGGGCGGTGGGTTCACACCACGCTCTGTCCAATGTCGCTCCCAAACATCCCTGATGCGAGCCTCTAGCTCCGGGGTGACCGTCTGTCTGGTGGAGTGTTTGCTTTCCGCTCCCTTGGGTGTAGTCCCCGCCGTAGGATCCGTTTGCTTTTCAGCCATGCTGCCACTTTTTTTCTCGGCGTACCCTCGCATTCTCCTTCTGGGCGCTGAGTCTACTGACGTGCTCAGCGTGCACACGTACGTCACGCTCTTCTGGTGCGCGACCCTCCCCCTGGGTCTGCTTTGCATAGGGGAGGTGCCGGCAGTTGGGCAATACAGCATTGGAGGAAGGCATATCCTTGATTACTTGGTATAAAGGGGCGGCACAACAAACTTTCCCGCTCTTGATAGGGTGGACCTCTATTTTTCCCTCCGCTAGTAGGGCATTGCTCAAAGTAATGGTGCGGTAAATTAATCAAGAAGGCCTCTGGCGGCCATTTTAGGTTCAATGCAACAGTCTATTCACTGGCAGCAAACAGTGGTAGTAACACCCAAACATGCGATTTTTCCACTTTTAACACTGCGATTCTGTAGCAAGTGACTTGTATCATATGTCCATGCAATTGTAAGCAATTTGAACAGTTCTGCAGCCCAATAAAGTGTATAACAAGCAAAAGTCTTTCAATAAAGCAAGTGGGGCTTATTCTCACAAGGCTATGGTGCACAATTGTGAAATCTTGTTGGTATACAGTTTGCATAAGACGCAGAGGATTTTGAATCCTGTTCTTTATAGTTCATATAAAGCGCAGAGGATTTTGAATCCTGTTCTTTATAGTTCGTATAAAGCGCAGAGGATTTTGAATCCTGTTCGTATATAGTTCGTATAAGGTGCAGAGTATTTTGGATCCTGTTTATGATGCCAATTTCTTGTGACGACTGGGACACCCTAGGGGATGATGTGCGTGAGCGTACTAGTGATGAGGTGCTGAGGATAGTAGTACTCACGGTTAAGTTGTCCCTCGGGGCCGCTGTGCAGTGGATGGGAAGACAGCACGAAATCTTCCAGGGCACTCTTGGTTGCAGGGAACACCAGCCAGATGTTGGTTGAGGTGCCCTTGATGGTGCTTGGTGTTTAGGGTGCTTTGGTGGCTGGGCCCCTGTGTTCGTGACGCCAGCACCGTTAGGTGGAAATGATGAGTGTAGTAGTAGAAATGATGAGAAGTCAGTTGTTATCAAACAGTTGAACATTTACTAAATCACTTGTCTTCAGGCAGTCAATACAGATACAGTTCATTTGTATGGCATAAGTCATGATTCAGAGATAGGTTCAATCGAATTCCTTTTATCAGGTTTAGGCAATTGTCAGTTGAGGAGTTCTCTTTAAGGTTGACACTTTACAGGCAAGACTTCTTTAATTACCCTAAGTCCAAACTATAGCACTCTGGTACTAAATTTGCTGGTTTCTACTTATCTTGAGCTATCCTATAAGGGCGATCTCCCTCGTGGCAGGCATCAGTCTTCTTCATTATTTGCAGGATGCTCTTCTATAAAGGTTTAGGTTTTCACTATGACCCGGAAGGCTTAAACAGTGAAGAAAGATAATTCTGGCCACTAATTATCCATACCTGTCCCGGGACTTCTAGAGTGGCTCTCAGGCACTTGTGCTGGTGAAGTCCATAGGCTGGGTTCAGCTCTAATACTCACTAGGCTCACTCCATATTCACACATAGACTCACTGTCTGGTGCTTGGCTGCTGTACTTGTCTTCTCCAGGCTTGATCAGAGCCCAGAGGAAAGGAGAACAGCTACATGTTGGTTTGGGCCTGTTTCTCTCCTCCATCCACGCTCCTCTCCTCTTCACTCTACTCTGAAACACTGACTCATCCTTATACTCTGAGCTAGACACACCACAAGCTATATAAATAAGTGGTGCCAGCACCACCTAGGGGCGAATGAATGAAATGATATCCTTCAACGCAAGTGTGAAAGTACCCTAAATAGGAAATACCATACATTCAGTACATTAGATGAATACACAGATTTAAAGTGTCCCCTTCACACAAATGTGGGACCCTGCATCCATTCAGCCTCATCTGAAGAATTTCACGCTCTCAGCATGATTGTTGACAATCAAATTAAATTAAATGATTGTGGTCCTTTAACAAAGCATTTAACTTTAGTATCACAAGTAGCAGATTCCTGAACTTCAGAGGTGTTTATGGCAATCCAAAGGAATACCCTTCAGGAAAAAAAAGACCTAGGCCGTACATAGGCACTAAATATTTCACTTCTTGAACCCTAGCTATTCTAACTCTAAATCACTTACTGAAGCTCTTCAGCACTCGCTCTTCTTGAGCTCAGTTCTCCATTTTGGATGCCAGTCCTTCTGTCACAGACAGAACCTTCCTTCTATGAACTTTACCCCTGGAGCTTTCTATGAATAGATGTGTTCCAGGTACTGCTCACCCTTATCTTGGGTCACTCTCCAGTCCCCTTTATCTTCACACCTTTCCCATAATATAACATATATTTCTTTCCCTCCAAGTCTTTTCCTGGGACTCACTGCACATCAGTCTTTATTTCTTATAGACTTCATAAATATTACAGTCTCTAGAAAACATTACTTTTCCTGTTGACTTTAGTCTTGATTGAAGATATCTCCTTCTTCTTTCCTATTGCTACACCAAATTTGTCGATCATACCTAATCTATAGTATTGTTCCATACCATTCATTTATTACAATATTAAATTTCAACATAATATAAATGTTTATATATTATTGAAAATATTATCCTAATACAAAATCCTTTATGTAAGTGTAACCTTTTTTTATCTTTATTCCTTCAGTCATGCATCTTTGTGTATGTTTGTGGAATTTTTATTAATAAAAACTATATTGATTAATTTAATTGATCACACAGAATATAGCTTTCCACAATAAAACCAAATCTTTAAATTTTTAATAAAGTAATATTCTGCATGATATATTACATATTACTCTATTAAATATTATTGTATTCTTCTTTAAAATATAACTCTAAATATAAACCTTTGTTTAGAAAAGCAACAAATATGTATTAACATAATCCCTACAGCTGGATATGCTTTCCAATATAGTTGACCCTTATATTTGAATGACCATTAATGAGTTTCGATTCTTATCAATGGTCCAGTATTAACTCCTTCCATATTTGGAACCTCTCTGGAATATAATATCCCAAATAACAGTTACATTAACTCCATGATTACCATGCAGTTCATGCATATCATACTCAAATATCCTGATTAGATGATTGATTCATAAAATTGTGCAATAGATAACTATATAATATTTAATTACGCCCTTGTATTTGCATACTTTCTTCCATATACCAATACTTATTAACACTCAAGCTAACTAAATTTGACTATTATTCTTAGACTTTAACTCTTGGGAGACATGAGTATACCTTGACCACCTGAGTCATCATTCCTGTATAAACAAAACATGAGTGCTTTACCATAAAGTAACCTAAGAATCTTGAAAACCTTACAAATGTTCTGTTTGAGGATATATATATATATATATATATATATATATATATAGATATATATATTATTCAATAACATTAAGACCAATATATTCCTAGCATGTATAAAATATATAATATCTTCCTGTATATGAGGATAATTATTTATCATCACTATAAATAAATAAAACCACTGTTGAAAAACAAAAATAAAACAATCTTATATAAAGTAAATCCCATAAAAATATTACCATGAAACATTTGTAAATTAAATTGAATTATTTACCTGTGGATCTTTATGATTCTATATACTGGATGATCAAATATTTAACTTAATATAATTTATAATGTTATAGAACCTTTAACACTAAGATCAAATGTCTTCTTGGACATACTGTATGTGTGCCCCATAAGGTGTCAATACTCTCCATATTCTTAACACAATTTAGACAAATTACCTTTATTCTGTCCTCCTTATGTGTGAAGGTACATAGCTTGACAGACAGCTAAACCTTTCCCAACAATGGATTAACAACGGAGCAACATCCAACTTGTCTTTATTGCAAGGATATATAAGTGGTGAAACTGGGGAACAGAAAAGGGGTCTGACATTTAGCAATGCATATAATACACACCGATTCAAAAGATGCAAAAAGACATCTATGAGTGTATACAGATATAAACAGGAGCATGCTATCCTATCTGCATAACATGCATGGTCCCTAGCTGCTAACTGTAAGCTGCTATAAAAGAGAGGAAAAAAGATATGCAAAATACATATTCAAACAGATGCAAACAGGCTATAATGTGGCTATGTGACATATCAGTCATGCTACCGTGAGCTTAGATGTAGAGGATGACTCCAGAGTCTTCCAGACCATGTGCTAACGTCTGGAAAGATGGCTGTAAATTAGGAAGATGGCTGCTATGTTCAGGGCTGATGATGTCACTGAGGTATGGAAGCTGAAGTAGGCCAAACTTTTATTATGAATAGCTAAAATTGTATGTAAAACAGCCACTAGAGGGTGCTGTTACACAATCAACAGAGAATTATACAGAAAGCAAATCGACTATGCATGAAAAATATGAATACATTAACAATAAACTTGGTGAAGGCATGACAACCTTTATCTCATTTCCAGTATAAATGTTAGATATATAGTTGTCAACACAAATGAAATATATTGCATAATCCTACAATATATCTGACATGTCATTATAAGTAATATGACCTCTTTTAAATACGTATTGTTTATTCATTTCTAACTCAAATATATGCTCGGTCTTAGAATAGCATTCATACATACACACATGGCACATACTCACATAACACAGCAGCTGCTCACATCGCTCTTGCATGATCACACGCTCATATAGCCAATTAACTTCAATGAATAAAATGATGTAATAGAACTAGAGTTGAGCGAACACCTGGATGTTCGGGTTTGAGAAGTTCAGCCAAAGTCAATGGGGACCCGAACTTTTGGGCACTAAAAAGGCTGTAAAATAGTCCAGGAAAGGGCTTGAGGGCTGCAAAAGGCAGCAAAATGTAGGTAAATCCCCTGCAAACAAATGTGGATAGGAAAATTAATTAAAATAACATAAATAAATAAAAATTTAGCAATATCAATTGGAGAGAGGTCCCATAGCAGAGAATCAGGCTTCAAGTCACCCACCAATGGATAGCTCTGGATATTCTACCCGGGATTGGTGACCTTGCACGGATTAAAGAAGAATTTGGCTATAGCACTATGTCACTTTAGCTGTATACGCAGCATACACATGCATTATATTATGACAGACTTGTTTTTACTTTTTCTCATCATTATGTGGGTTTTTGTTTTTATTCTATTTTCAACGTTTTTACACACACATTGGTCATTTTCACTTGTTATGGACTTGTAACATATGCTCATATGCTGGTATGAATTGCACTATGAATTAATTGATTTTTAAATTTTATTGTCAACATATTTGTATGTAATAATTATCACTCCCCCCCATTCACCGTTACCCTCACTTTATCTCACACACTCCTTCCTCACCGTCATTCCTAACCTTGCACTGAATGAATGACTTTTCTTATTTTCTTCTTTGTTGTTTTCCGTCGCAACATCGCATCTTCCGATCATGTGATCTGGATCACTGACGTCGGTATCACATGACCGATATGATGCGTCTGTTTGAATTATTCATTTCGGATGTAAGTCACAAGCATTGGCTTGTAGTACCTGACCTGCACTATAATGTTGATTGCATATGTGCATGATAATAGATCTACCGTCCCATGTTATATTTATGTTTGAATCTGGGCATATTACTACTCCCGATCATGTGACTTGGGCCACTGATGTCATCATTACATGATCGCACTGACCGCAATTTTGGGATATATGCAATGTGCATTATATTTACTATAACCGATATTCTAAAAGTGGGACAGGTATAATCTATTAGGATATTATCTTTTAGATATTTCTAGTAGTGTTGTGTACGCATATATGCGCTCTTTTATGAGGTCATGCCATGTGACTATAATCGCGTTTCCTATTGGCTAGACCAGCCTTTTTAATCTCCACAGCACAGAGATGGCGTCACCCCCGGACGAAGGTTCGCCGAAACGCGCGTCGGGGTCGGCGTCACCCTGGTCCTTTGGCTGCATTTTCACTACTTTGGGTAAGATCTGCATTTATGCAATGATTATTTTTCTGGCATTCTGGCATTTGTAATGTCATTATTATTGGATCCGTAACACGGAGGCAGTGATTCATGGTGTGATACTTCCTCTGTATAGGGTAATGCTTATAACTAGCAGTATCTAAGTGCAAAACACGGTTGTGTTTGCATGCAGTATCTTTCCCCCTTGTTACTAGCTAATATTGGGTCTAGGATGGCGCTTCAATTTTTGCACCTCCTGTTGCACATATTTTTAAATTCTATGCATTAATAAAGTATATTTATATGGATATTTGCATTTGGCTCCTTTTTTTGGTGTTAGTTTTTGGTTTGTATTGGGAGTATATGTATTGATATATTTGGATATGTGGATGTCTCATACAAGATGCCTAGGTAATTTTACCCGCACATTGATGTTAGGCAAGAGATATCCCCTTGGTCTTTTTTTGTGATGTTAGATATATAGTTGTCAACACAAATGAAATATGTTGTATAATCCTACAATATATCTGACATGTCATTATAAGTAATATGACCTCTTTTAAATACGTATTGTTTATTCATTTCTAACTCAAATATATGCTCGGTCTTAGAATAGCATTCATACATACACACATGGCACATACTCACATAACACAGCAGCTGCTCACATCGCTCTTGCATGATCACACGCTCATATAGCCAATTACTTCAATGAATAAAATGATGTAATAGAACTAGAGTTGAGCGAACACCTGGATGTTCGGGTTTGAGAAGTTCAGCCAAAGTCAATGGGGACCCGAACTTTTGGGCACTAAAAAGGCTGTAAAATAGTCCAGGAAAGGGCTTGAGTGCTGCAAAAGGCAGCAAAATGTAGGTAAATCCCCTGCAAACAAATGTGGATAGGAAAATTAATTAAAATAACATAAATAAATAAAAATTTAGCAATATCAATTGGAGAGAGGTCCCATAGCAGAGAATCAGGCTTCAAGTCACCCACCAATGGAGAAGGCCACTTTCATTTATTTAGGCCCCATCACCCAGACAGAGGACAGAGGTCGCATAGCAGAGAATCAGGCGTCATGTCACCCACCAATGGAGAAGGCCACTTTTCGATAATTAGGCCTCTGGCACCCAGACGGAGGAGAGAGATCTCATAGCAGAGAATCAGGCGTCATGTCACCCACCAATGGAGAAGGCCACTTTCTTTTATTTAGGCCCCAGCACCCAGACAGAGGACAGAGGTCGCATAGCAGAGAATCAGGCGTCATGTCACCCACCAATGGAGAAGGCCACTTTCATTTATTTAGGCCCCAGCACCCAGACAGAGGACAGAGGTCTCATAGCAGAGAATCAGGCGTCAGGTCACCCATCAATAGAGAAGGCCACTCTTTCATTTATTTAGGCACCAGCACCCAGACAGAGGACAGAGGTCGCATAGCAGAGAATCAGGCGTCATTTACCCACCAATGGAGAAGGCCACTTTTCGATAATTAGGCCCCTGGCACCCAGACGGAGGAGAGAGGTCGCATAGCAGAGAATCAGACTTCATGTCACCCAGCAATAGAGAAGGCCACTTCCAGATATTTAGCCCACGGCACCCAGACAGAGGACAGAGGTCGCATAGCAGAGAATCAGGCGTCATGTCACCCACCACTGGAACAGGCCACTTTCAGATAATTAGGCCCCTGACACCTAGATGGAGGAGAGGTTCATTCAACTTTTGGTTGCACCGCAATATAATGGTAAAATTAAAAAAAGAGGATTGAATAAAGAAGTGCCCGGAGTACAAGAATGGATGGTTGAGGGGGAGGCAGTTATAAATGTCTATTCTGCACAAGGGATGGACGGGTCCTGTGGGATCCATGCCTGGTTCATTTTTATGAACGTCAGCTTGTCCACGTTGGCTGTGGACAGGCGGCTGCTTTTGTCAGTAATGACGCCCCCTGCCATGCTGAATACACGTTCAGACAAAACGCTGGCCGCCGGGCAGGCCAGCACCTCCAAGGCATAAAATGCTAACTCTGGCCACGTGGACAATTTGGAGACCCAGAAGTTGAATGGGGCCGAACCATCAGTCAGTACGTGGAGGGGTGTGCAGACGTACTGTTCAACCATGTTAGTGAAATGCTGCCTCCTGCTAACACGTTCCGTATCAGGTGATGGTGCAGTTAGCTGTGGCGTGGAGACAAAACTTTTCCACATTTCTGCCATGCTAACCCTGCCCTCAGAGGAGCTGACCGTGACACAGCTGCGTTGGCGACCTCTTGCTCCTCCTCTGCCTTCGCCTTGGGCTTCCACCTGTTACCCTGTGACATTTGGGAATGCTCTCAGGAGCGCGTCTACCAGCGTGCGCTTGTACTCGCGCATCTTCCTATCACGCTCCAGTGCAGGAAGTAAGGTGGGCACATTGTCTTTGTACCGGGGATCCAGCAGGGTGGCAACCCAGTAGTCCGCACACGATAAAATGTGTGAACCTGCTTCATCCTCATCCTCCTTCACCTCCTCCTCATCCTCCTCGTCCTCCAGTAGTGGGCCCTGGCTGGCCACATTTGTACCTGGCCTCTGCTGTTGCAAAAAACCTCCCTCTGAGGCACTTCTAACAGACTGGCCTGAAAGTGCTAAAAATGACCCCTCATCCTCCTCCTCCTCCTCCTGGGCCACCTCCTCTTCCATCATCGCCCTAAGCGTTTTCTCAAGGAGACATAGAAGTGGTATTGTAACGCTGATAACGGTGTCATCGCCACTAGCCATGTTGGTGGAGTACTCGAAACAGCGCAACAGGGCACACAGATCTCGCATGGAGGCCCAGTCATTGGTGGTGAAGTGGTGCTGTTCCGCTGAGCGACTCACCTGTGCGTGCTGCAGCTGAAACTCCACTATCGCCTGCTGCTGCTCGCACAGTCTGGCCAGCATGTGCAAGGTGGAGTTCCACCTGGTGGGCCTGTCGCATATGAGGCGGTGAGCGGGAAGGCCGAAGTTACGCTGTAGCGCAGACAGGTGAGCAGCGGCAGGATGTGAATGCCGGAAGCGTGCACACACGGCCCGCACTTTATGCAGCAGCTCTGACATGTCACGGGTAGTTGTGAATTAACTTCGGCACCACCAAATTCAGCACATGCGCCAGGCAAAGGATGTGCGTCAAACCGGCTAGTCCCAGAGCTGCGACGAGATTTCGCCCATTATCGCACACCAACAGGCCGGGCTTGAGGCCCACCGCCAGCAACCACTGGTCGGTCTGTTGTTCAATACCCCGCTACAACTCCTGCACGGTGTGGGGCCTGTCCCCCAAACATATGAGTTTCAGAACAGCCTGCTGACGTTTACCCCGGGCTGTGCTGAAGTTGGTGGTAAAGGTGTGTGGCTGACTGGATGAGCTGGTGGAAGCAGAGGAGGAGGAAGCCGAGTAGGAGGAGGAGGCTACAGAAGGCAAATAATGATGCCCTGCGATCCTTGGCGGCGGAAGGACATGCGCCTAAGAACTCTCCGCCTGGGGCCCAGCCACCACTACATTTACCCAGTGTGCAGTTACGGAGATATAGCATCCCTGGCCGTGCTTACTGGTCCACATAACTTGATTTTATCGGATACTTGGTTGTGCAGGGAAGGCACGGCTGTCTTAGAGAAGTAGTGGCGGCTGGGCACAACATACTGTGGGACAGCCATCGCCATCAGCTGTTTGAAGCTGTCTGTGTCCACCAGCCTGAATGACAGCATTATCAAAGGCCAGTAGTTTAGAAATGCTGTCATTCAGGCCCAGGGCTCGAGGGTGGCTAGGTGGGAATTTACGCTTTCTCTCCAAGGTTTGTGAGATGGAGAGCTGAACGCTGCCGTGTGACATGGTGGAGATGCTTGGTGATGCAGGTGGTGGTGTCGGTGGCACATACTCTGTTTGGTGGGCTTTTGCCCCCTGCTCCCTCTTTTGCTATGCTGTTGGCTCGGTCTCACCACTGCCTCTTCCTCTGAACTTTGAAAGTCAGTGGCACGACTTTCATTCCATGTGGGGCCTAGGACCTCATCGTCCCCTGCATCGTCTTCCACACAGTCTTCCTCCCTGACCTCCTGTTCCGTCTGCACACTGCAAAAAGACACAGCAGTTGGCACCTGTGTTTCGTCATCATCAGAGACGTGCGGACTCCGATGAGGTGGTATTCCCATGTCCTCATCATCAGGAAACATCAGTGGTTGTGCATCAGTGCATTCTATGTCTTCAACCACTGGGGAAGGGCTAGGTGGATTCCCTTGGGAAACCCTGCCAGCAGAGTCTTCAAACGGCATAAGAGACTGCTGCACAACTTGAGGCTCAGACAGTTTCACTGATATGCATGGGGGTGATGCGACAGACTGATGGGCTTGGTTTTCAGGCGCCACCTGTGCGCTTTCTGCAGAAGACTGGGTGGGAGATAATGTTGTGAACGTGCTGGATCCACTGTCGGCCACCCAATTGACTAGCGCCTGTACCTGCTCAGGCCTTACCATCCTTAGAACGGCATTGGGCCGCACCAAATATCGCTGTAAATTCTGGCGGGTACTGGAACCTGAGGTAGTTGGTTCACTAGGACGTGTGGCTGTGGCAGAATGGCCACGTCCTCTCCCAGCACCAGAGGGTACACTAACACCACCACGACCGCGTCCGCGTCCCTTACTAGATGTTTTCCTCATTGTTACCGTTCACCAAGCACCACAATAAGAAAAAAAATATTTGGCCCAATGTATTGATTTCAAATTCAGGCCTTTTTTACAGGCACCTAACACTATCTGCCTATTTATTTATGTACCATATTACACTAACCCAGGCACAGCAGTAACCACAGATTTAGGGGAATATCAATTGTAGGCCTAGTATTTAGGCCCTGAATGAAAAGTATCCTTTTATGGACAGATTTACACTTGGAGATGCACAGTAGCGCGTGAAAAAATATGTAGGATTATGCCTTGAGCAATTGTATTTTAATACTTTGTGTAATATACCCTTTAACGGACAGAAATACACTTGGAGATGCATGGTAGCTTGTGAAGTTATTGAGGATGACCCTCTCAGCACTTGTATATACACCTTGAGTGTAATATACCCTTTTACGGACAGAAATACACTATGAGATGCACAATAGTGCATGCAGATTTACAGGATTATGCTTTCAGTAATTGTAATGCAACACTTTTTGTAATATACCCTTTTACGGAAAGAAATATACTTGGAGATGCATGCTGAGTGTAATATACCCTTTTACGGACAGATTAACACTTGACCTGCAACAGCTGCAACACCAGATTCAGGGTATTGCTATATTGGCAAGTGAATTTAACCACAGAAGAAAATCTATCCTTTGACGGATACTATTAAACTTGTCCAGTCACAGCTGGAACCCCAGATTTACTGTATTTCTATGTTTGCAACTGTATTTCACCCCAGAAAATAATATATCCTTTGACGGACACTAGGGAAATTGTCCAGTCACAGCTGGAACACCAGATTCAGGGTATTGCTATTTTGGCAGTTAAATCTCACCCTAGAAAAGAAGATACCCTTTTACGGACAGATTTAAACTAGGCCTGCAACAGCTGGAACACCAGATTCAGGGTATTGCTATTTTTGCAACTGTATAATACTGCTCCTATGTACAAGAATATAACTACTATAATACTGCCTCCTATGTACAAGAATATAACTACTATAATACTGCTCCTATGTACAAGAATATAACTACTATAATACTGCTCCTATGTACAAGAATATAACTACTATAATACTGCTCCTATGTACAAGAATTAACTACTATAATACTGCTCTTATATACAAGAATATAATTACTATATTATTGCTTCTATGTACAAGAATAAAACTACTATAATACTGCTGCTATGTACAAGAATATAACTACTATAATACTGCTCCTGTGTACAAGAATATAACTACTATAATACTATCTCCTATGTACAAGAATATAATTACTATAATACTGACTATTGTGTACGAAAGTATAACAAGTGTGGGTCGTGAATTAATTGTGCAATCGCCAGGTGAGCTATAATAATGGAGATATATGAGGAGTTATTAGTGTGTACTCATATATTTTTGGGTGTTGCTTTTGCTTTATGCTTTTTTTTTTCCCCAAATCCCATTTTCGATAAATAACGCGTCGGTGTATTCCTAGTAATGAGACCTCTTTACCTTATTTCAAACAACCTAGCCTTAATGCTACATACAGGACACGCCGCTCTGTTTGGTGGTGATATATGGCTTATCATCGTTGAGCAGAGCTATGTAACGAGGTGAGTTTTATCCTGTATATTCCCTCGTGTCCTAGATTTACATAGTGCTGAGGAGCCGTCGATGGTGGCCGCAGCTTGGATCACTTGCTCTCCGTCCGACCGTCTCCGTGCTTGGCCGCGATAAGATGCAATAATTGCAATTTTATTCCTGTTTTATTTCATTTCTCAGAAACAAAAAACATCGGCACAGTCATTGCTATAAATGCAGGTTCAACACATCAATGACCCGGCCGCCTCTGCCAAAAATTTAATTGGAAACTTCCAAAGAAATCTGTTGTTCTGCTGAAATTCTCTGCAGCGGCTCACGCAATTTTTTTTATTATCTCTAGAAAAGCATTTATTTAAAGGTCATGAAAATCCCATTGTGTCCTGTCTCTTCACGCGCTTGTCAAGCTTTCACCTTGTTAACTCTTATGTTAGAGCTGACGTGGATTCTTTCTTTTTTGAGAAGTGTGTAAGCTGCTCGGGGGTTTGTGGATGTTCGCTCTCACGTGAAATTGTTATAATGGCCGCTAGATCCAGGCCGGCTTTATTACATTGGTCTGAACAGTAAGCACTAGTGATGAGCGAAGTATTGAAAAATTCGATTCTGCCGCTTTGCAGAATTTTACTAAAAAATTTGCTTTGTGACGAATTACTTTGTCACAAAGCGCATTTCTTTGTATGTAGGTGGGGCAATAACAGGGAGCAGTGATTCATACATGATCGGCATCTGATATACATAAAAGAGTGTAAAAAAAAAAAAATAATAATAATAATACTTACCAGATCCATTTTCTCGCTACGGGCCAGCCGCCCTCATCTTGCTTGAAGATCTGGCGTGAAATCTCATGTGGCCCAAGATGATGTCATCACGCCGGCCAGCATGGTGACATCATACGTCACCACGCAGGGGATTTCGATGGAGGTCTTCAAGCAAGGTGGCAGCGGCCAATCCGTAGCGAGCAAATGGATCAGGTAAATATGATTTTTTTTTTTTTTACACTATTTCAGATTAAATCGATTTCCTACCACAAAACACGAGGAGATTGGGCTTTCCTCACGAATCAACAGCTGCCATTTACCTAGTTGGCTTATTAATATACCTCAAGGCCAATTTAGGAGAATTAAACGGAATTGTACGTCAAATGAACAATTTGAAATAGAGTCGGATAAAATGAAAGAAGCATTTTTAGAGAAGGATTATCCCAAAGAATTAGTGAATGAAGCCTTGGACAAAGTGAGAAGTATGGAAAGAAAAGACTTTTTCAAAACTAAAAATAAGGTGGGGAAGGAAGGAAAGATAGATGAATTAAGGTTAGTGTTACCATTAAACAATGAATATAAAAAAGTGAAGCAAATAATAAACAAATATTGGTATTTGCTAAAAAAGGATAAACTAATAGGATCCCTAATTCCATCCAATCCCCCAATCACTTTCACCAAGTCCCCAAATTTGGGAAATATGGTGGCCCCAACAGCTAAAATAGAAAAGAAAGACGGCTGCTCAATACAGAAATGGGCAAATATGGAGGGATTCTATAGATGCGGTCAATGTAGAAACTGCAAGATCACATCATTTCCACGTAGGACGAGTGAAATTGTATCCTCTACCAATAAACATAAACATAGAATAAAAGAATTTCTAACCTGCAATTCCGAAAATGTGTTATATGTCATAGAATGCCCGTGTGGTAGACAATATGTGGGAAGGACTAAAAGGACCCTAAAAAAACGCATCTCAGAGCATGTAAACAATATTAAAAAAGGCTTGGAAACACATGCACTGTGCAACCACTTCAAACAAATACACAATAAAGATCCGATAGGTATCAAATTTGCAGCTATAGATCAAGTGAAAAGAGACTGGAGAGGGGGAAATCATATAAATAAAATGTCTAGTTTGGAGACTCAGCGTATATATGAATTGAACAAACTAGTTCCAGGCGGCTTGAATGCTGAATTCGAGCTTTTTGGCTATTTATAGATTTGATGGACGCCCACCATCGATGGTATAACCCCTCTAGTATATAAATATCTGAGGGATTTGTCCCTTGACGGTGGCTCTCCATCTCCCTGCGGAATTTCACTAGACACATCTACTCTTCCCCTCAACACCTTGAAGACACCTAATTTGTCAACTTGTCTTACTTAATGGGTGTAAAAATTGCATCTATTTAGAAGTGACAATATGATTGCCACGATAGTTGCCAATTCTACATTTACCTTATTGTGTTAAAGAGACAATGGTTTATTATTCAATAACCCAAAAAATCGCATGAATAACGCATATGAGACATTGCGTTTTTTTCTGCTCACTATAATGGAGAGAGAAACTATAGGAAAGTCTATGATTCCGTTTCTGGATGAATGACTGCTTTGATGCTAAAAAATCCCTGCTGTCTTTTAATATTTTATCTCCTTTATCATGATTTTGCATGTAGTATAAACCATAATGGTAAACTATAATGGCAATATTATCCAAAAGAATGGCTGTGCAAGAAAAGTAGGATGAAAGTAACAGATTCAGTGATTGGGAAAAATCCATACCAGACTTTGAAAAAAGATCCGTTCTGAAAAAATCCATCCTGGTTTTTGGAGAAAACTAAAATCCCTATATAAAGGGTGATTTGATGGGGGACTGAGTACCACTGAAGAAGGGGTGATTTAAAACCCCGAAACGTGTTTGGTCAAAAGATCCCCCTCGATGTACTAGGACACGGTCTGCTGGTAGAACGTGATACCAAACCAACCCTGAAGACCCGAACCTGACGCGCAAGAATAACCACTGCACTGCCACAAACCAAACCAGTGGCAGACACGTGCAAACAAGCACCAGTGCGGTAGAAGGTAGGCTCGCAAAACACCGGCTCTTTGGTCTAGCGGAGCGGTATTCAGAGCCACGGAGGGGTAAAGTAAAAGGACAGACAAGATCCGTTCTAGCAGCGATTGAAATACCAACAAATACATCAACTGAAAGAACTCGGCGGGACGCCGCCGATCAGTAAGTAAAGCGGGACGCCGCTAAACATTCTATCAACATTCAGTTTGTTAATGCCAATCTAGAGTTGGAACTATTGGCACAAGTAGTGCATTATAACACGGAGGATTGGAGGCCAATATTTTTTGCCGTCACTCACCTTAAACAGTGGCGTGGCCACGGTGTGGATACTTGCTTATCACCTAGCACCTTCTTCATTACTACATGGGACAATTTTTTGTATGTTTTATGCTTTTAGGAATAATATTAGTGCTATTGTTATTATAAGGCAATTGTTTTATTCTGTGCTACCTATAGTTATTATTAATAAATATATATGGTTCAAATATAATGAGAGTGCCCAGTATAGTTTTGATCTAAATATGATATTTTTTTTTTTTTACACTATTTCAGATTAAATCGATTTCCTACCACAAAACACAAGGAGATTGGGCTTTCCTCACGAATCAAATTTATCCTGAATTTCGGATTGAAGTCCACTTCATGGACTTTGATTCGCTCATCACTAGTAGTAAGCACAATTGTGTTTTTGCTACAAATCCCCCATTCTAGTGCACCCATGCAGATGCACCAAGAGTATCTGCCACAGATTCCCTTTGAGTGCTAACCGCAGATTCTATCCAGAGTGCCTGCTTTCAGATACCACCAGAACGACTGCCCCAGATTTCACTTGAGTGCCTACTGCAGATGCTCCAAAGAGTGCCTACTACAGATACACCATAGAGTGGTCTATAGCCTGCTACAGATGCGCAATAGAGTGCCTACTATAGATGCACCATAGAGTGCCTACTACAGATGCGCAATAGTCTGCCTGCTACAGATGCGCAATAGTCTGCCTGCTACAGATGCGCAATAGAGTGCCTACTATAGATGCACCATAGAGTGCTTACTATAGATGCACCATAGAGTGACTACTACAGATGCACCATAGAGTGCTTACTATAGATGCACCATAGAGTGACTACTACAGATGCACCATAGAGTGGTCTATAGCCTGCTACAGATGCGCAATAGAGTGCCTACTATAGATGCACCATAGAGTGCTTACTATAGATGCACCATAGAGTGCTTACTATAGATGCACCATAGAGTGCCTACTATAGATGCACCATAGAGTGCTTACTATAGACGCACCATAGAGTGCTTACTATAGATGCACCATAGAGTGCCTACTATAGATGCACCATAGAGTGCTTACTACAGATGCACCATAGAGTGCCTACTACAGATGCGCAATAGTCTGCCTGCTACAGATGTGCAATAGTGTCCCTACTACAGATGCACCATAGAGTGTCTATTTCAGATGTGGTATAGTGTCCCTACTACAGATGCACCATAAAGGGCCTAAAAGGTTTTTTAACACTAAGCCAAAGCAGTCATTCATTCAGATTATTTCTCATAGACTTGCCTATAAATGATCTCTATTGTCCAATGGGATTCCGCGGAGAGATGGAGACCGATTAGACTTGTCGACCCACATTCTCCTCTACACCTTCAAGATGCCCATCGGTCAAATCCATTTTATTTAACCTTGTAGAAATTGTATTTAGGTAGAAATCGTAGTGCAATCGTTCCAATAGCATAAATAACTACTAATACTACTATTGTTTCATTCCATAGAAGTATATTGTCCAATTTTTAAAGAAACGCACGAATAACGCATTTGAAAAAAACGCACGAATAACGCATATGATATATAGCGTTTTTTTGTGCATTGGACAATAGAGATCATTTATAGGCAAGTCTATGAGAAATAATCTGAATGAATGACTGCTTTGGCTAATTAGTGTTAAAAAAACTTTTATTGTTATTTATATTATATCTATGGTCTAATATATTTTTCCATTATTTTATTGCTATAGTGAAG
Source organism: Bufotes viridis (assembly GCA_033119425.1). Classification (NCBI taxonomy): domain Eukaryota; kingdom Metazoa; phylum Chordata; class Amphibia; order Anura; family Bufonidae; genus Bufotes; species Bufotes viridis. The sequence continues at coordinate 21,153,998 of CM065593.1, read as the reverse complement.
GTTATAACCTTTATTATTATATATATAGTATAATGTTGATAGCACCAATGCGGATGTATGTGAAAAAGAGAGAAAGAAAAAAGAGATAGATGAAAATAACAAATCCAGTAACCTGGGAAAATTCCATACCAGATTTTTGAAGAAAGTCCACTTTGAAAGAATCCATTCCGGCCTTTATAGAAAACCAAAACCCCTACATAAAGGGAGATTTGATGGGGGACTGAGTACCACTGAGGAAGTGGTGATTTAAACCCCGAAACGCGTTTGGTCAAAGATCCCCCTTGATTTACTGGAATATAGTCTGCTAGAACGCGATATTAAACCAACCGTGAAGACTCAACCTGACGCGTAGAAATAAGAAAAATCACTGCACGGCTATAAACCAAACTACTGGCCAACACGTGCAAACGAATATCAGTGCGGTAGAAGGAAGGCTCACAAGACACCGGCTCTTTTGTCACAGCGGAGCGGTATCCAGAGCCACGGAGGGGCAAAGAAAAAGGATACATCAGATCCTTTCTAGCAGCACTTGGAACATCGAAAAGTATATCGACGGACACAACCCGGCAGGACGCCGCCGATTTGTGAGTATAGCGGGACGCCGCTAAACATTATTCGACCACTCAATCCATCACTATGAGATGGAACATTGAATAGACTTAAAGAGCATGTTTTAGTATAGAAGCGAGAGGATTGGAGGCCATCACTCTGTATATATCGCTCACCCCAGCAGTGGCGCGGTTACTGTGCAGTTATATCCAGCACTAATTTTATGTCATTTTATTACTACAAGTTTTTATGTGCATTGACAGTCTGTTTAACCTTGTGTCTTTTTGGTTATTAATAAATTTGTATGGTTCTAATTGATTTGGTTGGTCCAAATATATTGAGAGTGCTCAGATACTTTGATCAGTGTCCAATCATGATGGATTTATCCACCATGCATCATTAAGGGGTTGAAAAAACAGTCAGTAATAGAAAGTATACAACTGCGACCCATGTGTTCAGAAAGTGGAGTATATAAGTATAATATCAGTATACACACACTTTACATACTGCTCATACATTAAAGAGTCTGGGTCTATGGCAAATCTTCAGTCTAGATGCAGAGCATGCCCTCTTGTCCTGGCTACATGCCTGTGTATAAAAAGATATGTGTGCTCTTCATTCATACGTGTGTACATAGTAATTAGACTGAGCCCCGTGAGACCTAACTAGTATCTATGACCTCTAGAATATGGATCTCTGTGATATCCCACTGATAATTCTGACCCCTCTAATATTATGCCCTTTGATACCCCACTGGTAATTGTGACCTCTTTAATGTTGACCTCTGTGATATACCACTAGTAACTTTGACCTCTTCAATATTTGCCTCTGTGATACCCCACTGATAACTGTGACCCCTCCAATATTGATGTCTGTGATACCCAACTGGTATCTGTCACCCCTCCAATACTGACCTCTGTGCTATCTCACTGGTTACTGTGACCTCTCCAATACTGACCTCTGTGCTATCTCACTGGTTACTGTGACCTCTCCAATACTGAACTCTGTGCTATCCCACTGGTTACTGAGACCCGTCCCATACTGACCTCTGAGCTATCCCACTGGTTACTGAGACCCGTCCCATACTGACCTCTGAGCTATCCCACTGGTTACTGGGACCTCTCCAATACTGAACTCTGTGCTATCTCACTGGTTACTGTGACCTCTCCAATACTGAACTCTGTGCTATCCCACTAGTAACTGTGACCTCTCCAATACTGAACTCTGTGCTATCCCACTGGTTACTGGGACCTCTCCAATACTGAACTCTGTGCTATCTCACTGGTTACTGTGACCTCTCCAATACTGAACTCTGTGCTATCCCACTAGTAACTGTGACCCGTCCAATACTGAACTCTGTGCTATCTCACTGGTTACTGTGACCTCTCCAATACTGAACTCTGTGCTATCCCACTGGTTACTGAGACCCGTCCCATACTGACCTCTGAGCTATCTCACTGGTTACTGGGACCTCTCCAATACTGAACTCTGTGCTATCCCACTGGTTACTGTAACCTCTCCAATACTGAACTCTGTGCTATCCCACTGGTAACTGTGACCCCAACAATATTAATTCCCGTGATACCCCACTAGTAACTGTGACCCAATCTGAGGATCTTCCATTAATAACTATTGTTGATCGAGCATGCTCGGCATATGGCGGTACTCGGCTGAGTACCACATGTGTTTGAGCGCAATGATCGAGTCTCCTCCCCACACGTTTCTTGGCTGCTACGCAGCCAATAAACGTGCACGTAAGTGCTGCACTCCCTGTAATGCTGTAGCCATGTTGGTTACTGGCATTACAGTGATTGGCTGGCCAATATAGCACCCGATGGCGTGTGTTCGGCTCAGTCTTAGGGAGAGCTGTACGTAGGAAGAGACAGACGGTGTAGGGAGTTATTGCACTAGTTTTATTAGAAAAACTTTTCAGAGACCCAAAAGTCCTCTTAAGGACTATTGTGTATGGCAGCAGAAATATACATTTTTAGCGCAACCTGCACTAAATTGCTAAAACTTTACAGACCCAAAAGTCTTTTTAAGGACTATTGTGTGGAAGCAGCAATATATATTTTTTGCACATCCTGTGCTAAATAGCGTCTAATAGGCCGCTGCGGATAGTTAAATGATCTGCGCCACATCTCCTGTGTAAAGTGTGCTCATCCCAAAAATATCTATGACATCCAGTGTATTTTTTCCGTAGACGGTGTCTGCTGCGGACAGTGACATTAGCTGCGCAACATCTGCAGTGTAACGTGTGCGCTGAAACACTGAAAAAATTTATCTGTGACACACAGTGTACTTTTTCAATAGACGGTGTCCGCTTCTGAAAGTGACATTACCAGGGGTATATCTCCGGTGTACCCTGTGGGTTTAAAAAATTTATCAATGACATACAGTGTACTTTTTCAATAAACAGTGTCTGCTTTTGACAGTGACATTACCAGGGGACCATCTCCAGTGTACCATGTGCAGTTAAAAAATGTATCAATGACATACAGTGTACTTTTTCAACAGACAGTGTCTGCTTCTGACAGTGACATTACCAGTGCCACATCTCCAGTGTAACGTATGCACATAAATTTTTTTATCTGCGACATACAGTGTACTTTTTCCGTAGACGCTGCGGACAGTGACATTACCTGTGGTACCTCTCCTGTATAACGTTTCCTCTTCCCAAATACCTGTGACATTCCCTGTAATTTTTATTAGCCGCTGGTGACAGCATTGACATAATCTGCGGGATATCTCCTGTGTGAAGTTTCCACATCCCAAATACCCAAATACCTTTTTAAATTTTTTGCGCATACACTTCAAAATCCTGCGCTACTGTAGGTGTGACATACTGTATTTTCAAGCATATATAGCATTTATAATGAAGAAGGCGAGCAGTAAGGGACGGGAAAGTGGCTGTGATGCTGATGGTGTACGCAGAGGCCGTGGCCCTGGGCACGTTGAAACTGTGCCTGCTGCCAGAGCACAAGAAAAACAATCATCCACGATACCTAGCTTCATATCCCAGTTTGCAGGGTGGCACAGGACACCACTCTTGAAGTCAGACCAGTGCGACCAGGTGGTCAGTTGGATTGCAGCAGATAATGCTTACAGTCGGTTAAGCACCACCCTGTCTTTCACCAAGTCTCAGTAGCCAAGGCCCTCGCATATAATGTTTTACAGGGTCAGCTCACTTTCAGGCCCTCGCATATAATGTTTTACGGGATCAGCTCACCTGCAGGCCCTCACCTACAACCTTTTAGAGGGTCAGCTAACCAGCAAGCCCTCACCTACAATCTTTTACAGGGTCAGCTCACCTGCAAGTCCTCGCATATAATCTTTTACAGGGTCAGCTCACCTGCAGGCCCTCGCATATAATTTTTTAAAGGGTCAGCTCACCAGCAGGCCCTCACCTACAATCTTTTAGAGGGTCAGCTCACCAGCAGGCCCTCACCTACAATCTTTTATAGGGTCAGCTCACCAGCAGACCCTCACCCCTAATGTTTTAGAGGGTCAGCTCAGCAGCAGGCCCTCGGCCCTAATATTTTAAATGGTCAGATCAGCAGGCCCTTGCTCCAAATGTTTTTGAGGGTTACAAGCAGGCCATTAATCATAATTTTTCAAGGGTGTGTAAGTGTATGATGCCCTCCTTTATGTGTAACAAAGGGTGTATTGCAGTGCCGGTTCCATGTAATTTTTGGCAGCCCTTTCACTTAGTGCATAGGCTTTTATGAGTGTAGGTGTCCCACTACCTGAACAATTGTACCACAATGTGAATGAGGCCCTCCTTTATGTGATATACAGGTTGTATCGGAGTGCCTCTTGCTTGCAATTTTTTTGGCAGCACTTGCACTTTATATACAAGTAAATATACAGGAAAGAATGCTTCCTAACAATTTTTCCTCTAAAATCAATTTTATCTTTGGTTTTGTGCGTATTATTGTCAATCTCTAAAAGTGGCGTACTACTCGGACAACATCGTTCCCAGCAGCGACCTAGGAGTCCAAGATGCATCCAGACATCCCCCCCCCCCATGCTGTTCCTAAACCATTTCGGTGGTGTTTCCATCAATTTCTGAACTTTTCCTATGAACGAGGCACCCTCCCTTCTTCAGAGCAGGGGTTGCCTGGTTTAATGCTTGGGTTCTGCTATGACTTCCATTATACTCGGGTGCTCGGTAGTGCACTTAGTGCCCAATGTGCACTTTGGTGCTCGATCAACACTATTAATAACCACCTTTTGTTTTCGATCACTGAGCCAGATGTTAAGCCAGTTACATACATTTCCCCCTATCTCAGTCTCTTATATAAAATCAGTACGTTGATTTTGAAAAGTGGTTTTCAACTTGCAGTTCTCCAGCAGTTGTGAAACTAGAACTCCCATCATATTAAATCTTCTATGATCTACATATAATAGAAAGTTACATAGTGGGGGTACTCCTAACAGTTCACGGGGTGTCCATATGACCAAAAAGGAAATAAGGAAAGAGGTTGTCTCGAAGAGACTGCCCCAGATTGATTACACATCTGCTTTGTAATTTTGTTTTTTCAAAAACTTCCCCACTTTTTTTTCAAAAACTTTCCCCCCTCTACAAATCGACCTTCAATTCATTGACTAACGTGAGAAGCTACTCTCTGAGGACTATACTTCTAATAAAGTGCTTCTGAAGGAGAGAAGTCTGCTGGGAAATCCTATTTATGTTTTCCATTTCTATATAGGTTCCTGTTTGTATCCGAAGCATTAAATTTACGTTCTTTTGAGAAAACTGGGAAATTATCTGCAAATATTTCTCCTAATATTGGGTATAAGCTGGCTAATAGTGATTCACTGGAAAGAGAACTTGCATCGCTTTTCCACTTGACTGTATAAAAAAATCACTTATCTTTTTCCAAGAGATTAATGGAGCACTAGATCTAATCATCCGGTTCCCATGTGGTTGAGATAAGAGCGCTTGCCTGGTTTCCTTGAGATTTTTTCATTTAACCCAGAGGCTTGTCTAAATCTCTTTTAAAGCCTTGTCTATTTAGGACACAGAGAAACAATTAAACTGTCCACAGAGGCAGATTTGGAACGGCATGTCTATAATAATTTAGGTAGAAGGAGTCAAAAGTGTAAAATACTTGAAAAAAAATCCAGTTAAAAAAAAAAATGTTTTGTTTATTATGGTAATGCTGTTTGAAATATGCAAAATGTGTTCAGTTATGCAAATGTTCATTTTGGTTTTGCAAAAGGATAACAATGTGTGAATTGTCAGGCTAATGGCAGAGTGCTTTTTTTGTTTTAATGCATTTATTAGAACACAATTTTTTTTATTATAATTTGTTTGCTGCAATAATCACCCCAATCCAAAATCTGTCTAGCTTGCCAATCGATGGTTGGATTGTGCTTGCTTAACCATGGTTAACCCAGAACCACCGGAGCAGGGAGACCCTCCAACACAAAACACGAGATAAATTCTTGATGAAAGTCACCCACTCTTAATCTGATATCATGCACCACTTGAGATAAACACTTCTGAGTTAGAGGTGCAGAATTAATAGCAAAAACGGAAATGTTTTTTTCTAATGCACTCTGTGACAACACGTGCGTACGGACGAACTGAGCATCAATCATGTTCACCTCAGCCTTGCTGTCACACCTCAATCCCCACCCTTTTTGACCCTAGAGCCACCTCAGCAGTCAGGAGAAATCGGGTACTACCAGTCAAAGACAAATGCGCATTTTCTCCTCTCACCCCTCCAAGAATCAGATGGGAATTAAATGTCCCTCTTTTTTTTTGCTGTTGAATGTATGGACATACTGTACTCTAATAAAATGTCCCTTCTGTCCTAAAAAAAAACACACTCCCTGCCTATTACCAGTATGCATAAAAGCGGATCCAGGAGTAGCTCCCCCTAATTGCATAGGTTCGTCCCCAGACATAAACCCAGGAGTAGCTTCACCCAAAGTGTCAGAGGAGGACGATGCAACATGTGATAGTACGTCCTGATAGTGGGGGCCCCTAGATATCTCTCTCAGGTATCTATCAATGCGTATAGTAAGAGACATAGCTGCCTCCAGAGACACTGGGATTTAACGAAAGGCAAAAGCGTCATCAGCCACTCTGATAACCCTTGACAAAACTGGCTATGGAGGACAGGATCGTTCCACTCCGTATTCATAGCCCACCTCCTAAACTCAGAGCAATAAATCTCAGTGGAATGATCACCCCTAAGAAGGCCGCGTAACTTGGTTTCAGCTAGAGAGTTCCGATCTGAATCATCATAGATAAGACCCAAAGCTTCGAAAAGTTCATCTACTGTCCGGAGAGACTGCAATCCGGTCTGCAGAGAAAAAGCCCTTAACTGCGCATCCCCCTTAAGCAAGTAAATAACCACACCGACTCGCTGTTTCTCATCCCCAAATGAATGTGGACGTAGCCTAAAATACAGTTTGCACGCCTCCCTAAACAAAATGAAATAATCACATCCCACAGAAAATCTGTCTGGGAGAGCAATTTTAGGCTCCAGATAGGCCTGGTCTCCACCACTACCACCAGGACCAACAGCCTGTGATCTCTGCATCTGCGAGACGGTTGTGCGGAGGTCAGCTACCTCCAAAGACAGACCCTACAGCTGACCTGCCAGTGCAGCAATACGATCCATGGCTGCACACATATAACCAAAAAATGACGGTTTTGGCGGTTTATAATGTCACGCTTCGTTGTGGGAAGGAAACACCACACCAAGCATAGGAGGGAAGGGGGGAATAGGGAATCAGGCCTGAGAATTAAGGAAGGAAAAACTTAACTTCAAAGTAGCAATGGAAGCACCAGGAACTCAGCCGAGATCCAACCTCAGTCTATCCAAAAGGTCCAAACAGAAGCTATAAACCGCACAGCATTGTGGGAGAAGCAGCTATAACTAGAGAAGGTTAAATGACCCTAATAGCCACACCTGGGGAAAGAAGGTGCGGCAAGCACCAGAAACAACACAGACGTCATTTGATTCAAACGGAAAACATGTGAGATCAAACCACGTGTTTCCAGTCTCACCGATCTCCTGCCACCTGTCGCGGGAATGTCTGTGACAATGGGACTGCCCACTGGGTGGTGGTGAAGACACAGACACGGCAGGGAAGCTAGGTACTTGACAGGAACATGAACGAGGTAGACAGACAGGGTTAACTTAAACATGAACAGAGCTGAAACTGGTAATGTAAGAGCACTCAGGCAGAATCAAAACAGAGCCTGGACTACTGCAGGAGCACCAGCAGGGAATAACGCAGGATAAACACAGGTAAATTGCAATAGCACTAGACTGTAATACACCTTTGCTGGTTTCTATAAATACATATTTTCTCTATCCATGCTTGCAGACTGGGCGGGCTCGATGTACATTTCCATGTTTATCTGAAGAAGGAGCTGTTCCCTAATACGCATTATGCGTGGATTTTAAAAATAAACACACTTTAGATTCAAGTCGGCCAGCGCTCTTGTCCTAGTTTTACCCATATAGCTACTTTGCAAACTTCTGACTACACTTGGCATGTACAATGTCAAAGTTCTGCGCTGAGCCAATCACTTCTCCCACCTGTTGCTCCTCCTCCCCTCTCACAGCATGCAGTCTCATAGATATACATAAAGAGACTCTGTAGCTGCACATCCCCCCCCCCCTTCTGAACGCCTTTTACTGTTTTACACTAGATGGTTTTTTGGTGACTGAGGAGGTTTGTGAACATTTACAGAGGGGAACTACAGGCTCCTTATATCATAACATTTTATATACAGTATCTCACAGAAGTGAGTACACCCCTCAAATTTTTTAAATATTTTATTATATCTTTTCATGGGACAACACTGAAGATCTGACACCTTGATACAATGTAAAGTAGTCAGTGTACAGCTTGTATATTGGGTGTGCCCTCAAAATATCTCAACACACAGCCATTGATGTCTAAACCACTGGCAACAAAAGTGAGTACACCCCTAAGTTAAAATGGCCAAATTGTGTCCAATTAGCCATTTTCCCTCCCGGTGTCATGTGACTCGTTAGTGTTACAAGGTCTCAGGTGTGAATGGGGAACAGGTGTGTTAAATTTGGTGTTAGCGCTCACACTCTCTCATACTGGTCACTGGAAGTTCAACATGGCTCCTCATGGCAAAGAACTCTCTGAGGATCTGAAGAAAAGATTGTCACCACCATGACACTGAGCTGCAGCACGGTGGCCAAGACCATACAGCAGTTCAACAAGACAGGTTCCACTCAGAACAGGCCTCGCCATGGTCGACCAAAGTATTTGAATGCACGTGTTCAGCATCGTATCCAGAGGTTGTATGATTGCTTCCAGCATTGCTGCAGAGATTACAGGGGTGGGGTGTGTTAGGCTACTTTCACATCTGCGTTTTTGCTGCATCAGTCATGGATCTGTCAGAGAAAATTATCTATCACCATTGACTTATATTGTTAGTCATGACGGTTCTGTCTTGCTCCGCATCCCAGGATGCACTCAAAAAGGCTGTTTACTGCGCTTTTGTGTGGTCATGGGGATGCAATGAAATGGAATGGAATGCATTCTGGTGACTTTTTTCCCTTCCGTTCAGTTTTGTTGTTCCCTTCCGTTCAGTTTTGTCCCCATTGACAATGAATGGGACAAAACGGATCTCAATAGTGGAAAGGGAAAGCGCAGATGTGAAAGTAGCCTAAGACTGTCAGTTGCCAGACCGCATCAGATTGGTCTGCACGGCTGTCGTTCCAGAAGGAAACCTCTTCTAAGAGAAGATGCACAAGAAAGCCGCGAACAGTTTGCTGAAGACAAGCAGACTATGGACATGCATTACTGGAACCACATCCTGTTGTCCCATGAGACTAAGATCAACTTATTTATTTCAGATGGTGTCAAGTGTGTGTGGCGGCAACCAGGTGAGGAGTACAAAGACAAGTGTGTCCTGCCTGCAGTCAGGCATGGTGGTCAGAGTGTCATGGTTTGGGGTTCCATAAGTGCTGCTGGCTTTGGGAGCCTACAGTTCATTGAAGGAACCATGAATGCCAACATGTACTGTGACATACTGAACCAGAGCATGATCCCCTCCCTCCAGAACCTGGGCCACAGGGCAGTATTACAACATGATAACGACCCCAAACACCTCCAAGACGACCATTGCCTTACTAAAGAAACTGAGGGTATAAGTGCTGGACTGGCCAAGCATCGCTCCAGACCTAAACCATATTGAGCATCTGTCGGGCCTCTTCACCTGGAAGGTGGAGCAGCGCAAGGTCTCTATCATCCACCAGCTCCGTGATGTTGTCATGGAGGAGGGAAGAGGATTCCAGTGGCAACCTGTGAAGCTCTAGTGAATAGTGATGTCGCGAACATAAAATTTTCAGTTCGCGAACAGCGAACGCGAACTTCTGCAAATGTTCGCGAACGGGCGAACCGGGCGAACCGCCATAGACTTCAATTGGCAGGCGAATTTTAAAACCCACAGGGACTCTTTCTGGCCACAATAGTGATGAGAAAGTTGTTTCAAGGGGTCTAACACCTGGACTGTGGCATGCCGGAGGGGGATCTATGGCAAAACTCCCATGGAAAATTACGTAGTGGACGCAGAGTCGGGTTTTAATCCATAAAGGGCATAAATCAACTAACATTCCTAAATTGTTTGGAATAACGTGCTTTAAAACATCCAGTGTGTGTATACGATCAGGTATGATGTTGTATCGATCAGGTAGTGTAAGGGTTACGCCCGCTTCACTGACATTGACAGACCAAACTCCCTTTTAATGCACCGCAAACAGTTCATTTGCACAACCGCAAACTCCCCATTTGCACAAGGTTGGATACTGCTAGCCACGTCCCGGTGATGTCATTGAAGGTTTCTTCCTCCACCCAGCCACGCACAACACCAAGGGTCCCCAAAAGATGAATTGAATTGATTTTTCGAACGGTGAGATGGTTAAAAACGCTGGCTCCTCCACTCTGTTTTAAACCACGGTCACTGCGTCTGCGCCGTGCAATTTACTGTCACACCCGATATGAGTGGTATTTTCTGTAGTACTATTCTCATCAGTTTAATCCCTCTAACGTCCCCAATCTGGGGGCCATTTATTGAATAGATTTTTCGAACGGGGAGATGGTTAAAAACGCTGGCTCCCTCCACTCTGTTTTAAACCACGGTCACTGCGCCTGCGCCGTGCAATTTACTGTCACACCCGATATGAGTGGTATTTTCTGTAGTACTATTCTCATCAGTTTAATCCTCTAACGTCCCCAATCTGGGTGCCATTTATTGAATAGATTTTTCGAACGGGAGATGGTTAAAAACGCTGGCTCCCTCCACTCTGTTTTAAACCACGGTGACTGCGTCTGCGCCGTGCAATTTACTGTCACACCCGATATGAGTGGTATTTTCTGTAGTACTATTCTCATCAGTTTAATCCTCTAACGTCCCCAATCTGGGTGCCATTTATTGAATAGATTTTTCGAACGGGAGATGGTTAAAAACGCTGGCTCCCTCCACTCTGTTTTAAACCACGGTCACTGCGTCTGCGCCGTGCAATTTACTGTCACACCCGATATGAGTGGTATTTTCTGTAGTACTATTCTCATCAGTTTAATCCTCTAACGTCCCCAATCTGGGTGCCATTTATTGAATAGATTTTTCGAACGGTGAGATGGTTAAAAACGCTGGCTCCCTCCACTCTGTTTTAAACCACGGTCACTGCGCCTGCGCCGTGCAATTTACTGTCACACCCGATATGAGTGGTATTTTCTGTAGTACTATTCTCATCAGTTTAATCCTCTAACGTCCCCAATCTGGGGGCCATTTATTGAATAGATTTTTCGAACGGGGAGATGGTTAAAAACGCTGGCTCCCTCCACTCTGTTTTAAACCACGGTGACTGCGTCTGCGCCGTGCAATTTACTGTCACACCCGATATGAGTGGTATTTTCTGTAGTACTATTCTCATCAGTTTAATCCTCTAACGTCCCCAATCTGGGGGCCATTTATTGAATAGATTTTTCGAACGGGAGATGGTTAAAAAAACGCTGGCTCCCTCCACTCTGTTTTAAACCACGGTCACTGCGTCTGCGCCGTGCAATTTACTGTCACACCCGATATGAGTGGTATTTTCTGTAGTACTATTCTCATCAGTTTAATCCTCTAACGTCCCCAATCTGGGGGCCATTTATTGAATAGATTTTTCGAACGGGGAGATGGTTAAAAACGCTGGCTCCCTCCACTCTGTTGTAAACCACGGTCACTGCGTCTGCGCCGTGCAATTTACTGTCACACCCGATATGAGTGGTATTTTCTGTAGTACTATTCTCATCAGTTTAATCCTCTAACGTCCCCAATCTGGGTGCCATTTATTGAATAGATTTTTCGAACGGGGAGATGGTTAAAAAACGCTGGCTCCCTCCACTCTGTTTTAAACCACGGTCACTGCGCCTGCGCCGTGCAATTTACTGTCACACCCGATATGAGTGGTATTTTCTGTAGTACTATTCTCATCAGTTTAATCCCTCTAACGTCCCCGACTCCCCAATCTGGGGGCCATTTATTAAATAGATTTTTTGAACGGGAGATGGTTAAAAACGCTGGCTCCTCCACTGATATGAGTGGTATTTTCTGTAGTATTATTCTCATCAGTTTAATCCCTGTTACGTCCCATATCAGGGATTGCCTTTGTGAAAAAAATTTAGGCCGGGTACCTTCGACTGCCTTCACAGTGACAGACCAAACTCTCGTACACTAAACTGAATTGATTTCAGGAACCGGGAGATGGAAAAAGCAGCTTGGTCGGTCCTCTTACTCCCAAATTGGGGCACTGCGCGTGCACAGAGCAATGTGCTGTGACACCCTATATGAGTGGTGTCTTAACTAGTACTATTGCTATCAGTTTAATCCCTGTTACGGACCCTATCCGGTCGAATTGATTAACCATTGTCGAATCCCCCATTGACATCCCCCTTATAAGCTGTGTAAAGCATATTTTTTAGTTTGGTTTTGAACTGCTGCATCCTTTCCGACTTTCGGTAATTTGGTAACATTTCTGCCACTTTCTGCTTATACCGGGGTCTAGTAGCGTGGCCACCCGATCGCTTTTGGTCTGATCATAATGAAGCAACGGCCTTATCATCTGGGGTGTGGCAACATTGCCAACACACTTATAGAGGTGATGATGATTGCTTCATTGTGATACGCAAGCCCCTTCACCACAACAAGGTAACGATCACGAAGGGGAATTGACACTTGTATGTGCCTTTTTTTTGGTTTGTTTTTGCAGCCACAGTGCTGCACCATAGGACAGAAAAATTAGGCATGTACACATGCCTGAAAAATAATTGCACTGTTGCAGCCGCTATTGTAGCAGCGGCCGGAAAAATTTATGTTTTCCAGGCAGAAAAGTGACTAAAACATTGCGGCTTGAACCCTAGTTGGTGGTGGAGAATTCACGAAAGTCATCCGGTATGCAGACATTAAATACAGCAGCGTGGGGACCATTTTAAGGCCATGGCATGTAATCAGGCCTTTGTTAGTCAAACGTATCCCCCACTGTCAGTCCCTTCGGGATCCATGCCTCATTCATCTTTATGAAGGTGAGGTAATCAACACTTTTTTGACCGAGGCGACTTCTCTTGTCAGTGACAATGCCTCCTGCTGCACTGAAGGTCCTTTCTGACAGGACACTTGAAGCAGGGCAGGCCAGAAGTTCTATCGCAAACTGGGATAGCTCAGGCCACAGGTCAAGCCTGCACACCCAGTAGTGAAGGGGTTCATTGCTCCTCAGAGTGTCGATATCTGCTGTTAAGGCGAGGTAGTCTGCTACCTGTCGGTCGAGTCGTTCTCTAAGGCTGGATCCCGAAGGGCTGTGGCGATGAGTAGGACTGAAAAAGCTCCGCATGTCCTCCATCAACAACACATCTGTAAATCGTCCAGTCCTTGCCGCCGTGGTAGGAGGAGGATTACACTCACCTCTTCCCCTGTTAGATTCCCGTTGTGCTGTGACATTCCCCTTATAAGCTGTGTAAAGCATATTTTTTAGTTTGGTTTTGAACTGCTGCATCCTTTCCGACTTTCGGTAATTTGGCAACATTTCTGCCACTTTCTGCTTATACCGGGGTCTAGTAGCGTGGCCACCCAGTACAGATCGTTTCTCCTTTATCCTTTTTATACGTGGGTCCCTCAACAGACATGACAGCATGAAAGACCCCATTTGAACAAGGTTGGATGCAGAGCTACTCATTTCCCGTCTCGTCCTCACTGATGTCATTGACGGTCTGTTCTTCCCCCAGCCACGTACAACACCATGGGTCCCAGATAGGTGACAACAACGAGCACCCTGGGGTGCCTGCTGTGGTTGGTCTTCCTCCTCCTCAAAGCCACCACATTCCTCCTCTGACTCCTCTTCCTCATACTCCTCTTCCAGCGTTGCTGCAGGTCCGGCAAGCGATGATGACAAGGCTGTTTCTGGTGGTGATGGTGACCACAACTCTTCCTCTTCCTCTTCACGCTCATCTACAGCCTGATCCAGAACTCTTCGCAGGGCACGCTCCAGGAAGAAAACAAATGGGATGAGGTCGCTGATGGTGCCTTCGGTGCGACTGACTAGGTTTGTCACCTCCTCAAAAGGACGCATAAGCCTACAGGCATTGCGCATGAGTGTCCAGTAACGTGGCAAAAGATTCCCAGCTCCGCAGAGGCTGTCCTAGCACCCCGGTCATACAAATACTGCTGACGGCTTTTTCTTGTTGGAGCAGGCGGTCGAACATTAGGAGTGTTGAATTCCAACGTGTCGGGCTGTCGCATATCAAGCGCCTCACTGGCATGTTGTTTCGCCGCTGAATATCGGAAAAGTGCGCCATGGCCGTGTAGGAACGCCTGAAATGGCCACACACCTTCCTGGCCTGCTTGAGGACGTCCTGTAAGCCTGGGTACTTAGACACAAAACGTTGTACGATGAGATTCAACACATGTGCCATGCACGGCACATGTGACAACTTGCCCAAATTTAATGCCGACAACAGATTGCTTCCATTGTCACACACCACTTTGCCGATCTCCAGTTGGTGCGGGGTCAGCCACTGATCCACCTGTGCGTTCAGGGCGGACAGGAGTGCTGGTCCTGTGTGGCTCTCTGCTTTCAGGCAAGTCAACCCCAAGATAGCGTGACACTGTCGTATCCGGGATGTGGAATAGCCCCTGGGGAGCTGGGGGAATCAGTTGATGTGCAGCCAGACGCCGCAGCAGAAGAGGACTCAGCCGAGGAGGATATTGAAGAGGATGGAGTAGGAGTAGAGGAGGTGGCAGTAGGTCTGCCTGCAAGTCGTGGTGGTGTCACCAACTCCGCTGCGGAGCCACGCATTCCATGCTTGTCAGCCGTCAGCAGGTTGACCCAATGCGCAGTATACGTGATATACCTGCCCTGACCGTGCTTTGCAGACCAGGTATCAGTGGTCAGATGGACCCTTGCCCCAACACTGTATGCCAGAGATGCCATGACTTCCTTTTCAATGACATGGTAGAGGTTTGGGATTGCCTTTTTGAAAAAAATTTCGTCCGGGTACCTTCCACTGTGGTGTCCCAATAGCGACAAATTTTTTGAAGGCCTCAGACTCTACCAGCTGGTATGGTAAAAGCTGGCGGGCTAAGAGTTCCGTCAAGCCAGCTGTCAGTCGCCGGGCAAGGGGGTGACTTTGTGACATTGGCTTCTTATGCTCAAACATGTCCTTGACAGACACCTGACTGTGGGCAGATGAGCAGGAACTGCTGAAGGTGAGAGATGGAGTGGCGGGTGGTTGAGAGGGGGCAGGGAGGACAGCAGTGGTTGACGTGGCTGAAGATGCTGGACCAGGAGGAGCATGGTGGCTTTGAGTTTGTGTGCTGCTTGTACTCATGTGTTGATCCCATAGGCGCTTGTGATGTGAGATCATGTGCCTTCGCAAAGCAGTTGTACCAAGGTGGGTGTTGGACTTCCCACGACTCAGTTTCTTTTGGCACAGGTTGCAAATGGCATTGCTTTTATCAGAGGCAGACACACAAAAAATGCCACACTGCTGAGCTTTGCAATGACGGCATTCTAGTGGTGGCAACAGCATGCGTTGACTGGCGTGCTGTCTGGCTGACCCCAGGTGCCGATACATGCTGTCTGACTGTGCCACTAACTCCTTGCGACGACCTCCCCTGCTTCCAACTCGTCTCCTCATTCTCTCTGTCTCCCCTTCAGAACTTTCCCCTCTTCTTCTCTTCGAGCAGGCACCCACGTGGCATCCGTGGACACATCGTCATCATCAACCGCTTCACTTGTATCTGACACCTCAGCAAAGGAAGCAGCAGCGGGTACAACATCATCATCATCATCACACTGTACGCCCATGTGTGTAATCCTGCCTGACTGAGACATATCCCCGTAATCTACATCATCTGGCAATAATGGTTGCGCATCACTAATTGCATCCAACTGATGTGTAAATAACTCCTCTGACGGATCAAGTGAAGCGGCTGTGGTGGCTGTGGTGGTAGTGGTGGTGGTGGCGACGGGCGGGTGCGTGGTAACTTGAGAGCAGGTGACCGAAGCTGAGCTGGAGGAGGATGGTGCGCCAAGGTTCTTAGCGGAAGCTGTTGAAGATTGGGTGTCCTGTCTAAGCCAGTCAACTACGCCCTCTGAATTTTTCGGGTTCAGGGTACGTGGCCTCTGAAAACTGGGCATTATTCCAGGGACAGTGGAAATCACAGCACCACGACCACGACGGCCCCTGCGGGGTGGCCTGCCTCTGCCTGTCATTTTTTTAGATAAGTGGTACTACGCGTGCTAGGTACTGTGCCACCCGGTATGAGTGGTTGGCACTGGCAGTGGGCACACTACAGTCTGTGGAAGTGGGCCTGACACACACTGGCAGCAGGCAAGCAACTGAATTTAGACTACTGTCTAAAAATTAAATGCCTTATTTATCGGCAAGCTACTGTGCCACCCGGTATCAGTGGTTGGCACTGGCAGTGGGCACACTACAGTCAGTGGAAGAGGGCCTGACACACACTGGCAGCAGGCAAGCAACTGAATTTAGACTACTGTCTAAAAATTAAATGCCTTATTTATCGGCAAGCTACTGTGCCACCCGGTATCAGTGGTTGGCACTGGCAGTGGGCACACTACAGTCAGTGGAAGAGGGCCTGACACACACTGGCAGCAGGCAAGCAACTGAATTTAGACTACTGTCTAAAAATTAAATGCCTTATTTATCGGCAAGCTACTGTGCCACCCGGTATCAGTGGTTGGCACTGGCAGTGGGCACACTACAGTCAGTGGAAGCGGGCCTGACACACACTGGCAGCAGGCAAGCAACTGAATTTAGACTACTGTCTAAAAATTAAATGCCTTATTTATCGGCAAGCTACTGTGCCACCCGGTATCAGTGGTTGGCACTGGCAGTGGGCACACTACAGTCTGTGGAGGTGGGCCTGACACACACTGGCAGCAGGCAAGCAACTGAATTTAGACTACTGTCTAAAAATTAAATGCCTTATTTATCGGCAAGCTACTGTGCCACCCGGTATCAGTGGTTGGCACTGGCAGTGGGCACACTACAGTCAGTGGAAGAGGGCCTGACACACACTGGCAGCAGGCAAGCAACTGAATTTAGACTACTGTCTAAAAATTAAATGCCTAATTTATCGGCAAGCTACTGTGCCACCCGGTATCAGTGGTTGGCACTGGCAGTGGGCACACTACAGTCAGTGGAAGTAGGGCCTGACACACACTGGCAGCAGGCAAGCTAACCTTAGATTTAGACTACTGTCTAAAAATTAAGTGCCTTATTTATCGGCAAAGCTCCTGTGCCACCCGGGATGACAGTGGTTGGCACTGGCAGTGGGCACACTACAGTCAGTTGAAGTGGGCCTGACACACACTGGCAGCAGGCAAGCAGCTGAAATTACACTAAAGTGTAAAAATTAAATGCCTTTTTTATGCAAAGTCCTGTGCCAGCCGGTATGCAGTGGTGGACACTGGCAGTGGGCACACTACAGTCAGTGGAAGTCAGCCTGACACACACTGGCAGGCAACTAACCTTAGATTAAAGTGTAAAAATTAAGTGCCTTTTTTTAAGCAAAGTCCTGTGCCACACGGGATGACAGGGGTGGGCACTGGCAGTGGGCACACTACAGTCAGTTGAAGTCGGCCTGACACACACTAGCAGCAGGCAAGCAGCTGAAATTACACTAAAGTGTAAAAATTAAATGCCTTTTTATGCAAAGTCCTGTGCCAGCCGGTATGAGTGGTGGGCACTGGCAGTGGGCACACTACAGTCAGTGGAAGTCAGCCTGACACACACTGGCAGGCAACTAACCTTAGATTAAAGTGTAAAAATTAAGTGCCTTTTTTTTAAGCAAAGTCCTGTGCCACACGGGATGACAGGGGTGGGCACTGGCAGTGGGCACACTACAGTCAGTTGAAGTCGGCCTGACACACACTAGCAGCAGGCAAGCAGCTGAAATTACACTAAAGTGTAAAAATTAAATGCCTTTTTATGCAAAGTCCTGTGCCAGCCGGTATGAGTGGTGGAGCACTGGCAGTGGGCACACTACAGTCAGTGGAAGTCAGCCTGACACACACTGGCAGGCAACTAACCTTAGATTAAAGTGTAAAAATTAAATGCCTTTTTTTGATGCAAAGTCCTGTACCACACGGAATGACAGGGGTGGGCACTGGCAGTGGGCACACTACAGTCTGTGGGCCTGCAGCTCCTCACACACAGGCAGGCCAGGCAACTGCAATATGTATATAAAGGAAAAAAAAAGCAGACTAATGTTGCAGCCCTAAAAGGGCTTTTGGGGTGCTGTCAGGACGCTGTCCTTACAGCAGAGATCAGATGAGTCTTTCAGGACTGGAGTGGACACTGAATTCACTAGCCTAGCTATCAATTTCCCAATTAAATCAGCAGCAACTACACTCTCCCTCCTCTCACTAAGACTGCAGCTTCAGAATGAATCTAAAATGGATGCTGTTCAGGAGGTGGGAGGGTCTGGGAGGGAGGGTATGCTGCTGATTGGCTGGAATGTGTCTGCTGACTGTGAGGTACAGGGTCAAAGTTTGCTCAATGATGATGTATAGGGGGCGGACCGAACATCGCATATGTTCGCCCGGCAGAGGCGAACGCGAACAAGCTATGTTCGCCGGGAACTGTTCGCCGGCGGATAGTTCGGGCCATCTCTACTAGTGAACTCCATGCCCAAGAGAGTTAAAGCAGTGCTGGAAAATAATGGTGGCCACTGTTATGCAAGCGGGTGTGGACCCACTGCGCCACTGACTGGGTATACTCCGGAGGTGTGTAGCTAAGCACCTACCTGGTATTCACTAGAGCCCCTGGTGGTGGGGATAGACTTGGGCCGTAGGGTGGCTGTCAGGTGCCACTCCAGAGTAGTCCCAAAGTCAGTGGCAGCTGACCAGGGGGTCAGAATACTCGGTGCGAGCACCGAGGGGACTTACGAGGCCTGGAGGTAACGGGTCAGGACAGGCGGCAACAAACAAAGTCCGTAAACAGGATCCGAGGTCAGTGGCAGACAGCAAAACAGGCAAAGTCCATAACCGAAGTCCAGGGTCAGAAGCAGGCGGCAATCAGGCGATAGTTTAGGAGTATAATAGCAGGAGTCGGTACACGGAAAAGCAGACAAGATAACACACCTTTGCACAGTAGCTAGAGACTGAGGTTGCTCAGTCAACTTCCTGTAGAAGGAAGTGCCTTTAAATACCTGCTGCAATGCAGCCATAGGCTGCAGAGTCAGAGGGCGTGTATGTGTTGCCTCATAGATGCAGAGAGACACACCCATGCTAGCTTCAGTACTGATGCAAGTTTCCAGCAGGAAGGAAACTCTGGCATGGAACGTATGTAGCAGAGCTAAGCCAGTTGCAGCCCATGTTTGTCAGCAGGGTGGCAGGAGGAAATAAAAGGATCCCGTGCCTGCGGTTAGGGGCAGCGGCGCCGGCACGGACTGCTGGCCTAACAGCCACACAAAATATTGACACTTTGGGCACAATTTGGCCATTTTCACTATGGGGTGTACTCACTTTTGTTGCCAGCGGTTTAGGCATTAATGGCTGTGTGGTGAGTTATTTGGAGGGCACACCTAATTTACACTGTTATACAAGCTGTACACAGACTACTTTACATTGTATCAAATGGTCAGATCTTCAGTGTTGTCCCAGAAAAAGATAGAAGAAAATGTTTATAAAAATGTGAGGGGCGTACTCACTTTTGTGAGACACTATGTATATGAATCGGTTTATTCAAGAAGAATATTTTAATGATGGGTGCAGAGAAGTGTTGGAAAACAATATGGGCACAGAAGAAAGGGAATCGCAGGGGGTACGAATTACTTTATTCACTAGGCTTCCCTACGTGGCTATTTGTATGTGCATTTTCTCGAATGGAATCAAATATTTGCCAATAATATCTCCCCGGCATCAACATGATCATGGCTGGGGGGCGGGATGGGGGCGGATTGACGATTGTTAATTTGATGAGTTGCCTCAGTATGGGGCAAAGCTTCTGTAAATCTAAATTATGAAGCATTCCTGTTGCTGAAAGAGACACTGACTGTGAGACTCAGCGCGCATCAAGTAAACAAGACTATTCTCTATTTAAACTGCATCCAATTAATTTGGACTGCTATTGTGCTGACGGAGAACACAAGTGACTGCCTGGCTGTATAGTCACACGCCTGGAGATTCTGCAGCTTCTTCCATATTTTTCTTACGACTAGAATCTGTTTTTTTTCTGCATCAAATTTAATCTGATCAAATATTATAGAAAACAAAATGAAATATAAAGGATATGAAATAAATTATAATACCGCCATAATTCCTCCCTTTAGATTTCTATATAATATATATTCATGCGCGCAGACAGTCCTGTGGGTCCTCCAATTTCGTTTGTACTTCTGAAAGTCATTGGCGTAATTTTTTTACTGCTATTTTTTAGCAAAATTGAGACAAAATGATGAACTTTTGCTGGAAATTTTTTGTTATCGCAAAAGAAAATGTAACTTGATTACAAAGTAAGCCTGCTTGTTGTCAGCGAGTTGAAACATTCCTTTTTCGATCCATAGTAGAGATGAGCGAATTTCGTGAAATTCATTTTAGTTCCAATTTTAGTGATTCGGCCATTAGATTTGATTCCGTCTGAATTAGGGTGCATTCTCACGACCGCATCTATTTTGCGGTCCGCAAAAAATACAGATGACGTCTGTGTGACATCCGTGTTGCATTTTTTGAAGATCCATTGTAATAATGCCTATTCTTGTCTTCAAAAAGGACAAGAGTAGGACATTTTCTATATTTTTTTGCGGGGTCTCGGAACGGCCAAACAGATGTAGACAGCACATGGAGTGATGTCCGCATTTTTTGTGGACCCACTGAAATGAATGGGTCCGCATCCAATCCAAAAATGTTGTGTGAATGGGGCCTGAATTTGAAATTGATAAGAAACAAAAGTGTTTAGATTGTCCTGAAAAGTCGTGTTTGACACTCTAAAGACTTCTAGGACTGTGTCCAACCCCTCTCAAAATCTTTAACGCACAGGCAGCATTAGTAATATCAGAGTGACAGCTACACATATAGTGATGGGTAAATAGATGGCAGCCGGTGGTGACAAACAGCCTGTTTAATAACACACTGCACTGCCTGACTTTTGTATGATCCTTTTTTGGGGGGGCAGATGCCCACCATTTTTTATACACACATGGAGGTATCAGAAGAAGCATTGGCTTGGTCCAAAAATGAACACTTTTCAGGGAGTATTAACAGGTTTGGTATTAGAATTATTTTAAAGAAAATATATTTTGTCATGGCACAAAAGGCATTAAAACATCCCATTTTGAAAGCAGCTTCAGGTCTGTTATACCATGCAGCAGCAGTACAGTATATAACATGATGTACAAGGTAGATGTGCAGCAGAGTAGGGGTAGTAGTAGCTGCAGCACCACAGTATGAAACATGATAGACAAGGCAGGAGATGTGCAGCAGCAGTACAGTATAGAACATGAGGTACAAAGTGGGAGATGTATAGCTGTGTAGGGGCGGTAGTAGCCATACCACAGTTTGGAACATAATGGGCAAGACAGGAGATATGAGGATGTAGGGGTAGTAGTAGTAGTAGCAGCAGCACAGTACGGAACCTTGTCAATTGGATAGGTTCAACTACAGGTTCCATGTACAGTCAGTAACTGTGACGAACACCAATAAGTCAGGCGGCACACTGTCAGCACCAGGATTAATATTGTGAATGATTTGTCATGTGAATTATTCACATTAATAATACATTGAGAAGTATAGTGTTAAATGCTGCACTAGCACAAGCAGTATGACAAATGGCTGCCACAACCAGCCTTCCTGAGGCAGCCTGAATAAGTTGCACAATATGACAAACTACGGCAGATGTATATTGTGACCGGGATGTGCTCACTAACCCTAGTTTCTTTCTTTGCAGAGAAAGTTAATACAAGGCACATACTAATGTATTGTGATTATCCATATTTCCTCCTTTGCTGGCGTCATTTTTCCATCACATTATACACTGCTCATTTCCAGGGGTTATGACCAGCATGCAATCAGTGCTCATAGGCAGGGCCGGACTGGCCTACCGGGATACCGGGAAAATTCCCGGTAGGCCGGTAGCCCTGACTGCCGCACGGCGAGACTGGCTCCATGGCAGGCAGAGCAGAGGTGTAGGCGTGCTGCGTGTAGCTGACTGCAGGGCCGGCCGACCTGTGAGGAGGCTGAGGCTTTTGCTTAGTTATTCCCCTGTGGCCCAGAACTAGTTATCAGTGCTGACCGGCGGCCGCCGCTGCCGCCTGCCGCGCGCTGTAAATTAATACAATACTACCTCTGGCTGGCTGTTGCAGGCGGGCGGCAGCGTAGTAGTATTTATTCATAGGGGCGGAGTCCCAGACCGGACCCAGCGGAGGCAGAGAGGTCAGGTGCGTGGCGCGTGCTGTGCGGCGCATGATGTCACATGCCCTGCGCGCTGATAGCTGCTGACTGGTGAGGCCTGTCGGCCATCTGGCCCCTGGTGACTAGGGCGGCCCTGGCCTAGAAACTTACTTAGTTTGAACCAGACGTCACATAATCAAGTTCAAGAACTTGAACTTGTCTTCAAGTGAGTTCCATCTTAGTATGGCACTGCAGTAACCAGAGGGCTGAGGGCAAAAGGTGGAGCTGTACCCGGCCCCTGCAGCATCAGGAAGAGTAGGAGCCTCTGTAGTTGGCCTTTTGGTGGGCATTTCTGTGGCAAGCAGTCTGTCAGGGGTAGGAAACAATGTAGAGGGCATCTGTAGTTGGCACACTGGGGGATCTCTGTGCCAGGCAATTCTTGGGGCTTTTTAGAATCAGGCTCTTGGAGCATCTATAGCTGCCAGCCTGCCACTGTTAGAGCACCTCTGTGGTAAGCAGTCTATGGGGGCATCTCAGGCGGAGACATTGTAGGAGCAACTGTAGCTGCCAGTCTTAGGGAATCGAATCCCTGTGCCAGTCCCTCCTTGTGGCATCTTAATTTCAGACAATTTCAGACACTGGTGGTATCTGTAGCTGCCAGTCTTAGGGCATTTATGTGGCAGTCACTTCTTGTGGCATCATCTGTAGCTGGCACTCTTAGGGCATCTCTGTGACAGGTCCTCCTGGGGGCATCTTAGGATCAGACACTTGGAGCATCTGTAGCTGCCAGTTGTAGGGAATCCCTATGCCAGTCCCTCCTTGTGGCATCTTAGGATCAGACACTGGCTGTATCTGTAGCTGCCACTCAGCGGTGCCCAGTTGCTCCAGTGTGACCAGTTCGGGAGCAGGGACCAGTAGTGTATGATAAGTGTATAAAAATAAGTATGTTGTACAAAACTTTTTTTTTAATATGCGTATGTCCCCCTCCGTCCCACAGTGCTACCCTTTACCGCTCAGTTATATCAGGGTAACCTATACAGGAGGTATATAACTAGGGAGGGTATACCATCAGGGTACATATAACTGAGGAGGGCTAGGCTACTATCAGACATTATACAGGGGTAATATAACTTATGTATTACCCCTCACCCCTGTATTATGTCCCTGATAGCCCTCCTCAGTTATATTAACCCTGATGTAATGTACCCTGATACCCCTCAGTTATATAATAACAACTGAGGGGTATCAGGATAAGTTATACAGGGCGGGGTAATATAACTAGGGCCCCTTTCACACTGGCGTGATTTCCGCGGGTGCAATGTGTAGGAGGACGCATTGCACCCGCACTGAATCCGGACCCATTCATTTCTATGGGGCTGTGCACATGAGCAGTGATTTTCACACATCACTTCTGCGTTGCGTGAAAATCGCAGCATGCTCTATATTTAGCGTTTTCACAACGCAGGCCCCATAGAAGTGAATGGGGCTGCGGGAAAATCGCAAGCATCCGCAAGCAAGTGCGGATGCAGTGCGAATTTCCTGCATGGTTGCTGCTGACGGGATCCGATCTTCATTATTTTCCTTATAACATGGTTATAAGGGAAAATAATAGCATTCTTAATAAAGAATGCTTTGTAGAATGAGGTTAAGGGTTAAAAATAAAAAATTAACTACCTTAGCCACTTGATCGCGTAGTTGGTGATCACTAGAGTTGAGCAAACTTCTATTTTTAGTTCGGCGTCCAGAGTTCGGGTTATCGAAGCATCCCGTTATGGATTCTGCTACGCGGACCATAACGGCATTTGGAATCTATAGGGCTGCTTCAATGAACCCGAACCTTGGACAGCCCTAAGGACCTGGGGTGACGTCACCGTCATGTGATCAGTGCAGGGGGCGTGGCTTAGCACTGGATTGGATAAGAGGTGATCCAGTACTGAGCCACGCCCCCTGCACTGATCACATGACGGTGACGCCACCCCAGGTCCTTAGGGTTGTCCAAGGTTCGGGTTCATTGAAGCAGCCCCTTATGGATTCCAAATGCCGTTATGGTCCGCGGTAGCGGAATCCATAACAGGATGCTACGATAACCCGAACTTTGGACGCCGAACTAAAAATAGAAGTTCTCTCAACTCTAGTGATCTCTTCTCTCTCAGCATAGCTGCATCTAGTGACCTGTGATGACGTCACATCACATGGTCCAATCACATGGTCCATCACAGACCATGTGATTGGACCATGTGATGTGACGTCATCACAGGTCCTTTAGACTGCAGCTAATGCTTGAAGAGAGAAGAGAGATCGCCAACTACGCGATCAAGTGGCTAAGGTAAGTTAAGTTTTTATTTTTAACCCCTTAATCCTCATTCTACAAAGCATTCTTTATTGAGAATGCTATTATTTTCCCTTATAACCATCTTATGTTGAAAATAATAAATTCTCCAGAATACTCAACCCGAAACCGGACTTCAGTGATTAGGTCCGGGTTAGTGTGTGGGTACCAACATGACGATTTTTCCCACGAGCGGGCAAAACGCATTAAAACGCTTTGCACTAGCGCGAAAATATCGCGCATTTTCCCAGCAACTCACCCGCCTCTTATCCGGGCGTCAAACGTGACGGCTGTGTGAAAGAGGCCTAAGGGTATCAGGAGGGTACATTATTATACAGGGGTAATATAACTGAGGAGGGCTATCAGGGGACATTATACAGAGGTAATATAACTTCTATTACCCCTGTATAATAATGTATCCGTCTGATACCCCTTAGTTATAATACCCCCTGTATAATGTCCCCTGATAGCCCTCCTCAGTTATATGTCATCCACAGATCCCCATAGCAGTGTGCCTGCCCTGCTCACTGAGGAGAGACTGTCTGGGCATGCTGAAAGTTGTAGTTTTGCAATGGCTGGAGGCATCCTGGTTGGGGAAAGCTGGTCTACTGTGATAATATAATCAATGGGGGTTATACAAAAGAGCTATTGTGACGCAAAGTTCATATTCGTGTTTACACACGTGCTTTATAAACAAGTAAGTAATTACGCAGTGCTGTGGGGCTGGTATGCAACTTTTTCCAGGGCTGGTTTTGATCCCCAGTCCGGCCCTGCTCATAAGCTGGTGCTTTTTCTTGTAGTGTGCAAGCACGGCCACCGCTGATGGATTACAAGGTAACGAGCAGAGGGTAATGTGGTGGAAAAATGAATCAAAACAACTGAAAAGATTATAAAGATTGTGTGGTGCTCGGGCTCACACATGTCCTCCACAGTAGGATATGTTGGCTAATTCTCAATTTTAACATCAGTATGAGGGTTTAGTAAGACTGCAGTCTGCACCTGTCTTTTCTATTGTTATTGTTATATTGAAAAATGAATCAAGCCAGCAAAGGAGGCAATATGGACAATCACAATACATTAGTAAATGCCTTGTATTAACTTTCTCTGCAAAGAAAGAAACTGGGGTTAGTCAGCACAGCCCAGTCACAACATACATCTGCCGTAGTGTGTCATATTGTGCAACTTATTCAGGCTGCCTCAGGAAGGCTGGTTGTGGCAGCCATTTGTCAGACTGCTTGTGCTAGTGTAGTGTACGGGAGCTGTAATGCCCGTCACTACAGAAGGGTCACTGGTGTGCTGTCGTTTCCCCTTTATTTATGGGGAGGTTGGTATAAAATAATCTTCAGATGTAATGTAATGCTATGCACTTCCCTGTTACTGTGAGTATTGCATGTACAGGCCTGCTAGGGATTTCATTCCAGCTCTAGTCACTAGAGGGAGCTAGGGAGCCCTAGGTTATATAAGGCCCAGTCAGGGAAGGCACAGGCAGTCTAAGCTCAGGCCCTGAGCCTGTAGCAGTTGAAGCCCAGGCCTTGAGCCTGTAAAGTTGAGCCCAGGCCATGAGCCTGTGAAGGTGTTCAGAGTTCAGGCCCTGCGCCTGTTGAAGTCAGCCCAGGCCCTATAGCCTGAGAGGGTCCAGCCTAGGAAGATTCATTCCCTGGGAGGAGCAGTCCAGACCCTAGGACTAGTGGAGATGTGTTGCCTCCTTAGTCGAGCTGCAAACAGGAGAAGGATTCCTGCAGGAGCATTTCTGGTCACCAGCCTGAGGAGCTGAGGGAAGGCAGAGCAGCAACCAAGACAGCAAGAGGTACTATAAGTCCCAGAGGAGGTACTTAATCTAATCCCAAGGATATAAGCCGAGAGAGGGCATTCGGGCCTTGGAAGATAGTGTCTACATTTCCAGGATCAGACAGGTAGAGAGTGCAAGCCGCCTGTACTGCAAGAGTCCTGTGTGTTAACCCTCTGTATTTACCTTGCTACCTATCGCCTGCCACTGAATGTACTGTAACTTGAGGCTTAATGTAAACCAACCATCTTCTAAGGAACTGCGCTTCCATCTGTGTCCATGTATGATAACCATCAAGTATTTTAGTAAAGTTCAAGTTCCGTTTATTTACAACGTGGTCCCTCAGTTATTCCTACTATCAGCAAACGGCGTGCCACCGTTAATTGGCACTGGCGTCACGAACTCTATCTACAACTACCTGCCAGAGAGTCAGCCTGTCTCAGGTTAGTGGTCACCATTGCACTACCTCACCCAAGAACACTATTAACCCTAACTTGAGTACGCTGCACTAGTGCAGCATTTAACGCTATACTACTCAATGTATTATTAAAGTGAATAATTCCTATAACAAATCATTCACAAAATTAATTCTGCGCTACATTTACACTAATATTTTGTCAATGCCCCAAAAATTGCCTGTTTGCTAAAAAGCCCGAAACCTGTCTAGTCTAAGTTTAGGCCCCCTATAAGGGCTCGTCCACATTTCCGTGACAAATGGCTACCACATGGGTGGCATACGTGTCTTCAGTGAAGATGTCTGTGAAGGATTCATGTTTGCTCCGTGTCCGTTTTTACCCTTCATGTGTCAGCCGTAACCCACGGACGCTGCTCAGCTGAAAATTAATTTCCAAAGACTCTCCTATCAGTGATAGTCTTCAGTGATTTTCACGGACCCATAGACTTCAATGTACTTGCTTGATCCACATCACAGATCGAAGTAGTGCATGTCTCCGTGATTTTTTTGCTGACCCGCGGTCAGTAAATAAATACTTAAGTGTAAACAGACACATTTAAATCAAGGGGTACGTGTGCTGTCCAGGGAAAATGCGGACAGGACTAGAGTTGAGCGAACTTCTGTTTTAAGTTCGGCTTCCAAAGTTCGGGTTGGGGTTATCCAAGCATCCCGTTATGGATTCCCCAACCACAGACCATAACGGCATTTGGAATCCGGGGTGAAGGACCTGGGGTGACGTCACCGTCATGTGATCAGTGCAGGGGGCATGGCTCAGTACTGGATTGGATAAGAGGGCGTAGGCTACCACCTCTTATCTATTCCAGTAGTGAGCCACGCCCCCCGCACTGATCACATGACTGTGACGTCACCCCAGATCCTTCGTGTTGTCCAAGGTTCGGGTTCATTGAAGAATCCCCTTATGGATTCCAAATGCAGTTATGGTCCGTGGTAGCGGAATCCATAACGGGATGCTTGAATAACCTGAACCCGAACTTTGGAAGACGAAATTAAAACAGAAGTTCGCTCAACTCTAGACAGGACACATTAGTGAAAAATGGAAATGTGGATGAGCCCTAAGTTTACATGGTTTTATTCCAAAAGTGCAGTAAAATTTCTAGCACATTTTTCATCATACGGAAGTGCATTTAGGCTGTCTCCCTTTACCTGAAAAAAGTGTGTAAAAAAGTTAAAAAGTTTAGTAAATATGATGCTAAACATGCTCTCAAAATGTGCCAAAAACTGGCGCCTTTTCAATAGTAAATCTGCTCCACTAAGTCCATTTTCTAAAACTGATTTCTCTATGACAGTGTTTTTCAACCTTTTTTGTGCCAAGGCACACTTTTTTAATGAAAAAAATCACGAGGCACACCACCATTAGAAAATGTTAAAAAAATTAAACTCTGTAGCCTATAAGCCCTATATTGACTATATAAAGTAATTCTCGTCAAAGCGTCCTAAATAGGAATGAAATAAACACAAAGAAATTATTTCTTTGATCTTCGCTGATACAGTGCAGCGGGTGCATCCTGAGCTGAGGGCTTTTTTCCACCAGCTCATCTATCATTGTCAAGTTCCCAGCCCCCCTCTCCTCTCCTCTCCTCTCCTCATATCTCAGGACCGGGTGGTGCTGTGCTTGGCTTGAAGTTAAATTGGCGTGCCTGTGAATGAACTTACTTACCTGCTCCTATGGCTCCTGTCCTGGCTCTGGATGATGAGTCCCGTCCTCCTTCCCTCTCAGTCTCTTCTCCGGCTCTTCTCCACCTCCGAGTGCTGCTGTGCAAGTCGCGCGGGGCGCATGTTCCCAAATCCCGCGAGACCTGCCGCGACCTCGAGAATAGTGTTGAGCTTAAATAATTCGCGAATATTCGTGGTAAAAAAATCACATGTGATTTTTTTACCACGAATATTCGCGAATAATTCGAGCTCACAGACACGGCACACCGGACAATATCTCAGGGCACACTAGTAAGCCACGGCACAGTGGTTGAAAAACACTGCTCTATGAAATAATTATGTATTTAACTTGCTTGAGAAAGGTGCCATTGGGTGCACCAAAACGTCGCTTTTTACTCGGTAAATAAACAAGAATTTTTTTCACTACTCAAGGAAGTGCTGTGGAATTTTTCCTTTGTATATTCCTGTGGACTTAGGGGATTGTCCTCACAGCCACTGGCACTCCTGTTTTCAACTTGTAAACTTGCTGTGCGATCCTGCATATTTTTGTTTCTATGTATCTAACTAGCTATTATTAATATAATAAATAATCTTTTTTTATATAGCGCCAACATATTCGGCAGTGCTTTACAATTTAGGGGTACAAGTACAAACAGTCATAAATAACGTAGAAACAGAGAAGTCAATAATTAGAACAATAGGAATAAGGCCCTGCTCGCAAGAGCTTACAATCTATAACACAAAAGGTAAAAGTGCTTGTCTTCTCTTCACTGACAAAGAAGATCTCTGACCCTAAACTAGATGTATTCTGTGTTTTGACATCGTTCTTCTAACAGACATGGTATCCCTTTAATGTAAAAGCCTAGAAAAACATGGCAGATCCTGGCCGGGGTCTTACAGTATATAGTGCCTATGACACGTCCACTGAATCACACCTACAGTTCCTGTATGAAACCAGAGACACGGGGAGGTACAGTTGCATCCTGCAGGTTGATGCAACCTGACCAGTGCAAGAAATCCAGCACGGTTGGAAGTCTTGTGGCTGTCATTTCATGTGTTGGTAACGCGCAAGTCACAATGCGACCCAACGTACTTATAACACTTCCAATTACTTGCAAGGTACGCAAGGCTATACTGCGATAGGGGCATGCGATGTGTGTCACAGCCCAAGTCGCCATGTAGCTCCATTCTAAGACATATACATTTTACATGATGATACATCTTGAGATACAGTGTCACAATTTCTTGCTCCGGGTGTTACCTGTGACACCGGCAGATCCGGATTGACTGTTTTGCTGTCAGGAGCTCTAACCCTCTGTGTCAAAGTCAGTCTAATTATCCTGATATTTTTACAGTAATTTCTGCAAAAATAAAATCTTAAGTGACATGAAAGAAAATGATGTCTGAAAAAGAAATATAAGGAGGCACTTAGCTAATAGTATCCCAGTGAGATCTCCCTGATGTAAAGACTAGATGAACAGAGAATTACACTCAATATGACACAAAGTCTTAGAAGGAACGTCTCTCATCATCAATGAGATCATAAGTCTGTTATTATAACATTACAGAATGACAGAACATTAACATTACAATCTTTTCTCAGGGTACCTTCACACTGGCGTTTTTCTTTTCCGGCATATAGTTCCGTCGTCGGGGCTCTGTGCCAGATGAATACCGATCAGGATTATCCCCATGCATTCTGAATGGAGAGAAATCCATTCAAGATGCATCAGGATGTCTTCAGTTCAGTATGTGAACGTTTTTTGGATGGAGAAAATACCGCAGCATGCTGCAGTTTTTTTTTCCGTCCTGGGATGCGGAGCCAAATGGAACCGTCATGACCCCCAATATAAGTTAATGGGGACGGATCCGTTTTCTCTGGCACATTCTGCCACAATAGAAAACGGATCCGTCCTCCATTGACTTTCAATGGAGTTCAAAACGGATCCGTTTTGACAATGTTAAAAAACAGTTAAAGTTAATACAAGCAGATCCAATCAAACGGATGCATGCGGTTGTATTATCTTAACTGAAGCATTTTTTTCCAGTATAGAGCCCGAAGACGGAATTCTACGCCGGAAAACAAAAATGCCAGTTACCCTAAGAAATACAAAGTATCTCAGACCGTGCTGCACATGAACGCACATAAAGCCATTATGCACCAAAGCCCTATTAAACCTATTAGCAGTATAAACCAAGTATCTACTCACCACCAAGAATATTATAAAAGGCAGTGGGTGTGGACCAACTGTACCAACTAACTGGTTTGGCATTGAGCTAGATCTCCCCTGGCATTATCTTGGCAGCCCCCTGATTTTCACCCTTTAACCCTTATACATGGATCTGGTCTTCGCTGCAGGGGATTTACCAGGCCACTGCCTCTTGAGATAGTCCCGGTGTAGTTGGCAGGTGACCCGCTGTGATCAGAGAAAACAGTGCAGTACCAATGGTTCAGGCAATATTCGTATTTCAGTGGCAGGCTGAGGTCAGGGCAGGCAGCGTACCAACTAATTCAAGAAACAAGTCTGAGGTCAGGGAAGGCATCAATGGGCAATATGAGAAATAGGCTAAGGTCAGTACAGTAGGCATGGCGTCAGAGTCAGTTGTCAGGCAGGAGTTTGGTACGTGGGAAGTCAGACAGAATATTACACTTTCACTGGAAACTAGAGACTAGATACCTAAACCTCAGGCGACTTTAAGGGATTGTCTTACCTCCTGTCTTCAGTGTCTTCAACATGGCAGGCCGAGACTTCTGGAGGGGGTGGGGGGCTGCTAACATGACTGGCAGTACAGACCAGCTGTAATTCAGTCCCCCTGAGCCTGTAAACCTTGCTTAGCACAGTGCAACCATAGCAGTCCTGGTACAGCACTGTGGCAGATCTTTAGGACATATGAGGTGACGCTTCACATACAGGCAATACGAGGTGGGGATGGGAGCTAATGTGTGCCCACTCCGCCTATGCCGGCCACCAGAAAGGCCTGCCTAATTTCCTTTCACAGCACAAGAGACGAGCAGTGCATAAAAACAAGGAAAATTAGAGAAGTAAGAGCAGTAGGCAATATTGTAACAGAGTATATTGGTATTATTTGTATTAGGTTATTGCGGAAAATAAATGTCACTTCTTGAAATGAGACAACCCCATTGGCTGGGGAAGGATTTGGACAACAGTGAGCTGGCCTGTCAAGAGACCTAGAGCACATGCCCAAGCCCTTTATAACAGGCCTGAAGGTCTTTAGACCAGAAGCACTGGCCGCAGCCTGCCAAGGATCCAGGTGACCAAGACAAGGGACAGGGCAGCAGGCATGGGACGCCGGCCACTGCATTAAACATTTCATAAACGGTTTCATAAGCCTTCGGAGAGGAAAACTGTTGTATTATTTTATAGAAGGTCCCAATTGGTAGAGAGTCTTATAATGAATGCTCCCTGGATAAAAAATATGCATGGTCAACCAAGCCAGTTCTACTTTACACAAGTTTGATAAATCTTCCCCTATCTTACTACTGCCACCTATAGAAAACTGTGGTAGAAATGATATGGCTGTCGAGATTTATGTGGACATGATATGGAATATGCATCTGCACACTTTATAAAACTATTTATCTGGGGACTGTATAAAATTGTTTATCTAAACATTGTATAAAGCTATTTATCTGTACACTGTATAAAGCTATTTATCTGGATACTGTATAAAGCTATTTATCTGGACACTGTATAAAGCTATTTATCTGGACACTATATAAAGCTATTTATCTGTACACTGTATAAAGCTATTTATCTGTACACTGTATAAAGCTATTTATCTGGACACTATATAAAGCTATTTATCTGGACACTATATAAAGCTATTTATCTGGACACTATATAAAGCTATTTCTCTGTACACTGTATAAAGCTATTTATCTGTACACTGTATAAAGCTATTTATCTGGATACTGTATAAAGCTATTTATCTGTACACTGTATAAAGCTATTTATCTGTACACTGTATAAAGCTATTTATCTGTACACTGTATAAAGCTATTTATCTGGATACTGTATAAAGCCATTTATCTGGACACTATATAAAGCTATTTATCTGGATACTATATAAAGCTATTTATCTGTACACTATATAAAGCTATTTATCTGTACACTGTATAAAGCTATTTATCTGTACACTGTATAAAGCTATTTATCTGGATACTGTATAAAGCTATTTATCTGGACACTGTATAAAGCTATTTATCTGGACACTATATAAAGCTATTTATCTGGGCACTATATAAAGCTATTTATCTGGACACTATATAAAACAATTTATCTGGACACTATATAAAGCTATTTATCTGTACACTGTATAAAGCTATTTATCTGGATACTGTATGAAGCTATTTATCTGTACACTGTATAAAGCTATTTATCTGTACACTGTATAAAGCTATTTATCTGGACACTATATAAAGCTATTTATCTGGACACTGTATAAAGCTATTTATCTGGACACTATATAAAGCTATTTATCTGGACACTATATAAAGCTATTTATCTGGACACTGTATAAAGCTATTTATCTGGATACTGTATGAAGCTATTTATCTGTACACTGTATAAAGCTATTTATCTGTACACTGTATAAAGCTATTTATCTGGACACTATATAAAGCTATTTATCTGGACACTATATAAATCTATTTATCTGGACACTATATAAAGCTATTTATCTGGACACTATATAAAGCTATTTATCTGGACACTGTATAAAGCTATTTATCTGGACACTATATAAAGCTATTTATCTGGACACTATATAAAGCTATTTATCTGGACACTATATAAAGCTATTTATCTGGACATTGTATAAAACTGTTTATCTGAACACTGTATAAAACTATCTGGATACTGTATAAATCTATTTATCTGGACTCTTTATAAAGTTATGTGTCTCGGCAGTGTTTAAAACTATGTATGTGGACATTACAAAAGCTAGACACTGCATAAAGCTGTTCATCTGGATACCGTATAAAACTATTTATATGGACACTTTATAAATTTATATGTCTAGACACTGTTTAAAACTATTTATTTAGACGTTATACAGTAAAAGCTATTTATTTGGGCACTGTATAAAACTATTTATCTGGACACTGTATAAAACTATTTATCTGAACACTATATACAGCCTATTTACAGATACAGCCAAGCTAAACTTGATGGTTAACATGTTAAGTAAAGAATAGAAAGAAAAAGTTAACTAACTTTCCAATGGATTTCAGTGGCTTTTGTCACAAGATAACCAATATAACACAGTGCCATGCACAATCAGTGTCAAGTTTAGCTTGGCTACATCTGTATATTAGAGATATAACAGAGAGTGTGGTGGCTCACCTGTTAAACAGTGTGTGATAGGTGCTCTAGGTCTAGTCTGACTCACCCGGTCAGTGAAGGGTTAATAGGAATATAAGTATAAACCGGCACTCTGTATCTGGGGTCTCGCATAGATATTTAAATAGTAATAGTAATAGTCTATTTATTGAGCGATATGATAAAACATAAAAAAAAAACATAAATAATAAAGATATTAATTCTAAAAGGTATTATGGCGCATAATCATGCCTAAAAATATGCTGAATACATGCTATAGGAATATAATGAATGTAAAATATAAAAATAGTAAAAACACGTATGTACTCAAATGTCCAGGACGATAATATATTTAACATTATCAATAATCCAGTATGTAGTTCCTCTCCTAGAGTTAAACTGGACTGATAGGCATGTGTCTTTGAAAATACATCAGTCTGTCTGTTGGTTAGAAGTTAGAACCACTATATCAATTAGTAGTAGTTAAGTAGTCCCGTAATCAAAATCATAAATCTGAAATTGGTTAGATCCACTGTATTATACTGCGCAGTAAATCCATTTGGTTTTATTCCATATAGCGAGTAATGCCAGTCTAATGGGATGTCAATAATTCAGCAATTCCTGGGAGGTTCCTTTTTACGCAATTTAATAAGTGTGATTATGTAAAATAGTACAGATACATATCGATACTC
The DNA here is from genome assembly GCA_033119425.1 of Bufotes viridis. NCBI lineage: Eukaryota > Metazoa > Chordata > Amphibia > Anura > Bufonidae > Bufotes > Bufotes viridis. Next base: position 21,119,270 of record CM065593.1, on the reverse strand, counting down.
CGTAGTTAGGAAGTTATGATATATGCAGAAGTGGACCAGTATTAATCTATGCCTGCGGTGGCGTCCCACCATGCACGAGTATACTGGCCGCTGTTACCTGTCCTGAAGTCTTCATGGACTTGGCTCTGTGGCGAGATGCTCAGATTCTAAAGCACTGGCATGGGCTGATGCAGGCAGAGTGTACTAGCCACTCCTGTGTGGTCTCCTCTGTGTATGCGCGAGGTTGGGCGTCCCACGTGGTTCTATGCTGGTGTACTCAGGTGCTTAATGACTTACACGGGCCAGTATGGATAGGTAACTCGATTTTTGGAGAAGCCCTTCCCAATACTAGGTCAATCAAAGTTTATCTTGTTGAAGGAATATGCGGGTACAACAAGTTTTACCAGACGCGTTTCGAAGTCTCACTTTGACCTCTTCATCAGTAGTAACCCGCAACTTTCCGTTTTGCGCTTTTAACCCTCCCAGGGCTGGATAGAAAGTTTGGAATGGATTATTAGTTCATATCCCGTTTTTCTGGGATTTCATTTGTTCTTGGGCTTTTTCTATTTCCTCCCAAGGTGGGTCCACCAGGCATGTTAGTCCAGGATAGTGTTTATGCATTGCACAGATTTATAGGCAGTGTAATGAAATATGGAGATATTGCTTTTTTTTATTTTATTTTTTCCTAATTCATTTCTGTCTTTTGTTTTTAACTTTGATTGATGACATCCCTCGAGTTCCCTGCAAGATAATCATATACAATCCTGGACATTTAAGTACATACGTGTACGTGTTTTTACTATTTTTCTATTTCTTATTCATTATATTCCTTTAGCATGTATTCAACATATTTTTTGGCATGATTATGCGCGCTAATACATTTAGAATTAATATCTTTATTATTATTTATTTAATTTATGTTTTATCAACTATTGCTCAGTAAATAGACTATTATATTTAAATATGTCGGCGTGACCCCAGATACAGAGTGCCGGTTTATACTTATATTCCTACATCTGTACATTGACACTGTATAAAGCTATTTATCTGGATACTCTATAAAACTATTTATCTGGACACTGTGTAAAGCTATCTATCTGGACACTGTATACAACTATTTATCTGGACACTGTATAAAGTTATTTATCAGTACACTGTATAAAGCTATTTATCTGGACACTGGATAAAACTATTTATCTGGACACTGTATAAAGATATTTATATGGACACTGTATAAAACTATTTATCTGGACACTGTATAAAGCTATTCTTCTGGACACTGTATCAATCTACTTATCTGGACACTGTATAAACCTATTTATTTTGACACTGTATTAAGCTATTTATCTGGGCACTGTATAAAGCTATTTATCTGGACACCGTATAAAACTATCTGGACACTGTTTAAAGCTATCTGGATACTGTATAAAGCTATATAACTAGGACGCTGTATGAAGCTATTTAACTGGACACTATATTAAACTATCTGGATACTGTATGCATCTAGTTATCTGAACACTTTATAAAGTTATTTATCTGGACATTGTATAAAGCTATTCTTCTGGACACTGTATCAATCTACTTATCTGGACACTGTATAAACCTATTTATTTTGACACTGTATTAAGCTATTTATCTGGGCACTGTATAAAGCTATTTATCTGGACACCGTATAAAACTATCTGGACATTGTATAAAGCTATCTGGACACTGTATAAAGCTATCTATTATGACACTGTATGAAGCTATTTATCATGACACTGTATGAAGCTATTTAGCTGGACATTGTATAAAGCTATCTGGATACTGTACAAACTATTTATCTGGATATTGTATAAAGCTATTTATCATGACACTATGAAGCTATTTACCTGGACACTGTATACAGCTATCTGAACACTGTATAAAGCTATTATTCTGGGCACAGTATCAAGCTACTGTACTTATCTGGACACTGTATAAAACTATGTATTTGAACACTGTATTAAGCCATTTTTCTGGACACTGTATAAAGCTATTTATCAGGAGACTGTATAAAGCTATATATCTGGACACTGTATGAAGTTGTTTATCTGGACACTGTATAAAGCTATCTGGATACTGTATGAAGCTATTTATCTGGACACTGTATAAAGCTATCCAGATACTGTATAAAACTATTTATCTGGACACTTTGTGGTTAATTGTTTCTTCACTGTATAATAACATCTAGTTCAGTTCAGATGGTTCACATTAGAGCATACAGTGCTCAGCCAGAAACAGCCATTTTAGCATATGTATATGCCAGTGGTCAATGAGTCATTCATTAGATGAAGGGCTGACCTATAATTAAGCCTCACAATTTGCACAAAGCCCCAGCCTGGGTCACAATGAGAAAATAAGCTTCTAAGAAATAGACTCTGTTCCTTCTATTTCTGCTGCAATTATTATGTCTACCTCTCTGATATGTTGAAATAAAAGACTCCATCCCCTCCCGACTCTGGATTTTCTTCTCCCCACCCATTTTATTCCTTAATATTGATTTTAAAATGTACTTTAAAATAGAAGTGAAATTGTGGATTGATGTGTCATTTGTTACAGTAAATTCTACTCCACCTCTTCCTTGCTCTGTGCATTCACAGTCTGCGTTCAACTTTCCTGTGAGAAGATCAAGGTTTTTCAGAACTAATTTCAGCGTTTAACACAGTCACCCTCTCAACCTAATCAAAGGAGAAAAGCAATATTTACAGTCAATATGATTTACAGGGCAGAGCTCTCTATTAAATGCCGCAGCACACCACTCCGCTCCACCTGCCCCCACATATTTCTCAAAGGCTTTTTTTTTTTTTCACCCAAGCAATTTTCATTAGATTTTTGTAATGAGTGTTTAATTAATTTCAATTAAAATCTTCAAGGAAATAAGAGAGATGAAAGTTGCTTCTAATTACCAAACATATTTGATGTTACCCAAAGCAATTCAATATTCTACAGTGATATTCCGAAGCTGCTGATAAGACTGTAAATGAAGAAGTGATAGAGCGTTCCCTCTGCTCCATGAAAGGCTTTAAAATCAACAAACTTGTCTGATATTTAGATGGTAAGGAAAAAAAAATATTAAGAAGTAATGAGCTGTCAACTGTACTTAATGTCAAAGTGTAATCAGATATCGGAAAAGACCGAGGACGGGAAGGAAACCACACAAATTGAGGCTTAACCAAAATGAGGTGAGCTGGAACACTGGGAGAACCATAGACTAGAAGGTTTATATCTGGATATGAGAAGACCCGCTCTCTGGTCCACAGTTATTCTTGGAAGACTTGTACAAAAATGAAGAAGGAGGGGTCCCCATGGTACTCCTGAATATTTTGTCCAATATTTACACATTTATTTCAACCACCCCAAATATGTGCTCTTCAACATTGAAAGTGCAACACCAAGAAGGACATGCCGTAAGGTTATGCAATCAAAGAAGTAGTAGGTGTCGCTAAGATCTGCAAATGATCACATTTTCAAGCACCTAGCTCTAGTCTGAGGGAGGAGCATAAAAGCCAGATTGAAAGCAAAGTTTTTTAGCCAATGAAACCTCAAAAATCGTATCAAGTCATCTGGGATAATTGTGAAATGCCTCCTGTTCTTCATAGTTACCACCACTTGTCGCAAAATGAGAGGGACAGAATCCTTGAACAGAAAGACTTTGTTTTATCACTATGGCAGATCACCATACACAGAGGCCGAGTTGTCAGCACTGTTCATGTCATGCATGTCCCAGTAGTTTGGAGGACAATGAGGAACCAGGTTTACCAAGGACAGAAGATGGGTTTACGAAGGACAGAAGTTGTCAGACTAACCTGATTTGTTTTTATGAGGAGGTGAGTAGTATCCTGGACAGAGGGGCTGCTTGGGATGTAGTGAGGTGAGTAGAAGCCTGGACAGAGGGGCGGCTGTGGATGTAGTGAGGTGAGTAGAAGTTTGGACAGAGGGGCTGCTGTGGATGTAGTGAGGTGAGTAGAAGCCTGGACAGAGGGGCTGCTGTGGATGTAGTGAGGTGAGTAGAAGCCTGGACAGAGGGGCGGCTATGGATGTAGTGAGGTGAGTAGAAGCCTGGACAGAGGGGCTGCTGTGAATGTAGTGAGGTGAGTAGAAGCCTGGACAGAGGGGCGGCTGTGGATGTAGTGAGGTGAGTAGAAGCCTGGACAGAGGGGCTGCTGTGGATGTAGTGAGGTGAGTAGAAGCCTGGACAGAGGGGCGGCTATGGATGTAGTGAGGTGAGTAGAAGCCTGGACAGAGGGGCTGCTGTGAATGTAGTGAGGTGAGTAGAAGCCTGGACAGAGGGGCGGCTGTGGATGTAGTGAGATGAGTAGAAGCCTAGACAGAGGGGCGGCTGTGGATGTAGTGAGGTAAGTAGAAAGCCTGGACAGAGGGGGGGGGGGGGGCTGTGGATGTAGTGAGGTAAGAAGAAGCCTGGACAGAGGGGCGGCTGTGAATGTAGTGAGGTAAGTAGAAGCCTGGACAGAGGGGTGGCTGTGAATGTAATGAGGTAAGTAGAAGCCTGGACAGAGGGGCGGCTGTGGATGTAATGAGGTAAGTAGAAGCCTGGACAGAGGGGCGGCTGTGGATGTAATGAGGTAAGTAGAAGCCTGGACAGAGGGGTGGCTGTGGATGTAGTGAGGTGAGTAGAAGCCTGGACAGAGGGGCGGCTGTGGATGTAGTGATGTAAGTAGAAGCCTGGACAGAGGGGCGGCTGTGGATGTAGTGATGTAAGTAGAAGCCTGGACAGGGGGGCGGCTGTGAATGTAGTGATGTAGTCCATACATACATGATACAGACATAGTGCTGTGATGTCACAAGTTCACAACAATACTTAGTGCACCAATCACTAATATGTAGTCATACCTGTTAAAATGTGAAGTTGCACGTATTGTGCCAAAATCTTTGCATCATTAGTGCTGATTTGCGCAATCACAAATACATTGGAGCACTCAATCTGCATATAAAGCAATTGTAATGTTCTGCCGTGCCAACCATTTTCTCCAGTCTCAGGAAACTTCGAACAGCTTCAAAAATTTAGCAAAAGTGACCCACACCTGTATTGCACACGCATTATGTGAATATTACATTGCCGATTTTCGCAATCAAGAAAATAATGGCAAATTTGAGAATTTGCAAATTTATGGCGAATTGTCGCCCAAACATTCGCAAAATACCGCGATTTCAAATATTTCTCCTGCCTCTCATCACTAGTAAAGTTATGCATCATGGTAGTAATAATCTACGTGCTTCATATGTCCTAGGTGATAAAACACTGGGAGAGTCACTTATAGAGAAGGATCTGGGTGTCCTTGTAGATGGTAGATTAAATTACAGAAAACAATGTCAATCAGCTGCTTCTAAGGCCACCAGGATATTGTCATGCATTAAACGAGGCATGGACTCGCGGGATAGGGATGTAATATTACCACTTTACAAAGCGTTGGTGCGGCCTCATCTGGAATATGCAGTTCAGTTCTGGGCACCAGTCCATAGAAAGGATGCTCTGCAGCAGGAAAAAGTACTGAAGAGAGCGACTAAACTGATGAGAGGCATGGAGGGTCTTAGTTATGAAGAAAGAGTAAAATAATTGAATTTATTTAGCCTTGAGAGAAGGACATGATTAACCTATACAAATATTTAAATGGGCCATACAAAAAAATATGGGGAAAGACCGTTCCATGTAAAATGCCCTCAAAAGACAATGGGGCGCTGCCTCCGACTGGAAAAGCAAAAGTTCAGTCTTCAGAAGCGTCAAAGCTTTTTTACTCTAAGAACTGTGAATCTGTGGAATAGACTCCTCAGGACGTGGTCACAGCAGGAACAGTGGACGGGTTTAAAAAGGGTTTAGATTAATTCTTAAGAGTAAATGCAATTAATGCTTATTAAAGTGTGTAGAAATCTGAGTCTGACTTTCTTCTGGGATTTGCTTCCCCACCTATCCTTTGGTTGAACTTGAAGGACTTATGTCTTTTTTCAACCATATTAACTATTTAACTATGTAACTATGAACTGGAGTGACAGCAGTAAGTGCACAGAGGCATACCTTAGCACAAATGGATCGTTTGATGGTGCTGATCTATTCTGACGGTGGTGATTCATTGTGAACTGCAAGTGAAATTGGACGTCACATCCGACACCCAGAGCAGTAACATTGTCTACACGGACCACCAGAAGACATTTGCATGACATACAGGAATTCCATTGACCTGGAGGCTGGAATGGAGGTCTAATCTCTTCAGCGATGAGTCCCACTTTTGTCTTGGATGCAATGAAAGACAGAGATTGGTCTGGAGACCACGGTTGCAACACCATGAGGAGGCCTTCAGAAGGGAACATCATACTGGTACCACTTTCGGGATTATGGTGTGGGGTGGCATAATGTATAGTAGCCAGATCCCTCCAGTCTTAATTTCTGTACACTCACAGCTCGGCATTATATTGATTTGGTCCTGGGACCAGTGGTATGGCCATTTCTCCAAAGTGTCCCAGGAGCAGTTTTTTAATAGGACAACACCAGGCCGCATGTTGCTCATGCTACTGTGAGCAGCCTGCATGGCCTAAGTGTGCTATCTTTTGATCCACAGTGTCCCCGGACTTGTCTTCTATCAAGCACATCTGGGACTTCATTGGTTGGCAATTGCAAAGGAAGCTGCCAGCCGCTGATCTTGATGATTTGCGTGTCCAAGTGCATTCAGTGTGGCAGAACATTCCTAAGAAAACCATTAATAACCTCACTGATAGCATGCCAAGGCATGCAAGTTTGGATATTTCTGTGAGTGGTACTTATAGCTGAATAAATCAGGATGTTTTGAATATTTTGTTCTCATTTGCATAACTCTATAATTTACATATCATTAGCATGTCTGTTAATCTTGTGATTTCCGTAATTCCATGATTTTTCCTTCTTGATGTTACAATTTCAATATCAAAGCGTGTATCTAGAGCAGTGGCGACTTGATGATCGGAGGAGTATAATGAGGCTGGTATGGATGCTGTGCCATGGATTATGACTTTTTTTTCCAGTCAGTGTCTGTGCTCAGGACTTGTGATGACTCTGTTGCTCCTGTGCCTTGTAATATGTGTGTGGAAAACCTCTCTCTTCTTTCTGGTTAGAAAGCATAGGAGCCGCCAAACCATCAGCAAGACCTGCTGATGGCTCGTCCTGCAAGTACTGCAAACTGTGCAGAGAAACAGGCTGGAGAATTACAGCAGTGGCATTGCCAGGGTCTCAAAAGATCCAGGGCCCAAGCCCCAATAAATATGGACCAGTTCTCTAAGTCGATCCTCCCCCGCACACTGCATTGTACTGCACTTGCTATACAGCAGCACATACCTCTCACATCCAGGGCCTCCCAGGTGACGTCTTCTCTGATGTAGATGTTCTCATCATCTTCTCTATTTGGTCCATACACTTCTCTCAGCCGCCTCGTCTCTGCGGAGTGTGACGCACAGACATCTAAGCTTCCTCACTTTTCTATCATCACCGCCCAACCTGGAGTCCCCACAGTGTTATCCTGCTGCTCGCTGTGCCCCCCAATACCCCCAAATACTATCCTGAAGAAATAATAGTGGCATACAGATAGTTTCCCCCATAGTAATAGTGCTCCTTAAAGTCCCACCAATAGTAATTCCCTTCTAGAAGTAATAATGACCCATACAGTGCCCCCCAACAGTGATAATGCTCCCCAAGAGTGCCTCCATTAGTAGAAGAGCCCTCCAGAATTAATAATGACCTCACAGAGCCCCCAGTGGAAATAAGGTGCCACTATTGTCCCCCAGTAGTAATAAACTACAAGTCCCTCCTTTAGAGTAGTAATAAGAACACCTAATGTCCCCTGGATTAAAATGCCCCTACAGTGCCCCCAGTATTTATATTGCCCCCTACTGTCATAATGCTCGCCCTGAAGTGCCCCTAGTATTTATACCACCCCCTACTGTTATAATGCTCACCCTGAAGTGCCCCCAGTATATATACCGCCTCTACTGTTATAATGCTCACCCTGAAGTGCCCCCAGTATTTATACCGCCCCCTACTATTATAATGCCCGCCCTGAAGGGCCCCCAGTATTTATAAGGCCCCTACAGTGCCCCCAGTAATTATACTGCCCCATACTGCTATAATGCTCACCCTGAAGGGCCCCTAGTATTAATACCACCCCCTACTGTTATAATGCTCACCCTGAAGTGCCCCTAGTATGTATACCGCCTCTACTGTTATAATGCTCACCCTGAAGTGCCCCCAGTATTTATACCGCCCCCTACTATTATAATGCTCGCCCTGAGGTGCCCCCAGTATTTATAATGCCTCCTACTGTTATAATGCTCACCCTGAAGTGCCCCCAGTATTTATATTGACCCCTGCAGTGTCCCCTGTAGTTATATTCCTCCCTCCACCATACAGTCCCATGTAAATAAATCACACCATCTCTCCTGCTCCCTCCAAAATACAGTCCCATGTAAATAACATCACTCCCCTCCCTTCAGCTCCTCCAATATAACACTATTTCCCTCTGCTGTAGAGTGCCATGTAAATAACATTACACCATCCTCTCCTGCCCCCTCCAATACACAGTCCCATGTAAATAACATCCCTCTCTATCTACAGCCCTCTCCAAAATACAGTTCATGTAAATAACATCACTTACCTCCCTTAGCCCCTCCAATATACAGTCTCATGTCAATAACATCCCTCTCTATCTACTGCCTCCTCAAAATACAGTCCCATGTAAATAATAGCCTTTCATTCCCTTTAGCTACTTCAATATCAGTCCCATATAAATAACATCACCCCCTCCCCAGCCACCATCACCATTCAGTCCTATGTAAATAACATCACTCCCTCCCGCAGCCACCAACACAAAGGCCCATGTAAATAACATCACTCCCTCAATATTCAGTCCCATGTAAATGACATCCCTCCCTTCAGCCCTAACATAATGTCACGACGGGGAGTGGGGAAAGCCCCCCGCCGTGCAATGTCCACGGCCGCTGGGCCAAACAAGGGCTAAAAGCAGGGACAAGGGAACCGCTAATCTAGCACGTCCCTAACGCTGGCCCTGGTCTCCTAACAGTATGGGCCGACCCCGAAGGTAGGAGGGCCCATACGTCCGGAACCTAGAGCCCTGGACATCCCTGCTTCACCCTGGATCTAACAGGGCAGAGACCACCTGCTCACCCAGGGACACGGATGAGCAGGAGTCTCCCGAGGCCCCTCTGCAGCCGGGACCCTGACAGTGTGAACCCCAGTACCGCAGGAGAGCATACAACCAAACACTCTTACCTGCCGCACCGCAGAAGATAAAGCGGATCCAAGAACTCCCGACCTCCCATGCGGACAACTGACGCATGCGGATGGATCCCAAAGTGGCAGCACACCATCAGGTAGGTACCACACCCCTCAGGGCTGGCAAGCCCCTTCCGGAGCGTCACACCGTGTCAACAAACACCAGGCATACCCACACCATACTACAGCAACCAGGTGGGGAAGGGATACACAGACACTCACCAGGGAAGGAACAACATAGCAAACAATATAACAAATAAGGGTGGCTCACGCAGACATCCAAGTGGGGAACAGACAACAAGCTCCAGCCATGCTCACACCATGACTGGACAAACCAAACTGACCTCCAGGCTCCAAACACAGGAACTTAAAGGACGCCTGAGGACACACCCACAATGCAGCCACACCTTAGCCACACCTTAACCCCGTGCACGCCACACAAACACAGAAGACACTAAACAAGGGAATCGTGCACAGGAAAGGGGGAAAGACACACATGCACCACAAGAAGTTGCTAGCAGCAACCAGCATGCGTGTCTATGTGTCACCACACCAAAGACAGAGCAGCCGTGGCCCTGCGCCAAACATAACACATACACATACGAGATAACATACATCAGTGTATGCGAGGCCACAGGTAAAAGCCACGACCGCCAGGCGGGTGACCCGTTGCCAACGGCAACCGCACATAGGGAAACGGGGTAGCAGCCCTCCGTGCAGACGACACGTTGCCGCTGACAACCACACGCACGACCTAAACCTGGGTCGTGACACATACAGTCCCAGTTAAATAACCATAACTCCCAGCATTGCTCTGCCTCTCCCTTCACTTACCTCTCCTCATGTAGCAGACATCACCAGAGCTTCTTCCCCCAGGACATCTCCTCTTCACTACAGTCCTCTCCTGCACTGGTCACATGATGGTGACATCATCGCAGGTCTAGAGATGTCCCAAACTATTCGCCGGCGAACTTTGACCCTGTACCTCACAGTCAGCAAACACATACCAGCCAATCAGCATACCCTCCCTCCCAGACTCTCCTATCAAAAAGCAAGGACAGCATCCATCTTAGGGTCCATTCACACGTCCGTAATTTGGGTCCGCATACATTCCGCAATTTGCGGACCCATTCACTTTTAATGGGGCTGGAACGGATGCAGATCCGCATTTTCGGGATCCTCATCCATTTTTTTCGGGATCCGCATCCATTTTTTCAGGATCCGCAATTCCGTTCCTGAAAAAAATAGAACATGTCCAATACTTGTCTGCAATTGCGGACAAGAAAAGGCATTTCTTATTATAGTGCTGGAGATGTGCTGCCCGCAAATTGCAGATCGCACATTGCCGGTGTCCGTGTTTTGCGGATCCGCAAAACACTTGCGGACATATGAATGGACCCTTAGATTTATTCTGAAGCTGCAGTGTTAGTTAGAGAAGGGAGAGTGCTGCTGCTGCTGAATTAATAGGGAAAGCGTTAGCTAGGCCAGTGTTCTGTGTCCACTCCAGTCCTCAAAGACTCATCTGATATAAGGACATCATCCTGACAGCACCCCAAAAAGACCTTTTTACGTCTGGTACATCAGTCTGCTTTTTTTTATTTTTATATATATATATTGCAGTTGCTTGCCCGTGTGTGAGAGGCCGCAGGCCCACAGACTGTACTGTGTGCACACCACTCATATAGGGTGGCACAGTACCTTGCAGATAAAAAAGTAATTAAATTTTTACCTTTTAATGTAATTGCAGTTGCCTGCCAGTGAGTGTCAGGCCCACAGACTGTGCTGTGCCCACTGCCCACCACTCATATAGGGTGTCACAGTACATTGCACGGCGCACGCTCAGTGACCTAAAATTCAAACGAAGCGGACCCAGCATGGGTCTTTTTCCATCTCCCGGTTCCTAAAATCTATTCCATACACCGGCCCCTGATAGGGGACAAAACAGAGATTAAACTGGTAAGAACAGATTTTTTTAATTTAAAAAAAAGAGGACAGCCTCTGCAGGGCTGGGTATTTTTTGGCCACGTTACTGAACGCTCATGCACAATGGCTGTAGGCCCATGCGTCCTTTTGCAGAGGTGACAAACCTGGTCAGTCAAACCCAAGGCAACATCATTGACCTCATCCCATATGCGTTTTTATTGGAGCGCGCCCTGCGAAGAGTGCTGAATCAGGCCGTAGATGAGCGTGAAGAGGAAGAGTTGTGGTCACCAACACCACCAGAAGCAGCCTTGTCGTCTTTGATTGCTGGACCTGGCGGCAATGCATAGAGAGGATTCTGAAGAAGAGGCGTCAGAGTAGGAAGGTGGCTTTGAGAAGGTGGAAGACCAACCACAGCAGGCGTCCCAGGGGGCTTGTTGTCGCCTTTCGGGGACCCTTGGTGTTGTACGTGGCTGGGTGGAGGAAGAAACCTTCAATGACATCACCGGGACGTGGCTAGCTTGGTATCCAACCTTGTGCAAATGGGGAGTTTGCGGTTGTGCAAATGGACTGTTTGCGGTTGTTTGCGGTGCGTTAAACAGGGAGTTTGGTCTGTCAGAGTTTGGTCTGTCACTGTAAGGCGGGCGTAACCCTTACACTACCTGATCAATACAACATCATACCTGATCGTATACACACACTGGATGTTTTAAAGCAGGTTATTCCAAACAATTTAGGAATGTTAGGTGATTTATGCCCTTTATGGAGTAAAACCCGACTCTGCGTTAACTACGTAATTTTCCATGGGAGTTTTGCCATAGATCCCCCTCCAGCATGCCACAGTCCAGGTGTTAGTCCCCTTGAAACAACTTTTTCCTCACTATTGTGGCCAGAAAGAGACCCTGTGGATTTTAAAATTCGGCTGCCTATTTCAGTCTATGGCGGTTCGCCCGTTCGCGACATTTTTACTGGTCAAATGACCTGTGATGTCATCACAGGTCCTTCAGCTTTTTCAGTACATTAAAATCGATTGTATTGCCCTCCTGAGGACTTACAGTTGTATCTAGCAGGCAGGCAGGACGTTCGGGGCCTGAGACAAAACATCAGGGGCCCGGCCCCGAATGTTTTAACCTAGCAACACTCATGAATTACAGCAAGTTTGAATCCACAGAGGAGAGATGAATAGTGTCTGAAAATCTTGGAGGCTAGAAGGGTAAGGGATATCTAGAGGGTGTAGGTGCATGGGTGGAGAGGATAACTGGAGGGGACAGGTGGATGATACTTCTATAGGGGTGAGGATAATAAAACCTGGAGAGTGGAAGAAGTTACACCTAAGAAGAACGTGAGGGGGAGATGATACTTTGGGAAAGAATAATTAATACCTAGAGGGGTGAAGAAGTGATACCTGGAGGAGAGCAGAATAGTGAGAGACCTGAAGGAGAGAATTTTCAGCCCTGTAGGTCTCTGTTACTAGTGCTTTTATTAAACTGCAAAGGACCTACAAGTCCATGGTGCAAATATATTTTTTCAAGATCTCGTAGATCAGTGCTTTTGCTGCCAATGCTTCATCTATTTATTTATTTTCCTACAGAAGGACTTTGAGGGGAATGGGGAAACCAAACATTCTGCACAAGGTACCACCTGCATACATTACAGTGCTCCTCTGTGACACTGCTCGCATAGGCTATCATGGTGCACAGCAAGCCTTTGACAGTTCGGGCAGGGTTACATGGTGGGAAGGGCAGGACTCCCAGCAGGTTAAAATAGAATAGGTCATGCAGACAAGCTGTCACTGTAAAAGCCAGCTAGAAATTAGAAAATAAAAAATAAGGTTTGTACACAAATCAACCTACAGGTCGGTAAAGTTAGTGGTTTAAGCATCCAAAGGTTTATTGCAGCCTCTTGAAACCGTACAATCTAACAATGCCAAACTTAGGCCTAAAAAAGCAGATCCCTGATTTAGAGGAGCAATTTTTAAGACAAACGGGAAAGTTTTGGATTCCCAGCTGTCATCTTTACTGATTCTTATATTTACAGTACTTTCTTCTCTATCTGCCCCATACCGCCATGACAGCTATAACTCGTCTGTGTAGTTTACTATTAAGACAAGTGTTGGGCGCAAATATTCGAATCACAAATTTTAATCGCGAATATCGCCATGAATATTTAGAATATAGTGCTATATATTCGTGAATAGTGTTGATTGCGAATATTGTAATCGCGAATTTATCGCAAATTTCGGCACTTAGCAACATCCCTAGCAACAAATAGGAAAGTTGCCTACTAGTGATGAGCGGCAGGGGCAATATTCGAATTCACGATATTTCATGAATATTTGGTAGATTATTCATCATATATTCGTGAATTCGCGGTTATTTTCTTGATTGCGAAAATCGGCAAAGTAACATGAGAATATTTCATGCGGAATACAGACGTGGGTCACTATAGCTACATTTTCCAAGCTGCTAGAAGTTTCCTGAGACTGGAGAAAATGGTTGGCACGGCAGAACATTACCATAGCTTTATATGCAGATAGAGTGCTCCGATATATTCGTGATTTCGCAAATAGCCAATTAATGATGCGCATATTTTTGCACAATATGTTCAACTTCACATTTTAGCAGATCTGACTACATATTAGTGATTGGTGCACTAAGTATTGGTGCACTATGTCTGTAGCATGTATGTATGGAGAGCAGAACCTATCACACTACCTAACACCCTGCACTGGAACCTATCAGCTCCACTATATCACTATCTAACCTACACTGACTATCTCCACTAACTATCTGTATTATATATATGAGATAACTAACTAACTAACTATTTAATGTAATGTGACACAGCACAGCACAGAGCACAGCAATGACACTGCTCTCTCTTTAAGAACTGTAATAAACTGTAGAAAATGGCTGCTGGGGAGGTTCTTATATAGTATGAGGGGTATCTGAGGGGTATCAGGGTAAATTATACAACTAACTCCCAAAAAGCTGATCGGCCAGGTTACGATCATGCTACCCTTTAATTAAAAAGGCTTGAAATTTAGGGGTATTGCAGCCCATACTGTGCCTCCATATGCCTCTGATATTACCACTTTGTGATATTATATATATCTCCAACTAGGTATCTTGTGCACCGTGTAAGGTTGAGGTTTGCAAGCTTGGGGATGGGGTTCACCTTGATTTATCCGAGAAATCCAATATGCAAGAAGTGTCTGGGGCACCTCAGTGCCTTATTTATAATGGAAGTGAAGGCAGCGGACGTCTAAGTATCCCGTTCACCAGGGGGTAGTGGGGGAGAGAGAAAGGCGGGTGCGCACAATAGGGTAATAACGTTTTAAAGTCAAGTTATACAACGTATTAGTTGTGGTTAAGCTCACCTTTTGGAGTTGTGCTATTGATAGGCACAACTCTATTGATTGCGTGTGTCCGCCGAAACTTGTCTCAGGTATGCAGCCGCAGAAAATGTGTACTCCTCCGTACAGGATGTCCAGTCCCCCGGAGAAGAAGTCTTGAGGTAAGAAGAGGGGGAATCTGCTTTCTGGCGCATCAGGTACAAGGTGAAGGGGAATTTCTTGTCCCCGAAACGTGTTGTACATTGCCTGTATCCACATACCTCTTCCTAATAAAAGAAGAGTCCTTTAAAGACCTATTTAGACTTCTGCCGAGACTTGTGGTTTTTGCGCCAGAAAGCAGATTCCCCTCTTCTTACTTTATTTATTATGGAGGTCTTGCTTCTAGGGGCAAATACGTAACCTTCCGGAGGGACTGAACAGAGATCCTGTGATTGAGCATTTATGGAGACTAATAGTAATGATGATAAGGACCACCTTTTGGGCATCATATTGGCGATTTTGCTCTTTTAGTTACAGGTGAGCATTTTTATGCTACATGAGCCTAATCATCCATCACTGTCATAATTACTGGAGTAATTGGGGATGCCATTACTTCCTGGAACCTCATGTGGGTCTTTCCGGAGGCCATAACTACCCTACAGTATATCTTCATTTGTGCTTATTTATTCCATAGAACAGAAGAGAACGTTCTATTGTGATCTATTGTGTTGTACGACTTTCTCCACATTTACTGATGAAAAAAAAAAAAAGGTAAATGCGATTCTGCCCAGCTCTAAACAAATATCAAACGTTCCCTCTGAGCGTGCAGAAGACGTTTTATCTTTAGTATTGACGCATCAGACAGTCCGGGAGATAATTAAGCCCAAAGTGTCCTGGTTTTAGCTTTTATTGGAACAAATCGTACCACGCTCAAACGTGAGCAGGACGGAGAGGCGCGCTTTGTTATTTCCTCTGACACTTGCCGGAGCCCCTGATCTATTCAAAAAGGAGAAAGTGAAAGAAGATACATTGTTTCCAAATAGAAGGAGTCAGCGTAAAAGTTACAGAACTATTGATGGAAATTAATTACCAAATGACTAATAAAGGAAAACAGACAGAACACGAGCCCAGGTCCCAGCAATAAAGAGACAAAATAAAGAGGCCTGCTACATGTAGCATCTGAATAGGGAAAAGTAACAAACTGATTAAAAAAAAGGTCTATCTATCCATCCAACAATCTATCAAGTGGTGTACCTAACATGGAGGAAGACCACGGGACTACTATGGAGCCTGGGGAGAGGGGTCGGCTTGGGGTGAACTGCTTTTTCAGTTCCCGATACAGATTCTTTACGTTTTTCTGCCTTTGCCACTAGGGGAAGTGCAGGACAAAAAAAGGAATTTACAGCTTCCATTAATTGCAATTGTAACTGTATAAATTCCTATGCACTGAGCGCCCCCTGGTGGTGGTTGCAGGCATCCAGTTTTATAATATACAATATAAAGAGACACAGAGGATTGAGATCGGTAGGAGATTTATCAGTGTATTTAATCCAGTTGTCTGGTACAAATACATCGAGATATATGGTGCTCAGAATGAAAGCCATATACTGTATATGCAAAATAAATGTTAGCCAGAATCCTACTCCACACTGATGAGGGGCAACACTGTGGATGGATAACTGGCTTAGGTTTTCCCTGTCACATCCCAACAGCTTGTAAAAAAGCAGAATCTTGACATAGGGGCCACTTAGGGTCCTTTCACACTTGCGTTCTGAGGATCCGGCAGGCACTTCCGTCCCGCCGGATCCGTCAGAACGCAAGTCGCCTGAAGCATTAGAAGACTGATCAGGATCCTGATCAGTCTTCTAATGCTTTCAGGTTACTATGGCAGCCAGGACGCTATTAAAGTCCTGGTTGCCATAGTAGGAGCGGGGAGCGGGGGAGCGGTATACTTACAGTCCGTGCGGCTCGGGCGCTCCTGAATGACGTCAGAGCGCCCCATGCCCATGGATCACGTGATCCATGCGTGTTGGGCGCCCTGACGTCACTCTGGAGCGCCCGGAGCCGCACAGATGGTAAATATACTGCTCCCCGCTCCCCACTACATTTACCATGGCAACCAGGACTTTAGCGTCCTGGCTGCCATGGTAACAATTGAGAAAAGCTAAGCGTCGGATCCGGCGATGCGCCGAAACGACGTTTAGCTTAAGGTCGGATCCGGATTAATGCCTTTCAATGGGCATTAATTCCGGATCCGGCCTTGCGGCAAGTGTTCCGGATTTTTGGACGGAACAAAAAGCGCAGCATGCTGCGGTATTTGCTGCGTCCAAAAAATGTTCCGGTCCTGAACTGAAGACATCCTGATGCATCCTGAACGGATTTCTCTCCATTCAGAATGCATTGGGATAATCCTGATCAGGATTCTTCCGGCATAAAGAGACCCGACGACGGATCTCTATGCCGGAAAACCAAAACGCCAGTGTGAAAGGGCCCTTAATATGGTGGATTTGGTGATCTCTGTAATGGAGACACCCCTTTGCTCGGTTGTCCTTCCTTTGAGGGATTTCTGGCTTTCCTTGTGTTGTAGACCCATAACTGGGACTCCACATTTATTTCGCATATTACTGCTTCCCAGGGAGCTTTGCACTTTGGATTGCTGTGTCGAGACTCTTAACTGAGGCTCCGCGGTGTTTTCTGTAGCTCGTCTCCTTGAGATAAGCTATTATTTTGTTTCATATACTGTATATGACACACACATTTGACTCTTTCTGACATTGATATCCAATAAAATGGTTAAAGTAGAAGAATTTCTTCTATTTAATATAGAATTGTGAATTAAACGAAAATCTTGGTAGTTTTACCCAAGCTTAGTGGGTAACTAGGTGGGGTTGGGGTTACACATGTTAAGTTTGCTATGTGGCCCTAAGAGATCTGTGTCTGCCCCTCTGCCTGTCCTCTACCCCTCTACCTTGTTAGGCTGGTGGTCTGTGTACGCCGCTCCACTCAATGCGTGTTTATCTGTTTGTTGTGTGTGAATGGGAGCTTAGTTCAGTGTATCCCACCTCAGGTTCAGCGTCACAGGGGTTACACCCTTTCTCTTCTTGTCTGTGCTGCTTTCCACCTGCTGACTGATGAACTCATAGGGGGAAATGTATCAAGACTGGCGCATCCGTGAGTCTTTATCTCCCTGCACTGGCGTGAGAGGCGCCTAATTTATTAAGAGGCAGAATCCAGTTTCAGTTTCTGCCCTGCCGTGAGCCAGAAACTGAAGTCTATGCCCCCAATATACTGGCAAAGACTTCAGCTATAACTTTTGCCACTTTTTGGCGAAGACATGCTCACTTCTGTTAAGCCCTATCCCCTTTTCCAAAGTGGTGAAAAGCCTAAAAAGTTGCAAATTATGGTGGGGCCATAATGTGTGACTTTTTAACCCCTTAAGGACTCGGCCCTATTTCACCTTAAGGACCTGGCCATTTTTTGCAAATCTGACCAGTGTCAATTTATGTGGTGATAACTTTAAAACGCTTTTTCTTATCCAGGCCATTCTGAGATTGTTTTTTCATCACATATTGTACTTCATGACAGTGGTAAAATGAAGTCGAAAAATTTCATTTTTATTTATAAAAAAATACAAAATTTACCAAAAAGTTTGAAAAAAATTGCAATTTTCCAAGTTTCAATTTCTCTACTTCTATAATACATAGTAATACCGCCAAAAAAAGTTATTTATTTACATTCCCCATATGTCTACTTCATGTATCAATCATTTTTGGAATGCCATTTCTTTTTTGGGGACGTTACAAGGCTTAGAAGTTTATTTTTTCAGAAATTTTCAAAAACCCACTTTTTAGGGACCAGTTCAGGTCTGAAGTCACTTTGTGAGGCTTACTTAATAGAAACCACCCAAAAATGACCCCATTCTAGAAACTACACCCTCAAGGTATTCAAAACTGATTTTACAAACGTCATTAACCCTTTAGGTTTTCCACAAGAGTTAATGGCAAATGGAGATAAAATTTCCGAATTTCGATTTTTGGGAAAATCTTCCACTTTAATCCATTTTTTCCAGTAACAAAGCAAGGGTTAACAGCCAAACAAAACTCAATATTTATTGCCCTGACTCTGTAGTTTGCATAAACACCCCATATGTGGTCGTAAACTGCTGTATCGCCAAACGGCAGGGCGTAGAAGGAAAGGAACGCCATATGGTTTTTGGAAGGTGGATTTTGCTGGACTGGATTTTTGACACCATGTCCCATTTAAAGCCCCCCGATGCACCCCTAGAGTAGAAACTCCAAAAAAGTGACTCCATCTAAGAAACTACACCCCTGAATTTATTCAAAACCGATTTTACAAACTTTGTTAACCCTTTAGGTGTTCCTGGCAAATGGAGATGAAATTTTAGAATTTCTATTTTTTGTTACCTTGCTTTAAAAAAAATGTAATATAGAGCAACCAAAAATCATATTTACCCTAAAATAATACAAACAAAACTGCCACCTTATCCCGTAGTTTCCAAAATAGGGTCACTTTTTGGGAGTTTCTACTGTAGGGGTGCATCAGGGGGGCTTCAAATGGGACATGGAGTCAAAAAACCAGTCCAGCAAAATCTGCCTTCCAAAAACCATATGGCGTTCCCTTCCTTCTACGTTTGGCCATACAGCAGTTTACGACCACATATAGGGTGTTTCTGCAAACTAGAGAATCAGGGCAATATATATTGAGTTTTGTTTGGCTGTTAACCCTTGCTTTGTTACTGGAAAAATGGATTAAAATGGAAAATTTGCAAAAAAATTGCTGTTTTCGGACCGTTTTTATTTTTTGTTATTTACATCGTTGAACTGACAGGTTAGATTGTGTGTTATTTCTATAGAGCAGGTTGCTACGGACGCGACAATACCTAATATTGCTACTTTTTAGGGGGTTTTGTTTCAGTTTTACATAATAAAGCATTTTTGAAAAAAATGATTTTTTAGTGTCTCCACATTCTGAAAGCCATATTTATTTTTTATTTTTTGGGCAACTGTATTATGTAGGTGCTCATTTTTTTGCGGGATGAGATGTCGGTTTGATTGGCACTATCTTGGGGTGCATATGACATTTTGGTCGCTATTATACTTTTTGTGATGTAAGGTGACAAAAATGGCTTTTGAAACCGTATCTTTATTTTTTTGTTGTTGTGTTCACCTGAGGGGTTTGGTCATGTGTTCTTTTTATAGAGCAGGTTGTGACGGACGCGGCGATACACAAAATGTATACTTTTTATTTATTTATTTAACTTTTACACAATATTATCTTTTTTTTTAAACAAAAAAAATCATGTTTTAGTGTCTCCATAGTCTGAGAGCCATATTTTTTTAATTTTTTTGGGCGATTGTCCTATGTGGGGTATCTATTTTGCCGGGAAGAGATGATGGTTTGATTGGCACTATTTTTTGTGCATATAACTTTTTGATCGCTTGCTATTACAGTTTTTGTGATGTGAGGTGACAAAAATGTTTATTTTTTACATTGTTTTTATTTTATTTTTTTAACGGTATTTACCTGAGGGGTTAGATCATGTGTTATTTTCATATAGCAGGTTTTTACGGATGCGGCGAAACCTAATATGTATACTTTTTTATTTATTTATTTTACTTTAACACAATAATAGCATTTAAAAAAAAAAATTATGTTTTAGTGTCTCCATAGTCTGAGAGCCATATTTTTTTTACGGGATGAGATGGTGGTTTTATTGGTACTATTTTGGGAGGCATACGCCTTTTTGATCACTTGGTATTACACTTTTTGTGATGCAAGGTGACAAAAAATGGCTTTTTTACACAATTTTTTTTGTTTTGTTTGCGTGAGGGGTTAGGTCATGTGATATTTTTATAGAGCAGATTTTTACGGATGCGGCAATACCTAATGTGTAGTGTATTTTATTTTTTTAATTTTTATTCAGTGATATGTATTTTTTTTATTTTTCCTTTTTTTCCCCACTGTTTTTATTTATTTATTTATATGTTTTTGTTTATTTTTTTGACCCAAACCCACTTGGTTTTTGTAGATCCAGTGGATCTGGTGTCTATATAATACAGTAAGTACACTATATAGTGTACTTACTGTATTTTTTACTTTACAAAGTCTGAATAGGCTTTTGCCTTTAGGAAAAGCCTATTCAGAGTTTCAGGTCCATGGACCGAGCAAGACGCTTCTGAAAGCATCTTGCTCCCATGGCAACCATCACTCGCTGCCAGAACAGTGGGTCATGGGAGAGGGAGGGAGCTCCCTCCCTGTTAACCACTTCCATATGGCGGTCTGTACGGACCGCGGTATGGAAGGGGTTAAACTGCTGACATCTGCAGCACAGATGTCAGCAGTTTATAGTGGTCCCCGCGATCCCCGCCCGGGAGGACACTAATATGGCGGGGTGCAGGGGGGGTTAAAATTGATAAGTTTGGGGCATTTTTTAGTCTCTGTGACCGCGGGGATCAGAGACTGCAGAAAGAGCAGCAAACCGCAGGTCTGAATTGACCTGTGGTTTGCTGCGATCGCCGACATGGCATTGTGCCAAGATGCCTGCTAAATGATTTTAGCAGGCACCGTGTTCCGATCACTGCCACGTGCGCAGCGGTGATCGGATATTCGCAGGGTGTACATGTACGCCCTGCGTCCTTAAGTACCAGGACACAAGGGCGTACATGTATACCCTGCGTCCTAAAGAGGTTAAAGCAATAAAATTGTAAATAGCTTAGTAAATGTCCCTCATTAACTTTTTTTTTATGCACTTATATAGCACTGACATATTCTGCAGCGCTTTACAGACATTATATCACTCACTGTCCTCAATGGGGCTCACAATCTAAGCTCCCTATCAGCCTGTCTTTGGATACCTATATACACTGACGAGCAAAAGAGTAACAATGTTTTGAACATTTGACTTTAAGACTCCATATCTCACCATCCACTACAGCTCCGAACGTGAGACTCCCATCATTTTATAGACAATTATCTTGGCTATCTCATACATACATTGGACTTGCAACCATTTAGCATATGACTAGTTCTGCAGATTCTTGTCATGTAACTGCAGCCAGCTCATCGATAGCTGTATCTTGGCCAATAAAATTGCCAAACTGCATCATGTAAGGCCGTGGCAGCTGGAAGAATACAAAATGACGTCCATCCATTCCAAAGCCATGAGGTGGACGTCCAGGCAAAATATCAGAGTCAACAAGTTGACTGATAACAAGGTCTATCAGTTCTGGTGCGACAAACACGGCAGTGGAGGCGGCTCGTATGCTTCATAATAGTGAGATCACAGATGTCCATGCAAGCACCGTCTGAAATGGTGGACTGAAAAAAGGTGAAGAAGCCTCGACTTCAATACCGTCATAAGAAGTGTCGTCTCAAGTTTGAGAAAAATACAAACAGTGAACAATAGAAGATTGGAGACGGGTGATTTGGATGAATGAGATGAAAGTCAGTAGACTGGGCTCTGATGGGTGCAAATGAGTCCAGAATAAACAAGGGAAAAGGGGCTAACGGATCGAGAGATTGAAGGAACTGTAAGTTCGGTGGAGGAAGCCTGATGATATGGGGTTTTGATTTACAGCCAAAGGCGTAGGATACTTGACCAGGATCGATGGTGGTCTCAGTGCTGAGCTATATGTGAGTATCCTACAAGGTGAGTTACGTCCTACACTCGAGTACTATGGGTATGAAAAGGGAGACATAGTGTTCCAACAGGAGAATGACCTGAAGCATATGCCGCAATTGGCGAAGAAATTATTCAATGACAATGAAGTAGAGGAGCTGGATCGGCCCCCACAGTCCCCAGACCTCAACCCAATCGAACACCTGTGGGTAGAGTTGAAGAAAAAGCTGTATTCATACCCAAGTGAGTCGACCAGTATGCACCAACATTGGGAACGTGTTGAAGAGACCTGGGAACAGATTTCGGTCGAGACATGTTGGAATCTGTTCGAAAGCATGCCCAGAAGGACTCAGGCAGTGCTGAAAACCAAAGGTGGATTTACAAAATACTCACAAAATTATATAAATTTAAATTTTAGGAGCAAAACAGTAACAATGCAGTTACGTGACAATAATCTGCAGAACTAATCATATGCTGAACAGCTGCAAGTCCAATTTATGTATGAGATAGCCAAGATGATGGTCTATAAAATGATGGGAGTCTCTCGTTCGGAGCTGTAGTGGACGGTGAGATATGGAGCCTGAAAGTCAAAAGTTAAAATCATTGTTACCCTTTTGCTCGTCAGTGTGTATATCTATCTATCTATCTATCTATCTATCTATCTATCTATCTCATATCTATCTCATATCTATCTCATATCTATCTATGTGCATGTGCTATAAATCATGAATCAATATACATAAACATAAAAAGTAAAGTGCTAAAAGTGCCATAAAAAGTGCATAGTGTCATAGTATATCATCATGTATAATAGTAAATAATAGTAAGTAATAAATAGTAATATCTCAACCGTAACTGGATGTGTGAAACGGCCCTTGATCATCCGGCGGCAGTTGACACATCTCAAGCAAGGGAAGCAACCACATGCGCATTGGCGCCAGCTGAACGCCGACATCGGCGTGCACACATGTTGTTTGTCCCCTGGTGAGCCTAATCTTTTGATCTATTCATTGAATATATCATTTGCATATGAAGAATACAGGTGCAATCATGTTTTGTAATGCATATTAATCATGGTATTATGTGATTTGGTGTACTGACTGTATTATGTATAGCGATATGATATTTATGTGCTCAATTGTATGAATACATTATGATATACTATGACACTATGCACTTTACTTTAGTTTTTTATGTATAATTATGTACAGGTATATTTATTCATGATTCATTGCACATGCACTTTGTGTGTGTATATACATATATATATATATTGTGGGGAATTGCTCTGGTAGACAGCGGTGCGGGTGCAGTACAGAGGCAAAAGGGAGTCCAGGAAGTGCAGCAAACAGTGTTTATTTCACACTTGCACAAATAAACTCAAAACAGTCACTTTGTGTTACTTCACACACAGCGAAAACTTAAGGCAAAATAAAAAGTCCATGACAGGATCAAATCACCTGTGTGCTTTAGGTGCGTGTTCGCACCTGGCTGTCAGCCCAGCCGCAGGAAAGTCCACCCTCAGGCTTCCAGGCCGACTGCACGCCTCTTTGCTGGGCTCTTGCTTCCAGCCCTGAGAGCTCCACAGCATTACCAGCAGCTCCAGGACAATCTCTCCCAGCTGCTGGTGCTGGCTGTGTTTTTAAACCCAGCCCAAAACCAGGACTGGGTCGTGGGGAGCAACCACCCACCCTACACTTTAGCTGCTCCCGGTAAGAGCCGGCCCGGATCGGCTTTGCAGCCATGCTGTCTAGCAATTGTGTCAGTAGCACTACCTGCTGCTGACATAGAAAAAATGTCTCTTACCTCACCGAGGCTATGAACCTCGGTGACACGTACCTGCCATCCATGACGGCACCCTGCATCTTACCACATACCCCCCCTTTGTTCAACCCTGAGGGGGTGGACACACGACAAACAGTGTACCCGGGAGAGGGTGTCCGCATTCCTCAGTAAATGGCCTGCTCTGTGCTCCACCGTAAATTTGTAATTCTGTAGAGACAGAAACCACCTGGTGACCCGGGCATTCCTCTCTTTGGCCTGGCTCATCCACTTGAGAGCCTTGAGTGCCCACTTGATGGCCAGGCACTCTCTCTACTATGCTGTACCTGGTCTCGGCTGGGGTGAGTTTACGGCTGAGGAAGACAACGGGATGCTCCTCCCCCTTGACTTCCTGAGACAGTACAGCCCCAAGGCCAACCTCAGAGGCGTCGGTCTGGACTATGAATTCCTTCTTGAAATCGGGTGTCACCAAAACCGGGGACCCACACAGGGCCGATTACAAGGCGGAGAAAGCCTTTTCTGCCTGCTCATTCCAACGGACCGTCACTGACTTACGCCCCTTTAACAACACTGTCAACGAAGCTATAGTGGCAAAGTGGGGCATAAACCTCATGTAATACCCTACAATTCCCAGGAACGACTTTACCTGCCTGGTGGGGACCGGTCGGGGCCAACTACGTATTGCTTCTATCTTATTTACCTGAGGTTTGATGACTCCCCGCCCAATGACATACCCCAGATATTTGGTCTCTTCTAACCCAATCGCACACTTTTTTGGATTAGCGGTTAGTCCAGCTTTCCTAAGGGCATCCACTACCGCCTGCACCTTGGGCAAATGGCTTTCCCAGTCGGTGCTGTGGATAAAACATCATCTAAGTAGGCCGAGGCGTACCAACGATGAGGTCGCAGCACAATGTCCATTACCTTTGGAAGGTGGCGGGGGCGCCATGCAGGCCAAAGGGTAACACCTTATAATGATACAGGCCCTGCAGGGTAACAAAAGCTGTTTTTTCCTTGGCCGACTCCGTTAAGGGTACCTGCCAGTACCCTTTAGTGAGGTCTAGCACAGAAAAATAACGGGCTTGCCCTAAATTCTCAACAAGCTCGTCTACCCGGGGCATGGGATACGCATCAAACTAGGACACTTCATTTAACTTGCGAAAATTGTTGCAGAACCGCAACGTCCCATCTGGCTTGGGTATTAGGACTATGGGACTGGCCCACTCACTTTTCGATTCCTCAATGACATCGAGCTTCAACATTAATTGCACTTCCTCCGCGATGGCCCGTCGCCGAGCCTCGGGTACCCGGTATGGTTTTAACCGGATCTTGGCCTGAGGCTCAGTGACGATATCATGTTGGATGAGAGACGTGCGGCCAGGAGGTCCGAGAACACATCCGTGTTCCGACTGATGAACTCCTGACTTCCTGAACTTGTTTGGAAGACAGGCTGTCTGCAATTTTTACCGTGGTTACTGCTTCACAGGCCTCGAACTGTAGGGCTGGACCCTTTTCACCTAGAAGCCCTGGCCGGGGGCTGTTGTCGTCGGCCGTGTCCCTATCTTTCCACGGCTTTAGTAAATTCACGTGGTACACCTGCTCCGGCTTGCGCCACCCTGGCTGGTGTACTTTGTAATTTACTTCCCCTACCTTCTCGATCACCTCATAGGGGCCCTGCCACCTAGCTAGGAACTTGCTGTCAAGGGTGGGTACCAGGACCAAAACCCGATCTCCCGGATTGAAGTCCCGTACCCGAGCCTGACGATTATACACCCTACTCTGGGCTTGTTGCGCTGCCACCATATGCTCCCGGACCAGCGGCAACACCCTTTCCATCCGTTCCTGCATCTGGGTGACATACTCAATGACACTTTTGTGGGGGACAGGCTGTTGTTCCCACGCTTCCTTGGCGATATCCAACAGGCCCCGAGGGTGTCTGCCATAAAGCAGTTCGAAGGGCGAGAACCCAGTAGAGGCCTGGGGCACCTCTCGCACTGCGAACATGAGATAGGGCAGAAGCAGATCCCAGTCCTTCCCATCTCTAGACACCACCCTTTTAACATATTTTTAAAGTTTGGTTAAACCTTTCGACAAGACCGTCTGTTTGTGGATGGTAAACGGACGTCCGTAACTGCTTTATACGCAACAATTTACACAGTTCCCTCATAACTTTGGACATAAAGGGGTCCCTTGGTCTGTCAGAACCTCTTTGGCAGGCCCACACGGGAAAACATTTCCATTAACTCTTTGGCAATGAGCTTAGCTGAGGTATGTCGCAGAGGCACCGCCTCCGGATACCGAGTGGCATAGTCGAGAACTACCAGAATGTGTTGGTGGCCTCTGGCAGACTTTGGTACAGGCCCGATTAGATCCATAGCGATACGCTCGAACGGGACCTCAATAATTGGAAGAGGTACAAGGGGACTACGGAAATGTGGCTGGGGGCTATTTACCTGACAGGTTGGGCAGGATTTACAATATTCTTCTACCTCCTTAAACACACCAGGCCAATAGAAGTGCTGCAGAATGCGGTCCTGCGTTTTTTGCCACCCCAAGTGTCCCCCAAGAACATGTTGGTAGGCAAGCTCCATGACCAGCTTGCGATACGCTGTGGGCACCACCAACTGTTCCACAGGCTCACCCCGGATTTGGTTCACCCGATATAACATTTCTTGGTGAACAACAAAGCGGGGAAACACTAACTCAGCCCCTGGTTTCTGGGGTTTACCATCAATTACCACCACATTCTCCCAGGCCCTGGTTAGGGTTTGGTCCCGGTGTTGGGCGGTCCCAAAATTGTCTCCGGAGACGTGGAGGTCTGTCAACTCAGGTCCTGGTGGCAAGTCCTCCATGTCTCCCACCATTACACTCAGTGGGGGTGTCTCCCCTCTATCACAGAAGTGGTGGTCACCCCTACCGCAGGCCCTTCGGACTCGGGCTCCCAGGGCTCTGGCCTCCCACTGGAATCAGGCCACTCTGCTAGGGTTACCCCTGTCTCATGGTTATTAGGCACTTTCATCTCAGGCCATAGTGACGGAAAACCAGGGAAGTCTCTCCCAATTATTAGTTCATAAGGTAACTTTGTGGAGACCGCCACTTCACAAGTCCATGTGCCGGCCACCGTGGACAGAGACATTACAGCAGTGGGATAGTCCTTTAAGTCTCCATGTATGCACACCACACCAACTTTCCGGCCCGTATACTAGGTGGGCTGTACCAGGGCAGCACTTACCAGGGTTACTAGGCCAGCAGCGCCACTGCCAGGTTATCACCCACTTGCACCTGGCACAGATGACCATTATCTATTGTCTCGGGGGCGCGGGTTGCACACAGTCTCCTGGCATACATTGAAGCCCGGTACCCATAATTAGTCTCCATGGCTTCTCCCCGGTGTGGACTGTCGGCCCTTATGTGGCCAGGCTCCTGACACCGCCAGCAGACTATCGGAGCCGGGTCTACAGGGGGTACACCCCGAGCAGGTTTCTCGGGTATCAGTTGTCGGGACTGGATGGGAGACCTCCGGGGTTTGACCGGCCCCCTCCCAACAACACCCCCTTGCAAGTTTTTGGTGGCCTCATAGCGCTCCATCAGATCGACCATTTCTAGGGCATTAGCGGGTGATACCTGGCCGATCCAGTGCTGAAGTGGGTAAGGCAAGGCCCTCCAGAACCTGTCAGCCAGCAGACGGTCCAGCATAGCAGTCGGACTTAGGATATCAGGCTGCAGCCATTTTTGCAACCCGTGCAGCAACTCATAGTACTGCGGCCTGGCGGGTTCAGTCGCTTTAAAGTCCCACTGGTGGACCCGCTGAGCCCGGACTAACACGTTTAATCCCAGTCTGGCTAGGATCTCCCCCTTCACCGTCGGGTAATCAGTAGCCTGGTCATCCGTTAAATGAAAGAAAACCTGTTGGGGTCCGGATGCCAGGAACGAAGCAACCACCTCAGCCCACTAGTCACGGGGTAACTTCTCCCTCACAGCCACCTTTTCAAAGACCGCCAGATAGGTCTCAACGTCGTCCGAGGGGGTCATCTTTGGGATCGCCACACGGACCGCTTTCCGGGCATCATGGACGTGTTGGGACGCTCCTGCCGTTTGTAAAGCCATCACGTGTTGCAAAAGCAGCTGATTAGTCTCCTGCTGCTGCTTGTTAGCCTCCCGCTGCTGCACGTTAGCCTCCATGAGAGCTTTTACAATCGCCTCCATGTTGCCAGAAATTCCTGCTTGTAACTTTGCCGGTTTAATATATGCCATGCACTCGTGCTCAGCAAAACAAAAAAACTTCGGCGTTCATGCCAGCCTCACTGCGTATGCCCGCATCCGACACCAAATGTGGGGAATTGCTCTGGTAGTCAGCGGTGTGGGTGCAGTACAGAGGCAAAAGGGAGTCCAGGAAGTGCAGCAAACAGTGTTTATTTCACACTTGCACAAATAAACTCAAAACAGTCACTTAGTGTTACTTCACACACAGCGAAAACTTAAGGCAAAATAAAATGTCCAAGACAGGATCAAATCACCTGTGTGCTTTAGGTGCGTGTTCGCACCTGGCTGTCAGCCCAGCCGCAGGAAAGTCCACCCTCAGGCTTCCAGGCCGACTGCACGCCTCTTTGCTGAGCTCTTGCTTCCAGCCCTGAGAGCTCCACAGCACTACCAGCAGCTCCAGGACAATCACACCACCTGCTGGTGCTGGCTGTGTTTTTAAACCCAGCCCAAAACCAGGACTGGGCCGTGGGGAGCAGCCACCCACCCTACACTTTAGCTGCTCCCGGTAAGAGCCGGCCCGGATCGGCTTTGCAGCCATGCTATCTAGCAACTGTGTCAGTAGCACTACCTGCTGCTGACATAGAAAAAATGGCTCTTACCTCACCGAGGCAATGAATCTCGGTGACATGTACCTGCCATCTAGGACGGCACCCTGCACCTTACCACAATATATATATATATATATATATATATATATATAGTAATAAAGGAGCACCAAATTCTTCGGGTGTTCGGGCCAAGCACCGGAGTATAATGGAAATCAATGGGAGACAACTAGGCACCCCCTGCTCTGGAGGGGAGGTGCCTGGTCCATTGGAAAAGGTCTGAAAGTGACAGAAACACCACCAAAAAAGATCAGGAACAGCATGGTGACCATGTCTGGATGCCTCTTGGACTCCCAGGTCGCTGCTGGGAACCATGTTGTCCGAGTTGTATAGCCACTTTTACAGACAAAGACAAAAAAAAAACCCTCCCCCCCCCCCCCACAAAAAACAAACAAACAATTTTTCAGGAAAAATTGTTAGGAAACATTCTTTCCTGTATATTCAATTGTATATAAAGTGCAAGTGCTGACAAAAATTACAAGCAAGAGGCACTCCAAAACAGCCTGTATATCACATAAAGGAGGGCCTCATTCACATTGTGGTACAATTGTTCAGGTAGTGGGACGCCTACACTAAGTAAAAAGTAGTGGGACTAAGCCTATGCACTAAGTGAAAGGGCTGCCAAAAATGACAAGGAACTGGCACTACAATACACCCTTTATTACACACAAAGGAGGGCATCATACACCCCTTGAAAAATTATGATTGGTGGCCTGCTGGTGACCTCTAAAACATTAGGAGCAAGGGCCTGCTGGTGACCCTCAAAAACATTTGGAGCAAGGGCCTGCTGGTGACCCTCTAAAACATTATGAGCGAGGGCCTGCTGCTGAGCGGACCCTCTGAAACATTAGGGGCGAGGGGCTGCTGGTGAGCTGACCCTGTAAAACATTATGGTTGATGGTCTGCTGGTGAGCTGATCCTATAAAACATTATGGCTGAGGGCCTGCTGGTGAGCTGACCCTCTAAAACATTAGGGGCGAGGAGCTGCTGGTGAGCTGACCCTCTAAAACATTATAGGTGAGGGCCTGCTGGTGAGCTGACCCTCTAAAACATTATGGTTGATGGCCTGCTGGTGAGCTGACCCTATAAAACATTATGGCTGAGGGCCTGCTGGTGAGCTGACCCTATAAAACATTATGGTTTAGGGCCTGCAGGTGAGCTGACCCTCTAAAACATTATGGTTGAGGGCTTGTTGGTGAGCTGACCCTCTAAAACATTATAGGTGAGGGCCTGCTGGTGAGCTGACCCGCTAAAATATTATGGTTGAGGGCCTGCTGGTGAGCTGAACATCTGTAAAAATTCAACCATATACACTTTTTTGTGGTGGAAAAGGTGCATGGGAATACAATACAGTAGATTGAGTGCATTATAAAAATACATTAAAATTGCTTTTATGTTCATCATCAGATCAGCTTTCCTCTGGTGGAGTGGAGAAGTCAGGGGCAATCCAGGTCTGTTAATTTTTATCTGAGTCAACCTGTCAGCATTGTCAGTAGACAAACGGATACGCTTATCAGTTATAATGCCACCAGCAGCACTAAATACACGCTCAGACAATACGCTGGCGGCAGGGCAGGCCAGCACCTCCAAGGCGTAGAGCGCACTTTCGAGCCACGTGTCCAGCTTGGACACCCAGTAGTTGTCAGGCACTGAGGGATCATTTAGGACGCTGACACGGTCTGCAATGTATTCCTTCACGATCTGACAAAACATTCCCTCCTTGTGCCACTAGGCCGTACTTCACGGTGAGGGTGCTGGCAGGGTGTCACGAAAGTGTCCCATGCCTTGGAGAGTGTTGCCCTGCCTTTGTTGGAACTGCTGTGTGTTCCCCTTGTCTCCCTTCCTCGGTTGCCTAAGGAAGTACGGACTCTGCCGGCCGCGTTGTCAGATGGAAAATTTTGGAGCAATCTTTCAACAAGTACCTTCTGGTATTGCACAGTTTTACTCGTCCTCTCCACCACAGGAATGAGAGATGAGAAGTTCTCTTTGTAGCGGGGGTCAAAAGGGTGAACACCCAGTAATGCGTGTTATCTAAAAAGCGTACAACGTGAGGGTCGCGGGAAAGGCAGCCATGTGTGCCAGAGTACTAACAGGCAAGACTTCGATGTCAACATTAGGATGACTCTCCATCCCCTCATCTTCCTCCTCCTTCTCTTCTGCCCATTCACACTGAGCAGATGGAATTAAAGTTCCATGGGTACTAACCTCTGTAGCAGAGGCAACTGTCTCCAGCTCCTCCTCCTCCCCTCTTCATGGCCCAATTAGCGCTGAGAAGACGAACTGTGGGTGGTCTCACTATCACCCCGTGTAATGTTCTCCCCCATTTCCTCGTCTGCCACATTCAGAGCGTAGTCCTTAATTGTGAGCAGCGATCGTTTGAGCAGTGGGATGGTTATGCTGATAATAGCGTTATCACCACTAACCATCTGTGTGGATTCATCAAAGTTTTTTAAAACCTCACAGAGGTCTGACATCAATGCCCACTCCTCGCTTGTGAATAGTGGCAGTTGACTGGAAAGGTGACGACCATGTTGCAGCTGGTATTCCACAACTGCCCTCTGCTGCTCACAAAGCCTGACTAACATGAAGAACGTAGAGTTCCAGCGCGTGGTTGCGTCGCACAACAGTCGGTGAGCTGGAAGCTGCAAGCGCTGCTGCAGCATTGACAGTCCAGCTGAAGCTGTGGACGACTTGCGGAAATGGGCACACACGCTGCGCGCCTTCGCTAGTAGCTCTGCTAAATTGGGGTAGGTTTTTATAAACCGCTGAACTACTAAGTTTAAGACGTGGGCTAGGCATGCAATGTGTGTCAGGTTACTGAGCTCTAAAGCCGCCACCAAGTTACCGCCATTGCCAGACACAACGATGCCTGGTTGTAGGTTGAGCGTCGAGAGCCACAGCTCGGTCTGGTCCCTGCCACAGCTTTGCGGTGATGTGCGGTTTGTCCCCTAAGCAGATCAGCTTCAGCACGGCCTGTTGACGCTTGATCCTGCTTCCAGCTAGCAACTGATGGCTGACTGCTGTTGGAGGTGGAAGTGGAGGAGGAAGCAGCGGAGGAGAAGAAGTAGGGGTTGGAGCCAGTAACATAGCTACTGGCGGAGACCCTGATGGATGTAGGGCACACAATCCTGGGCGTGGGTAGCACCTGTGCCATCCCAGGGTCCGACTCACTCCCGGCCTCCACAACATTAACCCAGTGTGCAGTCAGGGAAATATAGCGTCGCTGGCCACCAGCACTTGTGTCCATGTGTCCGTGGTGAGGTGGACCTTCCCAGTAAGTGCGTTGGTCAGGGCACGGGTGATATTCTAGGACACATGCAGGTGTATGGATGGCACAGCACACCATGAAAACTAGTAGCGGCTGGGGACTGCATACCGAGGGACGGCTGCCGACATTAGGCTGCGGAAGGCCTCAGTGTCCACAAGCCTAAATGGCAACTTTTCAAGGGCCAGTAATTTCGAAAGTTGCGCACTTAGTGCTATGGCCTGTGGGTGGGTATTTGCGCTTGCGTTCAAATGCCCATGTTATCGACATTTGGACACTGCGCTGGGACAGGGAAGTGGATGTTGTTGCTGACGGTTCATGCGAAGGTCCAGGTGCAGGACGAGGGGCATCTGGCTTTTTGTACTCTTTATCACTGAGATCCTCTGTGTTATCTCCTGCAGTGTGATCGGTGCGTCTAGAGGGTTTTGGAAATCTTAGATTTTTTCCTTCATAGCCTTTAGCTTTTTTGTGATTTCTTTTTGTTCTGGGCTTTGGTCCTCCCTCGAGATGTCTTTGTAAAGATCCTTGAAGTACTGGAGCCAGATGTTGCCGTTTTGGATGTGTGGGTTGGTGTTCTTGCTAGTTTTGTCCATGTGTTTCCATAGTTCCCAGAAGGAGTTGTCCTGGAGAGCGTCTTGGAGTTGGAGGACCTTGGTTGAGACGTTGCCTTTCTTTTTCTTTCTGAGGATATTTTTGTATTGCCTTTGTATGTTGTTGTAGGCTTCCCTCAGACTGGGGTTATTCAGATCTTGGTGTTTCCTATTTGAGGCCATTCTTAGCACCTTTTTTATATCTTTACACTTCTGGTCGAACCAACTGTTGGCTTGTTGCTTTTTTGGCCTTTTGTTGCATCTTTTGAGGTCAGACATTTCCGCCATGGCGTAGAGTATATTATTAAAGTCCCTTACCGCGAGATTTACTCCTTCTGGGTTCAGCTCATACACTTTACTATGGAAGTTATGGAGCATCTCCTGGATCTCTGCACTGTTTATGGTCTCCATATACTTTATCTATCTATCTATCTATCTATCTCCTATCTATCTATCTATTATCTATCTCATATCTATCTACAAACTATCTATCTCATATCTATCTTCTAATATCTATCTATCTCATATCTATCTATCTATCTATCCTGAAGGACATTTCAAGGTTAATAAACAGGCTGAGGCAATGTATAAAAACCTACAAACTGTTGAGTGACAGAACAAAAATAGGAATTTAATTTAACAATGCGCAACTGGCAATTTTAATCTTGCAGCCAATGTTTAGTAAAATCTCTGGGTAATTATAGCAGCAAAACCTAATAAAACTGAAATAAATCTTGCAAAAATTAAAGCAGAATGAGGAAAGGTGATTAGTACTCAAGACAACTGCAGACGGCTGTCAGCCCCCTCCCCCTTCATCCTTAGAACTTGTAAGTTGACTTAAATAGGTGCAATTATTGACTCCTTAAAGAACAACAATAGGGGTAAAATGCCTAATTAACCATCATCTTACTGACTGGTCATAAATTGTAGTCGCTGACTTTGTACTTTGTAATACTTTGTATTCTGCCTTGAACAATGCGGGAGGGGCAGAGAATCCCACAGGAAATCTTCATGCTATTCTTCCACTGCTGTGTCATGCCCCACCCCCTTTGCTCCTTCAGTAGGCATCATGCAACGCATATTTATTGTCTGGACTGTTCCTTTAATTCTAAAATTAACTGAAAAACATCTCTTATTTGATTTCCCAGAAAGTTAGCTACAGATTTTCTGAGAGCCCAAGATGCAACTGGCAACGGAAAAACTGTTTCTACTTGTAAGGTCGTACAAAGTAACCCCTCAGGAGCAGCAATCCTGTTACTTTGCAGCAGATCCCGGTGTTTACTGTAAAATAAACTTTCTAAAACATGAGTGAAATATTAAAACCCAGCAGCATAACCCAACACGGTATTCCCCAGATTATATCACTGCCTGCAGCACTATATGTCTGATATAAAAACCAAATCCATATCTCTGATTTTATACCAGTATTATAGTAGCTATGTACTTATATATAGGTAGCAGTATTATAGTAGTTATATTCTAGTACGATAGGAGGCAGGATTATAGTAGTTATATTCTTGTACATAGGTGCAGTATTATAGTAGTTATATCCTTGTACATAGGAGGCA
The DNA here is from genome assembly GCA_033119425.1 of Bufotes viridis. Lineage (NCBI taxonomy): Eukaryota > Metazoa > Chordata > Amphibia > Anura > Bufonidae > Bufotes > Bufotes viridis. The sequence goes on along the minus strand of CM065593.1, from coordinate 21,085,033 downwards.
GTATTATACTAGTTATATTCTAGTATATAGGAGCAGTATTATAGTAGATATATTCTTGTACATAGGAGCAGTATTATAGTAGTTATATTCTTGTACATAGGAGCAGTATTATAGTAGTTATATTCTTGTACATAGGAGCAGTATTATAGTAGTTATATTCTTGTACATAGGAGGCAGTATTATAGTAGTTATATTCTTGTACATAGGAGCAGTATTATAGTAGTTATATTCTTGGACATAGTAGCAGTATTATAGTGGTTATATTCTTGTACATAGGAGCAGTATTATAGTAGTTATATTCTTGTACATAGGAGGCAGTATTATAGTAGTTATATTCTCGTACATAGGAGCAGTATTATAGTAGAGATATTCTGGTACATAGGAGGCAGTATTATAGTAGTTATATTCTTGTACATAAGAGCAGTATTAGGCCTCTTTCACACGGGCGAGTTTTCCGCGCGGGAGCAATGCGTGAGGTGGACGCATTGCACCCGCACTGAATCCGGACCGCGGTGCGATTTTCCCACATGGTTGCTAGGAGACGATCGGGATGCATACCCGATCTTTATTATTTTCCCTTATAACATAGTTATAAAGAAAAATAATAGCATTCTCAATAGAGAATGCAAAGTAGAAAGGGCACTAGAGGGTTAAAAATAATAAAAACATAAACTTACCCCCTCCATTTGATCGCTTAGCAGCCGGTTACCGGTCTCCTGCTCTGTATTCAGCCGGGAAGGGGGTGAAGGACCTTCCGTGATTTCACTGGGTCACATGGTCCAATCACAGGTGATTGGATCTTCTGACATCCCCACCATATGTGTGACAAAGATCCAATTTCATCTTCACACCTCCAGCAACAATCGGAAATGCTTGGAATCAGCCTGTGAAGAAATTCTGGTGTTGATGTCAAAGAACTCCTTTAGGAAGGATGACAGCTTGGGAGTGTGGGATGTGTCCATTATAATGGTGTCGTTAACCCGCCAATTCCACTCCCCCTTCAGGAGGTCCTGCAGAGAGATCCTCAAAAACACAGGGGCAGGGCCGGTGCAAGGATTTTTGCCGCCCTAGGCAAAAGAAAAGTTTGCCGCACCCCCCCCCCCTATGTGACATCACAATGCCCCACCCATATGATCTGCCATATTAAAGGGGTTCTGCAGTTTATTTAAACTGATCGGCAGGGTCCGACACCCGGGACCCCCGCCAATCAGCTGTTTGAGAAGCAGCGGCGCTGGCAGTAGCACCTCTGCCTTCTCGCAGTGACATCACGATTAGTATCATTGGCCTGGGTGGGGCTAAGCTTCATTCAAGTGAACAGAGCTTAACCCCGCCAAGGCCAGTGATACTAGTCGCGACGTCCCTGCGCCTGCGGTAAACAGCGAGAAGGCCGAGGCGCTACTGCCAGCGCCGCTGCCATCTCAAACAGCTGATCGGCGAGGGTCCCAGGTGTCGGACCCCAGCCGATCAGATGCTGATGATCTATCCAGAGGATAGATCATCAGTTTAAATAAACTGCAGAAACCCTTTAACTAACGCCAGTTCTCTCTCTCCCCTCTCTTGTCATTCTTCACCCCCCCTTGTCATTCTTCACATCCCCCCCCCTTGTCATTCTCTCCCTCCCTTGTCAGTCTCTCACCCATCAGACTTCCTCGCGCCCAGTGGAGCTAGTGCCATCTCTCTCCTGCTCACCATTGTAGCACGGCCGAGCCTTTATGGTCCACGGGTACAGGAGCTTTGTTTCCTGTACCGAGGGACTGACATGAAGTGCACACTGTGTGCGCACTTCATGTCAGTCCGGCCGGGTACAGGAGACAGATGCTCCTGTACCCGCGGCCATAAAGAGCTCGGCCACGCTACAATGGAGTGACAGGAGGGAGTGCTGAGCGCTTTCCTCCTGTCAGCTCCTCTCCTTTTGCTGCGCCCGGGAGGTGCGCCCTCATGGACGCGCCAGCCCGGGCAGTGCTGCAGCCGCCAGAGGCTCAATTCAGAGCGCGGCTGCAGCATGAGACGGGGCCGGCGCTCCTAGCAGCGCCCCTTCCCAAGAGGCGCTCTACGCGGCTGCCTATTCCGCGTATAGGACGCGCCGGCCCTGCCTAGGGGCATGGTCAGATAGGGTGATGTTCCCTATATGAGCATGAAAGACTCTCTGAGCATAGGTGCTTGACATAAAGAGATAGTCTAGTCTGTGGTAAGAAGACTTGGCTGTTGAAAAGAAAGTGTAATCCCTTCCTGTGGGGTGTAGAGTGCGCCACGCATCAATTACTCACAATTTCTTCAAGGACACTCTAAGTCGCCGCAGGCGGGTATGAGTGACCGCTGACTTTCCATTTGAGGAGTCTAACAGAGGCTCAAGGGCAATATTAAAATCACCACCCAAGAGGACCAAACCTTTTTTGAAAGAGGTAAGCAGAGCAAGGGTCTGAATGAGCCAGGGCACCTGTCTCTGATTGGGAGCATAGATGTTTGCCAGGGTAACAGGCGTGTCAGCAATAGTACCTTTTAGGAAAAGAAAGCGACCATCAGGGTCCACTGAGGTATCGCTGAGCTTGAATGGAAGCCGCTTATGTATCCCTATACTGACACCCCTGCTAGCCGAGCTGTAGGGACAGTGGAACCACTGAGAGAACCTCCGAAGAGGCATTTTTGGAATCTTACCCTGTTTAAAATGCGTTTCTTGAAAGAACGTAATTGACACCTTATCTCTCTGCAAGAGAGCCATGACTTGAGACCGTTGCATGGCTCATTCAGACCCCGGACAATCAGCGACGATATCACTACAGAAGACATAAAAAAACAGTAGAGGGAGATGCGGCTGTTAAATATCCTTTGCATGACATGCAATGGAGGTGGGGATAGGGAAGGACACATGAGGGAAGGAGGGGGTTAAACAAGGTACAAAGAAAAATAAGAACAGCAGTGCAAACATTGCAAATAGAACAAGCTCTTCTGAGCACCCGGTTTGTTGTCGACCCTTTCGCATCACGGCTATCAGCCGGGGTCTTCCGAGTGGGGTTCTTGCAGAGTTTACAAAGGCCAGCATTCGGCCAATGCAAACAATGAAGGGTCTCATCAGAGAACATTGCTGGGTGCCCCCTGCACATGAAACTGGGCAGAGTGGGGATCAAATGTACATGAGGCAGTATCTAGGAACAGAGGAGTCCAAACACAGGGTTGTCACCTGCAAACTGTGTAGGCTATGACAAGTGATGAAAAATTATGAAAATCACTCCAAAATAAAACAATCCATGGACAGAGAGGAGTGCGAGAAGGTCCAAAATCCCTAGGACGTGGCCTGATTCAGGGGCCTCCACAGTGTGGGTTCTGTCGGAACAGATAACATACGTGCTCGGATGGAGAAGTGGGTAACTTCAGGGGCAGTCCTCATCTCAGGTCTGATTGTAAGTGCGGCCGTCCGCCTTGGACTTGGAGCTTCTTTTAATGGAGACCTGTCGCCACTCAGTCGCTTGTGGAGGTGGAAGAGGTGGGTCTGCGAGATCGGCTGGCAGTCAGGATGATATTGCGATGGGTGTCAGTCCCAGGGCAGGCCAGGCATTTTGCAGATCCGTCGGGGTCCGGATAGATCATTGGCCCCCATTTTTCAAGACAGACAGGACAAAAGGATAGAGCCATCTGAATGGTGTGGCCGCAGCCCTAAGGGCGTCCAAAAATGGCTTCAGCATGCGCCTTTTCGATAAGGTAGATGGAGCTAGATCCTGGTAGAACTGTAGGGGCACCCCTTCATATTGCAGGCAATCAGCCCCTCTTCCAGCTTTTATAATGGTCGCTGTGTCTACAAAGCTCAGTAGGCCGCACACCACGTCTCGCGGCGGGTCCGAGGCCTTGGGTTTAGGCCTTAGGGCTCTATGGATCCTCTCAATAACCACCTTTTCAGTTCTCTCTTGGCCTAGGAGGTTCGCAAAAAGTTAATGCGCCACTTTATACAAGGCCTCAGAGGCAATGGATTCTGGCAGGCCACGGATACGCAGGTCGTGCCTGCGACTTCGGTTCTCCTGGTCCTCTAGCCGCAGCAGCGCGTCATTTAGCAAGTCAGTGTGAGAGCGGATCGCATTATACGATTTTTCCTAATCTTCGAGGTGCGCCACTCGGTTCCCCATGGCCCACAGTTCCTCTTTAATGTCAGCTAAGTCCTTCTTAATAGGTGCCAGAGCTGCGTTGAGCACTTCAAAGAGTGCAGCTTTCGTGAAGGAGCCCTTTGCTTTCCGAGACTTACATGTGGATGCGTCTGATACGCTGCCAGCATCCGAAAGTTCATCCAGATCAGATTGCACGGCCCTGACCGGCGCCACCTTGGGAGCGTCCGCGGCTCGGTGCTTCGGAGTCTTTTTCAGGAATTGGTCCATGTCCGGCTGTCTGGATCGGATTAGAGTGGGTTCAGGGGGTTCCCTGGGTCTCTCTTTTCCCACCTTGCCCATTTGTGCGGAACTGTAGGCTAATTAAGGGGGTTAAACACCAGCTTAGTTGAGGAGCTCAAAAACTAGCAGCCACCCAGCTACACAGCCAGGCTCTGCCCCCCATAGTAGTTATATTCTTGTACATAGGAGGCAGTATTATAGTAGTTATATTCTTGTACATAGGAGCAGTATTATAGTAGTTATATTCTTGTACATAGAAGCAGTATTAAAGTAGTTATATTCTTGTACATAGGATCAGTATTATAGTAGTTGTATTCTTGTACATAGGAGGCAGTATTATAGTAGTTATATTCTTGAACATAGGACCAGTATTATAACAGTTATATTCTTGTACATAGGAGCAGTATTATAGTAGTTATATACTTTGTCAAATATCTTTTTATTGAAGCAGTGATACATAGAAAAGAAGCAGTTACAATCATGGAAACACTGCATATATAGAGCTTACAGCATCTTACAATCAAGAGCTCAAAGTGTAGCATAGGAGAAAGTCAGTAATATAGACTTCTATTACGGAGCTTAGCATAAAGCATGTGCAGTCATGTATGTTAAACAACAAGTAGCCAATGAACTGGGGTATAAAGGGGAGTGGGGGGGGGAGGTATGACGTCTCCCAAGGGGATCATACCTATAGGTCAGAGTATACCTACAATGAAAGGAGGTGAATGAGTATAGTGGTAATAGGATCGTGAATGAGCGATATGTTCCTGTGTCAACGGGGAAGGTCTTCCCATGACATGACATCTAATACGAAGTCTATAGACATAGGATGTTCTGAGTCGGATGTACAGTTATCCTTGCACGTGGGGAGGGGTTGGCGGTTGATGTGAATACATGTATTGTAGCCAGGGTGCCCATAATTTCTCGTGTTTGTAGTGTGTCCTAGCCTCCCAGCTAGCTAGCTCTTCTAGTCTTTGCAGGGATACGACTTTTGCTGTCCATTGTGTGATGGTGGGGGTCAGTGCTAAGCCACTGCAAGGGATGAGTAGTCGCGCTGCTTGTATGAGGTGAGTTGCTAGGTTGTGCTTTGAGGGGGTCAAGGTGTCAGAAGGTAGCCATAAGAGGACCAATTCAGGTGTTAGATTCACCCTGGCCCCGGTGATCTTGTGAATTTCATCAGAGATCTGCGCCCAGTATGGCTTGATCTTCGGGCATGTCCACATAATGTGTAGGAGTGTCCCGCTGTCCTCTTTGCAACGCCAACAAACGTCATTAACACTAAGTCCGCTGCGAAATAGTTGCGCGGGTGTGCGGTACCATTGGGTGAGCACCTTGTAGGAGTGCTCTTGTATTTTAACACACCTGGAAAAGCCATGGGAATTGGCGTGGATTCTCATTATCTCCGTCTCTGAGAACGTTTTTCCTAATTCACCTGCCCATGTGTGTATGTATTGTGGTTGTGTTTTGGTGTTTGGGGTGTTAAGTGCGAGGTATAGCAAGGAAATCCACCTCCTTATCGGGGTTTTAGAATCCAGCATTTTTTCCAGCCAAGTAGGTTGGCAATTCAGATCTACTGTGGCTTCTAGGGCCTTCCCTGTGTATGACAACTCGTGTTGTTCTAGAAAATTGGCGCTGTCCATAAGGGACCTAAGAGGAGTCTGTGATGAAGGACTTAGTCTTGTGTGACGTACAAAGTCAAGCATTTTGTGCGTTCTAAGTTTAACCCAAACCGGTGAGGGGCTCGTTAGATTAGGTTTAAGTATAAAGGGGGCTAAGTCCGCCGGGAGGTTTGCTGGTATTTTACCCAGCAATTCGCCTCCAGAGTTTAAGTGTTTGATTACCGCTCTGGTACCTTTAAGTAAAATCTGGGAGTGAAGGGTGAGGGGGTCAAGTCCCAGAGAGCTGCTTTTGAGGAGGTGAGAGTAACAGAATCTCTAACTCGTTGCCCAGGGTATGTAAGCTAGGGTTGTGCAATTGGACCCATCTTTTCAGGTGTATGGCTTGATAGTATCTGAATACATCTGGCATCCCAAATCCTCCCTGTGAGCGTTTCAGTATCAGGTGATTATAGGCTAGGCGTGCGGGTTTACCCCCCCAGAGATATGTGGTAAAGAGGCGTCTAAGCTTAGTTAGGTATGCCGTGGGCAGGAAGGTGGGGATCATCTGCAATGTATAAAGGAATTTCGGCAGGATAAAGGCTTTCAGTAAGTTTTTCCGACCCATCCAGCTGGTATAGGGAAGGCGCAAAGTTTGTAGTAGTGTTTGTATCTCGTCTAATAGAGGTATGAAGTTAAGTCGGAATATATCTGCGGGACATGGAGGGATTTTGACCCCCAGGTAGGTGACTGATGTGGATTGCCACTGAAATGGAATGGATTTGCGTAGGTCATCTATGACTTTTTTGGAGGCAATGATGTTCATTGCTTCAGATTTAGTGTGGTTTATTTTATAATTAGACACCCTTCCATATTCCTCAAAAAGTGTCAGCAGGGTTGGGAAGGCCTCAACCGGGTTGGATACCATAATGAGCAGGTCGTCTGCGTAAGCTGCAGTGGTATATTCTATGGAGTCCTGTTTGGCCCTGACTCCTCGGATATCAGGATGTTCTCTAATCGCTTGTAATAAGGTTTCCATAACCAGGACATATAGAGCTGGGGACAAGGGGCAGCCTCGCCTTGTTCCATTGTGTATAGAGAAAGATGGCGATAAAGTGCCATTAACTCTGATTCTGGCGCTAGGCTCATTATACAGAGTCATAATAGCGTTTAGAAAACCTTCCGGGAGGCCAAACTTACGCAGCGTCTTTCGCATAAAGGCCCAATTAACCCGGTCGAAGGCCTTCTCTGCATCTACACTTAAGAATGTCAGTGGCAATCGGTGTTTAATGGACCACTGTATGGCAGCCACAATCCGGCAAGAATTGTGATTCCCTTCCCGGCCCGATACAAAGCCGGCCTGGTCAGTATAGTAGTTATATACTTGTACATAGGAGCAGTAACATAGTAGTTATATTCTTGTACATAGGAGCAGTATTATAGTAGTTATATTCTTGTACGTAGGAGGCAGTATTATAGTAGTTATATTCTTGTACATAGGAGGCAGTATTATAGTAGTTATATTCTTGTACATAGGAGCAGTATTATAGTAGTTGTATTCTTGTACATAGGAGGCATTATTATAGTAGTTATATTCTTGTACATAGGACCAGTATTATAACAGTTATATTCTTGTACATAGGACCAGTATTATAGTAGTTATATTCTTGTACATAGGAGCAGTATTATAGTAGTTATATTCTTGTACATAGGAGGCAGTATTATAGTAGTTATATTCTTGTACATAGGAGCAGTATTATAGGAGTTATATTCTTGTATATAGGAGCAGTATTATAGTAGTTATATTCTTGTACATAGGAGCAGTATTATAGTAGTTATATTCCTGTACATAGGAGCAGTATTATAGTAGTTATATTCTTGTACATAGGAGCAGTATTATAGTAGTTATTTTCTTGTACATAGGAGCAGTATTAATAGTAGTTATATTCTTGTACATAGGAGCAGTATTATAGTAGTTATACTTTTGTGCTTTGGTGACATTATTATAGTAATCATTTTCTTTGATGTAGGGTTACTATTTTAGTAGTTATATTTTTTACCTAGAGGCAGTATTACATTATGTATATTCTGTTCGCAGTTAATAACCTGATTAGGTTAGTCTACATGTACTTGTTTTCTGTTTTTTTAATAATGATGATCTGTCTTTAGGATGAAGCTGCAGAATCCTGCTATACCCCCACCAAGCAGACAGATTACAAGTACAGTAAATTAATCTATTTAAAACAATGACGAGGTTTCATCACTAATGCAAGTTCTCCATTCCCTTCAAATAGCTAATTGGCGATTATACTAAGAGCCGGACCTCCACCGATCTCGTATTGATGTACTGTCTTGAGGATGCCCCTCCAATATCCTGAATCTGGGAGCCCTGTTTTTAGGTTAATTTTACCTTTAAAAGGTGACAACATTCTTTTATGAGCCTGAAATGTGCCCCAGTATGTGGTTGTCACTTCCCCCTCCATCTCCTCATGTCATCTCCTAGAAAGTACATTACTCAGCAGATATCAGTACAGTTCAAAGGGATTTATAGAATTAAAGGGGTTAATGTTTTGCAGACAAAAGTAGCTATTTTTTTTAAAATTAAATGGAGAAAAATGCGGATTGTCCACAGAAGGTATCAACTTTTTGCGGATCCATGGTTTGCAGAGCAAAAAATGGATACGATTTTGTGCAGGTGGCTTAAACCAAAAGCAGGGATTTTTTTTCTTCTGTTATATCCAAATTCTTAGATTCCACCCCCTCCACCTGAGTGAAGAATCATCAAGAGCCGTTATGTTTCCTGGATTAATGGCCTGCGCTTGACAATGTTTCAGTAATTTTTGTTGCCCAATTAATTAGCTATAAAAGCCGTCTCCGTATAGACAACTGACCTCAACGCCATCTCTTGTTCCTGACCAGAAAATCCAGTGTGATTAAGAGAAAATTAAAGCGTCTTTCCATTTACGACTAAAGATCTCATTTGCATATTGCAGTCATAACGGCTCGTTGGATTGCTGTGAAGTGGAGGGCAGGGAGTAACCTACCTCTGCTGCCGGTATGTGGTGTGTGAGCAGATATCTACAAAGTTCTTCCTGGGATTTGAACCTGGAACTCTTGAGCTAGCGGGAACATATATTATAAGGGGGTATTTTTTGCACTGGCGTACATTATAAGGATATAGTTTTTTATATTGGAACACATTGTAAGGGGGTGTTTTTTGTACTGGCGCACATTGTAAGATGTATTTTTTGTGCTGGCTACATTATAAGGTTTTTTTTTTTGTACTGGCGCACATTGTAAGGGGGTATTTTTTGCACTGGCGCACATCATAACGGGGTATTTTTTGTACTGGCACACATTATAAGGGGGTATTTTTTGTACTGGCATATATTATAAGGTTTTTTTTTGTACTGGCGGACATTATAGGGGTATTCTTTGTACTGCAGCACATTGTAAGGGAGTATTTTTTGCACTGGCATACATAATAAGGGTATATTCTTTATATTGGCGCACATTATAAGGAGGATTTTTTTTTTACTGCCACACATTGTAAGGGGGTGTTTTTTGCACCGGCGCACATCATAAAGGGGTATTTTTTGTACTGGCACACATTATAAGGGGGTATTTTTTGTACTGGCACACATTATAAGGGGGTATTTTTTGTACTGGCATATATTATGAGATGTATTTTTTGTGTTGGCTACATTATAAGTTTTTTTTTTTGTACTGGCGGACATTATAGGGGTAGTCTTTGTACTGCCGCACATTGTAAGGGGGTGTTTTTTGCACTGGCGCACATCATAAGGGGGTATTTTTTGTACTGGCACACATTATAAGGGGGTATTTTTTGTACTGGCACACATTATAAGGGGGTATTTTTTGCACTGGCGCACATCATAAGGGGGTATTTTTTGTACTGGCACACATTATAAGGGGGTATTTTTTGTACTGGCACACATTATAAGGGGGTATTTTTTGTACCGGCACACATTATAAGGAGAAGGATAAATACTGGGGCTCTATGGGGAACATGATTACTAGTATGGGCACAATGAGGGACATTTTTACTATTAGGGGCATTGTTTACTATTGATGGGACTTTGGGGAGCACTATTAGGGTCCATTCACATGTCCGCAAAATGGGTCCGTTCCGCAATTTTGCGGAACATGTGCGGACCCATTCATTATCAATGGGGCCGGAGAGGACATTATGTGCTGTCCGCATCCGCATTTCTGGATCCGCACTTCCATTTCCCCCCAAAAATAGAACATGTCCTATTCTTGTCCGCAATAGCGGACAAGTATAGGCATTTTATATTATAGTGTAGGCCATGTACGGATCCGCAAAAGACTTACGGACGTGTGAATGGAGCCTTACTGTGGGGGCAACCTGGTACAGTATCAGCTTAGCACAATTCATTTTCAGACTCATGTTTACACCATTGGTTTCAGGGGCACTATTTGCTGTGCAGGTATTTCTTAGGACTGTTTTATCTCTATGGTACCAGTATTTTCAGGGCACTGTTTCTGCAGTATGGAATTGGGGGGCACAGCTGGCACAGTATTGGGAGTTGCAGAATGGGATGTTCAGAAGGTGGAAGGGTGATGGAAACTAAGATGTCGGTGTGTTAAACTCTGCATCTACATCAGAGAAGACGTCACTGGATGTGAGAGGTTTCTGGTGCTTTATTACCCTGTATGTTTTGTATGTAATGTTTTCCTAGTAACAGCTGGAGGGAAGTGGGGCCAAAGCATTCGTGTCTGAAGCTTTTATGATATATCCCCCCCCCCTCAATAGTGGCTGCCACATAGTTCTCCCTATTAGTACAAACTGCTCCATAGCCTCCAACAATTACAGCCACATGGTGTCCTTCATAAATGTGCCAACCACACAGTGCCTCCCAGTCACACCGTGACCCATACCAATGTCAGCCACATGGTGTCCTTCATAATATGCGCCAACCACACAGTGCCTCCCAGTCACACCGTGACCCATACCAATGTCAGCCACATGGTGTCCTTCATAATAGCGCCAACCACACAGTGCCTCCCAGTCACACCGTGACCCATACCAATGTCAGCCACATGGTGTCCCTCATGATATTGCTAGACATACATCCCCCCCAGGATACCTTCAGCTCTTTGGAGCCCCCATGATGGTGACAGTCATTGACAGCACTGCATCTTCATGGTTGGGGTCCGCACCTAAATACCTTGTGGGCCACATGCCGCATTGCGTCCCCGTTGTGCACCCTGGTTCTAATCTGTCTTGGCTGGGCTTGGCTTGCTTTGTGACTAGTTTGAGTAGGAGACTGTTGGATTTCAATTGGCTGTATGGAATAAAAAAAAAAAATGTCTGGTATCACAGCTTAGCTGCAACTACGTGAATAGGGCTCATCTGCAATACCACACATACCCTGTGGACAGGTGTGGCGCTGTGTTTCTAAAGTTTTACAACCCCTCTAATGCTGCCGTTGGTCCAAATCTTATGTTAGGTACTAATGGCAATGGATAGCACATGTGCGTCTGAAGGCCAGACCGACCTGGAGGAAATTTCCCATGCGCAGAACTTTTGTCTGTTTCTGGAATCTACACTGTAAAAGAAATTCCCACCGATGGATGCCCATAGTTAAATGTTTCACTTCATCTAAAGTGAAAAATTATGGAACTTTGCAATAGATTTTTAATTAAAGAGGTCATATTATTTTGTCTACAGCTCCTATTCAGACCTATGCATCTCCATAGTAACAGACAACAAGCAAACCCCGTGTAGTCTGAACTTACTGTCTTAGGCCCCCTTCACACGGGCGAGTTTTCCGCGCGGATGCAATGCGTGAGGTGAACGCATTGCACCCGCACTGAATCCGGACCCATTCACTTCAATGGGGCTGTGTACATGAGCGGTGATTTTCACGCATCACTTGTGCGTTGCGTGAAAATCGCAGCATGCTCTATATTCTGCGTTTTTCACGCAATGCAGGCCTCATAGAAGTGAATGGGACTGCGTGAAAATCGCAAGCAAGTTCAGATGCGGTGCGATTTTCCCGCATGGTTGCTAAGAGACGATCGGGATGGGGACCAGATCTTTATTATTTTCCCTTATAATATGGCTATAAGGGAAAATAATAGCATTCTCAATATAGAATGCTTAGTAAAATGTGGATTGAGGGGTTAAAAATAAAAATAATTAACTCACCTTATCCACGCGATCTCTTCCTTAATCATGAGCTGCTGGCTAAAGGACCTGTGGTGACGTCACATCACATGGTACAATCACATGGCCGATCACCATGGTGATGGACCATGTGATTGTACCATGTGATGAGCGCAGTGACATCACCACAGGTCCTTTAGCCGGCAGCTCATGATTAAATAAGAGTTCGCAACTACGCGATCAAGTGGATAAGGTGAGTTAATTATTTTTAACCCCTCCATCCACATTTTACTAAGCATTCTGCATTAAGAATGCTATTATTTTCCCTTATAACCATGTTATAAGGGAAAATAATAAAATCTACAGAATACTCAACCCAAACCCAAACTTCAGTGCAGAAGTCTGGGTACCAAACATGCCGATTTTTCCCACACGCGTGCAAAATGCATTAAAACGCTTTGCACTCGCGTGGAAAAATCGTGCATTTTCCCGCCATGCACCCGCATCCTATCCGACCCCATTTCGCAACACCCCTGTGAAAGGGGCCTTACTGTCTTCTTGCCAAACTACTAAATATATAACTATATACCACTATCTAAACTGTGATTATTTTTACTTGCAATGCCACCCCTGGCCACAAGGTGTGCTGCTGAAGCACAAAGCACTTAGTGTAATATTCTACAGAGCCATCTAGTGGCAGAAAAATGTACTGCAAAAGTTTAATCTTTCGTTCTGCGAAACACCTACTGTGCGAATAGATGTTGAGCTCCAACAAGGTAAGAGTGTATTGTATATAAATACCGTATTATGGCCTGCTGAAAATAAAAAATCTGTAACTCTGCCTCGTATCAAATGCTCTGAGACAAAACGAAATAAAAACTTATGACCTGGTCCCAGTGGTAAGTAATTGAATAATCTGACGAGGGCAGGGTTTATAAATCATGCAGTGTTTGGCAAAACATTAACTTGTAATGATTTCACATCCCTGTGCCGCTTCCTGGCTCCTTACCTGTGCTGAGCGCAGCGTTTTCCAGGATTTAATGAGATTCCCGTGCAATCAAGGTGACAGCTCCTATGAGTAGAGGGACCATTATCTACATCCCAGCATATGGATGGCAGTAAAAGGTTACCCTGTCCTAATTACTCAGCCGCTTATTTCCATCTAGGAACTTCAGAATGAAGCTTTTACAACTTGGAATTGGTGACGCTGTATTACCCTGCATGTTTTGTGGCGCTGTATGTAATGTTTTCTAAGTATGTCTTTAACAGTAGGGCTGGAGGGAAGGAGTTAGGTTGAGAGTTTGCCATGGGGGGGGGGGGGGGGGGTGCATTTAAAGTTTTGCCTCAGGCAGAAGAAAGGCTCAGTGCACCCCTGCCCCTTGGCACAGGGAGAAGTGGAGCCCAAGCTTCACTTTTGCTCCAGGACCTAAAGGCCTCTAGCTATGCCCCTGCCTATGGGTCACAATAATATTTAAAGGGGTATTCGCATGTGAGATATATTCCCCCTCCCAATAGTGGCTGCCACATAGTTCTCTCTATTAATGCAAACTGCTCCATAGCCTCCAACAACGACAGCCACATAGTGTCCCTCAGAATAGTGCCAACCACACAGTGCCCCATACCTATGTCAGCCACATAGTGTCCCTCAGAATAGTGCCAACCACACAGTGCCCCCCAGTCACACCGTGCCCCATACCTATGTCAGCCACATAACGTCCCTCATAATAATAATATTTACTTCTGTAGTGCCGCCATATTCTGCAGCGCTTTACAATTCAGAGGGTTCATGTACAAAACAAAAGACATCACAATGTAACTGGCTAATATATAACTGAAACGCTAGGCCCTGCTCGCAAGAGCTTACCATCTATGAGGAAGTGGGGGTGACACATAAGGTAGCTGATTGTGATATGTAGTAGCCAAGCCATTTTTGTACTGAAAGGAGTGGTGAAGGCCGATCTGCTTCGGGTGTAGGACTGTTAGAAGATCGAGTTTAGGTCTGAGGAGTTGGTGGGGGAGAGGTTACTTGGGGAACAGTCATTTTAGAAAACATGATAAGCCTGCCTGAAAAGATGTGTTTTTAAGGCACGTTTGAAGGTAGCAAAGTTGGGAATTGATCTGATATTCTGGTGCAGAGCATTCCATAGAGTAGGAGCAGCTCGAGAAAAGTTTTGATGATGGGAGTGGGAGGTATGAATTATAGAAAATGTTAATCTTAGGTCACTAACATAACTGAGAGTATGAGTAGGGTGGTAGACGGAAATTAGGAAGGAGATGTATGGAGGGGCAGCACTGTGGAGAGCTTTATGGGTAAGGGTGTAAGTTTGAACTGTATTCTGTGGTGGATGGGCAACCAGTGAAGTGACTGGAACAGGCTAGAAGCATCAGTATAGGGGGTGGATAGATAGATGAGCCTGGCTGCAGCATTTAGGACTGACTGAAGGGGGGAGAGTTTAGTGAGACGGAGACCAATTAGTAATGAGTTGAGTAGTCAAGACGAGAATGAATCAAGGCAACAACAAGAGTTTTGGCCATTTCCACCGTAAAAAAAGGACGGATTCTAGAGATATTCTTGAGGTGCAGATGATAAGAGTGAGGAAGTGATTGGAGAATCAAAGGAAAGGTCAGAGCACAAACATGACCCCAAGACAGCGGGCGTGCTGCCCAGGAGTTATGATAGTATCGTAGACTTAAATTAAAATATCAAGTTTAGGTGGGTTAGTAGATGGGGAAAAGACAAGAAGCTCAGTTTTTCAGAGATTCAGTTTTAGATACAGAGAGGACATGATGTTAGAGACAGCTGCCAGACAATTACTGGTGTGATGTCAAGGGAGGGAGTGTATAGTTGGGGTGTCGGCAACATAGAGATGGCACTAAAAGCCAAATCTACTGATAGTCTGTCTGATGGGGGATTTGTAGAGAGAAAAGAGTAGAGGACCTAGGACAGAATCCTGAGAAATCCCAATATCAAGACAAAGAGAAGAAAAAATAGAGCCAATGAGTGAGACACTAAAGGAGCAGCCAGAGAGAAAGGAGGTGAACCAGTAGAGAGCAGTGTCCTTAAGACCAATTGAGTGGAGCATGGTGAGGAGGCGTTTGTGGTCTACCGTATAAAATGCTGCAGAAAGATCTAGAAGAATCAGTAGAGAATAGTCACCATTCCTTTTTGCTGTCAGGAGATTGTTAGACACTTTAGTTAGGACAGTTTATGTAGAGTGGAGAGAGCAAAAGGCAAGGCACTGTAAGGGTTCAAGAAGAGAGTTTTCAGAGAGATAGTTTATTAAGCAAGAGTAGACGAGACGTTCGAGGAGTTTAGAGATGAAGGGGAGGTTAGAAACAGGTCGGTAGTTAGCAGCACAGGTCGGGTCAAGAGATGGCTTTTTTAGTGTGTCGGGAGGGTCGGATTGATATTTGAGCTGCTTCATCTAGCTTGGTTTATAGGGTATGGTTATAATGATTGGCAGCCTGATCTGGACAGGAGAGAGAAGAGATTGGGGTAAGAGCTAACTGTAGGGTGTGAATGAGTTGCTGGCAGTTAATAGTGTGTAGGTTTCTATGAGTATGAAAAGTAGGATTGTCATAAGAAGAATAAGAGGCCTTTAAACCAAAGTAAAGAAGATTGTGGTCAGAATGTGCGCATTCGTCTTCATGTAGGTCACTGCTTTATCAATTCAAACCTTGGTATCCTGCCAGATCTTCAAAAAATTCCTAAAAGAGGAATCCGCCGCTGGTACCCAATATCTTCCAATAGCTTCTTTATCGCGAATATCGGCACTTCGAGAATTTGCGAAAATCTAGAATAGAGTGCTATATATTCGTAATCGTGAATATTCTAGTTTTTTTTCATCAGTATCCTCTCTTCTTGCTTGTGGGCCAATGAGAAGGCTGCAATATCTTTGTCAGAGCTTACCAACATCCCTAGCGACCAATAGGAAAGTTGCTTACCCCATTACTATAAAGGAAACTCCCAAGCAGCCATTTTCTGCAGTTTTTTTTTTGCAGTTCTGAGAGAGACAGCACTGCCATTGCTGTGCTCTGTGCTTTGCAGACTCATCTGCATCCTTATTTAATTACATTAGACAGTTAGCTCATATATATATTACAGATAGTTAGTGGGAGATAGTCAGTGTAGGTTAGATAGTGATATAGTGTAGCTGAAAAAAAGAAAAAAAAAAAGCGCATCATTAGTACTGATTTGCGCAATCGTGAAAATAATGACTGGAGATCGCGAATTCTAGAATTCGCGAATTTAAAGCGAATATTATGCAAAAAATGGGGGTAATATTGCAAAAACTAATATTGCCTATGCCGCTCATCACTAACGATGAAGGCAACCTTGGATTGCTCAGTGGGAAACTTCTGCCCACGACAGGTTTTTGATTTCCACCATAGATTGAAGGCAGAGGGAGTTGCACCCCAGCGGTACACAAATCCGGACTCACCGGTGTGGGAACTGCAGGAATAGCAGCGCCTGACGACCCTGTAGTAGCTGGAGACAAGATGGCATCCATACGAGCAGCAACATTTTGCAAGAACTGCATCAGGATATCTTGACGTTCGCTCTGGCGGTTTACTTCATGTAACAGTTCCTGGGCGACAAGCTTGGGATGACAAACGGGGTGCATGGCCTCAGTGTACTGTCATGGATCAGCGGGTGTGAACCCACTGTGCCACTGGCTGGCTATACTCTGGAGGGGCGTGTCTAAGCAACTACCTGGTTTTCACTAGAGCCTCTGATGGTGAGGATAGATTAGGAGCCGTTAGGGTAGTTGATAGTGGCTACTCCAGAGCAAACCCAGAGTCAGCGGCAGCTGGTAGCCGCAGTGGTGGACCAAGAGGTACCTGAGTAGGTACCTGAGTACAAGTGTAGACTGGCGGACAGAGACGTTACAAGGAGCAACGGTGCAGGACAGAAGGATGAGGCAGAGATGTTGTCAAACAGGCAATAGGTCAGGGCAGGTGACACAGGTACAGGTCAGGAAATCTGGGTCGGCAACAGAAGAGTCAATGCAAGCAGGCAGGGATCAGACGATAAGCAGATGGCACACTGGGTGAACCTTGTGGAGGCCGTTAGCGAGTCGTACCCTGGGATGTCATAGGTGCCACCAACGCCAAGGATTGCGGGCACTACTTCCATCAGGATTTCTGCCACCACCTACATTAGTGGCTGCAATCCCCCCTTCTTCTCCTCCACCTCCTCCTCCCGCAAAACTGTGGCAGGGTATAAGGGATCAGGTTGGTTGTGTCTGATAATGGCCATAACTTGTTGGCAGCTTTTTAGCTCAGCAAGCTCACACACATGGCATACAGCATACAGTGGATATAAAAAGTCTACACACCCCTGTTAAAATATCAGGTTTATGTGCTGTAAAAAAATGAGACAAAGATGAATAATTTCAGAACTTTTTAACACCTTTAATGTGACCTATAAACTGTACAACTCAATTGAAAAACAAACTAAGATCTTTTAGGTAGAGGGAAGAAAAAATATAAAAATAAAATATAAATATAAAAATAAAATAATATGGTTGCATAAGTGTGCACACCCTTAAACTAATACTTTGTTGAAGCACCTTTTGGTTTTATTACAGCACTCAGTCTTTTTGGGTATCAGCATGGCACATGTTGACTTGGCAAGATTTGCCCACTCTTCTTTGCAAAAACACTCCAAATCTGTCAGATTGCGAGGGCATCTCCTGTGCACAGCCCTCTTCAGATCACCCCACAGATTTTCAATCGGATTCAGGTCTGGATATTGGCTGGGCATTCTAAAACTTTAATCTTCTTCTGGTGAAGCCATTCCTTTGTTGATTTGGATGGATGCTTTGGGTCGTTGTCATGCTGAAAGATGAAGTTCCTCGTCATGTTCAGCTTTCTAGCAGAAGCCTGAAGGTTTTGGGCCAATATTGACTGGTATTTGGGACTGTCCATAATTCCCTCTATCTTAACTAAGGCCCCAGTTCCAGCTGAAGAAGACCAGCCCCACAGCCTGATGCTGCCCCCACCATGCTTCACTGTGGGGATGGGGTTCTTTTGGTGATGTGCAGTGTGGTTTTTGCACCAAACATATCTTTTGGAATTATGGCCAAAAAGTTCCACCTTGGTTTCCTCAGACCATAACACCTTTTCCCACATGCTTTTGGGAGACTTCAGATGTGTTTTTGCAGTAGCCTGGCTTGGATGTTTTTCTGGGTAAGAAAAGGCTTTCGTCTTGCCCCTCTACCCCATAGCCCAGACATATGAAGAATACAGGAGATTGTTGTCACATGTACCACACAGCCAGTACTTGCCAGATATTCCTGCAGCTCCTTTAATGTTGCTGTAGGCCTCTTGGTCGCCTCCCAGACCAGTTTCCTTCTCGTCTTTTAAGCAATTTTGGAGGGACGTCCAGTTCTTGGTAATGTCACTGTTGTGCCATATTTTCTCCACTTGATGATGACGGTCTTCACTGTGTTCCATGGTATATGTAATGCCTTGGAAATTCTTTTGTGCCCTTCTCCTGACTGATACCTTTGAACAATGAGATCCCTCTGATGCTTTGGAAGCTCTCTGTGGACCATGGCTTTTGCTGTGGGATGCGACTAAGAAAATTTCAGGAAAGACCAACGAGACCAGCTGAACTTTATTTGGGATTAATCAGAGGCTGTAAATGATGGCAGGTGTTTGCCGACTCCTACTTAACATGATTCTGAATGTGATTGCTTAATTCTGAACACAGCTACATCCTAAGTTATAATTCAACCACATTATTTTTTTTGTTTTGTTTTCTTCGATCTACCTAAAGGATTTCAGTTTGTTTTCCGATTGAGTGGTACAGTTTATAGGTCACATTAAAGGTGGAAAAAGTTCTGAAATAATTTATCTTTGTCTAATTTTTTTACAGCACAGAAACCTGACATTTTAACAGGGGTGTGTAGACTTTTTATATCCACTGTATATTTACCATGCACAACAAACCTCCCAAACTTATACATTAATATAACTAAAAACCTAACACACAAGAGTGGAGGTAAACCAATGGCATGAACTTTTGTAAGAACTTATAAATAACCAAATAACCATAACATATTTTATTTTACAGCATAGTCAGAAACTCAAGCAAACCATAACAATAAAAAATCAAACCCTGGAACATAACAGGCCCAGCCCTCAGCGAATCAGGGCCATCACAGGGGCAGAAAACAACCTCTGCCCAGCGAAGAAGGGAAAATTGTATATGGGACAAATGCTGATATGGCCATGTGGATCCCACCTTAATGTCCATGATCCGGCCATACCTTGCCAAGGCCACGTGATCTCAATTTTCTTCCAACTTACCCCATTTTGCCTGAGCTACTGGTGAAGGTTAGTCATGTGTGCCCATTTCTGAAAGTCCTCTACAGCTGCCGTCGGTCTGGCAACGCTGCTGCAGCGCTTGCATTTGCCAGCTAACAGACTATTGTGCGACGTGAGCACGCGCTGGAACTCTACGTTCTACATATTGTCCAGGCTTTGTAAGCAGCAGAGGGCAGTAGTGGAATACCAGCTGCAACATGCTCTTTTATGTCTGACCTGCGCAACTTTGAGGTATAAACACAGACAGTAAGTGGCGATACTGCTATTATCTGCCTTACCATCCCACTTCTGTGTCTAGTGAAATGCTGGCTGCTAACGATGAAGGCGGATGCTTCACACGTGGAAGAGGTGGAACTAGGGGGAAGACAATATACAGGGTGATAGCCAGAACATCATCAGTTCGGCTTCTCAGTATGAATTGGATGATGATGATGATGAGGAGCAAGAGACCGTTGCCTACGCTACAGAGGGTAGTAACAATAGAAGGTTTATTCCATCTGTTCTGCATAGATGGGCAGAAGAGGAGAAATAAAGAGAGTCATCCTCCTAATGAGGACAGCAAAGTCTTGTCTGTTGGGACTCTGGCACACATGGCTGACTTCATGTTAGGCTGCCTTTCCCGCGACCTGTGCGTTACACGCATGTTAGACAACATGGATTACTGGTTGTTCACCCTTATCGACCCCCCCCCCCCGCCCAACAAAGGGAATTCTTATCTCTCATTCCTGTGGTGGAGAGGACGAGCAAAACGATGCAATAACAGAAGGTATGTTTAAAAATTGCTTAAAAATTTCCATATGACAACACTAGAGGCAGACTACGTAGTTCTTTGGGCAACCCAGGAGGGGAGATGAGGGGGACACACACTTCAGTTCCAACAGAGGTAGGACAGCACTCTACAAGGCCTGCGACAGTTTCATGACACCTCGCCAGCACCCTCACCCTGATGCGCGACCTAGTGTCACAAGGAAGAAACATTTTGGAAGATAGTGAAGGAGTACATAGCAGACCGTATCAGTGATCCTTACAACTATTGGGTGTCCAAGCTGGACACGTGGCACAAGCTTGCACTCTATGCCTTTGAGGGGCTGGCCTGTAAACTGTATTCACTAAAACCTCATCCACTTACACATTTCTATACAATACAAACATAACATACAACAGTGGTGGTAAAACAATGGCATGACCTGTTGACTAACTATAATATAATATAATATAATATAATAGAATAACAAAATAAAATGACAATAATAACATATCTTACAGACTAGCCATAAACTGTAACTCAAACCATAACCATAACCAACAAAAAGTCAAACACCGTACACAGGGTGATAGCCAGACCACCCTCAGTTTGTCTTCTTTACGCCTCAGAGGTGCTGGCCTGCCCTGCCGCCAGCGTTTTGGCACAGTGGGTATTTAGTGTTGCTGGGGCCATAATAACAGATAAGCACATGAGCCTGTCAACTGAAAATGCTGACAGGTTGACTATTATAAAAATGAACAAGGCCTGGATTGCCCCTGACTTCTCTACTTCACCAGAGGAAAGCGGCTGAACATAAAGGCACTTTAAATGTGTTGTTTGTAATGTACTGAATACACTGTATTCACATGCACCTCTGCCACCACCAAAAAGGTTATATGGTTCAATCTTCCTTTTCTCGTCCTCCTCCATCATTTTAACATGCTTTTTAGGCTGCCCTCGCTCATAATGTTTTAGAGGGTCAGCGAAACTCTTGCACAGGTGTCAGAGGCAACACTCAAAGCCCTCTCTGTGGGCACCCTTACCCTTGAAAAAGTCTATGGACTGGTGCACCAATATGCCTTGCACTTTTCCTGCCATTCATCAGTGTCGGGTACGCCATGAATAGCACAGGCAGCACATTGACTGTAGACAGGCTATTATAGCTAAATAATAAGGAACATGGAAGATATATTATATTGGACTGTAGTATTCAGGGTAAATGATCGTGTGGGCACTTTGCCATAAATAAGTGGGTTTGCGGTTGCAGTTTGGGCAATCAGTCTCTAAAAGGTTTGCCATCGCCATCACTGTTTTAGAGGGTTAGCGCACCTGGAGGCCCTCAGCTACATAATTTTACATTAGTTTCATCGCGCCCAGGGCTACAGCCTCTGCGTGAACCATCAGCATCATGGCCACTTCTACGTCCCGCACTGGCCGCCTTCTTAATATTAAATGTTATATATGCTTAAATGTATTTCACACGTACAGTAGCGTAAGATATGTACGTGTACGCGCCAATAAATTAAAACAGGTATTTTGGATGTGCACACTTTACACAAGGGATGTAGCTCTGATAATGTCACAGAGTAGCATACACCGTCTGCGGATGAAGTACAGTATATGTCAGTGATATGTATGAAATGCACACACAGTAGATGTGGCACAAATATTTTACTTTTCACCAAAATACACTGTTTTCACATGTGGTACTGTATTTGAAACAGAGAGCCACGCGCTATGGACACTAGATTTGGACCAGATTATTTAGATTGTCACACAGATTTTAAATTTGAGTCAGTAATGAACAGATTATGGACACTAGATTATGCACAGATTATTTAGATTGGCGCAACAGACACTCTTTTCAAATGTGGTAGAGTATTTGTCACAGAAATCCACACTATATGGACAGTATATTTGGCACAAAATAGTTAAATTTGTCCCAAATACCAATAATTCTCTGCAGGAATACTGTATCCATGGTTGCGGCCTAAACACACACACAGATGTGCCCAAAACTAGTTAAATTTGTCCAAAATATAAATAATTCTCTGCTAGAGTAATGAATATAACGGTTGCGGACTGAACATACACACAGATGTAGCACAAATTAGGTTAATTTCCCCAGAAAAAAAAATTCTCTGATGGCACAGTGTATATCTCACTAGCAGGCACACTGTAGTAAATAAGCCCCTTTTTATAATGTCTGCTAAACACACTGCTTTCTGATGGCGCAGTGTAGATCTCACTTGCAGACACACTCGTGAATAAGCCCCTTTTTTATAATGTCTGCTAAACACACTGCTTTCTGATGGCGCAGCGTATATCTCACTAGCAGGCACACTGTAGTAAATAAGCCCCTTTTTATAATGTCTGCTAAACACACTGCTTTCTGATGGCGCAGCGTATATCTCACTAGCAGGCACACTCTAGTGAATAAGCCCCTTTTTATAATGTCTGCTAAACACACTGCTTTCTGATGGCGCAGTGTAGATCTCACTTGCAGACACACTCTAGTGAATAAGCCCCTTTTTATAATGTCTGCTAAACACACTGCTTTCTGATGGTGTAGTGTAGATCTCACTAATATCAAATCTTTCAGTCTTTTAAAAGCTTTTGGGTACTTAAAAAAGCGATTTTCCAGTCCTGCACTATCTGTCCCTTCCTGAAGACGCCTGTCTCTGATACTGCTGAATTTAACCCCTGGTAAGGAAAAAAAAGGTGCTGCACTGCTGTCAAACACACACTGTAGTCCTTATGAGGACTGTGTGGTTTTTCAATACTTTTTTTGGCTTTAAATCTGTTAATTTCCATCAAACCGCTATCTGTCCCTGCCTATTGTCTGCTCTCCCGGCGCTGAATGATCCGAGTGCGGGACATCGGCTTCTATATAAACTGGTATCACGTGTTCCGGCCAGCCAATCAGTGTAAGACTAATAGCTAACATGGCTATGGCCTTACACTGAGGGGAATTACTTACCTGGACCTTGATTGGCTGCTTAGAAGGCGCAAAAATGTGCAGGGAGGAGACTCGAGCAATGCGACGAGCACACGTGGTATTTGGCCGAGTACCGCCACATGCCGAGCATAGCGATGCTCGAGTCGAACCAGTACTCGGCCGAGCATGCTCGCTCATCACTAAAGTCCACCATAGGATAAGGCGGCAGGAGAAGCAGTGTCAGAGTGTTGAAGCCAGGTTGTTGTAAGGGCCAGCAAGTTCAGAGAGTGTGAGAGAGGAAGAAGTTATAGATTGTGGGGAGTTTGTTACAAAATGACTGTGCGTTCCAGAGTGCACAGTTAAAAGAGACTGTAGAAGATAAACAGTGAATGTTAATAAGATTTTCGGGGTTTTTATGTGTGGCAGATGAGAAGCTGAAGTGGGAAATTATGCTTATGGAGTGCAGACCGGAAGTGACGCCTTGTCCTCTACTCTTTGGCGCTTTTTCACAGTGTTTAAATACCGGACAATGTATGTGACTTGTTTATGCTCCTGATGAAGTGGATCCTATAGACCCCGAAACGCGTTGAGCCCTCACTTTACCCTCCCCTTTGCTAATTAAAGGAAATTAACCAGATGTACCACGTGCGACTGCCGTTATTTCCGGAAATCCTATAGGCGACCCAGGAGGAAGCAGAGTGGGTGTCTTGAGCTTTATCCCACCCTGCCCCTCCTGGGTGAAGTGAGTGTCTTTCATCCTTTTTATCATAACGCTTTTATTATAACGTTTTTATCATATTATACATTATCTTTACTATTACATTACTCGACTATTTTATAAATAGGTATATTTGCTTTCTAAGCTATTGCTGTTAATTTTAAGGGAAACACATTGAAGACACCCCACAATTAGCCACTAATGATCATCTAGTGAGGTATTACTTCAGAGGTACCTGGCGCCACTTACAGGCTTTCTTTTCCTCCTTTTTCTTTATCTTTGTACTACGTCCACATAGGATGTTCCTTATTTGGACTGTATGCCTGTGGCCTCTCGAGTAACTAAATACACCTGGAACTTTTACCTACGGTTCTTCCTTTGGCGCCCTGCCTGGATATCCCAGACCCTTTCTTTCCAAAGGGCCTGTGACTAACCCCCTCTTCTTTTTTCTCCTCTTGTCCCTGCCTTACAATAGAGGGAGGGCCAGGGTTTGGTGAAATATCCCCTGCAGCTAGTAGCAGGAGAAAAGAAAGAGACAGCAAGTAATTGACTGATTTGTATGGGTGTTTTTTATGCTGCACCATTGAGGAAGATGGGTCATGGTGATGTATGAGGGTAGAACGTGTATGAGAACTGAACATGGGTGAGAGAGGGACTGATGTGGAGAGAAGGGCAGAGGGGGGAAGTTGTGGTTGATTTTGAAGGTAGACAGCTACATAGATGAGAACCGAAGCAATAAACTGAGTGAAATAATACTGTAACATACCTAAGCTGTGTGTAAATTTCAGTAGCTTAGATAGCATCCCTGTCTCCTGCTCTGTCGACCTGCCATGACTAACAGCTCGGGGCTTAGGCAATATGGTGCTTTGGCAAAGATGGTGCTTTTGGCTCATGCATGACCCCTGAGAGAACTTCCTCTTAGAGCTTTTGCATATGGCCGTTGCTCGGCCGTTCCGTGCATTGGGGACCGTAATTTGCTGTCCGCAATGCATGGGCAACATCCATGCGGTGTCACGACCGCTATCCCAGCAGCAGTTGTGTCGCACCAGACGGAGGGGAAGGGGGACCCTTATCTACGGATGGGAAATAGAACGGCCACCCCTGACAAACCCTACGCTGGCATCTGTCTGCCCTGATACCCTAGACGGGGTGTGAACCCGTGCGGCGAGCAGGATGCCTAAACCCTGAGTGACCCTCAGAAGACTAGACTGGGGAAAGGCAGATGGGAGCACTAGTCACCATCACTCATGTCTAGGAGAACAACAGGGGAAGACAGCAACAAACAAACAATCTCCAGCAGAGATTGACTTATCCAGTCACGAGCAGAGAAGATGATCCCAACAACGACAGTCCACGCCAGACACGAGCTCCACAGCAATACCGTCAAACGATCTCCTTCAAAGGTCAGAATAGCACTGGAAGTAAGGACTATATCTGGCAATGACTGCAAGTGAAACTGAAACTAATATAGTAGCTGGGAGTGGCAGACAGCACTCACCTGAGAAGAATGCCTACAAAATCCCAGTCAGGACAAAAAGGTTCACAAGGCAAAACCTGGATGACATACCCTGAACCACGGAGCAAACTCACAAGCTATCGCGAGTAGCAAGTCGCTGCGACATTCTCCTCCCAGACCTATCTGGATCAGTCACAGTCGTGACATGCGGATTCCACAGACGCATCCAGACCCATTCAATTTGAATTAATAGAACTAGGGGTGATTTAGCTCATTATTCAATTAATCACTTAAGCAAGACACATGAGAAGAGATGCGATATGGAGGTAAACAAACCGAGCTAAGGATCTGGATACAGATCACAAGCATTCCGTCACATAAATCACATCAGATCAATTGGGAGAATATCATACTATTTCTAGGCACACATCTCCCCCAGTATAGTGTCATGGTTGGGGTCCACTTTCCATTTTTGTCTGCGGGTTGTGTCTGGTATCACAGCTTAGCTGAAACTACATGAATAGGGCTGAGCTGCAATACCACACATACCCTGTGGACAGGTGTGGCGCTGTGTTTCTAAGGTCGTACGTTCCCTTTAATGTCCCTGTTGGTCCATTTTTTATGTTGGGTAGTAAGGCAATGGATAGCACATGTGCTTCTGAAGGCCAGACTGACCTGGAGGACATTTGCCATGAGCATAACTTTTCTCTGTTCCTGGAATCTACATTTTAAAAGAAATTTCCACCGATTGATGCCCATTGTTAAATGTTTCGCTACATCTAAAGTGAAAATTATGGAACTTTGCACTAGATATTATTTAAAAATGTCCTATTATTTTGTCTACAGCTCCTATTCAGAGCTATGCATCTCCATGGTAACAGACAACATGCAACCCCTCTGTAGTCTGACCTTACAGCCTTACTCTCTTCTTGTCAAACTACTAAATGTATAACTATATACCACTGTCTAAGTGTCCTCAGGTTCTCAGTGCTAGATAGCTGCTTTATGGGAACTTTCACTAATTCCCAGTTCCAGGGTCCCCTAAACCTGGCCAGCTCTGAGCCACACGTCTTACATACTAGAATATCACAGACATATGACCTCATATTTTCCTGGATAAAGCATTGGTTTGCACAAACAGTTTGCATTGATGTTGTTCCTACAATGTACATCCTTAGATACTCCTAAACGGTAATTATTTTTATTTGCAATGCCACCCCTGGCCACAAGGTGTGCTGCTGAGGCACAAAGCACTTAGTGTAATATTCTACAGAGACATCTAGTGGCAGAAAAATGTACTGCAAAAGCTTATTCTCTCGTTCTACAAAAAGCCTACTGTGCAAATAGATGTTGAGCTGCCAACAAGGTAGGAGTGTATTGTATATAAATACCGTATTATGGCCTGCTGAAAATAAAAAATCTGTAACTCTGCCTCGTACCAAATGCTCTGAGACAAAACAAAATAAAAACTTATGACCTGGTCCCAGTGGTAAGTAATTGAATAATCTGACGAGGGCAGGGTTTATAAATCATGCAGTGTTTGGCAAAACATTAACTTGTAATGATTTCACATCCCTGTGCCGCTTCCTGGCTCCTTACCTGTGCTGAGCGCAGCGTTTTCCAGGATTTAATGAGATTCCCGTGCAATCAAGGTGACAGCTCCTATGAGTAGAGGGACCATTATCTACATCCCAGCATATGGATGGCAGTAAAAGGTTACCCTGTCCTAATTACTCAGCCGCTTATTTCCATCTAGGAACTTCAGAATGAAGCTTTTACCATTTGGAATCATACTGGTCTCCTTCATTGTGACATTTGGCTTTGAGGACTAACCACAACCAATTTGCCCCTTAAAGGGTTATTCCAGCTTTTTGATATTGTTGACCTATCTTCAGGATAAGTCATCAGATCAGTGGGGGTGTGACCCGCAGCACTGTCACTGATCAGCTGTTTTGGGCACTGGAAACTGAACAGTGGACAAAGCCAGAAGCAGACAGCGCCGTTCACTGGGTAGTGGCAACGTTGGGGTACTGCAGCTCAGCTTCCATTCAAGTGAGTGAGAAACAGCTGATCGGTGGGAATGCCAGGAGTCACACCCCCACTGATCTGATGACTTATCCTGAATATAGGTCAACATTATCAAAAAGCTGGAATAACCCTTTTAGAGACAAATTGGTTGTGGTGTGTCCTCAAAGCCAAATGTCACAACGAAGGAGACCAAGTTGTGAAAGCTTCATTCTGACATTCCTAGGTGGAAGTAATTAGGACAGGGTAACCTTTTTGTCAGTATCCCACCAATCTGATAAGCTGGAATACCTCTTTAAGGACCATAACTTTTTTTTACTTTCTAGTTACATACCCATATGAGGGCTTATTTTTGCAGGACAAGTGGTGTTTTTTATTTTGTAATGGTGCCATTTGTTATTTACAATATCTTGTATTAAAAACTAGGGAAAAAATCTTAATGCACTGAAATGAAAAAAATAAAAAACACAATTCCACCATTTATTTTTTTGCAGTTTGGTTTCCACTCTAAAAATGGATGTGCTTATTCTGCAAGTCGGTACAATTACAAGGATTCAACATTTACATAGTTTTTATTGTAACTAGTTTAAAAAAAAGTGCAGAACCTTTGAACATAAATGAGGAAAAAATCTTAATGGGGTCAAATAAAAAAATTGAAGAGCAGAAACATGGAATTTTAATAAAAGAGTTTCGTTTTAGAAAAATGGATGAACCGAGTTCAGTAAAAAAAAATAATAATTGATTTGTGTCACCACTAGGGGGAGCTCAGTATATAGTAATTTAGTATTAGGTTCAGACATGTATATAGATCCCTAGGCAGTGAACGCCCTCTAGTGGCAGCTGCAGGAAGACAGAATTTTGTCATTAAGGCTACATGCACACGACCGTTGGTGTTCTGCGGTCCGCAAACCGCGGATCCGCAAAACACGGAAGCTGCTCCGCGTTCCGTTCCGCAAATTGCGGAACGGAACGCGGCCCATTATAAAAATGCCTATTCTTGTCCGCCAAACGGACAAGAATAGGACATGCTCTACTTTTTTTGCGGGGCCACGGAATATGCGGCTCGGACGCGGACCCCAACAACGGCCGTGTGCATGAGGCGTTATCTTGATGGTTGTGCAAAGGTTTCATATATTTGGTCAAGTGAATTTTATGATTCAGCATTTTAATCTACTTTATTAAAAGTTAAGTTTTAGGTTCCCCTTTCTTCATATAATTTGTGCAAAGGTTAGCAGGTGATTTGGAACTGTGTATCAGGAAAATAGTGCTCCGATCGCCTATAAGAATAACCGCCATCTCCATCTATAATAGGTTACAATAATCCCACCCCAAACCTGCAGGGATATTCCGCCATGGTTTTTTCTTTTCACTGTACTCTAAAAATTACAAGCTTAGTCTTAATTCACACGAACGTATTTTGTTTCTGCGTCCGTTCAGTTTTTTTTTTTTCAGATTGGATGAGGACCCATTCATTTCAATGGGTCCGCAAAAAATGCGGACAGCACACTAGTGCTGTCCGCATCTGTATATCCATTCCGCCGTTCTGAACTCAGCGCAGGCGCAGTGAGGGAAGTACGCTCGCCAGCTGCCAGCTTCCTCACCGCGCCTGCGCTGAGTTCAGAACGGCGCGAGATTTCATCCGAGCACAGGGCTGGCAGATGGACGCAAGCGCTGCCTGGCTCTGTCAATCAAGACTTGGAGGGAGGAAACCAAGGTGGGAGAACGGAGGCTCTAGGAGCAGGAACAACTTCATAGGGTTAAAACTGGTGACAGAAACCCTTTAACATGCAGTTACATAGGCAGGACTGGGAGCTTTCACAAAGCCCTAGGCTGCCACAGCAACTGATCGAAACATGCAATTTCACCACTAGGGTCTGATTGGAAAACAAATGGTAATCCCTCTCTCTGTCTAACTATTCAAATGTCCGCGATTGGAGACATTACGGCTGTTACCTGCCAGCTGTGGAGCCTACTCACCTCCTGAAAGCCTGACATTTGAAGTCCATGTATGGCAGATGTCATCAAGATGGCAGCAAATGCTTAGTGCATGAACAATTTGAGATCACAAAAAGATAGATTTGTGTCACCACTAGGGGGAGCTCAGTAGATAGTAAATTATTATTAGGTTCAACTGTAGACATGTATATAGATCCCTAGGCAGTGAACGCCCTCTAGTGGCAGCTGCAGGAAGACAGAATTTTGTCATTTATCTTGGTGGATGTGCAAAGGTTAGCAGGCGATTTGGAACTCCATCTTTAATAGGGTATAATATTCCCACTCCAAACCTGCAGGGATATTAGAGATTATACCATAACCACCTTAGACCACCATGCAAAACAGATATCAATATTATTAACCGCGGCATTATCACAGACACTCAGATATGAGCCCCTCACTAATGCTAAATATCCCCCATATCCAATTGAGTGCAAGGAGAAAATTTTAGGTAGACTGGAAAAGATAAGAAAATTGTCCTAGTCTTTAAAAAAAAACACACCTAGAAATCCCACATGGCTGATATTCAATAGTAATGAGTGGCAGGGGCAATATTCGAATTAGCGATATTTCGCAAATATTCGGGAGAATATTTGTCATATATTTGCAAATTCGAGGATTTGTGATCTCCAGTCATTATTTTCTTGATTGCGAAAACCGGCAATCAGAAAATTTGCGATAAAAATTTAAGCTAAAAATTTGCGATGCGAAAATATATACGCAATATTGCAGTCTTCTCATTGGCCCACAAGCAAGAAGCAGTGAGAGATCATGGGTATTGATGAAAAAAATCTAGAATATTCCCGATTACAAGGATATAGTACTATATGCTAGATATTCGCGAATTCTCCAAGTGCCAATATTCGCGATAAAAATTTGCAATCAACACTAATATTCAATAACATTTCCATATGTTCAGAAAGCGGGGAAACAATTTGTTTAATTAATGGACAAGTCTATGTTTTCTACATCCAGAATTATGTGCTGAGAAATTGTATAATAAATTCTAATAGTGAATTGAGATCTGTATTTCTATCACAGATCTATAGTCATAGAGTAATAGGATAACATTCGGTCTGTCTGCAGCCACCATTAGGGGGAGCTCAAGAGATTACTGCATACAGATGTAATAAAATAACAGAACAAGCCCAGGTTATACAGGAGACACCTAAGTTATACCAGCTGTACAGATATATTATATACAGGAGATGCCCAGGTTATACCAGCTGTACATATATAATTATATATAGGAGATACCCAGGTTATACCAGCTGTACATATATAATTATATACAGGATATACCCAGGTTATACCAGCATAGTCCATATCACTATATACAGAAGATGTATAACTTATACCAGCTGTACATATATAATTATATACAGGAGATGCCCAGGTTATACCAGCATGGTCCATATCACTATATACAGAAGATGTATAACTTATACCAGCTGTACATATATAATTATATACAGGAGATGCCCAGGTTATACCAGCATGGTCCATATCACTATATACAAGAAGATGTATAACTTATACCAGCTGTACATATATAATTATATACAGGAGATACCCAGGTTATACCAGCATGATCCATATCACTATATACAAGAAGATGTATAACTTATACCAGCTGTACATATATAATTATATACAGGAGATACCCAGGTTATACCAGCATGCTCCATATCACTATATACAAGAAGATGTATAACTTATACCAGCTGTACATATATAATTATATACAGGAGATACCCAGGTTATACCAGCATGCTCCATATCACTATATACAAGAAGATGTATAACTTATACCAGCTGTACATATATAATTATATACAGGAGATACCCAGGTTATACCAGCATGCTCCATATCACTATATACAAGAAGATGTATAACTTATACCAGCTGTACATATATAATTATATACAGGAGATACCCAGGTTATACCAGCATGCTCCATATCACTATATACAAGAAGATGTATAACTTATACCAGCTGTACATATATAATTATATACAGGAGATACCCAGGTTATACCAGCATGGTCCATATCACTATATACAAGAAGATGTATAACTTATACCAGCTGTACATATATAATTATATACAGGAGATACCCAGGTTATACCAGCATGCTCCATATCACTATATACAAGAAGATGTATAACTTATACCAGCTGTACATATATAATTATATACAGGAGATGCCCAGGTTATACCAGCATGGTCCATATCACTATATACAAGAAGATGTATAACTTATACCAGCTGTACATATATAATTATATACAGGAGATACCCAGGTTATACCAGCATGGTCCATATCACTATATACAAGAAGATGTATAACTTATACCAGCTGTACATATATAATTATATACAGGAGATACCCAGGTTATACCAGCATGGTCCATATCACTATATACAAGAAGATGTATAACTTATACCAGCTGTACATATATAATTATATACAGGAGATGCCCAGGTTATACCAGCATGGTCCATATCACTATATACAAGAAGATGTATAACTTATACCAGCTGTACATATATAATTATATACAGGAGATACCCAGGTTATACCAGCATGCTCCATATCACTATATACAAGAAGATGTATAACTTATACCAGCTGTACATATATAATTATATACAGGAGATGCCCAGGTTATACCAGCATGGTCCATATCACTATATACAAGAAGATGTATAACTTATACCAGCTGTACATATATAATTATATACAGGAGATACCCAGGTTATACCAGCATGGTCCATATCACTATATACAAGAAGATGTATAACTTATACCAGCTGTACATATATAATTATATACAGGAGATGCCCAGGTTATACCAGCATGGCTCCATATCACTATATACAAGAAGATGTATAACTTATACCAGCTGTACATATATAATTATATACAGGAGATACCCAGGTTATACCAGCATGGTCCATATCACTATATACAGGAAGATGTATAACTTATACCAGCTGTACATATATAATTATATACAGGAGATACCCAGGTTATACCAGCATGCTCCATATCACTATATACAAGAAGATGTATAACTTATACCAGCTGTACATATATAATTATATACAGGAGATACCCAGGTTATACCAGCATGCTCCATATCACTATATACAAGAAGATGTATAACTTATACCAGCTGTACATATATAATTATATACAGGAGATACCCAGGTTATACCAGCATGCTCCATATCACTATATACAAGAAGATGTATAACTTATACCAGCTGTACATATATAATTATATACAGGAGATGCCCAGGTTATACCAGCATGCTCCATATCACTATATACAAGAAGATGTATAACTTATACCAGCTGTACATATATAATTATATACAGGAGATACCCAGGTTATACCAGCATGGTCCATATCACTATATACAAGAAGATGTATAACTTATACCAGCTGTACATATATAATTATATACAGGAGATGCCCAGGTTATACCAGCATGGCTCCATATCACTATATACAAGAAGATGTATAACTTATACCAGCTGTACATATATAATTATATACAGGAGATGCCCAGGTTATACCAGCATGCTCCATATCACTATATACAAGAAGATGTATAACTTATACCAGCTGTACATATATAATTATATACAGGAGATGCCCAGGTTATACCAGCATGGTCCATATCACTATATACAGGAAGATGTATAACTTATACCAGCTGTATATGTATAATTATATACAGGAGATACCCAGGTTATACCAGCATGGTCCATATCACTATATACAAGAAGATGTATCACTTATACCAGCTGTACATATATAATTATATACAGGAGATACCCAGGTTATACCAGCATGCTCCATATCACTATATACAGGAAGATGTATAACTTATACCAGCTGTACATATATAATTATATACAGGAGATACCCAGGTTATACCAGCATGCTCCATATTACTATATACAAGAAGATGTATAACTTATACCAGCTGTACATCTATAATTACATATAGGAGATACCCAGGTTATATCAGCATGGTCCATGTCACTATATACAAGAAGATGTATAACTTATAGCAGCTGTACATATGTAATTATATACAGGAGATGCCCAGGTTATACCAGCATGCTCCATATCACTATATACAAGAAGATGTATAACTTATACCAGCTGTACATATATAATTAGATACAGGAGATGCCCAGGTTATACCAGCATGGTCCATATCACTATATACAAGAAGATGTATAACTTATACCAGCTGTACATATATAATTATATACAGGAGATACCCAGGTTATACCAGCATGGTCCATATCACTATATACAAGAAGATGTATAACTTATACCAGCTGTATATATATAATTATATACAGGAGATGCCCAGGTTATACCAGCATGGCCCATATCACTATATATAAGAAGAGGCATAACTTATACCAGCTGTACATATATAATTATATATAGGAGATGCCCAGGTTATACCAGCATGGCCCATATCACTATATACAAGAAGATGTATAACTTATACCAGCTGTACATACATATATAATTATATACAGGAGATGCCCAGGTTATACCAGCATGGCCCATATCACTATATACAAGAAGATGTATAACTTATACCAGCTGTACATATATAATTATATATAGGAGATGCCCAGGTTATATCAGCATGCTCCATATCACTATATACAAGAAGATGTATAACTTATACCAGCTGTACATATATAATTATATACAGGAGAGGTCCAGGTTATACCAGCATGCTCCATATCACTATATACAAGAAGATGTATAACTTATACCAGCTGTACATATATAATTATATACAGGAGATGCCCGGGTTATACCAGCATGGTCCATATCACTATATACAAGAAGATGTATAACTTATACCTGCTGTACATATATAATTATATACAGGATATACCCAGGTTATACCAGCATAGTCCATATCACTATATACGGAAGATGTATAACTTATACCAGCTGTACATATATAATTATATACAAGAGATACCCAGGTTATACCAGCATGCTCCAAATCACTGTATACAAGAAGATGTATAACTTATACCAGCTGTACATATATAATTATATACAGAGGATACCCAGGTTATACCAGCATGCTCCATATCACTATATACAAGAAGATGTATAACTTATACCAGCTGTACATATATAATTATATACAGGAGATGCCCAGGTTATACCAGCTGTACATATATAATTATATACAGGAGATACCCAGGTTATACCAGCATGCTCCATATCACTATATACAAGAAGATGTATAACTTATACCAGCTGTACATATATAATTATATACAGGAGATACCCAGGTTATACCAGCATGCTCCATATCACTATATACAAGAAGATGTATAACTTATACCAACTGTACATATATAATTATATACAGGAGATACCCAGGTTATACCAGCATGCTCCATATCACTATATACAGAAGATGTATAACTTATACCAGCTGTACATATATAATTATATACAGGAGATGCCCAGGTTATACCAGCATGGTCCATATCACTATATACAAGAAGATGTATAACTTATACCAGCTGTACATATATAATTATATACAGGAGATACCCAGGTTATACCAGCATGCTCCATATCACTATATACAGGAAGATGTATAACTTATACCAGCTGTACATATATAATTATATACAGGAGATACCCAGGTTATACCAGCATGCTCCATATCACTATATACAGGAGATACCCAGGTTATACCAGCATGCTCCATATCACTATATACAGAAGATGTATAACTTATACCAGCTGTACATATATAATTATATACAGGAGATACCCAGGTTATACCAGCTGTACATATATAATTATATACCGGAGATACCCAGGTTATACCAGCATGCTCCATATCACTATATACACAATGTACAACTTGTACCAGGGATATAATGTGAGCTTAGTTGTGTCAGATGTCCCTTCTCTTTAGTTGGATGAAACAGAAATCTTAATATTTAAGGCTCCTGCTCCCGGGGTGAAGTGTAATAACGGTATAACGCTCTTGCTGTCTTTTGCTCTTGGTGTGGAACTATCTATAAATGTGATTGTTTGCTCTCAGTGGCCATTGTACTACGTGGCTGACGATCTCCGTCCAGCGCCTGAAACACGGCATTATGTTCCCATTCCATCACTCTTTAGCTCATGACATCCATATTGTCAGCCTTGATTATAATATACCCATCACCGCGATGTGCTGCCATCACTGGCGGCTTCCCCCTGGGGCTTACAGGAATTAGCTGTTCCAGCAGTCTTAACACAATCATGTGAAGTGACATGAAGCATTTCTTCTCTGTCCGCATTCCCTCAACTACTTTCCTGAAATCTTCTTTCCATAATATTTCCATCTCATTACCGAGAAGCCGCCGACTTGTAGCCGGGGATTATGTCATCCGCACGTCTCCGCACAGAGCGGCGCATCCCCGGCCCTGCAAACCTGACAGCCCCAGATAAAGTGCAGAATTACCTCCCGCATAATTAATACGTGTCTTATCGTCTACTAATGAAGACTTGCTAAACGCAAGAGTTGCAATTTACGAAATCCTGCATGCAAAGTGGACTTCAATCCCAATTTCAGGATAAATTTGATTCGCCGCACAGCTTCGTGGTAGTGAATCAATTTAACCTAAAATTGTGTAAAAAACGAAACAAAAAAATAATACTTGATACCTGATCCATTTGCTTGTGGTGGTGGCTGCCGCTATCTTGCGTGAAGATCTCGGCCGAAATCCCATGCGCGGTGACATACTGTAGGGGGCATCATTTCTCATGGGGGCACAATAATATTTCTTTGGTACAGAAAGGGGGCATAATATTTCACGTTGGCACTAAGGTGGCATATTGCTTAATGGGACAATAAGGGGACATGGTACTTCATGAGTACTCTAAGGAGGCACAATTTTTCATGAGGGCACTAAGTGGGCATAATGCCTCATGGGGTCACTAAGGGGGAATAATACTTCATGGGAGTACTAACGGGGTACAATATTTTTTGATAGCATTAAAGAAGCATATGATGAACCAAGGGGGGCATAAAACTTCAAGGGGCACTAAGTGGGCATAGTAGTTCATGGGAGCACTAAGGGGACATAATGCTTCATCGGGGCACTGAGGGGGTATAATAACTAATGGGGGGCACTAAGTGGGCATAGTAGTTCATGGGAGCACTAAGGGGACATAATGCTTCATCGGGGCACTGAGGGGGTATAATAACTAATGGGGGGCACTAAGAGGGCATAGTAGTTCATGGGAGCACTAAGGGGACATAATGCTTCATCGGGGCACTGAGGCGGTGTAATAACTAATGGGGGGCACTAAGTGGGCATAGTAGTTCATGGGAGCACTAAGGGGACATAATGCTTCATCGGGGCACTGAGGCGGTGTAATAACTAATGGGGGGCACTAAGAGGGCACAATATTTCTTAGGGGACACAAATGGGTGAAAATACTTCATGTGGAGAACTAAGGGGGCCATAATAATTCAAGGGGCATCATATTGCATGTGAGCACTAAGGTGTATTATAGTACATGGGGTATTATATTATGTCAGGGGCACCAAGTGCTACGTTCACTCGACGAGATTTGTCGCGCGACAAAAAGGGCACAACTTCACTGCAACATTAGTCGCGCGACATTTTGTCGCACTATTGTCGCGCGCCAATTTTTATAATAAGAGTCTATGGTGTCATCTTGAATGGATTTTTTGCGACTGTCGCGTCGCAGTCGTAACATGTCGCATGTCGCAATGCGACACCATAGACTCTCATTATAAAAATTGTCGCGCGACAACAGTGCGACTTTTTGTCACACGACAAATGTCGTCGTGTGAACGTAGCCTTACTGTGTGGTGGCCACAAGAAGGAACTGGTTGGATTTGGGTGGGGTTGGGTGTGTATGTATACAAACTTGGTGAGTCAGGCACAAAAAACATTTGTAGCGTTTCAGTGCTTGCACCACTGCTGTTGTCCTCCTTTGCATTATATCGAAGCTGGGAGGTGTTGATTCCTGCACCACAGAACAGCCAGACCTGACTACTGTGGACATGCAGCATTATTGTAAGCATTATTGTAAGCATTATCTGTAGACAATTTATCTTTATGGGAGTCCTCAATGATAAATTGTTCAACTCAAGAGCCTAGACAAACAGAGTGACCTCCACCAGACGCTCCAGTAGGGATGGGTGTTAGGTTTGAAGAAGTGACGAATTTAATAATGTGCGACATTTGATAAATTTGGTGCAAAGTACGGCAAAGAAAACTGGCTTCAAACTTTACCCTCATGATAAATTGCTCACGAGAATTCGCGGAATGCTCCCTGAGTATTTACCAGCTCCATGTGCAAGTTATGGCACACTTCCCAGCTGAGTGGCGGTAAGAAGTACAACTCCTAGCATGATATGACGATTGGCCATGCTCAGACTACTGTGTCCCATAAATTTTGTGATGCGGTGTGTTCCCCTTGAAATTTACTATGTTGCCGTTCTGTAAGTGCCCAACAGACTGTGCAGACCAGACACCAGATTAGAGCACAAAATAACTTCAGACCCCAGACCTGAACCCTAAACAAACTCAGACTGTAGACCAGACCCCAGACCAAACCCAAATAAAGTTCAGACCCTCTCCAGACCCCAAAATGCAATGAAACCCCAGACCATCCACCTAAATGAAATACAAGACCCCAATATCAATTTAGACCCAGACACCAATATCAATTCAGTCCCCAGATCATGCCCCTAAATGCATTCAGACCACACTTCTCCATTTTCTTACCACTCCTTGATCCTCTTTATTTTTGGGTGACGCTCTGTGTGATAGTGTCCGAAGGTGAAGAGGATCATTAAGCAAGAGCAGTAAGTGATACTGACATAACAGCTGTGATACTTACACCCCTGGTTACAACTGTATTGATTCGCAGCCAGTAGCTGGTGATGCTTTGGGTGCCATTGTATCCTCAGAAATATGCCCGATTCCATAACCTTCAAAGTCATTCTCCTTATTATAATGATGGTGCCTCTTGGACTGACTGGTCACCATGTGGTCATGACCACATCTTCTGTCAGCACATAAGTCATGGGGATGTAACTGTAATGATAAAAGGTGGAGTCACTGCAAAGAGTATCCCCAGTTCTAAAAAAAATTAAAAAAACTTTCCATAAATGAATAGTATAGGTGACTATAAGAAACTTTGTAATATATCTTGTTAAAGAAAAATGCTTCTATCTTTTTTATTGGCCTGTTTGCTCTTTACTGCTTTTAAATTGACATCTATAGAAAGAGGAGGAGGGAGGAAGAGGCTTTTCTTAGCTAAACTCATTACTAGTGTTCTGCGGGAGTATTCGAATCGCGAATCTTAATTGCGAATATCGCCACTTCGAGAATTCGCTAAGATTAGGAATATAGTGCTATATATTCCTAATCGCGAATATTATTTTTTTAATATTGCTTGTGGGCCAATAAGAAGGCTGCAATGTCTTTGTCTGAGCTTAGCAACATCCCTAGCAACCAATAGGAAAGTTTCCTACCCCTTTACTACATAAGAACCTCCCCAGCAGCCATTTTCTGCAGTTTTTTTCCAGTTCTGAGAGAGACAGCAGTGTCATTGCTGTGCTCTGTGCTTTGCTGAGTCATTACATTAGTTAGTTAATTAGCTT
Source organism: Bufotes viridis (assembly GCA_033119425.1). NCBI lineage: Eukaryota > Metazoa > Chordata > Amphibia > Anura > Bufonidae > Bufotes > Bufotes viridis. The sequence goes on along the minus strand of CM065593.1, from coordinate 21,045,983 downwards.
ATATATATAATACAGATAGTTAGTGGAGATAGTCAGTGTAGGTTAGATAGTGATATAGTGTGGCTAATAGGTTCCAGTGCAGGGTGTTAGGTAGTGTGATAGGTTCTGCTGTCCATACATACATGCTACATACATAGTGCTGTGATGTCACATTACATTAGATAGTTAGTTAGTTATCTTATATATATAATACAGATAGTTAGTGGTTAATAGTCAGTGTAGGTTAGATAGTGATATAGTGTAGCTGATAGGTTCCAGTGCAGGGTGTTAGGTAGTGTGATAGGTTCTGCTGTCCATACATACATGCTACAGACATAGTGCTGTGATGTCACATTACATTAGTTAGTTAGTTAGCTTATATATATAATACAGATAGTTAGTGGAGATAGTCAGTGTAGGTTAGATAGTGATATCGTGTAGCTGATAGGCTCCAGTGCAGGGTGTTAGGTAGTGTGATAGGTTCGGCTGTCCATACATACATGCTACAGACATAGCGCTGTGATGTCACATTACATTAGATAGTTAGTTAGTTAGTTAGTTAGTTATCTCATATATATAATACAGATAGTTAGTGGGAGATAGTCAGTGTAGGTTAGATAGTGATATAGTGTAGCTGATAGGTTCCAGTGTAGGGTGTTAGGTAGTGTGATAGGTTCTGCTGTCCATACATAGATGCTACAGACATAGTGCTGTGATGTCACAAGTTCTCAACAATGCTTAGTGCACCAATCACTAATATGTAGTCAGACCTGCTAAAATGTGAAGTTGCACATATTGCGCAAAAATATGTGCATCATTAATTGCCAATTTGCGCAATCGCGAATATATTAGAGCACTTTATATACATATAAAGCAATTGTAATGTTCTGCCGTGCCAACCATTTTCTCCAGTCTCAGTAACTTCTAACAGCTTGAAAAATGTAGCTATACTGACCCACGCCTGTATTGTGCGCGCATTACGCGCATATTACATTGCCTATTTTCGCAATCAAGAAAACAATTGCGAATTCACGAATTCACGCATTTATGATTAATAGTCGCCCAAATATTTGTGAAATATCACAAATTCAAATATTGCCCCTGCCGCTCATCACTACTCATTACTATATTTAGAAACATAAGGCTCTACCACCGAGTCAGGTAATAAATTAATAGCTAGCAGCAGCCTTCTCATTCCTCCTCCTTTCTGCATAGACTTTTGTGTGTGAAGCTGGAGACAGAGAGTAAGCTACTAAAGATAAAAGGCTAAGTGAAGGGAAAGAGGAGGAACGCCCCCTGAGAAGCCCACGAGAAGCATAATTCAGCAATAATATACATTACAATGTTTCTTATTTTCACCTATATTCTTTATTTATGAAAACTTGTTCATAACTTGAGGCACATTTTAATATTGTTTACTGCCAAGACAGATGCTGCCGCAGGTATGGATTGTGCACAAGGCCTTCCAGTCCCGAGCCACAACTAAGTCACCATACGAAGTAGAACAACTCAGGATGCAGCATCAGCTATGTCATGCCTCGAAGAGCAACAGGAGAGGCTCTGTACAAGCTGTGTAAGCGCTTTACCAAATCTACCATTCTTGCTCTAGAGAGATCTATCACAGCTTTTCTTATTCTTTTCATCTTTTTCCCGCAGATAGCAACGTCTCCAACCCAAATAAAGAGATTAAAAATGTGTAACGTTTGTATTAGCGTCAAGATGATAGATCATTCCGAGGAGGCGACACAGAAGCTGCAGCAGCACATTTTATGCAAAATCCCCTTATTTGAAAGGTATTCTCCTCTGCAGGCCCAAGAGCCATGATTACATTAGCAATTCCTTAGACGCCACCTCAATGTCTACATTCGCTCCTCTTCCCAGACACTTCAGGTTAAAAGAGCATCTCTCAAGTCCTTCCTGCCCCTTCAAGTAACAATATCAACATGAGGATGAAGTGAGGCGGATCTCCCCCGCAGCTGCCCAAGGCTCATTCTGATGATTCAGAGATTAAGAAATGTAATATTCAAGTTTCTGAACGGAGAAATATGTTTTTGAAGAGTCACAGCTGCAAGGAGGAAGGAAGACTGAGCAATGTAATTATCCAGTTTCCTGTAATATACAAACTTGCAATCAATTATGTGTTTTAGTAAATTGTGGCAAGTATGTTGCAGAATTCTATATTGAAGGAATAAATATTTAAAATAGACTTCCCTCCCCCTTCCTCATTGAGGTTCATTTCTCGTGTTCTATTTCCGGTTAGAATAATGGAACTCATTTTTTTCACGCAATGGGGGAGGGCTTCTGCTTTCACATAGAAGCCTATCAGAAAAGGAAGAGGTGCAGTTTAGAAAATTGGGCTTGAAAGCATTGTATAATGAAATAGTTCGACGTATTTGTTGTTCCATTTGATCTGGGATCATCATCTGCTCTTGCTGTTCTGGATTTTTGCTTCCAAATATTTATGTTCTACACCATCAGAAAGACCTACTTTAGAAAATGTTCTGTGACTCCAAACTAAAAAAAGTGGGGCTGTTTATACTTAGGAACATCTTTCTCTGGTGGTCTAGAGTATTGAAGGGGCTATAACCCTCTGTACTGTGAGTGTTAACACTCATTTTACTGTTGGTTTAAAGTTGGGGTTAATGTCTGCTTAGATGTTGGTAAAGGGAACATAGGAGTTAATATCCATTACCCTGGTGGTCTAGGGTAGTATAGGGATTAATACCTGATGTCCAAAATTGGCTCAGTTACTTCCCTAGGCTCTGGGAATTCCATCTTTCTCACTCAAAACTCTAAAAATTATTAACTTCTTGCTATCCACAGCTTTCTCTAGGACTCTCCAGCTGTGGTAAAACTACAACTCCCAAGGTACACACTTGCTTGGCTGTTCTCAAAACTCCATAGAAATAAATGTGGCATGCTGGGAGTCATAGTTTCACTACAGCTGGAGTGCCGGAGGTTAGCCATCACTGCTCTAGGGAAATCTCACATCAGCTCCTATTGAACCTTTTTAGACCTGTTCAACTCTGTGGAGGGGAGCTCCCCCTAGTGGTTGCAGCAGGTGAACATCATTTTTCCATGATGGGAAACAACTTGGAGCAGTTTAGTGCTGATCCACTTCAATCTAAGGGCTCCAATAGCAGTTGTGAAAACTAGCACTGTACATAGGCAACTGTAAAAATGATGCAGTACATTACACCGCAGTACAGTATGATGCTGGTTTCTTAGACAAAAGCTGTAATGTCAGTGGAATTAAAACCTGACAGTTAAGTCTGTTCTCCTTCAGTTTCACCATCTTTTAAATAATTAGTTCAAATAAATTATGGAAAAGCCTCCATGTTTTTTTCTGTACTGCCTGTCATGATCACTCAACATTCTGTTCCAAAATCCATCTTTTTCCTCTGTAACTTCTTCCATTTATTACAGTTTCTTGAGCAAACACGATGCTCACACTGAGTGCTGCTGCACCGCAAGACTCCACAACCTGCTGAGCGCTTAGTAAGGAACATGCTGCGATCTGTCGTCAATCTCTGCTAATCCAGTCATAAAATGTATTGGTTGATGTGGCATGTCAGGGACATCACACATAACTAACGACAGGAGGAAACCGAGGGGGGAGGACTGAGCAGGAAATACGGTCAACCAACAACAGAGTGCCAAATAGTAATTCTCAAACTCAAGAAGATGCTGTTTATTCCAGTCAGATCAAAAAGCCTGTTAAATATTTATATCCATATTCTTGTCAATAGGAGCAGTATTATAGTACATAGGAGACATCATTATAGCAGATATATTCTTGTACCTAGAAGGCAGTATTATAGTAGTTATATTCTTGTACATAGGAGCAGTATTATAGTAGTTATATTCTTGTACATAGGAGCAGTATTATAGTAGTTATATTCTTGTACATAGGAAGCAGTATTATAGTAGTTATATTCTTGTACATAGAAGCAGTATTATAGTATTTATATTCTTGTACACAGGAACAGTATTATAGTAGTTATACTTTTGTACATAGGAGTAGTTTCATAGTAGTTATATTCCTGTACATAGGAGCAGCATTATAGTAGTTATATTCTTGTACATAGGAGCAGTATTATAGTAGTTATATTCTTGTACATAGGAGGCAGTATTATAGCAGTTATATTCTTGTACATAGGAGCAGTATTATAGTAGTTATATTCTTGTACATAGGAGGCAGTATTATAGTAGTTATATTCTTAACCAAATCTCTTTTTTATTATTGAGGTCAAAAATAACAATATCCAAAGAGATATACATTCAGCGTGTAACAAGCAATAGCATGTAAATAAGCAGAGGCATCTTCAATGCGAGAGAATATCAGCATGTATACCATCTCACCGGACAAAGGTGCAAAAAGAACCTGGGCATCACAGAGACACATATAGACAGTACAAATAATAATATCAGATCAAACAAAACAGTAAAAAGGATAGAAAGAAAGAAGGATGGAAGGAAATCGGGAGGGAGGGGGATGGAAGGGAGGGAAGTTCTGCAGGCAACTGCTTCAATGAACCAATGATCGAAAGGATCTCCATGGAAGCCATGTCTTAAGGAATTTGGAGTGAGTGTAAGATTCCCAATGGGCCAATTCTTCAAAACGCGAGATCTGATCAACTTTTTCAATCCAGTGCTGAAGAGAAGGTGGGGATGTGTTTTTCCATAGGAAAGGCACTAATAATCGAGCTGCTGTTATAAGGATGGTGGGGAGATTATGCCTAGATGGAGTCAGAGTGGGATTAGGGCACCATAAAAGGATTAATTTCGGGTCCAGAGACACAGAGGTGGAGCAGATTGAGTTAATTTTGGATTCAACCTGATCCCAAAAAGGGCGTATCTTCAGACAAAACCACCATATGTGTGAGAGTGAGCCCACCTCCGTACCGCACCTCCAGCAGACCTCTGGAATCTCTGGATTGATTAGTAGTTATATTCTTGTACATAGGAGCAGTATTATAGTTGTTATATTCTTGTACATAGGGGGCAGTATTATAGTAGTTATAGTCTTGTACATAGGAGGCCGTATTACAGTAGTTATATTCTTGTACATAGAAGGCAGTATTATAGCAGTTATATTCTTGTACATAGGAGCAGTATTATAGTAGTTATATTCTTGTACATAGGAGCAGTATTATAGTAGTTATATTCTTGTACATAGGAGGCAGTATTATATCAGTTATATTCTTGTACATAGGAGCAGTATTATAGTAGTTATATTCTTGTACATAGGAAGCAGTATTATAGTAGTTATATTCTTGTACATAGAAGCAGTATTATAGTAGTTATAATCTTGTACCTAGAAGGCAGTATTATAGTATTTATATTCTTGTACACAGGAGCAGTATTATAGTAGTTATATTCTTGTACATAGGAGTAGTATTCATAGTAGTTATATTCCTGTACATAGGAGCAGTATTATAGTAGTTATATTCTTGTACATAGGAGCAGTATTATAGTAGTTATATTCTTGTACATAGGAGGCAGTATTATAGTAGTTATATTCTTGTACATAGGAGCAGTATTATAGTAGTTATATTCTTTGCCAAATTTCTTTTTATTAAGGTCACATAGAAAGGCACAATTACAGAGCAACAAATCAAATAATACAGGTCAAAATTGTCTCCAGTATAGGTGGTCACATAGCATCACGTCACGCAAGGAGTTGCATGATACACTGAGATATTACAATCACAAGGCAAAACTCCGGCGCAAACTCAAGCCGGGGAAGAGGGCCTAGGACCCTACATATTCCCAGGAGACACGGGACAGTAAGTTATAATATTCTGATGTGGTCAATCACGAAAACAGCACATAAGACATACAAACAACACAAGGACCCAACAGGACATAGAGAACAAAAGGGACAGGAACCGGAGGGGGGTGAAGAGGGGGGAGGGGGTAGGAGAGGAGGTAGGCGAGTAGGTGGATCAAACCAGGTCGCAATGCCTAGCCATCACCCAAAGCCTCGGAACCGTCTCCAAGGTAACCATAGTTTGAGGAAGCTTTGTCTGGTTTGTGACTCCCAAGCTAACAACTCTTCAAATCTCATCAATTGATCCAGTTTGTCAAACCAGGAGTGTATTGAAGGAGGTGTAGTGTCCTTCCACATAAGCGGGACCAGGAGCCTAGCAGCCATAAGCATCCACGTAGGGAGACATTTCTTGGAGGGCGTGATAGTCTGGTTAGGGCACCACAATAACACAAGCTTGGGATCTAATATTATACGGGTTTTGGGAGTGCAGATTTTGTTAATAAAGCTTTCCACCTGTTCCCAATAAGGGCGGATGCGGTCACAGGTCCACCAAATATGAGATAGCGTGCCCGGGCTCCTCCACACCTCCAGCACTCCACAGGAACACTAGGATTTAGTTTATGCAGAAAAGCTGGCGTTTTGTACCATCTGGTAGTCAACTTAAGGGAATTTTCCTGAAGTAGTATACACCGCGAAAAGCCATGCGAATGACACAGAATGGCAGCTCGTTCAGGTTCAGTAAAAGTAGTGCCCAATTCAGATTCCCAGGCTGTAACGTGGGGCATGCTCGGAGGCGTGGAGGAGAGTAGCAGGCCATACATCCTAGAAAGAGCACCCTTATCACGGAAGACAGACCCTAGCAGTGTCTCAATCCATGTTAATGACATGGTGTGCACAGGAGAGAGGTGAAGTTTCTTGATGTCGCTACGGAAACTTAATGTTTGCAAGAAGGAGGCCTTCTGTAGTATAGGTAGGTCAGAAATCTTGGTCCAATCTATGTCACCTGCCGGAGTGCTAACAGAGGATATAGTATAGTTTCTAAGTGATTTCCATATACCCGTCGGGGATTCCAAGTCCTTATGGACAACTGCCTGTAGTAGATGTAATGGCATTTCAGGTCGAGGGAATCTTAACTCTGCGCCCTGATATAATTTTGACCACTCCAGAAGCGTCCCTTTCCACATAAATGATATCCCTGAGGAGTTAGCTAGACAAGTTCTAACTCCCCACAATGCTAGTTGTTCCTTGTAGGTGATAATGTCCGCTTCTAGTAGTGCGCAAAGTGAGGAGGGGGTGGCAGTCATCACCTCCAGGCCCCTGTTCAATTGGGTAGCCCTATAATACATGCGGACGTCAGGCAATCCAAAGCCTCCAAACCGCTTTTCTTTAATCAAAATTTGGTATGCTACTCTGGCACGTTTCCCTTTCCATATGAAGGACGAAAAGGCCCTCTTTACCTCCTCAAAATAGGAATTTGGGACCCAAATCGGAAGAGACTGGATCAGGTATATGAACCGGGGGACAATATAGGTTTTCAGGAAATTTTTCCTACCTATCCAGGAGGTGAACGGCATTTTGAGGGATTGAAGCTGCTGTTTAACCTCTTTCAGAAGGGGGTGGTAATTGAGCTCAAAAAGGCGTCCAGGGTCAGCGACTACCTGTAAGCCCAGGAATTGGATGGATAGATCAGCCCAGGTGAACGGGGTAGATTGTTGTATTTCCCTCACTACCTCTTCTGTACAAGTGATGTTAAGAGCCTGGGATTTATTGAAATTAATCTTAAAATTGGAGATATATCCAAACTCGTCGAAGAGGGAGACTAACTCCGGGAAGGAGGTTTGCGGATTAGAGGTAATTATAAGTAAGTCATCCGCGAAGGCTGCTGTTACATGGGAATGGCCATTTATAGTTATGCCGCTTATGTTATCATTCTGCCTAATACTGCAGAGAAGGGTCTCCATAACTAAGATGAAGAGGGCAGGAGAAAGGGGGCATCCCTGCCGGGTGCCATTTGTAATCCGGAAGGGAGGTGACAGTGTCCCATTTACTTTAACTCTAGCTGAGGGTGTCGAGTATAAAGAGAATATTGCCTCTATCAGCTGAGTAGGGAAGCCAAATCTCGACAGGGCCGCCGACATAAAATGCCAGCTGACCCTGTCAAAGGCCTTCTCAGCGTCCGTACTAAGGAGAGCTAGAGGGGTTCGCTGAGACCTGGCTCTCCCAATCAGATGTAATGTCGGCGTGTATTTTCCTTACCTTGTCTGCCCTGGACAAAGCCTACTTGGTCTCTATGCACTATGTCCGGGAGGACTGTCTGGAGACGCATGGCGAGAAGTTTGGCCCACCACTTAATGTCGGTGTTCAGTAGCGAAATCGGCCTGTAGTTACTACACAATTTGGGGTCCTTGTTAGGCTTCGGTATAATCGTTATATGCGCTTCTAGCGCCTGAGGTGGTAGATGTCCCCCCTCCATTAAGAAATTGCAGAGGGCACTGAAGCGTGGGATTAAAATGTCCCTAAACGACTTGTAGTAGAGGATGGGAAAGCCGTCCGGGCCAGGGCTCTTACCAGCGGGTATGGACTGTAGGACAGCCTCCGCTTCTTTTTCCGATATAGGCTTTAAAAGTGTCGCTATCTTGTCGTGGGGAATCGTCGGCAGAGAGAGGGATTCTAAGAATTTAGACGTGGCAGACTGGAGGTCAAAGCTTGGGAGGGGAGCAGAAGGGGGTAGATTGTAAAGTTCCTCATAGAACTTGCAGAAGGCTCCAGCTATATCATGCGTAGTTTTTAATAAGTCCCCTGACCTAGATTTTATAGATGCGATATGGGCCATGTTTTGCTGTTTTTTCACTAGGGCCGTCATTAATTTATTACCCCTGTTGCCATGGGCATAAATTTTAAACCTCGAGCGCATTAATAATTTTGCGGACGTGACGTTCAATAGGTTTTATCAAGGAAGAACGCGCTAGGGCCAGATCTTCAAAAACTGCCCTAGCCTGGCTCCTCTTGTGTGTCAGTTCTAAGGATGTGATGCGGTTTAATATCTCAGTCATAGCCTGGGTACGTTGCCTTTTCAAAAACGTCCCCGAGGAGATGAAGTCACCCCTGATTTTTGCTTTATGCGCCTCCCAGACAATAGATGCTGGAAGGGCAGCAGAGTCACCTGCCGTATTTCTTGTAAAGAAATCCATTAATTCCTCAGCTATCTTGGTTTTTATAGAGGGGTCTGAGAGCAGGGTCTCATTAAGCCTCCAAACCTTCTCCTTATAGTGGGAGTCAGAGAGGTGGAGCATCATATAGACTGGAGCATGATCCGATAAAGTGATATTGCCAATAAAGGATTTGTGAACCCTCTGTAGGCAGGAGGGGGAGGTAAAGATATAGTCTAACCTCTGGTAGGATGCACCAGCAGAGGAGTAGAAGGAATAATCTTTCTCCCTAGGATTTAAGGTTCTCCACACATCCACCACTCCAAGTTTATGCAGGTCTTTTTTGAGTTTACGAAGTAAGCTATGGGAAACAACAGAACGTCCAGTGGACGTATCCAAATCAGGATCCAGAGCGACATTGAAGTCACCTCCGAGAATCAGGAGTCCCTCTGCATATTCCTGGAGGAGCGTCAGCGTATGGAGTAACCATGGGATCTGTCTCCTATTTGGCGCATAAATGTTTGCAAGCGTCACTAAAGTGTCACCTATTTTGCCTTTAAGGAAGAGAAAACGGCCGTCTGGGTCGACCTGAGAGGAGAGGGATTCAAAAGAAAGTGTTCTATGAAATCCTATACTCACACCTCTGCAGGCTTTGTTATACATACTATGAAACCATTGTGTATACTTAGCATGTGAGAACCGTGGGGTCCTACCAGATTTAAAATGAGTCTCTTGTAGAAAGACGACCGATGCTCCTCCTTTGTGCAACAGAGATAGGACCTGGGCCCGCTTGCAAGGTTCATTTAACCCATTCACGTTGAAGGACGCCACTGTAAGAGAATCCATGATATATCAATGGTATGAAAATGTGGAGAGGACAATAAACGCCTTGGGTAATTACCTATGGCACCGCGACCGGGTATCAGGGCGAGATACAGGGATGATAGCAAGGGGGGGGGGGGGTTGGTAGGTATAGAGAACAAATAGACCACAGAGAGGGGGGGAGACTGGACAACACGAGACAGAACAGGACAAGACTAGACAGACAAAAAATAAGTGCAAGCTACTAGAAGGGTGAGAACTCAAAAGCGCGTTTGCAGCTGCAGTGCACGCGCCGAGTTAAGTAATACAGTAAGATTGGTCCCTATCTCAAACAGGAATAGGGGGGGTAAACAATGAACTAGTCATGACAGGCACCCTTCCCTGCCAGGCTGTACAAACATATACAAAAAGTATAGCACCTCAGGATCCGATAGGAGGTATATATTGAACATGAAGCATATATAAATCGGTATAATGCTCGAGTACTTTGATAGGTGGTGAACAAGGCCTCAGAGGATCTGAGAAAAGTGTTAACAGGTGGGCAAAGGAATATGAGGCAGACCACGGAACACTTGTTAAGGAAGGGAAGAGATAGAGGGGGAGGAAGGGGGAGGAGGAAGGGGGAGGAGGAAGGGGGAGGAGGAGGGAGGGGGGAGGGGGAGGGGGAGGGGGAAAGGGGGGGGAGGGGGAAAGAAGGAAGCAGCAAAATTCTGGAATTGCAGTTGAGAAAGAGAGTTAACCCTTAAAGAAAGACGTGGAGCAGTATATCTGAGCAGCAAAGATCGGTGGTTATACACACAGTGAATAAAGGGCACAACAGTATTAATTAACCTGTGAAATTCCAACATAACAAGGCTCGGGCCACTACAGGACGAGCACCGCCGACTCACAGCAAAGCCCGTGCAAGTGGTGCAAAAAGGGGGAGCAGGAATCTACTCCTTGTTACTAAGAAAAAAGTTAACGGCAAAACACATGGGGGCCATAAATGGTAGAAAGCTTGAGAGGCCGAGTTCTCCGTTATAGACATACATACAACCGGTCCCTTGCAATATGAGGACATGTCGGCGTCCAGATCAGAAACCTATGAACAAATTCACCGGTGGTTAGAAAAAGAGGGGGGGGGGGGGGGTTCCCCCAAGTCCCGGACCCAGAAAGTCAGGAGGCAAATGAGAAGGTAACATTAACTATTAACTATACTGGCACCCTCTCCAGGACGAAGATGCCGTGACTCTCCAAGTCCTGGGGTCCCGTCACCTGTAGACAGAGCCGGTTGATGAGAGGGACTGTGATCAAGGACGCCACAGATGAGGTGGTCTAGAGCCCCTTCTTCTCAGCGTAGCAGGAGGTGCGCGCCTCGGGCTCCTAGGCTGGCGGGAAGTCGCTCCATCTGAGGTGTCATCCGGCGGGATGGGCAGCCATGATGAAATGGGTAGAGGATCCATGTGCAGGGCGGACCATATAGCGCCTAAATCATCTGGGGTATATACTGCGTGTCGGCGCCCGTCGATCCAGATTGCAATTCCAAATGGGAACAGCCACGAGCATTGTATCCCCTTATCTCTAAGGATCTCAAGTAGTGGACGAAGCATCCTTCTTTTGGCAAGTGTAGACGGAGCTATATCTTGAAAGAATTGGATTTCCTCACCCGCATAAGTAATCGGGCCGTTCTCCTTGGCGGCCTGCAATATCATAGCGGTGTCCACGTAAGACAAAAGTCCGCAGATTATATCACTGGGAGGATCGCCTTGCTTGGGTTTTGGGCGCAGGGCCCTATGTATGCGCTCAATTACAATACCTTCCGCCTTTTCGGGTCCCAGCATGGTCTGGAAGATCTCTTTTGCCACCGAGTTCAAGGATTCCGGGGCATACGCTTCTGTGAGGCCCTTAATGCGAATGTTTTTTCTCCTGCTTCTGTTTTCTTGATCCTCAATCAGGAGGAAAGATCTGTTGAGGAGGTCAGAGTGTTGCTGGTGGCGGGAGTTAATCTTCTCTGTGAGGGACGCCATCTCCGCATGGCGGGTTTCGAGCGTGGATACTCTGGTGGTCATCTGTCTAAGGTCAGCTTTTATGTCGGCCAATTCTACCAGAACTGGTTTCATGGCCTGAAAAATAGTCTTCTTCAGGAAAGCTTTGGTGATCACTGAAGAGTGGGTCGTCTCGCTGTAGTCACTGCCCGCCAGGCTCTCCAGGTCCGAGGCAGGCTCTCCTGAGGAACGGTCTCTCGGCGCCATGTTGCAACCCGTCTCAGTTGAGGGAGCCGGCTGAGGTTTCCAGTATTTCTGGAGTTCCGTCTGATTCCCGGACTGTTTGGGGGTACAGGAGATATCCCCCGAGCGATCTTTGTTATTTTTGCCCATATTGAGGTAGCTATGCGCTGGATAAAGGCAGTTATAGGGTGTTGGATGGAGGAGCTGCAGCTTCACACGTCCATCTTGGTCAGTGGCTAGACTCCGCCCCCTATAGTAGTTATATTCTTGTACATAGGAGCAGTATTATAGTAGTTATATTCTTGTACATAGTAGCAGTATTATAGTAGTTATATTCTTGTACATAGGAGCAGTATTATAGTAGTTATATTTTTGTACATAGGAGGCAGTATTATGGTAGTTATATTCTTGTACATAGTAGGCAGTATTATAGTAGTTATATTCTTGTATGTAGGAGCAGTATTAGAGTACTTATATTCTCTCTAGGGGAAGCAGGGGAAGCGGCTGCTTTTGGGAGCCAACTCAGAAGGGGCCCATCCAGGTGAATTACTAAATGATTTTATTGTCAGGGCCCACTCAACCATATTGTACAATGACATTATATACAGTTGCAACATGCCGCCCCTCAAGGCTGATCGCGTCCCAAGTTTATCGGAATGCCAAGTGAAGTGGTGAGGCCTCAATAGTTTTCTGTGTGAGTCACGGTGCTCCTACCTGGATACAGTCAATTCCCAGGGTTTTGTCTTACAGTCAATTCGCAGGGTTTGGCTCCCAAGCAATGAAGGGGATTGTAATGGTGGAGGTGGAGAAATAGTTGAGTCCAGACTTTTATAAAGTTCAACTGCTTTACTTGAATCTACTTGTATTCAGACAATATTCAGGCTTTCTCTTAGTTCCAGCAGGCTTTGGCATAATTTGTCAGGCAAACTTGAGTACTCTGCTTTCTCTTTCTGCTGTGCTAAACTCAGCTTTATTCTGGCAGCTGGACTTTTGGTCTGTTCTCTATCTGTGGAGTGGGTTGCCTTTGGCTTTTGACCTCTCGTGACACTCTGTAGGTAAATCTGAAAGGAGTCAGGGTGCTGTCACGGACGTCCCGAGATATACGGACATCCCCGTGACAGTGAGTGGCAAAAAATCTTTGAGACTGGCAACACGTGGTTTGATTTGACATGTTCACCTTGTGGTTTAATAAGCAGTGTGTTGTTTCTGGTACTGGCCACACCTTTAACTTTCAGGTGTTGCTAATGTGGTTATTTAACTTTCCCTATTTATAGTTGCTTGTCCCACAATGCTGTGCGGTTTATAGCTTCAGTTGGACCTGTGGATAGCTGGTGTTTTGATCTCGGCTGAGGTCCTGGTGCTGCCATAGCTTCTTGGAAGTTAAGTGTTACCATTCCCTTTGTATTCTGGCTTTTCTGTGTGTTGCATTTCTTTGTTGTTTTGTATTAGGCCTTAGTGAGACTCCGATTCATTCTTCCTTTTGTAGGAACAGGATGTCTCTTTCTTGTCATTAGTACCAGGGTCCTTTAGGGTTAGATAGGAATTTACTTTAGGTATTACTGTGTATGAACTCAACTACCTCTGGGGTTTGTTCATACTGGTAGTTAGTCAGGGTTTTTATTAGGGTTTTCACTAGGAGGTGTCCATCTTCCTTCCCTAGTTTTCAGGCCTTATTTCCTTTGTCCTTTCCTTCCTATGTTAAGTGTGGGGTTTCCCTCCCACACTAGAGAGTGACAGGTGCTCTATGAGCTGCTTTCCTCTGGAGAGACTCCGGCTGCAGCAGGGGGCCTCTTCTAGCTGCTACATCATAGTATGTCAGACTCTGACACTGCCCTGGCTTAGACTGACTAGACACTTCCTGCTGCCCCTCCATTGGTAGGCGACTATCCCATTTCTGCCCAAAAGGTGGAGAATGGAATAGTAAGTTCCATTCTATCTAAAGATCTCTCTGCCATATATCCACTGCCACCTGCTGGTGAGCCAGGCACATTACCTGAACATAACAGTTTAAGAGCAATAACATTAATGCACTGTGTAGGAGGACCCGGAATCAATACACAGATTAAATTATGGTAAGTCCATTAGACACAGTAGCAGGGTGTAGGAATGGTAATACCACTCTGTGGTATTACACAGTAACACTGTAGGAAATGGACATAGTGGCTGCTGGCCCTTGTCTGACTAGCCACAGAAGTGAAGGTTATGAAGAAGTTGGTGAGAGGTCAGCCGTTCAAATATGTGCGGTGGGGCCCAGTCATTTCTAGTTACACCACTGGAGGTAGCATTATACTGTATTTACACAAAATATGGACCAGGGGTGCACCACCAATGGCAGCAGAAAGGCTAGGTACACCCCTGATAAGGACTGCTCAGTGAAGAGCACATAGCGACAGTGAAATGGGACTTTTCTATGTTGTCACACTAGGTGTACTTGGTGCAACGCTATTAAAGTGTCTAATTTACATCCGCTGTGACTGGCAATAAATTTACAACCAAACAATACAGTGACTACTGTGGCATCTAAAGTATTGCTGTGATTGGTACAAGAAATTGCACAATCACAGGTTTAAGTCTCTAAGGAAATCACTGGAAAAGGTGCACCACAATGATATGCAACTGACAATATAGGCTAAACCCTCACACTGATGTTAAAAATGAGACTTTAGCCAATATTTTCCGGTCAGGAACATAACGAAGCCCTGCACGCCCCGTCAAGGTATCTCAGTGTGGCGTGGGACCTACTGCTAACCTACCTGTAGTGTGTAGTCTGATAGGTGCTAAGGTCCGACTCACAGCCAAGCTCCTATATGCCTCCATAGTAAGATCACAAATACAATGGGAGGGAGGAGGAGGCTGCGAGCCCCACCTATAACGGGCCATGTGACACAGGCTACCAGGGGAAACAGAATGTTACCAATGATAGGCATTGGCACATTCCGTACATATAAAGACAGATCGCAGAAACACAGAAGTCCCTAAGGGAAGTAAAAAATAAATAAATAATAATAATAATAATATATATATATATATATATATATATATATATATATATATACAGGAAAAAAGGGGGGTTATGCAGCAGCACTCTGCAAACACAAATAATGTACAACAATGCCATAGAAAACATTCTGGTGCTAACGCTACACTGGTTTTGCAAATGAGATGCTTGGCAAATTATTTGTACAACATTTTTTGATTGAGATCGAGCTGTATAACCCCCCTTTTTTTTACTGTATGTTTCAAGCCATGGCAGCGTGCACCTGTGCATAGGGATGTGCTGACTGACCCCCCTTTTCTTTGATATATATATTTTTTTCTCACGGTCAATTGGAATAAAAATGGTCAAAAGTTGCATGTTCCCCAAGATGATACTAATAAACTACAGCTCACCCTAGAAAAAAAACCTTCACACAGCTAAAAGTGAGTGTCAGAACATTTCGACAAAAAGGAACATTTTTTTTGTTTTTATTTTTTTTAAAGTAGTAAAACATATTTAAAAAACCTATACATTTGCTATCAAAGTAATCATACTGACCCACAGATTATTTTTCTAATTCTTTTTTTATTAAACAAAAGTTTTATAAAAATAAAGAACATGCACTGTATCCCAATAATTGAAAAGACGTGTAACGATAAAGATAACATGAAAATTATAGAGCATTGGTAACTGCTTTGACCTAAAGAAGCAAGAAAATAACATGACGTAAAAGCATTTCTTTTGCCTTCCACCACCATGAAAAATAATATGCACCGAACGCTTAATTATATGTACTGCCTATTGTCTAAATAACAATGACTCATACATCTTCTGTACCTTAACCGAAAATGAAAACAATGTAACTCTTGAAAATGAGGGGAAACAAAAAAAAATAAACATTTCCCTGTCCTGAAGGCTGAAAATGGCATGCCAATTCTGCCTTAGGAACACTTTTTAATTTTCTTTACTTTCTGGCAGTCAAAACTTTCACTTTTTTTTTATATTTTTTTTTTTTTTTTACAGCCAAATTATGGTCATTTTTTTTTAATGGTTTTAATTAGAGATCGAAGTTGACGAAATGGAATTCGATTTGAATTTTAAGAAAATTCGCACCGAAGCCGAATTTCCTTATGCTTTCATGGTAACGAATCACATTTTTTCCTAAAATGGCTGCTGCACGTGTTAGGACATGGAGCAAAGGGAACGAGGGATCACCCACAATGCCATCAGCAGCCAGTCAGCAGCCAGTCAGCCCTGTGGTGTCAGCCCTATAAATAGCCTCAGCCATCTTGGATTGATGAAATATATGTACTTCCCATGAGCTGTTCTGCGGTGAATTGTGATTCTTATATTTCTTTTTTTGGGGTGTAGAAATAGGAAAAATTGCAGTTCTGCGATGAATAATAATGATTTTTTATTTTATTTTTTGGGGGAGGAGTTTATTAATCAGAAAAAAAAAACGTATACGTATTAAGGCAGTCAGCGTGAAGTGTTGGAGGGAAAATGCCAAACTCGCCGGTGTGGCAATTTTTTGTTAAGCCGCCGGAGGAGGTGAATATGGCCATTTGCCGAATTTGTGGGCATAGGGTGAAGCGTGGCCAAGGTGCCAATGTTGGCACCACCGCCCTGCATCAACACGTGCAGTGTCACCATAAAGTAGCCTGGGAGAATCAAGTCTCTGATGTGGTGGTCCAGCCTGCTGCAGCAACTGCTGCATCACCCCGTGGCATGCACCCAATTTCAGGCAGGCAGACAAGGCTCCACCTCCTCAGCCGAAGGGAGCTGTCTGTCCTTCCCATCATCTACTGGTCCTAATGCTCCTGCTCCTCCTCCTCCTACTCCTCGTCAGTCATTTAGTCAGCAATTGATCACCAAAGCGTTTGCCAAGAAATAACAGTATTCATGCACTCCCCCAACGGCTCAGAAGTAGTGATGTCGCGAACATAAAATTTTCAGTTCACGAACAGCGAACGCGAACTTCCGCAAATGTTCGCGAACGGGCGAACCGGGCGAACCGCCATAGACCTCAATTGGCAGGCGAATTTTAAAACCCACAGGGACTCTTTCTGGCCACAATAGTGATGAGAAAGTTGTTTCAAGGGGTCTAACACCTGGACTGTGGCATGCCGGAGGGGGATCCATGGCAAAACTCCCATGGAAAATTACGTAGTGGACGCAGAGTCGGGTTTTAATCCATAAAGGGCATAAATCAACTAACATTCCTAAATTGTTTGGAATAACGTGCTTTAAAACATCCAGTGTGTGTATACGATCAGGTATGATGTTGTATCGATCAGGTAGTGTAAGGGTTACGCCCGCTTCACTGACATTGACAGACCAAACTCCCTTTTAATGCACCGCAAACAGTTCATTTGCACAACCACAAACTCCCCATTTGCACAAGGTTGGATACCAAGCTAGCCACGTCCCGGTGATGTCATTGAAGGCTTCTTCCTCCACCCAGCCACGTACAACACCAAGGGTCCCCAAAAGATGAATTGAATTGATTTTTCGAACGGTGAGATGGTTAAAAACGCTGGCTCCCTCCACTCTGTTTTAAACCACGGTCACTGCGTCTGCGCCGTGCAATTTACTGTCACACCCGATATGAGTGGTATTTTCTGTAGTACTATTCTCATCAGTTTAATCCCTCTAACGTCCCCAATCTGGGGGCCATTTATTGAATAGATTTTTCGAACGGTGAGATGGTTAAAAACGCTGGCTCCCTCCACTCTGTTTTAATCCACGGTGACTGCGTCTGCGCCGTGCAATTTACTGTCACACCCGATATGAGTGGTATTTTCTGTAGTACTATTCTCATCAGTTTAATCCCTCTAACGTCCCCGACTCCCCAATCTGGGGGCCATTTATTAAATAGATTTTTTGAACGGGAAGATGGTTAAAAAAACGCTGGCTCCTCCACTGATATGAGTGGTATTTTCTGTAGTACTATTCTCATCAGTTTAATCCCTGTTACGTCCCATATCAGGGATTGCCTTTTGTGAAAAAAAATTTAGGCCGGGTACCTTCGACTTCCTTCACAGTGACAGACCAAACTCTCATACACCAAACTGAATTGATTTGAGGAACCGGGAGATGGAAAAAGCAGCTTGGTCGGTCCTCTTACTCCCAAATTGGGGCACTGCGCGTGCACAGAGCAATGTGCTGTGACACCCTATATGAGTGGTGTCTTAACTAGTACTATTCCTATCAGTTTAATCCCTGTTACGCACTCCTATCCGGGGACGTGAGCCGAATTAGACTAATGTGTAAAAATTAAATGCCTTATTTATCGGCAAGCTACTGTGCCACCCGGTATCAGTGGTTGGCACTGGCAGTGGGCACAATACAGTCAGTGGAAGCGGGCCTGACACACACTGGCAGCAGGCAAGCAACTGAATTTAGACTACTGTCTAAAAATTAAATGCCTTATTTATCGGCAAGCTACTGTGCCACCCGGTATCAGTGGTTGGCACTGGCAGTGGGCACACTACAGTCAGTGGAAGAGGGCCTGACACACACTAGCAGCAGGCAAGCAACTGAATTTAGACTACTGTCTAAAAATTAAATGCCTTTTTTAAGCAAAGTCCTGTGCCACACGGGATGACAGGGGTGGGCACTGGCAGTGGGCACACTACAGTCAGTGGAAGTCGGCCTGACACACACTAGCAGCAGGCAAGCAGCTGAAATTACACTAAAGTGTAAAAATTAAATGCCTTTTTATGCAAAGTCCTGTGCCAGCCGGTATGAGTGGTGGACACTGGCAGTGGGCACACTACAGTCAGTGGAAGTCAGCCTGACACACACTGGCAGGCAACTAACCTTAGATTAAAGTGTAAAAATGAAGTGCCTTTTTTTTTAAGCAAAGTCCTGTGCCACACGGGATGACAGGGGCGGGCACTGGCAGTGGGCACACTACAGTCAGTTGAAGTCGGCCTGACACACACTAGCAGCAGGCAAGCAGCTGAAATTACACTAAAGTGTAAAAATTAAATGCCTTTTTTATGCAAAGTCCTGTGCCAGCCGGTATGAGTGGTGGGCACTGGCAGTGGGCACACTACAGTCTGTGGAAGTCAGCCTGACACACACTGGTAGGCAACTAACCTTAGATTAAAGTGTAAAAATTAAATGCCTTTTTTTGATGCAAAGTCCTGTACCACACGGAATGACAGGGGTGGGCACTGGCAGTGGGCACACTACAGTCTGTGGGCCTGCAGCTCCTCACACACAGGCAGGCCAGGCAACTGCAATATGTATATAAAGGAAAAAAAAAGCAGACTAATGTTGCAGCCCTAAAAGGGCTTTTGGGGTGCTGTCAGGACGCTGTCCTTACAGCAGAGATCAGATGAGTCTTTCAGGACTGGAGTGGACACTGAATTCACTAGCCTAGCTATCAATTTCCCAATTAAATCAGCAGCAGCTACACTCTCCCTCCTCTCACTAAGACTGCAGCTTCAGAATGAATCTAAAATGGATGCTGTTCAGGAGGTGGGAGGGTCTGGGAGGGAGGGTATGCTGCTGATTGGCTGGAATGTGTCTGCTGACTGTGAGGTACAGGGTCAAAGTTTGCTCAATGATGATGTATAGGGGGCGGACCGAACATCGCATATGTTCGCCCGGCAGAGGCGAACGCGAACAAGCTATGTTCGCCGGGAACTGTTCGCCGGCGGATAGTTCGGGCCATCTCTACTCAGAAGCTGAACCTGCTCCTGGCCAAGTTACTGGTGCTGCAGTCCCTCCCTTTCTAAGTGGTGCACCTTTCAGAGAACTGATGGCTTGTGCCGAGCTGAGTTGAAGAGTCCCAAGCCATCATTTCTTTGCAAAAAAGGCAGTACCAGCCCTGCACACATATGTAGAATAGAAGGTCCTTGAACCTGTCGGTGTCTGCCAAAGTGCACGGCAGCGCCAACATATGGAGCTGTAACTATATATGTCCTTTACGGCCCACTGGGTAAATGTGGTTCCTGCCCACCCACACCAGCAACTTGGCTAGGTGACGCCACTTCTGCTTTCAAGTTCTTACACCGTTGGTTCTGCGACAATGTCCTCCTCTGCCTCCTCATCCTCTAACCTGTTCTCAGCCTCCACTGCAGGGACAATTCACAGTGCTCCACCATCATACCACATGTGCAGGGCATGGCGTTCACACACTGCTCTTTACCTAGTTTGTGTGGGCGAACGTCACACAAGGGATAAACTGCCCTGAGTCCTTCATCAAGAAATAGAATCCTGGCTTTCTCCTCGACAACTCAAAATTTGGAACCGTGGTGACCAGCAATGTGAAGAACATGGTGTCGGCGCTGCGTCAAGGAGGGCTGAGCCATGCCCCCTGCATAGCCCATGTGTTAAATCTGGTTGTAAAGAGAATCCTGCAGTCTTCACCCCATCTGCAAGACATCCTGAAAATGGCCAGGAAACTGCATGCACTTCAGTCACTCATACACCGCAAAGCACACCCTCCTTGTGCTGCAGCGGCAGAACAGCGTTCCTTAACATAGGTTGATATGCAACATTTCCACCCATTGGAATTTCACCCTCAATATGTTAGACCGATTATATGAACAGAGAAAGGCCATAAAAATTTTATTAATGATACAGGCGGACAGAGGTACTCCCCTGTGTAACTTCGATGTTAGCCAGTGGCAGCTCATGTGCGACACCATCCGTTTGCTCGGGCCCTTTATTTGTCAGTCCACTTTATTTGTCAGTCGCCAGGACTACCGGATGAACAACATCATTCCACTGATTCATGTCCTGGAGCACATGCTGCTAAATCTGGCTGGCCAAGGGACAGGAGACATGGACTACATCTCATATAAGCCCAGGAGGCTGAACTGGAGGAGGACATTCGAGCACAAGCAATGCATAGAGAAATGGCTTTTTTTCTACACAGGTCACAGGGGAGGAGGAGCAGGAGCAGCCAGAGGAGCTACAGGTCGATGAGGAAGATGAGGCAGATGACCCAGACACACCGTTGCAGTATGCAGTGTTGCTGGCGGCAGGGAGTCCCTCCGAGTCACTTGCGCAAATGGCCAGATGCATGCTCAGTTGTTTGCGTGGTGACAGCCGAATTGTCACCATTCGGCAGAGGGATGAGTGCACCCTCCCACCCCACATCGAAGATCCCCTGGACTACTGGGCCAAACTCGAATTGTGACCCCAACTAGCTTAGTTTGCCCTGGACAAGCTTTCAGCCCGGCCAGCAGTGTGGCATCAGAGCGAGTGTTTAGTACGGCAGGGGCCATAGTTACTCCAAGGCGAACTCGCCTGTCCACCCAAAATGTAGAGAAACTGATATTTGTGAAGATGAATCAAGCATGAATCAGCCAGGATTTTAAAACACCAGTGCCTGATGCATCAGACTAGATCATCCATGGTGCCACACCTATACTTTGACAAAAGAGACCTGTTTCTTCTGGCTACCTGCTTCGGCTACTATTCTGACGCTGCCAGGTGCTCCTACTGCCATCCATCATCTTCAGCTGGTACTGGTATTGCCCCCCACCTCCCCACTCTGTCACTGGGCCACTCTGTGGTTTTGTCATGCTGCTGCCACCTCCCCACTCTGTGGTCTCCTCATCCTGCTTTCACCTCAACACTATGTCACTGGGCCACTCTGTGGTCTCCTCATGTTGCTGCCACATCACCACTCTGTGTTCTCCTCATGCTGCTGCCACCTCAACACTGTCACTGGGCCACTCTGTGATCTCCTCATGCTGCTGCCACAACACCACTTTGTGGTCTCTTCATGATCCTGCCACCTCAACACTGGGCCACTATGTGGTCTCCTGATACTCTGCCTCCTCACCACTCTGTGGTCTCCTCATGCTGCTGCTACCTCACCACTCAGTGTTAAGGTAGCAGCAGTATGAGAAGACCACAGAGTGGTGAGGTGGCAGCAGCATGAGGAGACCACAGAGTGGCTCAGTGACATAGTGTTTAGTAGCAGCAGCATGAAGAGACCACAGTGTGGTGATCTGGCAGCAGCATGAGGAGACGACAGAGTGGTGAGGTGGAAGCAGCATAAGGAGACCACAGAGTGGGGATGTGGCAGCAGCATGAGGAGACCACAGAGTGGTGCAGTGACATAGTGTTAAGGTAGCAGCAGTATGAGGAGACCACAATGTCACTGGGCCACTCTGTGGTCTCCTCATGCTGCTGCCACCTCAAAACTATGTCACTGCACCACTCTGTGGTCTCCTCATGCTGCTGCCACTTCACCACTCTGTGGTCTCCTCATGCTGCTGCCACCTCAACACTCTGTGGTCTCCTCATGCTGCTGTCACCTCAACACCATGTCACTGGGCCACTCTGTATTTGCCTGATGCTGCTGCCACCTCACCATTATGTCACTGGGCCTCTCTGTGGTCTCCTCATTCTGCTGCCACCTCACCACTCTGTAGTCTCCTCATGCTTCTGCCACCTCACCACTTTGTTTTCTCCTCATGCTGCTGCAACCTCACCACTATGTCACCGGGCCACTCTGTGGTCTCCTCATGCTGCTGCCACCTCAAAACTATGTCACTACACCACTCTGTGGTCTCCTCATGCTGCTGCCACATCACCACTCTGTGGTCTCCTCATGCTGCTGCCACTTCACCACTCTGTGGTCTCCTCAAGCTGCTGCCACATCACCACACTGTGGTCTCTTCATGCTGCTGCTACTAAACACTATGTCACTGGGCCACTCTGTGGTCTCCTCATGCTGCTGCCACATTACCACTATGTTACTGGGCCACTCTGTGGTCTCCTCATGCTGCTGATACCTCACCACTCAGTGTTAAGGTAGTAGCAGTATGAGGAGACCACAGAATGGTGAGGTGGCAGCAGCATGTGGAGACCACAGAGTGGATGAGTGACATAGTGTTTAGTAGCAGCAGCATGAGATGATCAGCAGTGTGGATGATGTGCAGCAGCAGTGGGAGACCACAGAGTGGTGAGGTGGCAGCAGCATGAGGAGACCACAGAGTGGTGCAGTGACATGGTGTTAAGGTAGCAGCAGTATGAGGAGACCACAATGTCACTGGGCCACTCTGTGGTCTTCTCATGCTGTTGCCACCTCAACACCATGTCACTGGGCCACTCTGAATTCTCCTCATGCTGCTGCCACATCACCACTCTGTGGTATACTCATGCTGCTGCCACCTCACCACCCTGTGGTCTCCTCATGCTGTTGCCACATCACCACGCCGTGGTCTCTTCAGGCTGCTGCTACTAAACACTATGTCACTGGGCCACTCTGTGGTCTCCTCATTCTGCTGCTACCTCAACACTATGTCACTGGGCAACTCTGTGGTCTCCTTATGCTGCTGCTACATCACCACACTGTGGTCTCCTCATGCTGCTGCCACCTCAATACCATAACACAACAATAGCTGATCTCAGGGAGACCAGCTACAAAAAAACACCGCGGAGCCTCACTTAAGAGTCTCAACACTGCAATCCAAAGTGCAAAGCTCCCTGGGAAACAGGAATATGCAAAATAAATGTATAGCCCCAGTTATGGGTCTACAACACAACGAAAGCCAGATATCCCTCAAAGGAAGGAAAACCGAGCAAAGGGGTGTCTCCATTACAGAGATCACCAAATCCACCATATTAAGTGGCCCCTCTGTCAAGATCCCGCTTTTTTACAAGCTTTAAGGATGTGACGGGGAAAACCTAAGCCAGTTATCCATCCACAGACAGTTGTTTCAGGGTGTTGCCCCTCATCAGTGCGGAGTAGGATTCTGGCTAACCGGGAGCAATGCCTCGAAGACTACTCAAACACAACAATAGCTGATCTCAGGGAGACCAGCTACAAAAAAACACAGCGGAGCCTCACTTAAGAGTCTCAACACAGCAATCCGAAGTGCAAAGCTCCCTGGGAAACAGGAATATGCAAAATAAATGTGGAGCCCCAGTTATGGTTCTACAACACAATGAAAGCAAGAAATCCCTCAAACGAAGGAAAACCGAGCAAAGGGGTGTCTCCATTACAGAGATCACCAAATCCACCATATTGAGTGGCCCCTCTGTCAAGATCCCGCTTTTTTACAAGCTTTAAGGATGTGACGGGGATAACCTAAGCCAGTTATCCATCCACAGACAGCTGTTTCGGGGTGTTGCCCCTCATCAGTGCGGAGTAGGATTCTGGCTAACCGGGAGCAATGCCTCGGAGATTACTCAAACACAAAAATAGCTGATCTCAGGGAGACCAGCTACAAAAAAACACAGCGGAGCCTCACTTACGAGTCTCAACACAGCAATCCGAAGTGCAAAGCTCCCTGGGAAACAGGAATATGCAAAATAAATGTGGAGCCCCAGTTATGGGTCTACAACACAATTAAAGCCAGATATCCCTCAAAGGAAGGAAAACCGAGCAAAGGGGTGTCTCCATTACAGAGATCACCAAATCCACTATATTAAGTGACCACTCTGTCAAGATCCCGCTTTTTTACAAGCTTTAAGGATGTGACGGGGAAAACCTAAGCCAGTTATACATCCACAGACAGCTGTTTCAATACCATGTTACTGGGCCACTCCGAGTTCTCCTTAGGCTGCTGCCATCTCACCACTATGTCACTGGGCCACTCTGTGGTCTTCTCATGCTGCTGCCACCTCACCACTCTGTGGTTTCCTCATGCTGCTGCCACCTCAACGCTATGTCACTGGGCAACTCTGTGGTCTCCTCATGCTTCTGCCAAATCACCACACTGTGGTCTCTGCATGCTGCTGCCACCTCACCACTATGTCACTGGGCCACTCTGAGGTCTTCTCATGCTGCTGCAACCTCAGCACTCTGTTTTCTCCTCATGCTGCTGCCACCTCAACACTCTGTGGTCTTCTTCTGCTGCTGCCACCTCAACACCATGTCACTGGGCCACTCTGCATTCTCCTCATGCTGCTGCCACCTCACCACTATGTCACTGGGCCACTCTGTGGTCATCTCATGCTGCTGCCACCTCACCACTCTGTGGTATCCTCATGCTGCTGCCACATCACCACCTTGTGGTCTCTTGATGCTTCTGCCACATTACCACTATGTTAATAGGCCACTCTGTGGTCTCCTCATGCTGCTGCTACCTCAACACTATGTCACTGGGCCACTCTGTGGTCTCCTCATGCTGCTGCCACCTCAACACTATGTCACTGGGCCACCCTGTGGTCTCCTCATGCTGCTGCCACATCACCATACTGTGGTCTCCTCATGCTGCTGCCACTTCACCACACTGTGGTCTCCTCATGCTGCTGCCACCTCAACACTCTCTGGTCTCCTCATGCTGCTGCCACCTCAACATTATGTCACTGCGCCACTCTGTGGTCTCCTCATTCTGCTGCCACTGGGCCACTCTGTATTCTCCTCATGCTGCTGCCACCTCACCATTACGTCACTGCGCCACTCTGTGGTCTCCTCATTCTGCTGCCACCTCACCACTATGTAGTCTCCTCATGCTGCTGCCACCTCACAACTTTGTTGTCTCCTCATGCTGCTGCTACCTCACCACTATGTCACTGGGCCACTCTGTGGTCTCCTCATGCTGCTGCCACATCACCACACTGTATTCCTCATGCTGCTGCCACCTCACCACTATGTCACTGGGCAACTCTGTGGTCTCCTCATGTGGCTGCCACATCACCACACTGTGGTCTCCGCATGCTGCTGCAACCTCACCACTCTGTGGACTCCTCATGCTGCTGTCACCTCACCGCTCTGTGGTCTCCTCATTCTGCTTCCACCTGAACAATCTGTGGTCTCCTCATGCTGCTGCCACCTCAATACCATGTCACTGGGCCACTCTGTATTCTCCTCATGCTGCTGCCACCTCACCACTTTGTCACTGGGCCACTCTGTGGTCTTCTCATGCTGCTGCCACCTCGCCTCTCTGTGGTTTCCTCATGCTGCAGCCACCTCAACACTATGTCACTGGGCAACTCTGTGGTCTCATGCTGCTGCCACATCACCACACTGTGGTCTCCTCATGCTGCTTCCACCTCACCACTCTGTGGTCTCCTCATGCTGCTGCCACCTCACCACTCTTTGGTCTTCTCATGCTGCAGCCACCTCACCACTATGTGGTCTCCTCATGCTGCTGACACATCACCACACTGTGGTCTCTTGATGCTGATGCTACCTAAACACTATGTCACTGGGCAACTCTGTGGTCTCCTCATGCTGCTGCCACATTACCACTATGTTACTGGGCCACTCTGTGGTCTCCTCATGCTGCTGCTACCTCAACACTATGGGCCACTCTGTATTCTCCTCATGCTGCTGCCACCTCACCACTTTGTCACTGGGCCACTCTGTGGTCTTCTCATGCTGCTGCCACCTCGCCTCTCTGTGGTTTCCTCATGCTGCAGCCACCTCAACACTATGTCACTGGGCAACTCTGTGGTCTCATGCTGCTGCCACATCACCACACTGTGGTCTCCTCATGCTGCTTCCACCTCACCACTCTGTGGTCTTCTCATGCTGCTGCCACCTCACCACACTGTGGTCTCTTCATGCTGCTTCTACTAAACACTTTGTCACTGGGCCACTCTGTGGTCTCGTCATGCTGCTGCCACCTCAACACTATGTCACTAGGCCACTCTGTGGTCTCCTCATGCTGCTGCCACACTGTGGTCTCCTCATTCTGCTGCCGCTTCGCCACTCTGTGGTCTCCTCATGCTGCTGCCACCTCAACACTCTGTGGTCTCCTCATGCTACTGCCACCTCACCACTGTGTCACTGGGCCACTCTGTGGTCTTCTCATACTGCTGCCACCTCACCACTTTATGGGCTCCTCATGCTGCTGCCCCATGACCACACTTTGGTCTCTTGATGCTGCTGCTACCTAAACACTATGTCACTGGGCCACTCTGTGGTCTCCTCATGCTACTGCTACATTACCACTGTTACTGGGCCACTCTGTGGTCTCTTCATGCTGCTGCCACCTGAACACTATGTCACTGGACCACTTTTTATTCTCCTAATGCTGCTGCCACCTCACCACTAGGTCATTGGACCACTCTGTGGTCTCCTCATTCTGCTGCCACCTCACCACTCAGTGGTCTGCTCATGCTGCTGTCACATCATCCCTCTGTGGTCTTCATGCTGCTGCTACCTCAACACTATGTCACTGGGCACTCTGTGGTCTCCTCATGCTGCTGCTACCTCACCACTATGTCACTGGGCCACTCTGTTGTCTCCTCATGCTGCTGCCACATCACCACACTGTGGTCTCCTCATGCTGCTGCCACCTCACCACTATGTCACTGGGCCACTCTGTGGTCTTCTCATGCTGCTGCCACATCACCATTCTATAGTCTCCTCATGCTGCTTCCACCTCCCCACTCTGTCACTGGCCCACTCTGTGGACTTCTCATGCTGTTCCCACCCTCCATGACTGGGCCACTATTCTGCCTTTTTGGCCTGGTTGACATCATCATTTATTTGACTCTTCTTCTGATCAGTCAGAAGCAAGGCTGTGGAGTCAGTAGATAAATGCTCTGACTCCGACTCCTCAGTTTTTGGTACTTTCGACTCCAACTCTGACTCCCTGACTCCGACTACTCTGTATTTAATATGCAAAGGCATTTATACATTTCCCTAGTAGAATCCCATAGTCATGTTTAAAGTTTAAGCTAACAATCTGAGTTTACACGTTTTCATAGCCTTAGCTGAATGACAGCAGTTTTTCAAATAGTTTACAGCTTCAGTCTTGAACTATTGTACTATCCATTCCCTTCACTAATACAAGTGTCTCAGGTCCTGCAAAAAACATATTTACTTAATCAGTTATCAGTGAGAGGCTAGGTTAACCATGGGTGTTGTGTTCCCTGTAACAGCAGAACACAACACAATGGAAAGTATAAGTATTGCCGCTCCTTAACTGTGCGTTGCGTGCCATATAGTGAAGCATATTATTATTATTATTTATTTTCAGAGCGCCATTCATTCCATAGCGCTGGACATGTCAAAAGCAGTGCACATACATAATACAGGCAATTGCCTTAAGCATGAACGAGACAAGTTACAGACTGGTACAGAAGGATAGAGGGCCCTGCCCGTGAGGGCTTACAATCTACTTGGTATGGGGAAGGAGACAGTAGGCGAGGGTGAAGCTGGTCATGGCGGTATAGAGGCAGCAGTGTCACTGGTCGTAGGCTTGTCTGAAGAGGTGGGTTTTCAGGTTTCTTTTGAAGGATTCCACTGTTGGTGAGAGTCTGATATGTTGGGGTAGCGAGTTCCAGAGTATAGGGGATGCCCAGGAGATGAAAAGCATGCTTCTTCGCGGTCACTTAACATGTTCGTTTTGCGGTAACGTGATGCACTGCATTCATTGGCCTTTATCCCTACATTAGAGAAGTAATTAATTATAACTTTTTGTGAATTGGGACATTTAAACTTGCTTTTTTTAATTTTAATTCCAATTTAAATTTAGTAGGAGTCGGAGTCGGTTCATTTTTGCCGACTCCGACTCCAGGTACCCAAAATTGCCTCCGACTCCGACTCCACAGCCCTGGTCAGAAGGAAGGAAAAATGAGATGCACAACAGATCCTGTCTTTGTAACAGCTGTAAGGCCTGCATGACATTGTCCCTATTTTGCATCAGAATTTGCTTATGATTTGGTAGCCAAAAGCAGGAGTGGTTACAAAACATACAAGACATGCAAATATTCCATTCCATCTATGTTTTGGATCCACTCCTGTTTTTTTTTTTTTGGCTTCAACAATACTAATGGATTACTGACTAAATGCTGACTGTGTGAAGGCTGATGATAAACAGACAGGAATCCGTCTTTTGGGGGGTTAGTGTTCTGACGGATCAGAGGAAGGGCAAAATATTCAGTACTGAGTATGGAGGCCTGAGCAGCTTTGCAGTGGTACCGCATTGACAGTTAGATATAGTTATTAGTACAAGCGCTGCAGTTTGTAAGTGCATTGTAACCAATACTGCAATACGCGTTGGCACTGGCAGCTGTACCCCTAGGGGCAACATAGAAATTGATTAGCCATATTGTAGTTAAGGGCAAGATATTGTATCTACTGTAAGTCAAGATGTCAGAGTTATGGTGGGATAGAAAGGAACTTATCCAAAAGGTGCAAACATTCTTTGGGTCATACAAGAGGCAGCATGAATCTTTTAATAAAGATAATAATTTACAATTTACCCAGATAAAATACACATTAAAAGATCTGAAACAATTTCTTATCTTGGAAATGAAAGATCTATAGAAAATTATCTCCCTTGAGAAATATTTAGAGTGGGATATAATACCGAAGGGATTAAAAGTGGGAAAAACAGGGGATATAGGAAACTATGGCATAATGAGAGAACGAGAACATATGTTCCATGAATTTTTAAGAAATGCAACAAAATTTATTGTCAATAAAAGGAGAGAAAGATTAATGAGAACAAATAGGGCGATTATGGATACATTTGAAAAATTAAGACCGTGGAGAGACCATATCAGTATTAGACAGTTGGTAGAAAATATAAAGAGAAGGATACATCAAAAGAAGATGAAATAAGAGAGAAAAAAATCTGGAAATTTAGTCGAGATGCCCCCCCCTAAAAATCAAATAGATTATGAAGAAATAACAACACATAATACATTTCAAACAATAGAGTTCATACAGAACGAGAATAGCGATATGGAAGAAGTGTAATCAATCATTATGATACGTAATGCGGAGGAACAAATAAATCAGAATCCTATAGTTCCATTGTCGCCCAAAATTATAATACAGAAAAAAGGCAGTCTGAGTATACAGAAAAGTAATCGATTTGACATATAAACTGATTGTAGTGAGGAAAATATTAAAAGGATAACACAGCAGCAACAACAATCCCTACAGCATGATATTCCTAAAGATGATAGACAGGAAAACGGATGGATATGATAATACAATAAAAGGAAGGGAGAACAAGGTGGTGGTGAGAAAGACCATTAAACAGGATTTTTGTCAGGCCAAAAGAAAGGGAAATACAAAAGGGGAGGGAAAAGAAGAAATCATCACTAAATAAACCAATTTAGCAATTGGGTCAGAAGATATATAATTTGAGTAAACATTTACAGAAGGAGAACAAAATATACTAGAGAAGGGCCCTAAATTTGCGCCTACAATTTTTTATAAATTTGAGGCATTTATAGGTATATGGAAATTTATGAGCAGGTTAGCTCTAAAAAGTATTTCATGTAAAGGAATAAAAAAATATGGCAGAAGTGATATAAAAATAATGAAGGAAGAGAAAGATAAGTATAAACATAATGACTTGAAAATGAAATCTAGGTGTCACCCCATACAAGAGTATTTTCAGTCATTTAATACATTTATGAATCTAGTGACTAAAGAAATACGGAATGTCTTAAAAAATCTAAAAAAGTACAATATATGAGTAATATATAAAAAATGGAGAAGGAAGCCATTGTAGCGATGCATGAGAATAATAGCATCATTATATGTCCAGCAGACAAAGGGGGGGGGGGGGTATTGTAGTCCTCAATAATGAAGACTACAGTAAGGAGGCTCATAATTTATTGGGGGATGAAAAACATATAGAAGGCTAAAAAGAGACCCAACAGAACAACATAAAGGAGAGTTAAAAGAACTTATAAGTAAGGGTAAAAAATTTGGTATATTGAATAAAAAGGAAGCTGAATTCATAGGGATTAAATACCCAAAAACTGCAGCCCTCTACCATAACCCCAAGATTGATAAAAGTATAACCGTGCTGCCTGGCAGACCTATCGCTTCTGGGATAGAATGCTTGACTAGTAATCTATCTAGGTATGTGGATTACCACCTGCAACCTTGTGCCCAGATGTTGCCAACATACCTGAAAGATACCAAACATATCCTGCAGATAATTAGTAAAATAGAATGGAAGCCACATTACATCATAGGCACACTTGACGTAAAATCACTTTATACTGTGATAGAGAATGTAAAGGGAGTGAAGCTGTAAAGTTCTTTTTAGAAAAAAGAGGAGAACTCCCCAAAGATCAAATTGATTATATAGAGGAATGTATTCTTTTTATTTTACAGAAAAACTATTTTATTTTTGAGGATAATTTTTATTTGCAGGTATGGGGTACCGCGATGGGGAAGATATTCGCACTGGGGTTCGCCAATCTATACGTGGGGCGATGGGAACAGGAGCCCTTTCACCCCAATGGTGAGCTCCGGACGAATCTTGTTTATTGAATCAACGGTTTATTGAAGATGTGGTTTTTATTTGGGGGGGAGGGGCAGATGAATTGGATACGGATGTAGTATGGTAAACACTCATGTTTTATGAGATGTGTTAACAAAACTAAAGTTAACTAAACGCATTAAGCAATTACTTCTCAATGGCTTTTGTTTCAAGATAACGCGATGAGATAATGAAATTTGAGCTAAAGGTTTGAGTCTTACCCCTGCTACATTTGTATATTTTTTTATGAATTAAATAAAAATCATTTTTATCTTGAGTTTACACCCACCTGTAGCACACAAGAAATTATCGTTTTAGATTTAACAATCTATATAGAGAATAATAAAATATGCACTAGGACATACAACAAACCTACTGATAGTTTCATTTCACGTGAAAGTTGTCATCTTCCGCAGTGGCTGGAAAATATTCCTAAAAGCCAATTAATGGAGGAAAAAAAGGAGGATTATGAAAAGAAGGCAGAGACATTACAACAAAATTTGAGATAAAAGGCTATAATAGTGACAGGTTGATAGAACAAAAAACATTTATAGGGGAATTAGATAGACATGATATGATTAATAATAAGATAACTGGTAAAATGGTGGAGGGAAAGAATGAGGGGGGAATAGTAATACCACCAATTATCCAAAAATATAATTGTCAAACTAGAATATTTAAAAATATTGTTAAAAAACATTGGGATATTTTGGAAGATGATAAGATAGTAGGTCAATATATCCCAAATGCACCTAAATTTATATATAGAAAGACCAAAAATATAGGGAATATGGTGCCATCGACAAATAGATGCATAAACACACAGACAAGTAATGTAAGAAAAACAAACCAACTACTGAAAGGATTTTTTCCATGAGGTATGTGTGCGGTATGTTGAAAATTGAGGATTAATAGAAAAACTGGAGAAGTTGCACATATAAAAATACTGATGGCACATATATGTATGATATAGGTGACTATATGACATGCAGTAGTCGAGGAGTCATCTATTTGTTGACCTGTCCATGTACGGAAATATACATAGGGCGTACGAAAAGGAGATTGAGTAGTGGGGGAACATATTTATAATATTCATAGAAAATATGATGGTCATCCATTATCTCGTTACTATAAAGAGAAAGATTGGGGACAGAATAAAGGAACATTGTTTAGTGCACTTGAAATAGTAAAGGGAGATAAAAGAGGGGGAGACTATATAAAAAGAATGTCAAAAGCAGAAACACGTTGGATTTCCAATATGAACACATTGATACCAGCAGGGTTAAATTCAGAAATTGAACGATTTGCATTTGAATGAGAAAATGAAGCAGGTTGAGTATGAAATAGTGTAAGGTGCATTAGGGGTTAAAATGGGATGGGAGGAGAAGCCTATATAAGGAATAGTAGGAGAGCCAGTGAACATCCCTGATGAAGGATATGGTAGTATCCGAAACGCGTTGGCTTTTAAGACACTATCAGGCATCTGTACTCAGTAAGTGATGTCACTAAGTAAGTGGATGGGACTTAGAGTGTGCCCTGGCCTGGCTGGTGGCACCACTCTATCTTACGCTAGTTGATAGGACCTCTTACCCCACCCCGATAAGCAGCACCAGTGTACAAGAGAGGAGCAGCACGAGCAGCAAGTGACAGCAGAGCTCAGTAAGTCACATACTTGGCTTTATGCTGTGTACGCATGTATACCTCTATTTGAGGTGGATTAATAGGTGCGGGTTCAGGGTCGTGCAGGACCTATTTGTATTTTTTGAAGTTTACTTGCAGCAATAGTGGTTTAGTTATAGTTATTGGTACAATCGCCAGTGTTAAACAGTTGTTAAGTGCGTTTAATAGAACAGATTCTGTAGAAATCTTTGTGGAATCAGCTGATGACAGTGTAAAAGGAGGGCGCTCTTTCCTATATTTTCATTGTATTCAGCGCCCTCTGCTTCGAGTGTTGGTTAATGGGACTCTGTCGGACGCCTTCAAGATCCGGAATGGGACGCGCCAGGGCTGCCCCCTCTCTCCCACTTTGTTCATTCTGGTATTGGAGACGCTGCTTTTAAAATTTCGACAGTCACCCATTATACATGGGCGTAATATTGGATCCTTTTCGCATAAAATGGCTGCTTTCGCAGACGACCTGTTGCTGACTATAACCAACCAAGAAGAAGCTCTCCCAGAGGTTCTAGACATGTTTGCGGTTTTTGGCAAGATCTCAAATTTTAAAATAAACTTTGATAAATCAGAGTCAATGGGAATCTCCCTGACCCCCTCGCAGCAACGTAGACTACGAGATCTAACCCAATTTAAATGGCCACCCCAGGGATACACATCCCGTCGAATCCAAAACTACTCTTTAACCGCTTGCCGACCTCCTGGACGCATCCGTGCGTCATCTCGCGAGAGGCGAGATCTGCTGTGAACGCGCGCACGCGCGTTCACAGCAGAGCGCGGCTCTGCAGTTATACTACAGCCTGCCAGTGATGATCAATCGCTGGCAGGCTGTAAATGTAAAATAAATTAGATCAAAGAGGTATATCAGACGCTGTTTTGTTAACAGCGTCTGATATACCTGCTACCTGGTCCTCTGGTCCCATTTACTGGGATCGACCACCAGAGGACCAGGTAACTCTGTAAAGTTGCACCAAACACTACACTAACCCCCCACTTTATAACCACTATTAACCCCTTGTTAACCCCTGATCACCCCCCTGTCACTGATCACCCCCCTGTAAGGCTCTATTCACATGTCCATATGTGTTTTGTGGATCCGCAAAACACGGACACCGCTTTCCGCATTTTGCAGATCCGCACATTGCCAGAACTATATAGAAAATGCTTGAAAAGGGCATGTTCTATATTTTTGCGGAACGGAAATGCAGACCCGTAAGTGCGGATCCGCAATTCCGGATCCGAGCGGGACAAAGTCTGTCCCCATAGAAATGAATGGGTCTGCAATTCTGTTCCGCAAACAGAATTTCGGACGTGTGAATGGGGCATAAGGGTCCCTTATCACGGCCAGTTAGTTAGCTACTTGTTAGGTAGTTAGCGCCCAGCCCACCGCACCGCAGTCACTGATTTTGGCAGAGATTTTTTCATCCACATTGATCGATGCGAATGAAAAAATCTGTGCCGTTCATTTTTCTTTTTCAGCCCAGAAGCTGAACGGAAAAAATCTCACTACCAGTATGCTCAATATAAGGAGAATCGCAGAAACTCCTAATGCTGGCCATACGTGTAATGATTGCGGAGACCCTCAAATGCCAGGGCAGTACAAACACCTCACATGTGACCCCATTTTAGAAAGAAGACACCCCATATCTCTGTAGAGAAATATCTCTGTAAATTGACAACTTTGTATAATTTTTTTTTAAAAGTTGTCATTTACAGCGATATTTCTCACACAAAGTATGGGTATATGTAAAAATACACTCCAAAACACATTGCCCTACTTCTCCTGAGTACGGCGATACCACATGAGTGACACTTTTTTGCAGCCAAGATGCACAAAGGGGCCCTAAATCCAATGAGTACCTTTAGGATTTCACAGGGCATTTTTACCCATTTTGGATTCTCACGCTTTAGGGCCCCTAAAATGCCAGGGCAGTATAAATACCCCACATGTGACCCCATTTTGGAAAAAAGACACCCAAAGGTATTCTGTGAGGGGCATGGCAAGTTCACAGAATTTATTTATTTTTTGGCACAAGTTAGCGGAAATTGATATATATATATATTTTTTTTTACAAAGTCTCATATTTCACTAACTTGTGACAAAAAATAAAATTTTACATGAACTCACCATACCCCTCACGGAATACCTTGGGGTGTCTTCTTTCTAAAATGGGGTCACATGTGGGGTATTTATACTGCCCTGGCATTTTAGGGGCCCCTAAAGCATGAGAAGAAGTCTGGAATCCAAATGCGTAAAAATGCCCTGTGAAATCCTAAAGGTACTCATTGGTTTTAGGGCCCTTTGCGATCTTGGCTGCAAAAGTGTCACTCATGTGGTATCGCCGTACTTAGAGAAGTGGGGCAATGTGTTTGAGGTGTATTTATATATACCCATACTTTGTGTGAGAAATATCGCTGTAAACGACAACTTTTTAAATTTTTTTATACAAAGTTGTCAGTTTACAGAGATATTTCTCTCACCCAACATGGGTATATGTAAAAATACACCTCAAAACACATTGCCCTCCTTCTCCTGAGTACGGCGATACCACATGAGTGACACTTTTTTGCAGCCTGGGTGCGCAAAGGGGGCCTAAATTCCAACGAGTACCTTTAGCTTTTACATGGCTGCTCACAATTTAGCCCCGCCCAAAATGCCAGAACAGTAAACACACCCCACAAATGACCCCATTTCGGAAAGTAGACACCCCAAGGTATTCACTGGGGGGCATAGTGAGTCCGTGGGAGATTTTTTTTTTTTTTTTGCCAGAAGTTAGCAGAAATGGAAACTTTATTATTTTTATTTTTTTCCTCAGAAAGTGTCATTTTCCGCTAACTTGTGAAAAAAAATGAAATGATACTTGAACTCACCATGCCCCTCCGCGAATACTTTGGGGTGTCTTATTTCTAAAATGGTGTCATTTGGGGGAAATTTATACTTTCCTGGCATTCTAGCACCTGAAGAAACATGACAGGCGCTCAGAAAGTCAGAGCTGCTTCAAAATGCCGAAATTCACTTTTTTGCACCATAGTTTGTAAACGCTATAACTTTTACCCAAACCAATAAATATACACTTATTGGATTTTTTTTTTATCAAAGACATGTAGAACAATGCATTTTGTAAAAAATTTATATAGAAATGTAGTTTTTAAAAAAAATTACAACAGAAAGTGAAAAATTTCATTTTTTTGCAAAAATTTTGGTAATTTTTGATTAATAGCAAAAAAAGATAAAATGTCAGCAGCAATGAAATACCACCAAATGAAAGCTCTATTAGTGAGAAGAAAAGGAGGTAAAATTCATTTGGGTGGTAAGTTGTATGACGGAGCAATAAACGGTGAAAGTAGTGTAGTGCGGAATTGTAAAAAGTGGCCTGGTCATTAAGGGGGTTTAAGCTAGGGGGGCTGAAGCGGTTAAAAAGAACTATATCCCCTTATTAAATAAGACTAATATGATTTTATCCAAAAGCTCCTTGCCTCTGATATCTTGGTTAGGAAGGAAAAATGTCCTGTCCACCTACATTCTCCCGCAATGGCTCTATTTGTTGTGCTCTCTTCCCTTACGGATCCCAAAGAAATCTCTTATGGATTTCACAAAAACCATGAGCAATTACTTGTGGGCGGCCAAGAAAGTGAGGTGGTATAGCTCTTCCAGATGTAAATCAGTACATTCAAGCCATACATTTGGAGAGATGGGTGACGCTGACCAGTACGACAGTCCACCCCATCCATGTTGATTTGGAGAGAGCATTGTTGGGGAAAGTGGGTGATCAGTTGCTCTGGACAAACTCAAATCCTCCTGGGGATTACAAAGTAGTTAGCGACATCACGAAGTGCACTATTGCAGTTTGTAAAACTTCCGAGACCCTTAACCTTAGTAGAGGTAAACTTTCTCGCCTAGCACCTTTGGGAGTTCTTCTGTATGTTTTACACCCCGGTACCATTGAACCTGCTGAGGTCTGGTCATCATTGCCGGGTATAAGAATGGGAGTCTTAACCAAAGTTCGGGTACACTCAAATTTTTTTTCAGCCCTTACGGGCAGGGACCCTGTCGCTAGAAACTTTTTACAAGCCCAAGGCTTTGAGAATACCTGTGCTAAATTCATGAAGTCCAAGTTACTCCCATTGCCTGACCCTACCTGGTTGGAGAACCTTACGATGCTTCCTACTCCTCCCCCTAAGTGTACCTCGCTAATTTATAAGCATTTACTTATCTCTAGCGAATTTCCAGATCCGCCCTACCTAAAGGAATGGGAGAGGGAAATTAATATTAGCTTAGACGACAGATCGAAGAGGTTCATACTGTCCCGTTCACATGGGTTTTCCAGATGTGTTAAGATCCAGGAAAATTCCTATAAAGTGTTAACTAGATGGTACAGGACACCCGAGTTTTTGTTTAAAATTAATCTAATCCATATGGATCTCTGCTGGAGATGTTCGCAGTTTACTGGGAGCATCTCACATTTATGGTGGTCCTGTCTGGTCTTGAAACACTTCTGGACAGAAGTCGAGCAGACCATCAACAAAATTTGCTTGACCCACGTAAAACTGTCAGCTCCATTGGTTTTGCTTTGGAAACCTGTGGAGGGTTTCAGACCTGACAGGAGACATTACCCGACACTTATGGTTATGGCAGCCAAGCTACTAATACCCTTGAAATGGAGGGATTCTGAACCCCCCACCATCAACATGTGGTATGACAAATTGAACGATATCTGTCGTATGGAGGAGGTGGATGGGTGGGTAAACCACAGAAGAGACCAATTTTTGAAAACCTGGCAGCCTTAGTTAAATTACGCAAGAGATACAGTATTGAATGTCCTGAGACAGCCTTCTGAGGACGACCACTTGTCATCGCCTCCTCCGCAGGTGGCATAGAGATTGGGGATTGTCATGCTAGATGGGATATAACATTGGGATATAGCCTTATGGATGGGGAACTGCAACTTAGTGATACCTTCCCACAAAGCGGCCACTATCACACTTGGATTCCTTGGCTTTGCTGTTCAGTCACCTATTAGTTCGGACTGCAGCAGACGACCTCTGTCCTTCCCCCACCCCTAACCCCCCCCACCCCTGCTGTTCCCTTCCTCCCGCCCTTCTCTATTGCTCTGTTATGTAAAATGTCTTCATGTCACTGTAATTGCTATGAGTGTGGAGGAGTATTGGATCCCTTTACCCTGTGTTGTTAGGATTTCCTCTGATGCCATTTTGAATACTTTATCTTATGTTGGGAGCTGATCCTTACTGTACTCATTTGACTATTTAATGTCTGGACGCCATATGGCATGTCTCTGTATTTTTACATATGCTTCTATTGTTCAAGGGCACCCCCCACCAAGGGCACCCCAACTATCACCAGGTGGGAGTCCTCATAAGGCCCCGGGTGCACCCCAAGGGAAGAAATTGTGCCTCCTCCATTTAGTGCTGCATGGCCCCAAGGAGCATCAGAGTGAGGACAGCCACCGTGAACCCTAACTGTACCACTACTACCACTCCCATCCTTCTTCCAGCACTTCTGTTGGGAACTGATGATGGTCGGTTGGAGGCCTCATGGTGAGCACTTCAATCATGCCTTTGCTGTGGAGCGACACACTGCCCCAACTGCTGCTGTGATCATCTGGGGAGCCATCACATATGACAGGCTGTCACCCCTAGTAGTGATATGAGGGACACTAACAGCTCAGCGATATGTGCAGGACATCCTGCTGTCACATGTGCTCGCCTGCACATAGCAAGGGTTTTCTAGGAATGTCTCCACCAGATTTATCAACAATCCAGCATTTATGGGACCAGCTGGGACACCAGCTTCAGCAACCTACGAGTGTGCAGGATCTACAGGCCCAGCTGTGATATCTGTGGTCAAATATGCCGCAGGATACCAGGAACCTGTATGCCTCCATATCCAACCATATCTCTACTTATATCCAGGCAAAAGGCCATATCTCCTCTTGCATCCAGGCTAGAGGCTGTATCTCATCTTGTATCCAGGCTAAAGGCTGTATCTCATCATGTATTCAGGCTGGAGGCCATATCTCATCATATATCTAGGCTAGAGGCTGTATCTCATCTTGTATCCAGGCTAGAGGTCATATATCATGTTTCATAAGGCTAGAGGCTGCCTCTCATCTTGTATCCAGGCTGAAGGCCGTATCAAATCTTCTACCCAGGCTAGAGGCCGTATCTCATCTTGCATCCAGGCTAGAGGACGTATCTCATCTTATATCTAGGTTAGAGGCAGTATCTTATTTTGTATCCAGGCTGGAGACCGTATATCATCTTGTATCCATGCTAGAGGCCATATCTCCTCTCGTATCCAGGTCGGATGCCTTATCTCATCTTGTATCCAGGTTGGAGGCCTTATCTCATCTTGTATCCAGGCCAGAGGCCTTATCTCATCTTGTATCTAAGCTAGAGGTCATAACTCATCTTGTATCCAGACTAGAGGCCATATCTCATCTTGTATCCAGGATAGAGGTTGTATCTCATTTGTTTCCAGGCTAGTGGACACATCTCATCTTGTATCCAGGCTGGAGGCTGTATCTTATCTTGTATCCAGGCTAGAGGCCGTATCTCATCTTAAATCCAGGCTAGAGGCCATATCTTATCTTGAATCCAGGCTAGAGGCCGTATCTTATCTTGTATCCTGGGTACAGGCCATATCTCATCTTGTATCCAGGCTAGGGGTCGTAACTCATCTTGTATCGAGGCTAGAGGCCATATCTCATCTTGTATCCAGGCTAGAGGCTGTATCTCATCTTGTATCCAGGTTAGAGGCTGTATCTTATCTTGTATTCAGGCTAGAGGCCACATCTCATTTTGTTTCCAGGCTAGAGACTGCATCTCATCTAGACTCCGGGCTAGAGGCCGTATCTCATCATGTTTCCAGGCAAGAGGCCGTATCTCATCATGTATCCAGGCAAGAGGCCACGTCCCATCTTTTATCCAGGCTAGAGGCTGTGTCTCATCTTGTATCCAGGCTAGAGGTTTTATCTCATCTTGTATCCAGGCTAGAGGTTGTATCTCATCTTGTATCCAGGCTAGAGGTTGTATCTTATCTTGCATCCTGGCTAGAGGCCACATCTGATCTTGTATCCAGGCTAGAGGCTGTATCGCACCTAGTCTCCAGGCTAGAAGCCATATCTCATCATGTATCCAGGCAAGAGACCGTCTCTCATCTTTTATCCAGGCTAAAGGCTGTATGTCATCTTGTATCAAGGCTAGAGATTGTATCTCATCTTGTATCCAGGCTAGAGGTCATATCGCATCTTTTATCCAGGCTAGGGGCTGTGTCTCATCTTGTATCCAGGCTAGAAGCCATATCTCATCTTGTATCCAGGCTAGAGGCTGTACCTCATCTTGTATCCAGGCTAGAGGTTGTATCTCATCTTGTATCCAGGCTAGAGGTTGTATCTCATCTTGCTTCCAGGCTAGAGGCCACATCTTATCTTGTATCCAGGCTAGAGGCTGTATGTCATCTAGTCTCCAGTAGTGATGAGCAGCAGGGGCAATATTTGAATTCGTGATATTTCGCGAATATTTGGGCGAATATTCGCCATATATTCAAAAATTCGCAAATTCATAATCTCTAGACATTATTTTCTTGTTTGCGGAAATTAGCATAGAAATTTGCATAAATTATCATTTAAATTTTAAATACCTTTTAAATACCAGCTTATTTTTATGCTAATTTATGCTAATTTTTATACTAATTTATGCTAATTTTTTAATGCGAATTTTTGCAAACAAGAAAATAATGACATTATTTTCTTGTTTGCGAAAATTTGCATATAAAAAATTCGCATAAAACGAATATTCGCAATTGCGAATATATTTTGCGATATTCTAAATATTCGCGAATTCTCAAAGTGCTGATATTCGCGATTAAAATTCGCAATTCGAAAATTAGCGATCAACACTAGTCTCCGGGCTAGGGGCCGTATCTCATCATGTATCCAGGCAAGAGGCAGTCTCTCATCATTTATCCAGGCTAGAGGCTGTATCTCATCTTGTATCAAGGCTAGAGGCTGTATCTCATCTTGTATCAAGGCTAGAGGTCGTGTCTCATCTTGTATCAAGGCTAGAGGCTGTCTCTCATCTTTTATCCAGGCTAGAGGCTGTATCCCATCTTGTATCAAGGCTAAAGGTCATATCTCATCTTGTATCCAGGCTAGAGGCTGTATCTCAATTTCATTGCAGGCTAGAGGCCATATCTCATCTGATATCCAGGCCGGAGTCCGTATCTCATCTTGTATCCAGGGTACAGGCCATATCTCATATTGTATCCAGGCTAGAGGTCGTAACTCATTTAGTATCCAGGCAAGAGGCCATATCTCATCTTGTATCCAGGCTAGAGGCCGTATGTCATCTTGCTTCCAGGCTAGATGCCACATCTCATCTTGTATCCTGTCTAGAGGCTGTATCTCATCTTGTATCAAAGCTAGAGGCCATATCTTATCTTGTATCCAGGCTAGAGGCCGTATGTCATCTTGCATCCAGGATAGATGCCACATCTCATCTTGTATCCAGTCTAGAGGCTGTATCTCATCCAGTCTTCGGGCTGGAGGCCATATCTCATCATGTATCCAGGCAAGAGGCCGTCTCTCATCTTGCATCCAGGCTAGAGGCTGTATCTCATCTTGAATCAAGGCTAGAGGCCATATCTCATCTTGTATCCAGGCTAGAGTCCGTATCTCATCTTGAATCCAGGCTAGAGGCCGTATCTCATCTTGTATCAAGGCTAGAGGTCGTATCTCATCTTGTATCAAGGCTAGAGGCCGTATCTCATCTTGAATCCAGGCTAGAGGCTGTATCTCATCTGGTATCCAGGGTACAGGCCATATCTCATATTGCATCCAGGCTAGAGGTCGTAACTCATCATGTATCCAGGCTAAAAGCCATATCTCATCTTGTATCCAGGCTAGAGGCTGTATCTCATCTAGGCTCCGGGCTAGAGGCCGTATCTCATCATGTATCCAGTCAAGAGGCCGTCTCATCTTGAATCCAGGCTAAAGGTCGTATCTCATCTTGTATCCAGGCTAGATGCTGTTCCTCACCTTGTATCCAGGCTAGAGGCAGCCCAACGGGGTCCTACAGCCTCCTTTTTCAGTTTCCTGGAGGATTGCAGAGAGTTTGTCAGGGAAAGATAACACTCTTATATTGTTGCTATAGACTTCTCTGCATGTGGTGGGAGCAAATAAGCTTCAAGCTTCCCATCAAAAGAACAGAAAGGGCCCTGTGTTCAGAGACTGTATTCCACGGACGATGCCACAGAGCTAAAATATAGCCAGAGAGATCAATTGTATCCTATGGTCAAGTTGGGAAGATTGTGCAGAATATATGAAAGTGAATCGGCCCTTTATCTCCCATATACAACCTTGGGAATATCATATGAGAACTGTAAAGATTGACGATAATGTGTACAGCGTTTGTGT
Source organism: Bufotes viridis (assembly GCA_033119425.1). Lineage (NCBI taxonomy): Eukaryota > Metazoa > Chordata > Amphibia > Anura > Bufonidae > Bufotes > Bufotes viridis. The sequence continues at coordinate 21,003,805 of CM065593.1, read as the reverse complement.
GAACATCTTTTGAACAGATTCAGTAAAGTACAGGGAGTGCAGAATTATTAGGCAAGTTGTATTTTTGAGGATTAATTTTATTATTGAACAACAACCATGTTCTCAATGAACCCAAAAAACTTATTAATATCAAAGCTGCATATTTTTGGAAGTAGTTTTTAGTTTGTTTTTAGTTTTAGCTATTATAGGGGGATATCTGTGTGTGCAGGTGACTATTACTGTGCATAATTATTAGGCAACTTAACAAAAAACAAATATATACCCATTTCAATTATTTATTTTTACCAGTGAAACCAATATAACATCTCAACATTCACAAATATACATTTCTGACATTCAAAAACAAAACAAAAACAAATCAGTGACCAATATAGCCACCTTTCTTTGCAAGGACACTCAAAAGCCTGCCATCCATGGATTCTGTCAGTGTTTTGATCTGTTCACCATCAACATTGCGTGCAGCAGCAACCACAGCCTCCCAGACACTGTTCAGAGAGGTGTACTGTTTTCCCTCCTTGTAAATCTCACATTTGATGATGGACCACAGGTTCTCAATGGGGTTCAGATCAGGTGAACAAGGAGGCCATGTCATTAGATTTTCTTCTTTTATACCCTTTCTTGCCAGCCACGCTGTGGAGTACTTGGACGCGTGTGATGGAGCATTGTCCTGCATGAAAATCATGTTTTTCTTGAAGGATGCAGACTTCTTCCTGTACCACTGCTTGAAGAAGGTGTCTTCCAGAAACTGGCAGTAGGACTGGGAGTTGAGCTTGACTCCATCCTCAACCCGAAAAGACCCCACAAGCTCATCTTTGATGATACCAGCCCAAACCAGTACTCCACCTCCACCTTGCTGGCGTCTAAGTCGGACTGGAGCTCTCTGCCCTTTACCAATCCAGCCACGCGCCCATCCATCTGGCCCATCAAGACTCACTCTCATATTCATTCCGTCATAATAAAAGTCTATCGGCTGCAAAACGGATCCGTCCCATTTCCGTTATGCACGAGAATCCTCTCCTGCATAACGGAAACAGGACGGATCAGTTTTGCAGCCCATAGACTTCTATTATGACGGAATGAATAACGGAATGCCTCTAAAGGCATTCCGTTATGCATTACGTCATAGAATTACGTTATGGTCCGTGGTATTGGAATCCATAACGCAATTCACCTTTTACCACCAAACGAAGTGTGAACGAGGGGAGTAGGGGAGTTTTTAACTAAGAATTTTATTGTTAACTATATTTTAGTGGCATATCTGTCTATATCAGTATATACTGTATATACGGTATATACCAGTTTATTAGCCTGTACACTAATAGTACACCTAAGTATGCTCCAAACATAGGGAATATGGGCAGCTCTGAAGTCCTATAATGGAACCTGGTACTGGATCCAATAGCTGTCATCCAATCAAAAGGAGGTCCTCTCCTCAATTAGCATTGAACTAATGTAGCAGAGTAGGACATAGCAGTGCTGAGCTGGTGTACCATTCACAGAGTTACATGGCGGAGAACAGAATAACCCTTTTTGTAGCCCTGTCCATGGGATCGGAATGACGTCTAAGCTTGTGATAATGCATGTACCGCCAGGATGTGTTAAGACTGTTAGCTACAGAGGTTGTAGAGATAAGAGTTCTTACCTGGCACCTGTTACCTGAGGCGATCCTCCAAAGACCATATGAGAAGAAACGATTGCAGATTTTGCACTGGGGCTCACGTTCAGTTGTATGAGTTTTGTGCAACTATGTTGTGGGTCTAAAATACAGCTTTGAGACTGACGCGTTTCATAAATGTCATTTTGGTATTTCTCACCTTAAATATGTGACCAGTAACTGTTTCATAAAACCAGCTGCATGAAGACGCCTGCCAAGCACCCGCATTAAATCCCGCAGCCTTGATTCCTGACAGAGCTCATAAACTGCTCTAGGAAGAGTAGGAAGAGAGGGTACATGAACCTGACTGTGAAAATGACGTTCAATTATATTTATTGATTTGGGTTCCGTAGGAAAAAAATTAATTCATCACCATTTATAGCAGAGAGGAAAATTGTCTCCTGTCTTTAATAAACCAGCATGCACCTGAAGTTAATGACGTCTCCGCAACCCCCCCCCCCCATGCACCTGTGGGTGAGTCGGAAAGATTCCACTGTTAATGATTCCCCATCGGTGCCGAACATTTCTTAATTTGCCTTATCCCAGTGTATTCGTAGTGTAATGAGCTCCAGGTCTTCAGCAGAACTGCATGGATAACATAATATAATACGCATACCGTATTTTTCGCCATATAAGACGCACTTTTTCCCCCCCAAACGTGGGGGGGAAATGGTAGTGCGTCTTATATGGCGAATGCTACCATTTTCCTATAGTTAAAGCCGATACATCGCACAGCCTGCGATGTATCAGCATGGAAGGAGGAGGGGGCGGAGCCTGGCAACACGTGGCGGGCGGCCCGCCGCTCACAGCGTGACTGCTTTCATAACATTTATAATCTTTAATCATGTCCCCTTATTCCCTATAAGCCCAGTACAGTAGCGCTCTGCTAACCTGCTATACCGATCCTCTAGCAGGCAGAGCGCTGCGGCGGCAGGCTGCTGTGTAACGTCCTCACTGGCGTCATCTGCCTGCTCCTTTCACTTTATGAATGAAGCAGGAGGAGCAGGCAGATGACGTCAGTGAGGACGTTACACAGCAGCCTGCCGCACCGCCTCTGCTAGAGGATCGGTATAGCAGGTTAGCAGAGCGCTACTGTACTGGGCTTATAGGAATAAGAGGACATGATTAAAGATTATAAATGGTATAAAGCAGTCACGCTGTTAGCGGCGGGCCGCCCGCTGTTGCCAGGCTCCGCCCCTAAGTCACTATGGGCCAGATGTTTTAGAAAAGGGGCATCTTTGGATGACACTGTATTGGGGTGATCTGTGGATGACACATATAGCATAAGATGCTATATATGTGTCATCCACAGATCCAATCCATTACAGTGTCATTCATAAATGCCCCCATCACAGTGCTATCCACAGATCCCCCATCAGTGTCATCCACAGATCCCCCATCACAGTGCTATCCACAGATCCCCCATCACAGTGCTATCCACAGATCCCCCATCACAGTGTCATCCACAGATCCCCCATCACAGTGCTATCCACAGATCCCCCATCACAGTGCTATCCACAGATCCCCCCATCACAGTGTCATCCACATCTCCCCCACATAACAGTGCCATCCACAGATCCCCCCCATAATACTGTCATGCACAGACCACCATTACTTCAAAAGCACACCTTTTGGTTAAAAATATTTTTTTTCTTATTTTTCTCCTCAAAAACCCAGGTGCGTCTTATAGACCGGTGCGTCTTATAGGGCGAAAAATACGGTAAAATATAGAGGTACGGTGTGTAACATTGGCCAGAAACGAGGAATTATGGCCCCAACCTGACCAACTATCCAATATTGTCTTCTGTAGGGATGCAGATCATGTAATCAGAAAGCTGGGGTAAGATACTGAATATTTAATAATAAGGAAGTCATATCCACTGTATTCTCATAGAAGGTGATGGAGACACAACCAGAACCGTGAGGTTGAGGGAGTGGTGGTGGTAAAACAGTTAGTCCACCACTCGAGGGGACTTCTAGCAACTGGTTCCATCCAATGCCTTCCAGAAACTCCCTGCAGCATGTCCCATTAACAATAACAGATATCCAGTAAAATTTTTATACTGCTACTGGGGGAGAGGTCACCACTGGCCAGGGGCCTCCACCAACCTTGATCCAAGCCTCAGGAATTTTTGCCATTTGCTCTTCACAGCCTGTTCATGCCCTACCGTGCTGTGGACTCAACTCCATTCCAGTGAACAGGGTGAAGTTGCAATACCAGTACAAGAGAAAAGAGAGAAGAGAAAAATTTGGCGTTACATGGAGCGCCTATTTGCTACCAGTCAATGGATTTCCTGGTGTTTGGATCCCCATAGATTACTAAGTGATATGCTACCACCTTTTAAGAAGGAAAGCTCCTTCAACATCGGTCAGAAATAGGTAATAACTAGTGTTGAGCGAACAGTTCGAGCATCGTTCGGGTTCGTACCGAATTTTGGGGTGTCCGGGACCCGAACCCGGACATTTTCAAAAAAGTTCGGATTCGGGTTCGTCGTTCGGCATGTATTTAGGCGCATTTTGAAAGGCTGCAAAGCAGCCAATCAACATGCATCATACTACTTGCCCTAAGATGCCATCGCAGCCATGCCTACTATTGGCAAGGCTGTGATTGGCCGAGTGCAGCATGTGACTCAGCCTCTTTATAAGCTTGTGCGCACGTCGGGACGTGCTCACTCCCGATGTGAATAGAACAGGGATAGACGCAGCTGATGCTAGGGCGAGAATAGGCAGGGATAATTGAATACTTCTCTCCTCCACCTGTGATTCATCTGAACAACTGCAGCTGAGCTGCTTTTTTGATAGGGATTGGCTATTTTTAGAGTGGCCAGAGTGATTTTTCCATCCACATGTACCTGGGCTGACCGCCGCCGCCATTTTGCGACTTGTAGTGCTGCAGCAGAAGCTGCCACAGTGTGCATTCCAAAGCTCCAAACAAGTCAGACATCTACACCTGGGATTCAGACCAATAGCGATTTAGCAGCACAGTCCAAGGCTATTTTTTTAAAGGTTGTGCAGACCATTTTGTGGCACATGTTACTGGGCTGATAGGCGGCGGCCATCTTGGGACTAGTGCTGCAGCACAATCTCTCCCAACGTCCATTAATCACTTGTAATAGTGGTCTGTGCCATAGAAATCCTACATCAGGGACTTGGGTGTGCTTGTGTCACCCCTACTAATACCAGTCCACCTGTAATCCATACAGTCAAAAGACTGAAAGTATTCCAGTGAGGGAATTTTTTTTTATTTAAAAAGGCCAAGTTAGTTTATCTGGCGTTCAATATACTAGATACAGTTAGGCCTGCGTTTCATACATCTGGAATTAGCAAATTAATGTGCTGGGGTTGGGAAAACATATATGTACCCATACTAGAATCTGTCAAAGAAAGCGGTACTCACATATAACAGTCATTCCATCTGTAATCCATACAGTCAAAAGACTGAAAGTATTCCAGTGAGGGAATTTTTTTTATTTAAAAAGGCCAAGTTAGTTTATCTGGCGTTCAATATACTAGATACAGTTAGGCTCATGCGTTTCATACATCTGGAATTAGCAAACTAATGTGCTGGGGTTGGGAAAACATATATGTACCCATACTAGAATCTGTCAAAGAAAGCGGTACTCACATATAACAGTCATTCCATCTGTAATCCATACAGTCAAAAGACTGAAAGTATTCCAGTGAGGGAATTTTTTTTATTTAAAAAAGGCCAAGTTAGTTTATCTGGCGTTCAATATACTAGATACGGTTAGGCCTGCGTTTCATACATCTGGAATTAGCAAACTAATGTGCTGGGGTTGGGAAAACATATATGTACCCATACTAGAATCTGTCAAAGAAAGCAGTACTCACATACAACAGTCATTCCATCTGTAATCCATACAGTCAAAAGACTGAAAGTATTCCAGTGAGGGAATTTTTTTTTTATTTAAAAAAGGCCAAGTTAGTTTATCTGGCACGGCAGGGGGCGTCATTACTGACAAGCGCAGCCGCCTGTCCACAGCCAACGTGGACAAGCTGACCTTCATAAAGATGAACCAGGCATGGATCCCACAGGACCTGTCCCTCCCTTGTGCAGAGTAGTCCTTATTAACTGCCTAAAACATGTCTTGTTGTGCTACGGGCCACTTCTTTATTTGATACAAATTTTATGAAACCCACAGTTGAATGAAACTCTTCTCTGTCTGGGCGCCGGGCCTAACCAGATGAAAGTGGCCGGTTAAACTAACGGGTGACATGAAGCCATAACCTCTGCCATGCTACCTCTGTCTTCTGTCTGGGTGCTGAGGCCTAAGTCAAATAAAGCGGTCTTCTGCTGTGCTGGGGGATATGAAGCTAATCTCTGACCTCTCTCCTCTGTCTGGGTCCAAAGGCCTAAATCACTGAAAGAGGCCTTCTCCTGTGGTGTGTGATATGATGCCAGAATATGTGCTGTGGGGCCTCTCCTCTTCCTGGGTGCAGGGGTCAAATAAACTAAATTGTGGCCTACTCCTGTGGTGGTTGATATGATGCCTGATTCTCTGATGTGGAACCTCTCTCCTCTGTTTGGGTGAAGGGGTCAAAGTAACTAAATGGTGGCTTCTCCTGTGGTGGCTGATATGATGCCAGAATATGTGCTGTGGGGCCTCTCTCCTCTTCCTGGGTGCAGGGGTCAAAGTAACTCAATGGTGGCTTCTCCTGTGGTGGCTGATATGATGCCAGAATATGTGCTGTGGTGCCTCTCTCCTCTTCCTGGGTGCGGGGTCAAAGTAACTCAATGGTGGCTTCTCCTGTGGTGGTTAGTATGATGCCAGAATATGTGCTGTGGGGCCTCTCTCCTCTTCCTGGGTGCAGGGGTCAAAGTAACTCAATGGTGGCTTCTCCTGTGGTGGCTGATATGATGCCAGAATATGTGCTGTGGTGGCTCTCTCCTCTGTCTGGGTCCAAAGGCCTAAATCACTGAAAGAGGCCTTCTCCTGTGGTGTGTGATATGATGCCTGAATATGTGCTGTGGTGCTCTCTCCTCTTCCTGGGTGCAGGGGTCAAAGTAACTCAATGGTGGCTTCTCCTGTGGTGGCTGATATGATGCCAGAATATGTGCTGTGGGGCCTCTCTCTCTTCCTGGGTGCAGGGGTCAAAGTAACTCAATGGTGGCTTCTCCTGTGGTGGTTAGTATGATGCCAGAATATGTGCTGTGGGGCCTCTCTCCTCTTCCTGGGTGCAGGGTCAAAGTAACTCAATGGTGGCTTCTCCTGTGGTGGCTGATATGATGCCAGAATATGTGCTGTGGGGCCTCTCTCCTCTTCCTGGGTGCAGGGGTCAAAGTAACTCAATGGTGGCTTCTCCTGTGGTGGTTGATATGATGCCTGATTCTCTGCTGTGAAACCTCTCTCCTCCATCTGGGTGTAGGGGTCAAAGTCTTTCAAAGTCGCCTCTCCTGTGCTGATTGATATAAAGCTGATGGTTGTGCCATCTGACATGGTTGCCAGGGTCTGATTCAATGGGGGCCTACTCCTGTGGTGGGTGATCTAAATGCCTGATTCTCTGCTGTGAAACCTCTCTCCTCCGTCTGGGTGTAGGGGTCAAAGTCTTTCAAAGTCGCCTTCTCCTGTGCTGATTGATATGAAGCTGATGGTTGTGCCATCTGACATGGCTGCCGGGGTCCCATTAAATTGGGGCCTACTCCTGTGGTGGGTGATCTAAATGCCTGATTCTCTGCTGTGTAACCCTCTCCTCCGTCTGGGTGTAGGGGTCAAAGTAACTAAATGGTGGCCTACTCCTGTGGTGGGTGATATGATGCCAGAATATGTGCTGTGGGGCCTCTCTCCTCTTCCTGGGTGCAGGGGTCAAAGTAACTCAATGGTGGCTTCTCCTGTGGTGGCTGATATGATGCCAGAATATGTGCTGTGGGGCCTCTCTCCTCTTCCTGGGTGCAGGGGTCAAAGTAACTCAATGGTGGCTTCTCCTGTGGTGGCTGATATGATGCCAGAATATGTGCTGTGGTGCCTCTCTCCTCTGTCTGGGTCCAAAGGCCTAAATCACTGAAAGAGGCCTTCTCCTGTGGTGTGTGATATGATGCCTGAATATGTGCTGTGGTGCCTCTCTCCTCTTCCTGGGTGCGGGGGTCAAAGTAACTAAATGGTGGCTTCTCCTGTGGTGGCTGATATGATGCCAGAATATGTGCTGTGGGGCCTCTCTCCTCTTCCTGGGTGCAGGGTCAAAGTAACTCAATGGTGGCTTCTCCTGTGGTGGCTGATATGATGCCAGAATATGTGCTGTGGTGCCTCTCTCCTCTTCCTGGGTGCGGGGTCAAAGTAACTCAATGGTGGCTTCTCCTGTGGTGGTTAGTATGATGCCAGAATATGTGCTGTGGGGCCTCTCTCCTCTTCCTGGGTGCAGGGGTCAAAGTAACTCAATGGTGGCTTCTCCTGTGGTGGCTGATATGATGCCAGAATATGTGCTGTGGGGCCTCTCTCCTCTTCCTGGGTGCAGGGGTCAAAGTAACTCAATGGTGGCTTCTCCTGTGGTGGCTGATATGATGCCAGAATATGTGCTGTGGTGCCTCTCTCCTCTGTCTGGGTCCAAAGGCCTAAATCACTGAAAGAGGCCTTCTCCTGTGGTGTGTGATATGATGCCAGAATATGTGCTGTGGTGCCTCTCTCCTCTTCCTGAGTGCGGGGTCAAAGTAACTCAATGGTGGCTTCTCCTGTGGTGGCTGATATGATGCCAGAATATGTGCTGTGGGGCCTCTCTCCTCTTCCTGGGTGCAGGGGTCAAAGTAACTCAATGGTGGCTTCTCCTGTGGTGGCTGATATGATGCCAGAATATGTGCTGTGGGGCCTCTCTCCTCTTCCTGGGTGCAGGGGTCAAAGTCACTAAATGGTGGCTTCTCCTGTGGTGGTTGATATGATGCCTGATTCTCTGCTGTGTAACCTCTCTCCTCCGTCTGGGTGTAGGGGTCAAAGTAACTAAATGGTGGCCTACTCCTGTGGTGGGTGATATGATGCCTGGTTCTCTGCTGTGGGACCTCTCTCCTTTGTCTGGGTGCTGTGGTCAAAATAATAGTAAGTGACCTTCTCCATTGGTGGGTGACTTGAAGCCTGATTCTGTGCTATGGGACCTTACTCCAATTAATATTGTTTAATTTTTATTTATTTTATGTTAACTCATCATTTCCCTATCTACATTTGTTTGCAGGGGATTTAACTACATTTTTGCAGCCCTCTAGCCCTTTCCGGGTGTGTTTTACAGCCTTTTTAGTGCCCAAAAGTTCGGGTCCCCATTGACTTCTATGGGGTTCGGGTTCGGGATGAAGTTCGGGTCGAGTTCGGATCACGAACCCGAACATTTTTCGAAAGTTCGGCCGAACTCGTCGAACCCGAACATCCAGGTGTTCGCTCAACTCTAGTAATAACCTTTTATGATAAAAAAGATAACTCATTTCAATGCTATTTACCAGTAAATACGGTTCTCCAGGACATTACCGTGGATTGACTATCCTTAGAATGTGACCTCCAGGACCCCTGCTGACCAGTATAGTGACAAGGCCACAGTGCTTGCAACTCCATGGTATAGAGACTTATTGGCAATGCCTCATGGAAGACAAATAGAGATATCTAACAAGAAAGAGAATCCTCTCACCTTCCACCTATTGGAAGTGGATCCCTGTGAGTCAAAATCCGGCTTTCCAGCAAGCCTTAGGATTTGGCAAGGGAATATAGCCAGACCAGATATCCATCCATAGATAGCTGTTTCTGGGAGCTTGCCCCTCATCAGTAGGAAGTAGGATTCTGGCTGGCTCAGTGCAATGCCTTGATAGAAGTTTAGGACGGGTGCTGAATCTCCTTAAAGAGGACCTTTTATTACCCCAAAAAATCTAAACTAAGTATACAGACATGGAGAGCTCAGAGCGCTCAGCTCATAGCCTGGGAGAAAAGAAACCTCTAGGCTATGAGCTAAGCGCTGTGATTGGACAGCGCCATAGCCTGGAAGAAGGAGACGCCCAGGACAAAAAGGGCAGACTCCTCCTAGTTACCGGAGCCTTTGCCGGGAGAACGGAGAGGCACCCAGGGATAATAGTAAGTGCAGGGAGATCCCTGGGCACCGCTCTACATGTCTTTATACTTAGATTTTTTAGGGTAATGAAAGGTCCTCTTTAAATAGATCAGTCCTGTATGGAGACTTACTGGAAGTAATCCATTAATTTCCTGGGAGATACTTCTTTGCATATTAATTTCCCATAAGGCATTGCCAAGAAGTCTCCATACCATGGTGTATTCCCAGTAAGTCTCCATACAGGACTGGTCTCTTTAAGGAGATTCAGTGCACTGTCTGCACTGCTTCCAAGGCATTGCTCTTATGGGAGGTAAGCACCCTGAAACATCTGTCTATGGATGAATATCTGGTCTGGCTATATTCCCATAATCCCAAGACTTGATGGATTTTGACTCATGGGGAGTCACTTGCAATAGGAGGTGGTGGTGAGAGGGTTCTCTTTCTTGGCAGATACCTCTTTGCATAAAGTGGCTTTGCTTGTTATGGCAACTCATTATTTTCACAACATCTTTATGGTGGTGAAGGTCCTGATGGCCAGATCAAACATTGATGGAGATGTCATCAAAGATGATTTACCTGGAGAACCCTTTTAAAACAAAGGTAACCCCATAAAATATTGAAATTAAAATAATACATAGAAGAGAATAATAGCCTACCTACTTACCAGGTTCAAATGTTCGGCAGACTCTCTTCTCCTATCAGATGTCATCTTTCAGTTGTTTCCTAAGCCAAAGGAACCATTAGTGACCAATGTCTGATACTACACTCTGGAGCTCCTTCTAGTGTTGATGTTTGACACTACATGCTGGAGAATATCCTTCAAATGGCTAGCACATGCTGAGAATATCCTTCAAAAGGCTAGACATGGCTTCTGAGAGCAGGGCCGATGCAAGGATTTTTTCCGGCACAAGCGAAGCTACATTTTGGCGCCCCCCACCCCCCCCATGATCACATCACAAAAGTGATAAAAAAAAAAAGTTCATTTTGGAGCCCCCCCTTCTATGCGCCCTAAGGCAGCCGCTTGGTCTGCCTTATTATAGCACCGGCCCTGTCTGAGAGCTACCAACATGGTATTAGGTCCCTTCCTGACTCCAACACTCTTGTCTTTCCACCTCCATAGCCACCCCAATCCCAACATATTAATATTTGTACTTTAATTACAAAATAATTCAGTCTATCGTATCAACGAATTGCTCAAATGATTTGGCACATGGCACAACTTTCAATATGGCTACAACTAAAGATCAGGGAAAAGCGATATCCTGTCTGGAAGCGAAAAAACACTCAACAATTTTTGACAATTTTGTAAAATTTGTAAATTAGTGTATTTAAGGGAATATACAAACCAATGGCTAAATTGCCCTGGACAAGGGCAAATCCTGGTTGGTGGAGGACTCTGGGCATAAAAAAGCCCTTCCAAAGGAGTTTCTGTGACCTCAACAGCAGTCAATGGGAAGAAATACATACATGTGTGGCTAGCTCTCCCTTCCACCTCCGATCGAGGGATCTTTTCTCCACATAGTTGTGTGTTCCAGTGGTAGGACCACCATCTATTATGTCAAACCCCTTTAAAGGAATTTCTGGGGAAAAATTCTACAATATTTTTACCTTACCAGTATCTCTTGGATGTAACTCCTTGTTTACATCATTAACTGATGATGATGTGATCAATCATCTAACCTACCATAGTTTTACGTCTACTTAAAACTCCTATGAAAGCGCTGGAGGAAACTAGTTAGTGGATGGCACCTTTTGTTTGGCCCTCCTTTAGTATTTGGCCGGGGGGTTACAATTTCTTCTGTTTTTGAGGTTGTTTTTATGACGGACTCTTGCTGCAATGCACTTTTTATTTTTACAATCGCTTGTAACTCTCCTGATCTGTTGTTTTTCAAGTTGACTTTTTCTTCTTCCTTCTTCTACTTTCGGGGCAGATTTACAGTTTCTCTGCATTGCTTTGTGTGAAGCATTAATTGCCTCCTGAATGGCCGGTCACCTCTGGCTGTCATGGTCGGCCTCTCCTATTGCCATTATGTGCCTTGGCACCTGGGCCCTGATTTATGGGTCCTGTTAAACATTCCCTTTTCTCCATAATGGGAATACAATAGTTTGAAGTACCGTGCTTCACCCAAAGTGCCTTTCTTTTCTGCTTCAAATCTTTTTTCTTATTTTTTTACAAGGGTCCTGGCTATAATATTTCTCCGTGCCAGGCTCTGGATTGCACTAGTAATACTGTTTTCTGACCTTGCCGCTGGGTGTTTGCTGAAAAGGTACAAACCTGATGGAATTAAAACATTTCTAGCGAGTCCTTTACACCTTGTAAGCTTTGTACGGAAATCTGTGTGTGCTCTACTACACAATGAATAGATTGGGCTATCACCCAAGGCTTGTAACTTCATGACCCCAAAAATAATATTTGACATTTTTCAACCCAGCACCTGAATCTGGAATTTAAAATAGCCACTGAGTTATTCAATAAAATCTACCTGTATAGCGCCACCTGCTGTTTACTCTATTCCTTATTTCTCTGTCCACCTCAATAACATCGCTAAGGTGGTCGCACATGCTCCGTACTATCCTTCAGTTGCAACCAGTCGGAGCTGCAGCCCCCGCTATAAGAATGGGTGCACCCCCTGAACAATGATAGGGAAAAAACTGCACCCTCAGAAAGAACATGCCCCTGTTCTGTAGTAGGGAGAGAACTGCAGCATTAGGCCTCAGCTACACTGCGACTTTTTGTAGCAGGAATGATTCACTTTATTGAGTGACAGCTGCAGTTTACGAGATTACATTCAACTGAGTGCATGCATTTGGACTTGTAGCTGTAGTTCAACATTTTAAAATCAATCAGTTGCGCTACGACATCTCACAGGGTAGCCGAGGTTTAAAGAACACCAGTCACTGAGAAAGGACACACCCCCTGAGCTCTAATAGGGAGAGACCTGCAGCAGAATGGACATGCCCTTCGAGACACCAGCTTGATATAAATCTAGCAGAGCAATTGGAGCAATGAATGGGTAGATCTCTGGATACATGTGAGGTACAGGACTGGTTCTAGCTTTGCTAGAAAGAGATTGTCATGTAAAGAAGCTGCAAAATCCATAGCTTAATAAAAGGCTCTGTGTCAACAGCCACCATATAAGTAATGCTAGCAGATGAGTCCTATAAAATATTTTCATAGAGTTTAGAGGTTACATAGCACCAGATCCTCTGTTCCCTTCACATTGCCATAGCATTACATGATAAAATTCTGCCTACAGCCACTACTACTGGGAGCTCACTACATACAGATTATACAGCCACCACTAGGGGGAGCTCACTACATACAGAATATACAGCCACCACTAGAGGGAGCTCACTACATACAGATTATACAGCCACTACTACTGGGAGCTCATTACATACAGATTATACAGCCACCACTAGGGGGAGTTCACTACATACAGATTATACAGCCACTACTACTGGGAGCTCACTACATACAGATTATACAGCCACCACTAGAGGGAGCTCACTACATACAGAATATACAGCCACCACTAGAGGGAGCTCACTACATACAGATTAAACATCCACCACTAGTGGGAGCTCACTACATACAGATTATATAGCCACCACTACAGGGAGCTCACTACATACAGATTATACAGCCACCACTAGGGGGAGCTCACTACATACAGATTATACAGGCATCACTAGGGGGAGCTCACTACATACAGATTATACAGCCACCACTAGGGGGAGCTCACTACATACATATTATACAGCCACCACTAGGGGTAGCTCACTACATACAGATTATACAGCTACCTCTAGGGGGAGCTGACTACATACAGATTATACAGTCACCAGTAGGGGGAGTTCACTACATACAGATTATACAGGCACGAGTAGGGGAAGCTCACTACATACAGATTTAAACAGCCACCACTAGGTGGCGCTCCCTTCATATTGATTATACAGCCACCACTATGGGGAGCTCACTACATACAGATAATACAGCCACCACTAAGGAGAGCTCACAGCATGCACATTTATTCATCCACTACTAGGTGGTGCTCCCTGCATATATATTATACAGAAAGCACTAGAGGGAGCTCGCTACATACAGATTTATACAGCCACCACTAGAGGAAGCCTCACTACATACAGATTATACAGCCACCACTAGAGGGAGCTCACTACATACAGATTATACAGCCACCACTAGAGGGAGTTTGCTACATACAGATTATACAGTGACCACTAGAGGGAGCGCACTATATACAGATTATACAACCACCGCTAGAGGGAGCTCACAACATACAGATTATACAGCCACCACTAAGAGAGTTCACTACATACAGATTTATACAGCCACCACTAAAGGGAGCTTGCTACATACAGATCATACAACCACCACTAGAGGGAGCTCACTACAATTATATTATACAGGCACTACTAAGGAGAGTTCACTACATACAGATTATACAGCCACCACTAGAGGGAGCTCACTACATACAGATTATACAGCCAACACTAGAGGGTAGCTCTCTACATACATATTATACAGCCACCACTAGGGGGAGCTCACTACATACAGATTATACAGCCACCAGTAGGGGAAGCTCACTGCATACAGATTATACAGCCACCACTAGAAGGAGCTCACTATGTACAGATTATACAGCCACCACTAGAGGGAGGTCACTACGTACAGATTATACAGTCACCACTAGAGGGAGCACACTACGTACAGATTATACAGTCACCACTAGAGGGAGCACACTACGTACAGATTATACAGTCACCACTAGAGGGAGCTCACTACATACAGGTTATACAGCCACCACTAGAAGGAGCTCACTATGTACAGATTATACAGTCACCACTAGAGGGAGCTCACCATGTACAGATTATACAGCCACCACTAGAGGGAGGTCACTACGTACAGATTATACAGTCACCACTAGAGGGAGTTCACTGCATGCAGATTATACAGCCACCAGTAGGGGGAGCTCACTACATACAGATTATACAGTCACCACTAGAGGGAGCTCACTATGTACAGAGTAGGGGAGCTCTCTACATACAGATTATACAGTCACCACTAGGGGGAGCTCTCTATATACAGATTTATACAGCCACCTTAGGATAGGTCATCAATATAGATTGGAGGGGATATGACACCCTGCACCCCATCCAATCAGCTGTTTGAGGATGCTGCAGCACTCGTCTGCCTAACAATCGCACAATGCCATCCACTGGATAATGACTATCCTTGGTATTGCCTCTCAGTCCTATTCGTTTGAATGGGACTGAGCCCGGCTCAGGCCATGTGACCGATGAACATGAGGACAATACCCTAGGAGGAGGCCTCGGCGCTCATAAAGCGCTGCTGCCTCTTCATGCAGCTGATAGGTGGGGGTGCCAGGATTTGGACCACCATCAATCTGATATTGATGACCTATCCAGAAGAAAGACCATCAATATCAAAATCTCGGACAACCCCTTTGAGTCCTTCACCACATAGTTCACCTGGGAATGTTATAATTAACCCTTCACTGCTCTAGCACACCAACAATATTATAACGAACCACTTCAGTGCTTTAGCCCACCAAAATGTTATCATTAACTCCTTCACTGCCATAGGGATGTTAGAATTAACCTCTGAGATGTTATAATCACCCTCTTCAATGCTCTCGCCCATCAGGAGTGTTATAATTCACCTCTTCATTACTCTAGGCAAAAATAATTATAGCCTACCCCTTCAATGCTCTAGTCCACCAGGGATTTTATACTCAACCTCTTCTATACGCTAGCCCACCAGGGATGTTTTAATCAACTCCTTCAATGCTCTAGGGATGTTATAAACAGTCTTCTCTTTGCTGTAGCCCATCAGGGATGTTATAATTAACTTCTTCATTCCCCTAGCACACTATGGATGTAATAACCGCCTCAATGCTCCCACTGGGTATTTTATAATTAACCTCTTCAGTGCTGTACTCCACCAGGGATATTATAATCGACCCATAAATGCTCTAGCCCACCAGGAATGCTGTGATTAACTCCTTCACTGTCCTAGAGTCAGCAATATTAACGCTAACCTCTTCACTATCACTGCAGGGGAAATTAAAACTAAATCATTATTGCTTTTAACTATGAGAAGGTATAAGTATGCTGCTGTAAAGGAGTCCACGTGTTGTCCTCAGTTGTCTTTGTCCACCTGTATCATCTATAATTGTATGTGATTTATGCGTTACTATTTTTGTACATTTTTCCCAATGTGACCATTTTTCCTGAGTTTTGTATTCATCCCTGTCTCTCAAGGAGTGATACTGGCTTGTTTTATATATTAAACTGTAATAAAACATGAGTAATGTGAGGATAATTCTCCTGCAGAAGCTGTCATTATGTAAAACATCGGTTTGCATTGACAGTTCCAATTTATTTTCCCAATATCAACATGACGACCATAAAACACACGCGTTTCATGGAGGAGCTGAGAAGCATCTTGCTGCTTTCATAGTGTTATTCAGCAATCACTAAATGTCACTCACAGGTAGGAGGTCCCCGCTGTCCCCTGACAAAAGGGCGATTTTCAAGCATCAAATTTTCATATATTCCCTGGGAGTAAAACATCCCCAGTGGAGGTGAAGCCATCTATCCATGTAAAAGATGCTCTTCCAGAAATTACTGGAATTAATAACTCAGTGGGACAATGTTTTTATGAACTAATTATAAAGAATTCATTGTGCCGGAGCAATATCTGAATGGAGACAAGTCGCAAGCCGTTCATCAATATCTCTCCAGTTTGACATGAACACAGAGCGTTTTGAGACATAAAATTGGCTAGATTAGTATACAGTTAAACCAGAAGTTTACATACACTATATAAAAATACACATATGCATGAATTGTTCAATATCTGACATGAAATCAGAATAAACCTTTCCTGTTGTTTGTCAGTTAGGATTACCATAATTACTATTATTTGCCAAATGCCAGAATATTGAGAGAGAGAATGTTTCTGCAATGTCAAAAGTTTACATACACTAAGATTACTATGCCTTTAAACAATTCTGGACTGCCCATATGATGATGTCATGTGTCTGGAAGCTTCTGTTAGGTTTTCTGGCAACATCTGAGTAAGGCTACTTTCACACCAGCGTTTTTTGCGGATCTGTCATGGATCTGCAAAATGCTTCCGTTACAATAATACAAACGCATGCATCCTTCATGAATTATGTCTAATATAGCCATGATGGATCCGTCATGAACACCATTGAAAGTCAATGGGGGACGGATCCGTTTTCTATTGTGCCAGACAAAATGGATACGTTCCCCTTGACTTACATTGTGTGTTAGGACGGATCCGTCTTTCTCTGCACCACATCGAGGACAGAAAACGTTGCTTGCAGCATTATTCTGTTCATGATGGGGACGCAACCAAACAGAATGGAATGCATTCTGGTGACTCCGTTTCTTTCAGTTCAGTTTTTTCCCCATTGACAATGAATAGGGACAAAACTGAAGTGTTTTCTTCTGCTATTGAGATCCTAGGACGGATCTCAATAGCGGAATTGAAAACACTAGTGTGAAAGTACGGTAGCCTCTATTAGAGACACACCTGTGTGTTTACAGAAGAAAAACTCTCCACCCTACTCTCCAGATCACATCTCACCACCTGTGCACTTGACCCAATCCCATCCCACCTAATCCCTAACCTCACCACATTGTTTATCCCGGCCCTAACTCATATCTTCATCCTATCACTAACCTCTGGTCTCTTCCCCTCTGCTTTTAAACATGCTACCATTACACCCATCCTCAAAAAGCCTTCATTTGACCCATCTTCTTTATCCAGTTATCGCTCCATATCACTTCTTCCATATGCCTCAAAGCTACTTGAGCAACATGTCCATTCTGAACTGTCCTCTCACCTTTCCTCCTGCTCCCTTTTTGATCAGCTACAATCTGGCTTCCGACCCCACGACTCAACTGAGACTGCCCTCACCAAAGTCACCAATGACCTACTACTTGCCAAAACCAAAAAACATTACTCTGTCCTCCTCCTCCTTTACCTGTCCTCTGCCTTTGACACTGTCCCTTCTGTTTCAAACTCTCTCATCTCTTGGCATCACTGACCTGGCCGTCTCCTGGATCACATCATACCTCACAGACCGGACGTTTAGCGTCTCCCACTCTCACACCACCTCCTCGCCTCACTCCCTCTCTGTTGGCGTCCCACAAGCCTCCGTCCTAGGACCCCTGCTCTTCTCTATCTACACCTTCGGCCTGGGACAGCTCATAGAGTCCCATGGCTTTCAGTATCACTTTTATGCTGATGACACACAAATCTGGATAAAACAGAATTCATCATCTTTCCCCCATCTTGCTCACCCCCAACAGACCTATCTATCACAATCAATGGCTGCACACTCTCCCCGGTCAACCAAGTCCGCTGCCTTGGAGTGACCTTGGATTCTGCCCTCTCCTTCCGACCACACATCCAAGCCCTTTCCACCACCTGCCACCTCCAACTCAAAAACATCTCCCGCATCCGCCCTTTCCTCAACTTTGAATCTGCAAAAATGCTTTTACATGCCCTCATCATCTCCCGCCTAGACTACTGCAACATTCTCCTTTGTGGCCTTCCATCTAGCACTCTCGCACCCCTCCAATTTATTCTCAACTCTACTGCCCGACTAATCCACCTCTCACCCTGTTACTCCTCTTCCTCTCCCCTCTGCCAGTCCCTGCACTGGCTCCCCATTGCCCAGCGAATTCAGGTTAATATACTAACCAACACATACAAGGCCATACACAACCTGTCCCCTCCCTACATTTCTAAGCTCCCCACACACAATCTCCGATCCTTACAAGACCTCATTCTCTCCTCTCCTCTTTTCACCTCTTCCCACAATCGCCTCTAAGATTTCTCCCGTGCATCCCCCATATTCTGGAACTCGCTAACCCAACATATCAGACTCTCACCTACAGTGGAATCCTTCAAAAGAAATCGGAAAACTCAACTCATGAGATAAGCCTACAACCAGTGACCCTGCTGCCTCTATACCGCCATGACCAGCTTCACCCTCTCCTACTGTGTCCTTCTCCCATACCATGTAGATTGTAAGCCCTCGCGGGCAAGGACTTCTCTCCTTCTGTACCAGTCTGTAACTTGTCTTGTTCATGCTTAATGCAATTGCCTGTATTATGTATGTGCACCGCTTATATGTACAGCGCTATGGAATGAATGGCGCTCTAAAAATAAATAATAATAATAACAATAATAATCCTGGAACAACCCCTTTAAAGTGTCCATACATATTAAATGAAGCTTTGCTGAACTTTCTGATTTTGGTGGGATCGGATGTGAATTGGGGGGGGGGGGGGTCTCTTGGCTGAGGGGAAAGAAGGATCAAGCATGTTGGATTTTGACATGTTTCACAGGAGATAAGCCATGCCAGCAATTTATTCCTCTCTCTCATTACATACACATGGCTGAGAGGAGTATTCATGTGAACAGTGGAGTGAGGAGGAATAGCCCCTATATTGTATGGTCACCTTTAGGATCTTGAGATCAGGGCAGATGGGGGCAAATGACTCTTCTTTTCCCTTATGTGGCTGCTTCCAGTCCACGCTGTCAGATCTCCCACCTGCCTGGTATTTGATTTTTGCCCAGTACCACGTTACTGGTGGACTTTCTCCCTTGGATGGACAGTTTGATGATGGCTAAACCGCCATAGTCACAGAGACACCTGTAGCTCCTGCTCTCATCAGAAGGCTTGTAGGCAGCATAGCAGAGCCAGGTAGCAATTCCTGTCCTGTGCAGTCCACCAGAGCCCAGCTGCCACCAGAGAGACCCTCACACCGGCCAGGGGCCATCACAGGTGTCACAAGCTTGCCCTCATTTTTGTAAAATTACATCAAAACAGCTGGATTTTGTGAAAAGTGCTGCGAAGCTGCAACGTGTCCATAAAAATTCATAGTAATACTGCTCCAATGCCCCAGTCTGGATGCATATCTCATATTTTACAGAGATGTTAATGGCATTACGGCAATAAAATCATCGTCCATATGTTTCTCCATGAATGATTATAAATGTCACGGAGCGTTCCTCACGGTTACCGCCATTACATAATGAAGACATATAAATTAGAGATACATTGTATTTAGAATGAAATGCACAGAGAGATCAGCATTTGGATTTTATGATAGTAAAGCCTGGAACTAGGACGTGAATGCTGGGCTGTAATACTGGTGAATGGTGAGGAAGGGGAGGAGGGGAGTGAGGCAAGAGAAGGAGAAAGAGAAAGAAAGGAGAGAGAGAACGAAAGAAGAGAAAGAGAGGGAGCGAGAAAAATAAAGAGAGCAAGAAAGAAAGAAAGAAAGAGAGAAAGAGAGAGAGAGAGAGAGAGAGAGAGAGAGAGAGAAAGAAAGAGAGAGAGAGAGAGAAAGAAAAGAAAGACAAAGAAATAAAGAAAGGAAAGAGAGAGCGAACGAAAGAAGAGAAAGAGAGGGAGCGAGAAAAATAAAGAGAGCAAGAAAGAAAGAAAGAGAGAGAAAGAGAAAGAGAGAGAAAGAAAGAGAGAAAGAGAGAAAGAGAGAGAGAGAGAAAGAAAGAAAGAAAGAAAGAAAAGAAAGAAAGAAAGAAAGAGAGAGAGAGAGAGAGAGAGAGAGAGAAAGAAAGAAAGAGAAAGAAAGAGAGAGAGAGAAAGAAAGAAAGAAAGAAAGAAAGAAAGAAAGAAGAGAAAGAAAGAAAGAGAGAGAAAGAAAGAAAGAGAGAGAAAGAAAGCAAGGGAGAGAAAGAAAGCAAGGGAGAGAAAGAAAGCAAGGGAGAGAGAAAAAGAAAGAAATAAAGGAGAGAGAATGAAAGAAGAGCAAGAAAGAAAGAAAGAGAAAGAAAGAAAGTAAGGGAGAGAGAGAAAGAAAGCAAGGGAGAGAGAAAAGAAAGAAAGAATGAAAGAATGAAAGAAAGAAAGAAAGAAAAGAAAGGGAGAGAGAGAGAGAAAGAAACAAAAATGAAAGAGAGAAAGAAAGACGGAAAAAAAAAGATGAAATGAAGAAAGGGACAGAAAGAAGGAAAAGTGAGGCATAGAAAGAAGTAAAGAAGGAAAGGACAAAAGGAGGGAAGAGAAAAAATGAGGGGGGGAGGGAAAAAGGACGGAAATAAATAAGGGGAGTAGCAAGTGAGGAAGGAACACAGAAGGGAAGAGATGAAGAAAGATGGGGGTGAAGGAAGGAGGGAAAGAAGGAAGAATATAAGGGATGGGTAATAGAAGAAAAGAATGAGCATAAAAGTCGGCCAATCATCAAATGAGTTGTTCCCCAAAGAAATGACATTTTTCTAAAGGGACGGCCGATTACACCGCTAGCTGCCCTTCCTCTGATGTCATGGAGACACTTATCTATATGCTATTGGCCTTTTATAACTAAAATATATTGTCTTATGGGCATAATAGCGACTTTATACTTCCTTCATTCAACCCGCCATAATGTTCCACACACGTGTATATCAATCATGGAGGGATTAAAGGCAGTATTTGATGAGTTCCATAATTACTACATATTACAGTGTCTTGATTGAGGTGACATTAAGGAGGACCTGTCACCAAAAAATGCAATGCAATCTGACAGCACAATGTTGTAGAGCAGGAGGAGCTGAGCAGACTAATATAGTTGTGTGAGTAAAGATTCAGTAAAACCTGTAATTTATACATTTATATCTCTGCTTTTTCTACCTCCTGTGAACAGCTATCGGTACAGAAGGGAGGGAGAGCTCTTTTAGTCACACATGTCACAGCAGCAATGTTTCGGTTCTCTCTAAGAACCTTTCTCAAGCCAAGTCATATATATATATATATATAAATCCACTCAGCTCCTCCTGCTCTATAACATGCTGCTTTCAGATTGCATTTCATTTTTTGGTGACTGGTCCTCTTTTTAACTCAGGTGGTACCAGTAAATGGCATGGAGTCCAACATGAGGGAGCAAACTGCCAAAATATGGATTCGAGCCAGTATTTCTTTGATTAATATTCATCTGTATGGGTTTTTATACATGAATCCTTCTCCAGGAGAAAAGATCCGTCGATTGACGCTCATTTAACTCCATTTACGTGTAGCAATAATCATGCAGAACAGGTCTTCCAGAGTAAGAGATGCTCTTTGGAGATAACCTGCGGCCAAAGAGTTGAGGTTCCTCAATAGATGATCCCTTCTATTAAAGGGGTTATCCGAGATATATTAAGTTAATCCAAACTTCTTTATCGATAGATATAAAACATTTTTGTAATTGACTTACTTTAAAAATAATGCACCGTTTACATTCTGCAGAATGTTGACATTTGTGCACTGACGTCACCCTGCTTGATTCACCGTCTTCATTCAGCACGGCTCTGGTAAGGATCGCGCATGTGCGATCCTTACCAGAGCCGTGCAGACAGATTCCACAGCGTTCAGGCTTTGGAAGCCCGCCCCTTCTTGGTCTCTGCTCTATTAGCACGACTCTGGTAAGGATCGCGCATGTGCGATCCTTACCAGAGCCGTGCAGACAGATTCCACAGCATTCAGGCTTTGGAAGCCCGCCCCTTCTTGGTCTCTGCTCTATTAGCGCGACTCTGGTAAGGATCGCGCATGCGCGATCCTTACCAGAGCCGTGCTGAATGAAGACAGAGAGGCCGAGGGCGGGCTTCAAAGCCTGAGCACTGTGAATCGATCAGCGCGGCTCTGGTAAGAATCGCGCATGCGCGATCCTTACCAGAGCCGTGCTGAATGAAGACGGTGAATCAAGCAGGGTGACGTCAGTGCACAAATGTCAACATTCTGCAGAATGTAAACGGTGCATTATTTTTAAAGTAAGTCAATTACAAAAATGTTTTATATCTATCGATAAAGAATTTTGGATTAACTTAATATATCTCGTATAACCCCTTTAACTAAAAGTTCTTTTTCGGATGTATGAAAAATCAACTTTTTCACAGTGGTGCAAATTTTCCAATTTTTGATTGCATCCACTTATACCAGGTTACTGTTTTCAGTGCAATGATCTTGTATATGACAGAGAAGACTACAGGAGGAACTTCCGGCTTTAGATTCCTCAGTGGAAATTTCCTGTGCTCTATCAGAGTGATAAGATAAGGGTGAATGTGCCTATTGGTAAAAAAAAGGCATTTTTTTGTTTTAAAAGTAGAGGTGTATTCATCACTTTCAGAAATGTTCTTGATGCTCATAGCATTCAACGAAACTACAATTATGTTATGTGTGGTGGAGATGAAGACCACACGTGAAGCTACTAGTTATGGAGTCCCCGCTAGAAATCTTTCTTGGCCCATCCTAATGCTGTTGACCCTCTCATGCAACTACAACCTGTTAGTAATTGGTGGAATGGTTACTGAGTCAATGATATGAGTAGAAACATTGGTCTTAAAATTTGAGATACCTTCAAGATTGACCTTCAGATATTGTCCCCATTGGCCACAGCATCCGACCAGTCTCCATGCTACAATGGTTCACAGCAAGGTATGGAGTCTCCTGTAAAAATAATACTCGTGTAATGCCAACTAAGAATACATTTCTAGTTTTAATTATTTTTTGGCTTTTTACTTTGACTTTAAGGATAGCATAACCATAGTCAGGAGGGCAATAACACTTCCCAAAGACCTATTGTCTGGAATGGAAGCATTTCCATATTTCTTATCTGTTGTCATGCTTTATAAAGCCACCCCAATAATTGTGTCAGTTTGCAAATAAACACCTCGGTTCCCCCCCTCGTGCTCCCAGCTTGCGGTAGATCATTGGCATGTATAGAAAAACTAGTTTTGCTGTGATGACAGCTTAATTCCTCTCCCAGTGAACGGGTAGAATATCTATGTCTTCCTAATGGCTGTATTTGTTATTCACAGGACAGACTGATGCATTTTAATGCAATCCAGACCTACAGCGGTGAGATAAGAAACCAATTGTGAGCATATTCCCCAACAATTACTTGTGCTGTGACATTGTATTGACCTTAGTAAACCAATCGTTATAGAATAGGCTTTTCCAAGGGACTGATTAAAAAATAACAAGTCTGGCTAGTATTGAAACTTTCCTAATTTGACAGATTTGATCTGTCTGTCTGAAGAGCTCTTACGTCTTAAACTAAATCCTCCCAGGAACTGTTTACCTATCAATGAATAGGTATTAGGGGCAGTTAAAAACCCAAAATGTGAATATACTGAAATTGATTAAAGGAGTTGTCCAGGAAAGGTCATCAATAGGTCATCACAATATCACATCAGCACAAGTCCAACTCCCATCACCACGGCTGATCAGCTCACCTCACAGCTTACCAAACACAGAGCTGTCCATTGGTATTGCAGCTCAGCCCCATGCACTTGAAGGGGACTGTACTAGGTCTAGGCCATGTGACCAACGAATGTGGTGTCAAAGGAAGAAACTGCAGCGATAGGGTGTCGGGAGTTGAACCCCCACCGATCTGATATTGATAAACTATGCTAAGGATATTTTATATACAATATATAACTACTAAAATACTGCCTCCTATGAACAAGAACATAACGACTATAATACTGCCTCCGATATACAAGAATTTAACCACTATAATACTGCTTTTATGTACAAGAATATAATTAATATAATACTGCTCCAATGTACAAGAATATAACTACTATAATACTGTCTCCTATGTACAAGAATAGAACTACTACAATACTGCCTCCTAAGTACAAGAATATAACTACTATAATACTGCCTCCTATGTACAAGAATATAACTACTATAATACTGCTCCTATGTACAAGAATATAACTACTATAATTCTTCCTCCTATGTACAAGAATATTACTACTATAATACTGCTCCTATTTACAAGAATATAACTACTATAATACTGCTCCTATGTACAAGAATATAACTACTATAATACTGCTTCTATGTACAAGAATATAACTACTATAATACTGCTCCTATGTACAAGAATATAACTACTATAATACTGCTCCTATTTACAAGAATATAATTACTATAATACTGCTCCTATGTACAAGAATATAACTACTATAATACTGCTCCTATGTGCAAGAGTATAACTACTATAATACTACCCCTATGTACAAGAATATAACTACTATAATACTGCTACAACTACTATAATACTGCCTCCTATGTACAAGAATATAACTACTATAATACTTCTCCTATGTGAAAGAATATACTGTAACTACTATTTTACTGATTTTATGTACAATAATATAACTGCTACAATGCTGCTTACATGTGCAAGAATTTAACTTCTACAATAAGGCCCCTAAAGAAAACAGGTATAGAGAAGCCTTAATTTAATAGGAATTACTGTGATTCTACTAATTACTATGCAGTGTAATCGTAGCCGAGTGCTAATAGGGTTAATAATGAGTAGCAATTATAGTATTATACTGTATGTTTCCTGTCTACAGGCTACAAAAGGTTTAATTGGCCCTGGGAGATTTAGGGCCCATTCACATTCGCATCTGTTCCCGCAATTTTTTCGGGCCGCAAAAGATGCGGACAGGACACAGTAGTTCCGTTCCGTGGCCCCACAAAAAAAGATATAACATGTCATATTCTTGCCCACAATTGCGGACAACAATAGGCATTTTCTAAGATAGTGCTGGTCATTTGCAGTCTGCAAATTGCGGAACGCACACGGGCCAGCATCCGTATTTTGCGGATCCACAATTTTCGTATCGGCAAAACACTATGGTGGTCTGAATAAGCCCCTAGTTGCTAGCTGGGCTGCTCTACCCTTCCCACAGGGAGTGGCTTAGATAGGCTGATGTAATCAGTTGAAGCTGACTCGGTGAAGTGACAAATGGAGAGGGAGCAGTTCTTGGGACTTACTAGCCAGCTTGAGAGACAGAGCCGTACACCAGCCTCTGAGGAATGAAATGAGACATTTTGCAGTGTACCAGCCTTTGAGAAGAGAGGTGCTTGCTAAAAAGTCTGATAACCTGTGTGCTGGTATTTGACTCCATGTGTCTGGAATAATTGAGAGCTGAGGCTCCCTGGCATATTTTGAGATGAAGATTGGCCATCTGCTAAAGGACTTTGCTGGTCATTGTAGTGTTGCACGCTGATGACAGAGATAGAAAAAGAGAAAAGAGATATTGCACTCCTGTGGCTGAATCAGAGCGAAAGTACAGTTTGGAAAGACTGAATTAGATAGGGAAGATTTGGCCAGTCCACCACCTTTGGAGCCTGTAGAACTGTGGAAATTGCGACCTGTGTAAGATCGGCTAGTCCATGCATGCTAAAGACTATGTCTGCTGTATTTGAACTTTATGACCAGCAAAGAACTGTGATTTTTTTTTTCTATTTGAACTTTATGACCAGCAAAGAACTGTGATTTTTTTTTTTAAACCGGCCTCATCATTGCATGCACCAACCTCTTCATTCACTGTGCACACCACCGGGACTCTACTTGGCACCCCCAACACCAAGGACACTCTGAACCAACACAGGCAGGAGCCCCAATACCAAGGTGTGCCCAAAGGGAACAAAGGTGTGCTCTGCTTTCACTGTGCACCAACCCAAGGACAGCTGTAAAGAGATCCCCACCGTGAAGACTATGGCCACCATCTGACCTCCACCACCACTCCCATCCTCTACGCCTCACGGCTCCACTATGTGACACTGCAACTAGATTTTCAGTCTTTTATAAATACTGGTTTAATATGAGTAAGTCTTATCATAATGAAATGGATATGTTTGAATTGAATACAAGCCTCTCTCGCCTCGCCGTACTCGTAGGCTTGTTGTATACCACATGCCTTTATTCCTCTGGCGTTCTTTACTAGGTCTATATACTTTGTGCTGATTTTTATATTCACAGGGACTCTACTAGTAAAACATCAAAGTGACCTGCGCAAGACGTTAAACATCCAGGTTCCATACGTACAGCACCATCTAAGTTTATACCCCTCCAAGGATAAATAAAAATAGACCATCATTTCTCTTAAAGGTGACTCAGAGGACAGACCTGCAGGGACTAGGCAGCGAGCAGTGAATTACCACTAACATTTTATTAGCATATATAAAAGTGATGGGGTTTGATGCCACATGATATTGGTGAAGAATATCTACAGAAAGAGCCATATTTTAGTTAGTTTAGTTTTTATGTCATCCATTAACTAGACACGTGTCACCCCAAGGTACCTGGACAAGAAGGCTTACTCACATGCTGGACACATGTCATCCATACACTAGACACGTGTCATCCCAAGGGACCTACATGCCACACTAACACATTGGACATATGGTGTACACATCTTACTTGTGCATCAGACATATACCATACCTGTTTCACTCACACTCTGGAAACATATATGCAAAGAAAGCTACTCCCATCCCACATGCATCACTAACACACAGAACACATGACACTTTTGTTCACACATAGGAATGTACCGCACACAGACCACTCATGAATTAGACACAAACCGCACATGCTCTACTCATATGCTGAAAATATGCCTGCATATGTAACATGCCACCCCCAGGGCACGTTCAGGGTCCTAATGTTGGAAAATGCCGAGTGGTGATGTTGCAGCCTTACTATTTCTTTGTGTCACGGTGCTCAGACCTGGATACCATTGCACCCCAGGGTTAGGCTCTGTAGCATTCAAAGAAGAGAGTTATAGTTAGTGGAGAATAAGTCGAGTCCAGACTTGATAAACTTCAACAGTTTTACTTTAATAAACTTGCATCCAGAAAGTATTGGATGTGTCTCTTGGCTCCATAGGTTTTGGGGTAGACTGGCATGAAATACTTGGCTTTATCTCTCTGTTGTGCTAATCTCTGGCCTCAGTCTGGTTTCTGGACTTTCTGGTAGTTCTGGTACCTTTGAGTGGGGTGAGTGGCTTTGACTGTTGACCCCTCCTGATAATCCGTCTATAAACTGCAAGGAGTCCAGGTGCTCTAAGAGCTGCTTCCCCTGGAACACTCCTCCTGCAGGAAGGGGTACGCTCACCTCACTGTGCCTTGTTTTTCTTTTTTTAATTCTTCTATCGACTCCCTATAGCTTCCTGCAATCGTTCCCTTGGTTGGAAGCAGGACTAGCCCACCTCTGCCCAAAAGGGGGGAATGGAAAGGTAAGTTCCATTCTATCTAAAGATCTTTCTCTGCCAGATACATTGCCGCCTGCTGAACAACCAGGCACATTACATGTAATAACTGCACAATATCAAAGGACCTGGAATCAAATACATAGATTACATTATTTGATAGCGTTTAGAGACAGTAGCAGTGGTACTGCACAAACAAAGCTACTCCCACATACTCCAGTATCGCACAAGACACATGCCATATCTGTAATATTTGCACAAGGACATGAACAAAACACAGACCACTCATGCCTCAGACACATAGCACATATGCTCCACTTGCAGTGAGCTCAGGAGAGGAGGGCAAAGGAGAGGAAAGGAGTGAGGAGGAGTAGCAAGAATACTGGTAGGAGTTGGTTCTCTCTTTGACACTCCCCTTACTCATGCAGTGAAGGGAAGGGCGCACCTTTCTTCCCTTTGGGGCACACCCTGGTTCCGGAGATTCTCCTCCCTGATGGTGGTTAAGGGTGCCCTTGAAGGTGATGAATAGTAAGGTGCAGGGCATGGTCCACTGCGGCAGTGTAGGAGGCAATGATGAGGCAGTTGTGCAGTAGAACAGTTATTTACTGAAGATTCAAGTTCAAGCATTTCACTTACAGTTCTCAGCATGTATTGACTGGCGGATGTTACACAAGTGCACTTTCCATAAATCTCAGAGGTTACACCGCTGTGAAGGTAGTTAATATGCTCATTTTCCTCAAACTATAAGCAATTTTCCTCAACCTACACCTCTCTTACTAAATCTTGCATAAGCATCCAGAAATAGGGGTGCAATACTTTCTCTTTCATGTTGCAACCAAAGGGCGGACTCTAATGTCAGACTATGCTCCGCACCTTTTGTTCAGGATGTTTTCCTCACAAGCTTCCTCGGTGGGAAGTAGTGTAGTGGACTTATCCGTATTTCTACCTTTTGTAAGCTTGTCCAGACCCGAAAGCCTTTACACTACTGGAAAATGTAGCTGTGGAGTCTATATAGTCCTTTCGGACAACTTATCTCCACAGAACTTCTACTTGCACCTACTTGTAACACTGGAATGCTTTTCGAAGTCTATAAAGTTCTCTTATGGCCTTGCTTTATTTGGTACCTAATCAAGGACTGGCTTTTCTCTCATCTCTGACACTTAGAGTGTGCTCTGTTGTCTGTATAGTCTTAGACCCACTCATTCGGGCTGGTCTAACGCCTCCTCTCTACATAGAAAGGGTGACAACAGCCCCATCTAGTGGTGGTTATAAATACAGCCTATTAACTCCTTGCAAAAAAATACAGGAAAACATTTGCCACTTAAAAAGTGCATTTTTAGGTGGGTTAGGCCACCTGGCATGTAGTACTGTCTGGTACCTCGGTACCAAAGCCGACTTTGGATTATTCCTATTTTAAAAGTCACAGGTCGAAATACAGAAGTAATTTGCCAAAGTCTTGTGAGACTTTTACCTACGTGCAGTCAATACGTTTTAATGCTGTACAGAAACAGCAATAAAAACATAGTTTTTGAACAAATCTACTTCGGATCTATCATCTGAAGATTAATTTGCTGAAACTTAAAACTAATGTTAACAAGTCCAGTGGTGTCTCCAGACAATGCATAACTTGAAAACTTACATGGAAGATCTGCTCTTGCTTAGTGGTGATTATAACCTCACTCTGGACAATGATCTAGACTCCACATCCTCATCTCCGTCAGTCCTGCGAGGACAGGTCCATAAGCTTATGGTAGCATTTTCTGATCTTCATATTTCTGATGGAGGTTCATAAACCATAGGGTTAAAGGCTATACATTTTTCTCACAAGTACATGACCCTTACCAGCGCCTTGACTATGTGCTGATATCTGACAATTCCTTGCCTGCAGTTGGAGATGTGAAGATTGGTCCCACCATCCTACCTGACCATGCCCTAATCTCTCTCTCTTTAGCGATTCTGGACATACTACCTAAGGCTAGGACGCTGTGTTTTTCAATGATACTTTACTGGAGGATTATTTTAATAGGAGGTTTCTAGAAGCGATGCTCTCTGAGTATTTTGCCTCAAATGATAGCACAGATATTTCAACACCGATACTCTGGGAGGCCCATAAGGCGAGGGGAACTTATTGCCTTGGATACTAGGGTGAAACCAGCAGATAAACTCCCTTTTATCACAAATCTCTACATTAGAACGTTTACATAAAACACCGCAGACTCCTGAGACGCAGACTACTCTCCTACCCCGCTCCCAATTGAAAGACCTTTTGAACATTAAATCAGCCAAGATATTACAGTCGGTGCGGTTTAAATATTACACACATGGAGAGAGGGCTTCTAAGGTTCTTTCTAATATGCTGTGGTCCCAGAGGAATACAATTTTCATCTCGGCCATAAAGTCGGAAACGGGAAATAGATTAACCACTACTCCTTCTGTTGCTGCTTTATGATTTAGAAAGCTCTGGCTCCCGATCCACCTATGTAGTCCTTAGACACCCTTATGGACTCTTTTTTTTAGTTCTATTCAAATGCCCTCCTTCTCAGAGTTGGATAGAATGCAACTACTGACTCCCTTTACAAGTGAAGAGGTTAAAAAAGTCTTGACTACAACCACATCAGGCGGGAGCCCTGGGTCGGACGACCTTCTCATCTCTAATATAAGAAGTTTATCTTATTACCTCATTTAATGTCTGTAACTCTCTTCTAGGAGGCTCTGCTGGTCCACCACAGTCCCAAGCAGCTCACGTACATAACAAAAAGAGGTGGGGAATCCTGAACGTTGTGGCAGTTACAGGCTTATTTCCATCCTAAACACGGATTCGAATTGGTGGGCTAAGCTTCTTAGGCTAGCCAGCGGAATTCTGTGCTCCTGTCGGTACTGGTGGAGGACAAGCAGGTTGGTTTTACATGCTGTTCGTTATGCAAACCAAAGAAAATCTCTCTTGGTCCTTCTTGGCACGGACGCCGAGAAGGCCTTTGACAACG
Source organism: Bufotes viridis (assembly GCA_033119425.1). Lineage (NCBI taxonomy): Eukaryota > Metazoa > Chordata > Amphibia > Anura > Bufonidae > Bufotes > Bufotes viridis. The sequence continues at coordinate 20,973,048 of CM065593.1, read as the reverse complement.
TAAACTGGCAATTCATGTGTAAAGTGCTTGAAGCTTTTCACTTTCCAGACCCGTTAGTTTCAGCTATCTTCACGTTACACTCTTCTCCTTCTGCCCAAATACAGGTCGATGGGTCATTTTCTGATCCTTTCGTTATCAGAAATGGTACCAGGCAGGGTAGCCCTCTTTCTCCTATGCTTTTTGTGCTGACACTTAAAAACTTACTATTTGAATTCAGACAATCCCAACATATCAAAGACCTTATTTTGGGCCAATAGACACGCAATATGGCTGCCTTTAGGAATTTGGTCAGGTTTCTAACTTCAAAATAAATTAGATAAATCGGAGGCCCTGTGTGTGTCTATCCCTGCCACCTAATTATACCATACTAAGTCACTTACTCCTTTCCACTGGCCCCCCGCAGTTATCAAATATCTGGGGGTTATGATCCGGGCCAACCCGGTATTATTGTTTCATTTGAATTATGTTCCTCTTTTTACAAAGGTCCAGTCCTTCCTATCTGGGTTGTCTTGAACCTTTTAACCACTGATGTTTTCCCACAAATTCTATATACTTTCCGTTTTCGCCCTCTTTCCTTGCCCAGTTCATATTTACGTAAGCTATTTACGTAAGCTTAAGTCCTTATTTATCAGATTTTAATGGGCCCACAAAAAGTCTAGATTAGCATACCCTTTACTTATTTGTAGAAGACAACAGGTTGGTATCTCCCTACCAAATATTAAGACTTATCCGCAGGCTATACAGTGGGAAAGGTGGATTGTTCTGACTATAACCCTCCCCCTTCCCATCCAAGTGGAAATGGAGAAGGCACTTTTAGGTAGGGACTTGGAATATCTGCTTTTGGGTGAAGGCTCCTGCTTCTGTAGTCAGATTACCAGAGGCACAATTATCTTTTGCACTCGCAATAAGGCCTTAAATATGGGGAAGGGATCTTTTTCCTTTTTTCTCATTGGCCCCTTACATACCTTACCCCATCTGTTGACTCCTCATGTTTCTCATGTTTTACCCATTTGGTCCCATCTCTCATCTCTTCACTAGTGTTGAGCGAACTATTTTTTAAAGTTCTGCTTCCAAAGTTCGGGTTATCGAAGAATCCCATTATGGATTCCACATTGCGTTATGGTCTGTGGTAGCGGAATCCATAACGGGATTCTTCGATAACCCGAACTTTGGACGCAGAACTTAAAACACAAATTCGCTCAACACTACTCTTCACCTATTGGATTTAACCTGCGCCACTATTTCGGTGGACTTTTATTTTGTCCTGACTAGTCAGCCTTCACCCTGGGGAGATATCATTCAGAAACGGGATTTTGAATCCATATGCAAACTTTAAAAAAAATTCTAAACATCTCTCTCTCTTCTGGACCCTATGTAGTTGGGAAACTATATATTATTACCCTCATTACTCCTAAAATGTTTATCTATCATTTACAGACATTTACTCCTTGACCACACTCCATTTCTGGAGGCTTGGGAGAGGGAGCTTGATATATCTCTCTCTCCCACTGATCAAGATTTTGGGCTTTCTGACTCCCATGGCTTCTCCAGGTGTGTCAGAGTCCAGGAGAATTCATCTAAGATACTTTCTAGGTAGTATAGAACTCCTAGTTCCTTTTTCACCTACATCGTATTCCCTCAGATACCTGTTGGCAATGCAACACTGATAAGGGCAGGATCTTACACATATGGTGGTTTCATCCCTCTCTTTGGAAGGAGGTGGAAGCTACAATCAATGAGGTTTGTTCCCCTAAGTTAACCCTCTCAGCCGCCCTGGTTTTACTTTAGCTATCCCAGTGCAGCATCCCCAAGTCAGGGGGGTATGAGGGACTGACCTGGGGAATGCCAGTGATGGAGAGGCTGGCACGTGGATCCTCTGGGCACTCTCTGGGTTCTTGAGGGACACAGCCAGGTGTAGTGTGAGGTGCCCTTGGTGATGGTAGATTAACGAGCCTGTGGCTGGGTGTCCCTGATGTCCGTGACGCCAGTGCCGGTAACGTACGCACCCTAGTGACCCTTCTGTAGTGTCGGGCATCACAACTCCCGTACACTACACCAGCAGTATTTAACACCTTCTAAAATGAACTTGGCTACTCATATTATCACTGCTGCCAAACTTCTTATTCCTCTGAAGGGGCGAGATGCTGACCCCCTATCCATATTTATGTGGCACTCTAAATTGTCGAATGGAGGAATTGGCGGGTTGAGAAAAAGAAAATAGAAGGTCCTTTTTATAGGTTTGGCATCCCTAGTTGGATTACTCTAAAATGATCTATGACCAGGGGCGTAGCTATAGGGGAAGCGGCTGCTTTGGGGCCCACTCAGGAGGAGTGCCTTCTTGACAATCCACAGGAGTGGGGCGGTGCACGGGAGGAGGAGGTTGCGAAGTAATTGCTTGGGCCACAATCATAGCTATGCCTCCAATCCCCCAGGGAACTCTGCAAATGTTTAATAGGATATCTACTGTTTTTGCGGTAGCGACAATACCACTGAGTCCAGTCAGCTCCTTCAACTTTTGTCTTTTACCTCAGTTCTTACACTTACGTGGTATGTAGGGTGAAATTACCCCGGCGTTGATATTTTACATCTCTATTGAAGCTGTTATGTATCTTGCTGTACCAAACCTATTCAGTGTCTAAGTATTTTCCTTTATGTTTTTTCAATAAAATAAGAATACATAACAAACGTGCATTTTAAAGGCCTTTGTAGTGAACTGCTGTGTTAAGAAAATGCTGCACACTCACACTGGAAACATACCCGCACACAAAGCTACTCCCACTGTACATACACCGCTGACACACCGGACACATGCCACATCTGTAATACTCCCATACAGGACACATGCCACATCTGTAATACTCACACACAGGACACATGCCACATCTGTAATACTCACATACAGGACACATGCCACATCTGTAATACTCACATACAGGACACATGCCACATCTATACTACACAGGACACATGCCACATCTGTAATACTCACATACAGGACACATGCCACATCTATACTACACAGGACACATGCCACATCTGTAATACTCACATACAGGACACATGCCACATCTATACTACACAGGACACATGCCACATCTGTAATACTCACATACAGGACACATGCTACATCTGTAATACTCACATACAGGACACATGCCACATCTGTAATACTCACATACAGGACACATGCCACATCTATACTACACAGGACACATGCCACATCTGTAATACTCACATACAGGACACATGCCACATCTATACTACACAGGACACATGCCACATCTGTAATACTCACATACAGGACACATGCTACATCTGTAATACTCACATACAGGACACATGCCACATCTGTAATACTCACATACAGGACACATGCCACATCTGTACTACACAGGACACATGCCACATCTGTAATACTCACATACAGGGCACATGCCACATCTGTACTACTCACATACAGGACACATGCCACATCTGTACTACACAGGACACATGCCACATCTGTAATACTCCCATACAGGACACATGCCACATCTGTACTACTCACATACAGGACACATGCCACATCTGTAATACTCACACACAGGACATGTGCCACATCTGTAATACTCACATACAGGACATATGCCACATCTGTAATACTCACATACAGGGCACATGCCACATCTGTACTACTCACATACAGGACACATGCCACATCTGTAATACTCACACACAGGACATGTGACACATCTGTAATACTCACATACAGGACACATGCCACATCTGTAATACTCACATACAGGACACATGCCACATCTGTACTACTCAGGACACATGCCACATCTGTACTACACAGGACACATGCCACATCTGTAATACTCACATACAGGACATGTGCCACATCTGTACTACTCACACACAGGACATGTGCCACATCTGTAATACTCACATACAGGACACATGCCACATCTGTAATACTCACATACAGGACACATGCCACATCTGTAATACTCTCATACAGGACACATGCCACATCTGTACTACTCACATACAGGACACATGCCACATCTGTAATACTCACACACAGGACATGTGCCACATCTGTAATACTCACATACAGGACACATGTCACATCTGTATACTACACAGGACACATGCCACATCTGTAATACTCACATACAGGACACATGCCACATCTGTAATACTCACATACAGGACACATGCCACATCTATACTACACAGGACACATGCCACATCTGTAATACTCACATACAGGACACATGCCACATCTGTACTACTACACAGGACATGTGCCACATCTGTAATACTCACATACAGGACACATGTCACATCTGTACTACTCACATACAGGACACATGCCACATCTGTAATACTCACACACAGGACATGTGCCACATCTGTAATACTCACATACAGGACACATGCCACATCTGTAATACTCACATACAGGACACATGCCACATCTGTAATACTCACATACAGGACACATGCCACATCTGTAATACTCACATACAGGACACATGCCACATCTGTAATACTCACATACAGGACACATGCCACATCTGTAATACTCACATACAGGACACATGCCACATCTGTAATACTCACATACAGGACACATGCCACATCTGTAATACTCACATACAGGACACATGCCACATCTGTACTACTCACATACAGGACACATGCCACATCTGTAATACTCACATACAGGACACATGCCACATCTGTAATACTCACATACAGGACACATGCCACATCTGTAATACTCACATACAGGACACATGCCACATCTGTACTACTCACATACAGGACACATGCCACATCTGTAATACTCACATACAGGACACATGCCACATCTGTAATACTCACATACAGGACACATGCCACATCTGTAATACTCACATACAGGACACATGCCACATCTGTAATACTCACATACAGGACACATGCCACATCTGTAATACTCACATACAGGACACATGCCACATCTGTAATACTCACATACAGGACACATGCCACATCTGTAATACTCACATACAGGACACATGCCACATCTGTAATACTCACATACAGGACACATGCCACATCTGTAATACTCACATACAGGACACATGCCACATCTGTAATACTCACATACAGGACACATGCCACATCTGTAATACTCACATACAGGACACATGCCACATCTGTAATACTCACATACAGGACACATGCCACATCTGTAATACTCACATACAGGACACATGCCACATCTATACCACACAGGACATGTGCCACATCTGTAATACTCACATACAGGACACATGCCACATCTGTAATACTCACATACAGGACACATGCCACATCTGTACTACACAGGACACATACCACATCTGTAATACTCACACACAGGACACGTGCCACATCTGTAATACTCACACACAGGACACATGCCACATCTGTAATACTCACACACAGGACATGTGCCACATCTGTAATACTCAAACACAGGACACATGCCACATCTGTAATACTCACACACAGGACACATGCCACATCTGTTATACTCACATACAGGACACATGCCACATCTGTAATACTCACATACAGGACACATGCCACATCTGTAATACTCTCATACAGGACACATGCCACATCTGTAATACTCACATACAGGAAACATGCCACATCTGTAATACTCACATACAGGACACATGCCACATCTATACCACACAGGACACATGCCACATCTGTAATACTCACATACAGGACACATGCCACATCTGTAATACTCACATACAGGACACATGCCACATCTGTAATACTCTCATACAGGACACATGCCACATCTGTAATACTCACATACAGGACACATGCCACATCTGTAATACTCACATACAGGACACGTGCCACATCTGTAATACACACAGGACATGTGCCACATCTGTAATACACACAGGACATGTGCCACATACAGGCTACTCATGCATTAGACACATACCACACATGCTCTGTCTGTTTGGGAGATTTTTTTTAATCCCACTTTATCCGTTCCCTTCTCTTCCTCCTGCTCTGTTCCGGCAGGGTGTCGAATTCTATGGGGGGTGGCTATCAATATTTGACCACGAAGGGTCCAGCTCACAGCACCCTAGCTGATCAGCTGAATGGATTCTCTTCATTATTTACCAGGCACAGCACCACTTATTTGATTATGGTTGTACCTAGTACTGCAGTTTGGTCACCACATGATCGGAACCACACTGCCATTAACTATAGTACCACAGTCACAGTAAGTACAGATATGAACACTTTTGAACCCATTACTTTTCCAGAGAGGTGGAGCGGACGGGATGAATTTCCCCAGGGTTACATTTCTTCAGCATTTGTAAACCAGACGCATCATTTTAGATTTTTCTCCAATACCGCCCATGGGATCAATGCTGTAATATTACTCACTCGTGTACAATTAGCATTCAGGAGTGTAGCTGCTCTTAACGCTTCTGTAAAATGTATGGTCTTCCTCCTGGTACACAGTGTCTCTCCGTGAGCGGTCAGGACCTCGTCTACAGAACACAGGCGACTCTTCCTCATTCCGGAACTCTTTCTACTTTACTATGGAAACATTTGTCTCAATTTAATGACATTTTTATTAACGATATAGACAAAGTTGCCACTTGAAATTGCTTTTCCAATTTTACAGCTTTACGTTGGGTAGTAGGGAGGATCCACGTTTCACACTCTTGATTGACGGGACTGGGGCACCGATTATGAATCCAGCTGAGTAGTATCTGTACGGTCTTCCAAAGAGACCCTTTTAACATACGTGATGGTCTTCATGGTGGCATTTTAAGCGTTTTTCTGCACCTGTCATCTGCCTAGTATTGCAGATGGCCCCATTCACTTTACCGGGTGAGGAGAAAAACACTAAAGGGGTTCACAGTGATAAATTAGTGCTACATCCCCTTCATTCTCAAGATTGCTAGGGTACCCCTACCAATCATAAATTGATGATATATCCTAGTGAAGAGAACACTCCTTTAATGCACCTCAACACTGGTTAACAGTGGAAATGGCTGACAAGTGCTCACTTGAATTTTCAAAATGAAACATTTTATGGCAACCATTGGAATCAGTAGGTAGATGACCTCCAGATTCCTCCAGGATGAGAGACCCTCTTTGGATAAAATGGGAGGTAGAGGGAAAAAAAGTGGGACCTCATCAGTTCCTGTCTCCATTGCAGCTCAAATTAACCTAGTATGTTTTTGGAGTATGGGAGGAAATGGGAATACCCGGAGGAAAGCCATGCAAATATGGGGAGAACTTACAAACTCAATGTGCATGTTGCCGTTGGTTGGCATCAAAGTAGAAGAACCCAGTGGTGCTAACCACTGAGCCACTATGTTGCGTGTGTCCTCAATATTCAGCCTTAGGGCCCATTTACACGACTGTATATTTGAGTCCGCATATATTCCCCAATTTTGCCGAGCCAATACAGATCCATTCATTTCAATGGGGCCGCAAAAGATGCGGCGAGCACACTTTGTGGCCCCCCCAAAAAGATAGAGCATGTTCTATTCTTGTCCGCAATTGTGGACAAGAATAGGCATTTCTATTATAGGTCTGGCCGTTCCCTTCCGCAAAATGCAGAACGCAAACGGTTTGGATCCGTGTTTTGTGGACCACAAAACACATCCGGTCGCCTGAATAAGCCCTTAGTATGTTTTTGGATGCAGTTGAATTTCCTTAGCTGTTTCTCTCTTCGAGGACTCTCAGGACTCTCTCTTTGCAGAACTCTCTTAGCTGCCCCTATGCCCCTTTCCATGCCAGAGATTTGGAGGGAACACTAAGGATTTGGGTCGTACCGTAATGATCTCTTCTTGTCACAGGCAAAAGAAAAAGTGTAGTATAAAATTTTTATAGAAAAAAGTAGTGTGCACCAAAGTATGTCCCTTTTTTACTCCAATATTTTAGCAAAAACAGATTTATTGTCTAAGATCTACCATGATATCTGCCTGCCCACTGGGATGACTGCAGCAGAGCAGTCTACAACCAAAGTGGACCACGCGGAAGCTCCACCAAGAGTGGTTGCACCACTTTCCCTGTAGCTAGGATACATGGACATGCCACCACCAGTGACCCACTGCCATGTTTAATCACGAAGGTAAGACCCTTGGTCCTGACTACTACGTCATCGGACCTGTAGTTCCTATTGTTCCTATGGGCTCATCTGCAGGGTCGCATTTAAAGCAAACCTCTACCCCACATGGCGGCACTCTCTACTGAGGCCTGTGGCTATACAGGGTAAAAGGCTCGACTAGAATATGGGACGAACATTCAAAAATAGCCAATGGAACTGTCATTAAAGGGGTTGTCCCATCTGGGACATTTATGGCAACTCCATAGGCTATCCCATAAATGGATCTCACCTCTGGGACTTGCTCCTCAAGAATTAGGCCGTGAGCACACCACTTGTCCACCATGTTCTCTCCATTCATTGCTCTGGGACTACTTAAAGTAGCCGAGCCAGCAGAAGTCCCATAGCAGGGAAAGAAGGGTGGTCGTGCATGTGCGCCATGCACCCCATTCACGTTGGAGCCCGTTCTTGAGACAGGTGGGACTTGCACCTATCAGCATTTATGGCATATCTCATCTCCATTTCTTTTATGGTCAGAGCCCTATCACACCACCCTGCTAGGACTTTTCGGCCAACACCTCTACTCCAATACGTTGAGATAAACAGCCTCGTATCCATTTTACTTCAGACCTCTGATCGCAATAAGTTCAGGATCGTTCCAGCAGTGTAAAAACAAAAGAGTGAACATCCTATTAGATCCCGCGCTATTGATAATAAGCCGGATGCCTTTAAACACCCGTCTCTAGCTGAAGCCACATGGTGGGATGAAAGCGGCAGGCGCTGCATACCCCGTGACAGATGTGCTGCATTAAGCTAATCTTCAGGGCACTTTATTCTCCATTATATCTCCATCAGCGTTTATTTTAAACATGGCATAAATGTTCAAAGACAATGTCACGTCTCCCATAACTTATCTCCTTTTTATCATTTCCCCATAGGCCCCTGTGTTTTTTTTTTCACCTGTGAATTTTGTAGAGAGGCGTTGAGAGAAAAGATCAATAACATCATACGGCAGAAGTAGAGCGGCACCTCACAGATTTACAGCGACCAAAGGAGACCAGAGCTTTGAAGATGTCACTTTATTCCTCCGGAGCCCATAGATTCATTAGTGCTGGGTGGTGGACATCTTGGAGACTTGAAGACCAGGGCAATAATTTTCCCTTGGGGTCATACACTTGAGAAAATATAATTACTTGTCCCAAAAGGTTAATTAAGGGAACACGAAGACAAGAAACGTCTCTTAATATTAACCCCTTAATGTAAGCCTGTTTGGGTCTTAAAGCAAAAAATAAATAAACAAATAAATAAATCGAAATAAAACTAAATAATAATTTCTGAGTTAAAAGCGGGGGATCCCTTTGGCCAGAGAGGAGAGCAGTTACAAAGCCCACCACCTGCTCTGGGGGACCTGTCCTGTCCTACATTACACAGACAACCTATTGATTTGAATGGACAATGTGTAATGCTTCACTTTTCCTCTGGAGGCGCTGCAGGGAAACTAAAGTCTTACTGCTAGGGGATCGCTGGGGGTCCAAGTAGGGGGACACTTTGTGATCAGCTTATTGTCAACAGACACTGCTAATAATAAGTAGAGATTGTCCAAGGCAGAGAACCCCTTGAATGATGCCGTCATTGACTTCATTTTGTTCTCTTTGCATTCCAGCGGCCATCACTTTTTTTTCATTGAGGTATGTGTATCTGAATAAAGCCTTGTTTTATTTGGGAGGAATTGTAGTTTGGGTGTTTATACGTTAGTGTAAAGTTTATATCATTTTTGCGCAGGCAGATGCAGAAAAAAAAAATTTTACATATTTATTTGTATTTATTTAATGGACCTGTGGATGGTGATATGTACATTTTTGGTTTCTTACTTGCTGTATGTGTATTTTGCAGGCGATTGTCGGGAAACAAGCATTCTTTCCCATCAAGCGCCTGCTCATCAGTGGAGGAGACGTCTGCATTTACATGCAGTGATCACCTCCACAGTATGAAGAGCAGCTATGCCATAGCTTGTCTCTATACAAACGTGTTGTTTGCCGGCAGCAGATGCTCTTTACATATCATGATCTGCTGCCGGCAAAAGAGGCTTTTTTGTGACCTCGTGAACGATATGATTACCTGATGAAGGAGCATATCGCTCCATCATCGGGTAATTGGCGGCACTTTTACACACGGCAAGATCAATTAATCCTATGAACGCTTGTTGAGATCATCTGACCGAGAATCGGCCTGTGTAAAGGACCCTTAAAAAACTTTATTTTGTAAAATAGAATCACATCCTTTTTGCAATTTTATTAATTTTATACCATTTTTAAAATTATTTTGGTTAATCCCATTACAGGGAATCTGTCACCAGGATTTTCACTGATAAACCCGTCATATTGCTTTGTAGGGCTAGTTCAGCTGATTGTAATGATACCTTTCGCTTAGGGATCTGGGCTTCATCCATATGCAAATGAGCAGTTAAAGGCTATGAACACAAAAAAAAATTTTTATGATTGCATTTTACTTATTTTTGGCCAAAATATTTTTTTTCAATTGGTCTTTATTAAAAAATATTGAGTCATTCTGTCACAAAGGGTTAACTGTTTGTCTAGCTGTGTGAATGGTACTTTCACTTTCAGTTTCTGACGGTCATCTAATAAACCTTATCGCTAAACTACTGAGAGGTCATAAACACTTATTTATGCCACAGTAAGATAAGAACTGAGCTATAATGAGTGTTTATAATGTCAGAGAGCAGAGATAAGGAGCCCATCAGCTCCCCAACTGACAGAAAAGAGTATCTCAGCTCTGTACAGAATAAAGGGCTCCATATTTGTAATAAAGACAAATGCAGTAATTTAAAAACTTGCCCCGAAAGATGTTCATAACCTTTAAGTGCACTGAGCAGGGTCAAGCCACTCTCTGCACCCTTGCTCTTCCACTTCCTCTCCCAGCCCCTCTCTTTTATTTTTGATTGACAGGACCAGACAAGATGACTATTTAGGATCCTGGATCATACTATGCTCTGTTGCAGATCCCATCAGATTTGCGTGTAGTGCCCATGACAGATCCCATCGAAGCTCATCACAAATCAAATGGATCAATCGGTGATGGTCATAAATGTAGACAGAGATGTATATCTAGTTTAGATTCTCATGGAATGGATCTGATGATGGATCTGTACTGGAGAAACAGACCTCCGCCATCTATAACCATCAATGCTGTGGGGTCAATAGATGGACATCCACCAGTCTTCTTCCCACCACTTACGGCCCAAGTGTTTTTCTCACTATCAGGGAAGAAGTTAGAAGATGACTTTATAATGACGCTTCTGTCAATGTTGAGAAAGTGAGAAAACTGTGAAATAACAAGACTCACATCCACCACTTATTCTCTTGCTGTACTCAACCCCATGTCTTGAGGATGAAGATAAGATGCAGAGTGTTTGTCACTGCTCCTCACAGAACAAATGAAAGAAGTTCTCGTCTGTCACCGTACAGATACCGAACCCGCTGGGGGACTCAACGCCAAACATGGAGAGTCACCGTCTCTCCCACCTAGAAGATCGAGGTCTGCAAGGTTCCAAGAAGATGAGAAGTGTCCAAAATAATAGAAAACCTGCCATTATGTCCCCAGTCCAGCGATTAATATACCGGCCGCCATTGATTTTTTGTGGAGTGAGACAACACGTCATAGGATTATGGGAAAAATCTAATAAAGGGAAAATCAAGGGGAATGACATTTAGTGACAGAAGCCTAGACACGGTCACACTGGATTAATACATTTACCCTCTTGCCACTGTAAATACAATACTTTTTATAAGTGTTTCATCCTACAGAGTCCTACAATTGAAGTTCTAAGGTGCACTGGTTCTCATTAAGGAGACCAAGAAGGTAGTATCCCAGGCAGTGCACCATGGGAAAAACTATTAAGCAAATTGTCTCACAGCTAGAAGGAATAAAACTGTCTCTAGTGCCATCTACAGGTGAGAAAGAGGAGGTTGTACTGGATCAGATAAGGGCCACGCTTAGGCTAATTTGGACTAAAAGGGGCGTTTCTCGTGCAATATTGTACCAAATAGGAAAAGAGCTTGAAATGTCCCGTATTTTAGTGTAGGTCAGAGAAACCCCTATTAAATTACTGTTATACATGCTGGAAATGATAGGAAATTAACCATTTCATAGATGTTCCAGATGTCCCTCCTATCAGTCCAGTTGCAGCAATTTCCTGATAATCGTGATTTCGATGGTGGTTTGGCTACTTGTAGTTTCTGCCCTTGCTGTAAGGAAAATCATTTCTTCATGTACTGACTCCCTGCTTACCCCATGCATAGCTACAGTGCAAAGCATGGGGGAGACGCAGCAGCCGCTGCCACCGCCACCATCATCATCATCAGTGTAAGATTGTTGGGTGTCTGACACCTCACCCCCACCAATCAGCCATTTTGGGTCTATGCAGTGGAAGGCCCTGGCCCGGCTGGGGTGCTGCAGCTCAGCTCCCATACAAGTGAGGAGGAGCTGTGGTATAGTACGCAGCGGCAGAAGCTGCAGATTGTGCGGAGCCTTCTGCTTCCAGTTCCTTCAATTTTTAGCTCCTGGTGGCTCCTTGAAACATCAAATTGGTGGGGGTGCCGGTGTTTCACCCCCAGCAATCTGATATAGATGACCTATCCTGAGGACTAGAAAACCCCTTTAAACCTGCTATGTAGTAAGGATGGGCTCACATTTGGGGTGCGCAGTGTGCTCTTGTATGTGAAATGTAATGATGAACACACCACAGCAGACTGACGCAAATTTACCACACCAGACTGACGCAAATTTTTGTGTCTTTACTCTTTACCGTTAAGCCTGATCCATAAGTTTAAATGTACTAAAATAAAAAATTGCAACATTGTATCACATCTAATTCCGAGGACAATGCAGTAGTGATCGCCATGACAGCGCGAGCACATAAATAATGATCAGGGAGAGTGCGGCGTTTATACTTTATGCATGATATGTTTTGACTCATTTGTCCTCGTATAGATCAGCTCAAATTATAAGAAGGAAAAATCTCCCTGAAAGAACAGTGCCATTATGTAAATCAGTGTTTTCTATCTGCATATCATTCTCTGATTACTTAAGAAAAACATTCGGCTCCCATTGATTACAGGTGTCTTGTCTCCTTCCTCTACATGACCGGAATATTCTGACGGCTTCACAGACTAAAGTTGTGTGTGCGCCGGGAAAACCATTACTATGGATTACTTAGGGGTTAAAAATACTTTTGGGCATCGGTATCCAGAGTTGCTGGCAAAACTATGTTAACCTTATCCGAAAGAATGGGGAATGGCATCGGTAACAACTCCCTAACACATTGTTATTTCCCTTTGTTTATTGCATATAGCTAGTGGAGCGAAGTATTGCAAAATGTGATCCCTGTTTCTCCGAATTTCACAAAAAAAAAAAAAATCGCCCTGTGACAAATTACGAAGCGCATTTATTTGAAGGTGGTGGGTGCAATGACAGCAATCTGCGATTGTGCCAATCCCCCACCCCCCCGTTATTATACCCCTAAGATGCCGCATTCATAGCTGATCACGGCATCTGACATTGATATTACAGTGTAAAATGTTTTAAAAAATTTAGGCTGGTGTGTGGACGCGATACGCCACCACGTATGGGATTTCATGCAAGATCTTAAATCAAGATGGCGGTGTCCAGCATATCGTGCGCAAACTGAGGAAGTAAGTATGGTTTTTTTCTTATTTTTTACTGCCATTTAGGGAAAATCGATTTGATACCACAAAGCATGGGGAAATTCGGCTTCGCCTCAACCCTATATTTAGCACCATCCTATTTCCCAGAGTTGTACAGGGGTTGCAACCATTTACATCAGTCCTCTACTCAATGGGGCCCGAAATCTAATTTTTGTCTTAGGAGCACACCCCCTAATTTTGCATTCCCTAGGGGTCGTATCTGGATAAAGTCCATGGAGAAACAACTACTGCTGCATGGCTCTGAGGTGGCAGGAGTAGTTCTTAGGGTCCTTTCACACTTGCGTTCTGAGGATCCGGCAGGCACTTCCGTCCTGCCGGATCCGTCAGAACGCAAGTCACCTGAAGCATTAGAAGACTGATCAGGATCCTGATCAGTCTTCGAATTGCTTTCAGGTTACTATGGCAGCCAGGACGCTACTAGCGTCCTGGTTGCCATAGAGAAGCGAGGAGCGGGGAGCGGCATGCCCATTCCGTGCGCTCCAGGCGCTCCTGAATGGCGTCAGAGCGCCATGCGCATGGATCACGTGATCCATGCGATCACGTGATTCATGCACTGGGGCGCCCTGGCGTCATCCTGGAGCGTCCCGAGCCGCACGGAATGTGAGTATGCCGCTCCCCGCTCCCTGCTACACTTTACCATGGCAGCCAGGACTTTAGCGTCCTGGCTGCCATGGTAACCAGTCGGAAAGCTAAATGTCGGATCCGGCAATGCGCGAAGCGACGTTTAGCTTAGGTCGGATCCGGATTAATGCCTTTCAATGGGCATTAATTCCGGATCCGGCCTTGCGGCAAGTGTTCCGGATTTTTGGACGGAACAAAAAGCGCAGCATGCTGCGGTATTTGCTGCGTCCAAAAAACGTTCCGGTCCTGAACTGAAGTCATCCTGATGCATCCTGAACGGATTTCTCTCCATTCAGAATGCATGGGGATGATCCTGATCAGGATTTTTCCGGCATAGAGACCCGACGACGGATCTCTATGCCGGAAAAGAAGAACGCAGGTGTGAAAGGGGCCTTAACCTTCCCTCCCCAGTCAATCCTCTGTAGATAAGGGCTATTATTCATGAAAAGCTTGACTATTTTCTAATATACTTTATGGCTCATTTATTAAGACCGACGATTTACTCGCTGCACTGCTGGAGAAAGAGGCAAAGTTACGAGGAAGCGCACGACGCGTGCAGGATGTGCAACAATCTACTTTGCTGGTGTAGACTTACGGTAAGTAATCTTTTCAGCAAAGTGGCGTGAGCAGGGAAAATAGTATAATAGTATATAATAGTTGAGCTGAGCACTGCATATGTGGGAGCAGGACTAGACTGGGATGTTCCCAATCACTGACAGAAAGCAGAGATAGCAACGAAGAAAACTCCAGCAGTTATGATGCATAAGAGTGAACTTTTATTAAAGTGCGTCCTTTACATACAGTGACGTTTCGGCCAGATATGGCCTTTATCAAACTGGTGCCGTTGAAGGACGATGAGAGAAAAGAAGATAGCTGCGCTGAATGAGGGTAGCGTGCTGTTGCACGTATTAGTGGATGCGCCACTGCACGCTACCCTCGTTCAGCGCAATGCTGCCATTTGCCACCTCGCCAAACACTTTCACCACAGCAGCAGAGAACAGTTCACACTGCGCAGGTTCAGAAATAACGCCACTGGGGCCTGAAAGCCAATAATCATCCCTTCCTGCAACTTCCTGCAAATCTCCCTTTTACTCATGACAGTAATGAGAGACATGTGTGCAGACAGCCTATCACCCATCCTATATACCCACCGAGCCAGCTCAGCACACCTTATATACCCACCGAGCCAGCTAAGCACACTGGACTACCTTCATAAGCTGCAGGCTGCTGACGTCAGAAGTGGTCAGAATAATGGGACCCGACTGTGCATATATTTTCTGTATTTCGAAACTTTTGTGCCATATATCAGGAAATAAATTACTTATAATCCGAATGTTACAATATTGTGTTGCGTATTGTTATTATTTATAAGCAGAACCATAAATTATTCATAATCAACTAAGTCTATAGACCTGACAACCAGATATTCACACAGAATAAAACAGCTCGGGGGAGCGGCAGCCGCCATGTAAGATGCTCAGCTCCTTTGACCTTTCTTTATTCTTTGAAAACCACTAGCTTAAGGAAAATCTCCGACGTCATAAATCACCATCACTCACCGGCCTGTGAAGAATGAGGAAAGTTGGACTCCCAGGGCACATTTATCATTGTTTAAAGAGTTTTGACATGTTTTTCTCAGCTGAATTTAAACGGGTTTGGAAAAGAAACGAGGAAACACATTGTAAGGCGGTAAAACAGAGAGCACAATTGTAAATTGTGCTGCCATGAAATGGTCTGGTGCTAGCCAAGACAGTAATAGCATAGGACATGTGAAGTGTAATAATTACTAATAGTGATGAACAGGACAAGTAACTAATTCTAGGATCTTACAGCAAAACTGTGATTAAGAGTCAAATATTCTTGTACCTAGGAGCAGTATTATAGTAGTTATATTCTTGTACATAGGAGCAGTATTATAGTAGTTATATTCTTGTACATAGGAGCAGTATTATAGTAGTTATATTCTTGTACATAGGAGCAGTATTATAGTAGTTATATTCTTGTACATAGGAGCAGTATTATAGTAGTTATATTCTTGTACATAGGAGCAGTATTATAGTAGTTATATTCTTGTACATAGGAGCAGTATTATAGTAGTTATATTCTTGTACATAGGAGCAGTATTATAGTAGTTATATTCTTGTACATAGGAGGCAGTATTATAGTAGTTATAGTCTTGTACATAGGAGCAGTATTATAGTAGTTATATTCCTGTACATAGGAGCAGTATTATAGTAGTTATATTCTTGTACATAGGAGCAGTATTATAGTAGTTATATTCTTGTATATAGGAACAGTATTATAGTAGTTATATTCTTGTATATAGGAGCAGTATTATAGTAGTTATATTCTTGTACATAGGAGCAGTATTATAGTAGTTATATTCCTGTAAATAGGAGCAGTATTATAGTAGTTATATTCTTGTATATAGGAGCAGTATTATAATAGTTATATTCTTGTACATAGGAGCAGTATTATAGTAATTATATTCTTGTACATAGGAGCAGTATTATAGTAGTTATAGTCTTGTACATAGGAGCAGTATTATAGTAGTTATATTCTTGTACATAGGAGCAGTATTATAGTAGTTATATTCTAGTACATAGGAGCAGTATTATAGTAGTTATATATTTGTACATAGGAGCAGTATTATAGTAGTTATATTCTTGTACATAGGAGCAGTATTATAGTAGTTATATTCTTGTACATAGGAGCAGTATTATAGTAGTTATATTCTTGTACATAGGAGGCAGTATTATAGTAGTTATAGTCTTGTACATAGGAGCAGTATTATAGTAGTTATATTCCTGTACATAGGAGCAGTATTATAGTAGTTATATTCTTGTACATAGGAGCAGTATTATAGTAGTTATATTCCTGTAAATAGGAGCAGTATTATAGTAGTTATATTCTTGTATATAGGAGCAGTATTATAATAGTTATATTCTTGTACATAGGAGCAGTATTATAGTAATTATATTCTTGTACATAGGAGCAGTATTATAGTAGTTATAGTCTTGTATATAGGAGCAGTATTATAGTAGTTATAGTCTTGTATATAGGAGCAGTATTATAGTAGTTATATTCTTGTACATAGGAGCAGTATTATAGTAGTTATATTCTTGTACATAGGAGCAGTATTATAGTAATTATATTCTTGTACATAGGAGCGGTATTATAGTAGTTATATTCTTGTACATAGGAGGCAGTATTATAGTAGTTATATTCTTATACATAGGAGCAGTATTATAGTAGTTATATTCTTGTACATAGGAGCAGTATTATAGTAGTTATATTCTTGTACATAGGAGCAGTATTATAGTAGTTATATTCTTGTACATAGGAGCAGTATTATAGTAGTTATATTCTTGTACATAGGAGCAGTATTATAGTAGTTATATTCTTGTACATAGGAGCAGTATTATAGTAGTTATATTCTTGTACATAGGAGCAGTATTATAGTAGTTATATTCTTGTACATAGGAGCAGTATTATAGTAGTTATATTCTTGTACATAGGAGGCAGTATTATAGTAGTTATAGTCTTGTACATAGGAGCAGTATTATAGTAGTTATATTCCTGTACATAGGAGCAGTATTATAGTAGTTATATTCTTGTACATAGGAGCAGTATTATAGTAGTTATATTCTTGTATATAGGAACAGTATTATAGTAGTTATATTCTTGTATATAGGAGCAGTATTATAGTAGTTATATTCTTGTACATAGGAGCAGTATTATAGTAGTTATATTCCTGTAAATAGGAGCAGTATTATAGTAGTTATATTCTTGTACATAGGAGCAGTATTATAATAGTTATATTCTTGTACATAGGAGCAGTATTATAGTAATTATATTCTTGTACATAGGAGCAGTATTATAGTAGTTATAGTCTTGTACATAGGAGCAGTATTATAGTAGTTATATTCTTGTACATAGGAGCAGTATTATAGTAGTTATATTCTTAGTACATAGGAGCAGTATTATAGTAGTTATATATCTTGTACATAGGAGCAGTATTATAGTAGTTATATTCTTGTACATAGGAGCAGTATTATAGTAGTTATATTCTTGTACATAGGAGCAGTATTATAGTAGTTATATTCTTGTACATAGGAGGCAGTATTATAGTAGTTATAGTCTTGTACATAGGAGCAGTATTATAGTAGTTATATTCCTGTACATAGGAGCAGTATTATAGTAGTTATATTCTTGTACATAGGAGCAGTATTATAGTAGTTATATTCCTGTAAATAGGAGCAGTATTATAGTAGTTATATTCTTGTATATAGGAGCAGTATTATAATAGTTATATTCTTGTACATAGGAGCAGTATTATAGTAATTATATTCTTGTACATAGGAGCAGTATTATAGTAGTTATAGTCTTGTATATAGGAGCAGTATTATAGTAGTTATAGTCTTGTATATAGGAGCAGTATTATAGTAGTTATATTCTTGTACATAGGAGCAGTATTATAGTAGTTATATTCTTGTACATAGGAGCAGTATTATAGTAATTATATTCTTGTACATAGGAGCGGTATTATAGTAGTTATATTCTTGTACATAGGAGGCAGTATTATAGTAGTTATATTCTTATACATAGGAGCAGTATTATAGTAGTTATATTCTTGTACATAGGAGCAGTATTATAGTAGTTATATTCTTGTACATAGACGCAGTATTATAGTAGTTATATTCTTGAACATTGGAGGCAGTATTATAGTAGTTATAGTCTTGTACATAGGAGCAGTATTATAGTAGTTATATTCCTGTACATAGGAGCAGTATTATAGTAGTTATATTCTTGTACATAGGAGCAGTATTATAGTAGTTATATTCCTGTAAATAGGAGCAGTATTATAGTAGTTATAATCTTGTATATAGGAGCAGTATTATAATAGTTATATTCTTGTACATAGGAGCAGTATTATAGTAATTATATTCTTGTACATAGGAGCAGTATTATAGTAGTTATAGTCTTGTACATAGGAGCAGTATTATAGTAGTTATATTCTTGTACATAGGAGCAGTATTATAGTAGTTATATTCTTGTACATAGGAGCAGTATTATAGTAGTTATATTCTTGTACATAGGAGCAGTATTATAGTAGTTATATTCCTGTAAATAGGAGCAGTATTATAGTAGTTATATTCTTGTACATAGGAGCAGTATTATAGTAGTTATATTCTTGTACATAGGAGCAGTATTATAGTAGTTATATTCTTGTACATAGGAGCAGTATTATAGTAGTTATAGTCTTGTACATAGGAGCAGTATTATAGTAGTTATATTCTTGTACATAGGAGCAGTATTATAGTAGTTATATATCTTGTACATAGGAGCAGTATTATAGTAGTTATATTCTTGTACATAGGAGCAGTATTATAGTAGTTATATTCTTGTACATTGGAGCAGTATTATAGTAGTTATATTCTTGTACATAGGAGCAGTATTATAGTAGTTATATTCTTGTACATAGAAGCAGTATTATAGTAGTTATATTCTTGTATATGGGAGCAGTATTATAGTAGTTATATTCTTGTACATAGGAGGCAGTATTATAGTAGTTATATTTTTGTACCTAGGAGTAGTATTATAGTAGTTATATTCTTGTACATAGGAGCAGTGTTATAGCAGTTATATTCTTGTACATGGGAGGCAGTATTATAGTAGTTATATATTTGTACATAGGAGCAGTATTATAGTAGTTATATTCTTGTACATAGGAGGCAGTATTATAGTAGTTATATTCTTGTACCTAGGAGTAGTATTATAGTAGTTATATTCTTGTACATAGGAGCAGTGTTATAGCAGTTATATTCTTGTACATGGGAGGCAGTATTATAGTAGTTATATTCTTGTACATAGGAGCAGTATTATAGTAGTTATATTATTGTACCTAGGAGTAGTATTATAGTAGTTATATTCTTATTCATAGGAGCAGTATTGTAGTAGTTATATTCTTGTACATAGGAGGCAGTATTATAGTAGTTATATTCTTGTACATAGGAGCAGTATTATAGTAGTTACATTCTTATATATAGGATCAGTATTATAGTAGTTATATTCTTGTATATAGGAGCAGTAGTATAGTAGTTATATTCTTGTACATAGGGGCAGTATTATAGAAGTTATATTCTTGTACATAGGAGGCAGTATTATAGTAGTTATATTCTTGTACATAGGAGCAGTATTATAGTAGTTATATTCTTGTACATAGGAACAGTATTATAGTAGTTATATTCTTGTACATAGGAAGTATTATAGTAGTTATATTCTTGTACATAGGAAGTATTATAGTCGTTATATTCTTGTAAATAATAGTTATATTCTTGTACATAGGAGCAGTATTATAGTAGTTATATTCTTGTACATAGGAGCAGTATTATAGGAGTTATATTCTTGTACATAGGAGGCAGTATTATAGTAGTTATATTCTTGTACATGGCAGGCAGTATTATAGTAGTTATATTATTGTACATAGGAGCAGTATTATAGTAGTTATATTCTTGTACATAGGAGCAGTATTATAGTAGTTATATTCTTGTACATAGGAGCAGTATTATAGTAGTTATATTCCTGTACATAGGAGCAGTATTATAGTAGTTATTTTCCTGTACATAGGAGGCAGTATTATAGTAGTTATATTCTTGTACATAGGAGCAGTATTATAGTAGTTATCTGTGCCTAAAATATGACTAATCTAGGCGTATATTAGCATAGTAAATGACCCCCTTTGTCTTTATCCTGATGCATGGTATGTCGGCAAATCCAAAAGAGTAGATTTTCTAACACATTTTTTTTAGAAAATGACCTGTCATGGAACTAAAGAATGTTGACCGATTCTCTGAGTTTGATATTCTGAATGGAATCGTTCTTTAGCCGCACACGTTTTCTATGTAAAATGTAATTGAATCACCAATTACGTTTAAGTTTACACATTTATCGTACCTTAATAACAGCTCATAGATCTCTTCCCCGGTCTGTATTTAGGCCAGGCTCGGATGCAGTGTATTGTAATTTATTGGCCTCACATTAGTTTCAGTGAGTAAGATCCAATCCCTTTCCCAATGTACATTGTAGAATTTATGTAAATTGCCCTGAGCAGCTTCATTGAATTATCACTTAGGATTTAAAACATCCTCGTTAGGTTTAGTACCAAGATTTACATGCTGCGTGTGCAATAAATGAACTAAGATCAACTGTGCAATTTTCATTTATTGTCTGCTTATTAATTTCTATATCTATCCCATGCCGGGAATCTAATTAACCTTCTATGAGTTTCAAAAATGGATCATTTTCCTAATGTTCTGCTATTCCAATAGTTGGTTTAGTGAGAAGTAAATAGAGTCGCACGTCTCCTGCGGTGGAGAGTTCACGAGCGCAACTTCAGAACAACAAGCGGCATGGATGGCGGTAGTGCTTATGTGCAGGACTTTATTGCACGCCCATATTGTAGTTTTGTTTTGTATGGGGACGTAATAACGATGTCATAGAGGTGCACGAGTCTCTACTGCACCGCCATCTGCCTCCGACTTCGTGTGCAGGTTTATGAAGGTTTTTTCGTCTGTTGGATTAATACAGAAAAAAGTGGCGCCTCTTAAAGCTGTCAATTTGGAGGTATAAAATAATACTGATTGTAAGGGAGAATTTCTCCATTCACATGGAATGGTCCAAAGCAGTTTGTAGATGCTAATCCATTAGGTTGCAGGTTGTATGTGCGGTACTCCGGTGCAGGGAGTATCTGCATTAGAGATGAGATTCGAATTTAGATTCAGACAGTTGCCAGAATTTCCCCAAAAAGATTTGATTCGATCCCAATTTATTCGTGATGAATCACGTTAATAAACAGCTATTTTACCCCAAAAGCAAGGATATATGGAAAAAAATGTTATATATTTAAAATTAACACACCCCAAAACTGGTTGTATCAGGCCGTACATTCACCCCAAAAGCAAGGATGAATGGACGTACTTTTATATATGAAATAAATACACCCCAAAACTGGTTGTATCAGACAGCACTTTCACCCCAATAACAGATGCTAGGATTACTGCAATTATTGTTTAAAACAACCTAAAATCTGTAGTATTAGATCACTTTTAGTAACCCCAATTAGTGCAACAAGGTGTAATAGTAATTGCCCCTATTACCCAGGCTTTACCCTCTCCTATCGGTCCCTGCTATCTCCCTATAGTGTAGATAATGCCTACATATTATATCCCTAAACTATCTCTAAGCTGTCCCTGCACTCTCCCTACAATGTAGATAATGCCTCCCTATCCTTTCTCTACACTATGAATAATCTTTCCCTGAACTGCTCAATTTGTTTTTTTGCAGAAAAAAGTCTTTTCTAACACTGCCTCTAGTACCTGTAACGTCTCTCCCTACACTAAGCTCGCGGTAAAATGTCAGAGACTGCGCATAAGGAGGTTATTTATAGGCTGTGACATCACAGGTGCTGGCCATCTGCTGATTGGCTGTGTGCATGGCATAGTGGGTGATCCCTCGTTCCCAGGCTTCTTACTTTCACTTTGTAACATGTGCAGCAGCCATTTTAGAAAAAAATCAATTTATTTCCATGAAGTGCAAGGAAATTCGACTTCGGGACAAATAAAAAATTTTCCTGAAATTCGGATCCAATTCTACTTCCACAACTTTAAATCGCTCATCTGTAATCTGCATATAAGTTTGTTCTTTAATGTTACGTGATGCATTGTATATGTTATGGATTGCACACAGTATAGTATATATGGTTGGCAAACCCAGTGTTAGTGACAGTCTCCCAGACCTGGGGGAATCTGCAACTGTATAAAGTTGTTTATTGTAATGTAATGCATTTTTATTGTTTTGGTCATGTGTTCCAGCAAGCGTAAGGCATGGTTGGCAGTAGAGATGAGCGAAATTATCAAAACTTCGATGCTGCTGCTTCACTGAAGTTCACAAAGAGATTATTTACAAATTACTTTGTAACAAATAGCATTCCATTGTATGTAGCAGGTGCAAAGACAGGAAATAGAGATCACGCCACCTCCCATCATTGAACCCCTCAGATGCCACATTCAACAGTGATCGTGGCATTTGACAGTCACATTGAGGCCTTTCAGGAGTAAATCAGGGGTAAAAAAACTGAAAAATGCATACCTCACCCATTTGATCGTGGAGAGGCTATTTCGGCCATCTTAATTGAAGAAAACACAGCAAATCTCACGCATGCTACTGCTGGCGTGATGATGTGACCACGTCGTCATGCTGGCCAGGCATGGTGACGTCATCACGTCAGCGTGCATGAGAGTTGCCACGTTTTCTTCAAATGAATGGATGAGGTATGTTTTTTTTTTACAGCCATTTTAGGAAAAATTTATTTGTTACCATGAAGCACGAGTAAATTCGGCTTCGTGACTAATCAAATTTTTCTTGAAACTCTGATCAATGTCCACTTCGTTAACTTTGATTAGTTTGCAGGAACAAGGCTAAACACCGTCTTGGCAGGAGTGGGCTGATTGTACTTCCTGCTAGGGGGGGAGTTCCTGTCTAGCAAGAGAGAGAGTAGAGGAAGCACATGCGAGAGCTCCTACTCCTAGAAACCTGATAATCTTCTCCTGTGAGACCAACACTTCAGACAGATCAGCAAATTTTGCTTTTGGAAAGCATTAGTGAGACAAGACTGTAGAGTCATCAGCAAAATAAAGCTTTACAAACACTTCTGCGAGGTGAGGGACTACGGCTCGTACGCCCATCACCTAAACCACCACTAAGCCAAGACAAATATCAAGCCTAAATATTATAGTGGACACTTGTACCCGCACGTGCCTGCTAGTGCCAATCTATAGACATCCAATCTGCCATCATACCTACTTAACTGGTGCCAGAAACTGCACTTTGTATTTATTGCAGCTTGATGTATCACAAGTTACATTTTGCACATTTTGAGACTGTTATATATTAGCTTATGGCCTGATTCTTCAAACTACCTTTCTACTACACCAATCCCAGGGAGCAACCGACCTAGCAAGTACACAATGACACAACATCTCATTAGTGTCACTATCACTCACATCTCCTGCACCAGCAATTCAGGGGCTTGCTGCACAATCACCTGAGCTCCATCCCTAACCTTTAGGGATAGTCTACACTGAAATTTCAGAGAGAAAGGAAGCAAAGTCCATGTGCTCCTTCGTCTCGAGCTTCAAGTTCCAGAGACTAACAGATCTCTGCAAGATCTACAGAAAGAGATAGACATAAAAAGAAACTGAGAAACTGAGGACTTTGAATCTGCATGGCCAAGCATTATATTCAGTAAGGTATCATGTGGCTACAGCCATTCATACCTACTGCAGTGGAGGAACACTGTTAAGACACCCTTCACTTCTAGACATGTCCTAGCCATATGTGCCATGAAGACCCTGTATCCCGCAGTGGACACTACAGCCACCATTTCTAGAGTTCTAGTGCCTGCCTTAGATTCTTTCTTGAGAGACTTTAGCAATATTGAGAGAAAAGAGGGCCATAACTACCATCTTTGCCTAGATCCATACATCCATAAACTGCTATCTGGGAAATAATGGCACTGTGTGCAATTCAAACTGGGTTTTGCCATAACTGAATGTACTACTACTCCTGTTTTGGTATAGTTATGGGAAAGAGAGATGTTCTTCTATCTCTGGCCTGGCTTCCTGACTCCTAAACCATACATAGGCTATTGCATTATACATCTCCTGCCATGCACCCATCCTAATGCATTGGTGTGCTCATGTAGTATCCATATTACATGGATCCATAAAGAGGTTGCCCTTTCCATTCTTTCTTAAGGCTATCAACAGGATTGGCCATCAATTTCTGATTGGAGGGGATCTGACACCCTGCACCTCCGTTGATCAGCTATGTCAGAGTAGCTCCCGTGCCAGGGAACTACACAACTCCGTCCATTGTGTGGTGGACAGAGCTGGATACTGCAACACTGCTCCCGCTAAAGTGAATGGTTACCAGCTCTGTGGACCACCACTGATCAGATATTGATGGCTTATTCTGACAATACGATGTGTTATGGAATTATTCTCTCCTAGAAGACAAGCAATTGCAATACAATCCCATGGGAAGCACCGTATAGTGGCGCATGGATTGTCTGTGGCTCCATAGTAAAAGACCACCATGGCGCAATTCAATATCTGCATTCATGGCTCTGCTGTGTGTATAAGGCTTATTCTGCTGCCAGGCAATTGCAATGGGTCTTACTTTTATGCTTATATTACATCCCTAGAAACCCTAGTGGATCTAGTGCAGAACCATAGAGTCCATGGATCTCAGAGACCAGTTTTTGGCCTTGATATTCACACAAGGGCATTAGTGATGCCATAAAGAATGAAAAACAAACCATAATGTGCAATTATGCTATACTTGTGGGGTATAGAAAAATGAGGGAAAGTTCTAAAACTGCAGTATGAAGATTAGAATTAACCAATCTGGTCACAATAGTAGTAAAAGAGAAAAAAAAATCACTGGTCTTGAAGGTGTAGCACCATCTAGAGTTCTAGACAATCCCTTTTCTAAATAATGCCTCTGCTGGGGAAATGTAGTATTACACCTTCAGTGGGGTGACCACTTTAAGGCATATTCAGATCGGTCAGAAGAATGATATGCTCCTGATACAATCATACCAGGAATAGTGAAACTTGATTCTTCTGGGCTCCAGTTCAAAACCTCTAACAGGGTCCGTAAGCTGAGAACTTTCCATGCTGCAAAATGTTTATTATAGGAACTGAGGTGATTGTTGGGGCCACATTTTCTCTCATGAGACCATTGCTAAGTGCAGGTACTGTATCTTGCAAATTCTTGAGGTCCCTGAGGTAAGGTGTGACATGTCACAGGTTCGGTTTTCTCTTTACATAATTGGCTGTGGAATTTATTTGAACCCTGGAGCATCACTGATATAACTGTGTAAAATACATGCAGAATGGGTACATTTTCGTAGCCTCCTTGGCCACCAAATCTTATCGAAGGTGGCGTTACCATTACCGCCCATTAACCAGGGCTTGATAAACTGTCATCTTGGAACAATTGTATGTTGAAGACCCTTTTTGGTTTTGCTTAGGGACAATAGACCTTTTTGTAGCCAGTTATGCCCCTTTCACACGAGCGTGTCCAGATTAGGTCCGGATGCGTTGCGGATGCGTTCTGTGAAAACTGTGCGATTTCACAGGCAAAGCCATTCAGTTTTGCCTGCGATTGCGTTCAGTTGTTCAGTTTTTTCCGCGCGGGTGCTATGTGTTTTGATGCGTTTTTCACGCAGCCCCATTCACTTCTATGGGGCTAGGGCTGCGTGAAAAATGCAGAATATAGAACATGCTGCGATTTTCACGCAACGCACAAGTGATGCGTGAAAAAAAAACACATGTACACAGACCCATTGAAATGAATGGGTCAGGATTCAGTGCGGATGCTATGCGTTCACGTCATGCATTGCACCCGCGCGAAAAACTCGCCCGTGTGAAAGGGGCCTTATAATAGAGTAAGAAAATCAAGGCTGCTGGTTAAAGATGAGTGAACTAGTCAAGAAGATTTGTTTTCGGTCCGTTCGCCGAATATTTTTAAAAAGTTTGGTTCGGACCCAAATTGATTCTGACCAAACAAAGATGCTCCAATTGCCCTGAAAGTTGGCATATGACCCCTTTGAGTATTATAGTACTCATCATTTTTTTTAAAAAACTTGTTATCTCTTTTTGTTTATTTTTTATGATTTCTTTTCCCTCCCCCCATCCCCAAGCTCTGGAATGCTATGACAGCAATAGTAAATGATGTCTCAGTGACATCGACCTACACAGCTATAGGTATATGCACATGTACAGTACATGACGGCGTTAACATACAGCGTGTTTAAAAACACACCGTGCAGGAACATGTCTCATGCTTTTTCATATTCCAAAGCTTCCAAAAATTGTCTGTAATCGGGGGCTGATGATGTTTAAACACATGGGTTAAAAAATAAAAGTTTTTAGGGACCATGATGGTTGGCAATTGGCATTAGTGGCATGATGCAGGCCGCAGCAGCAGCTGTACAGAGCATGATGGTAGACAGACAGCAAGAGTGGCAAGATGGGGCACCGCTAGCAAAACAAAGAGGGCCTTGAAAGGCATGTACTCTTTCTGCCCAAAACAGCTGCTCCAGGCGTCAACTATGGAGTGCAGCTTGATGCATAGCGAGAATCGCAAGGAGTGGCCCACGTTCTCTGCCATGTGAGATTACAAGGCTCTCCTACAATGGTA
The DNA here is from genome assembly GCA_033119425.1 of Bufotes viridis. Classification (NCBI taxonomy): domain Eukaryota; kingdom Metazoa; phylum Chordata; class Amphibia; order Anura; family Bufonidae; genus Bufotes; species Bufotes viridis. The sequence continues at coordinate 20,945,295 of CM065593.1, read as the reverse complement.
CTACAGCGACTGCACCGCCAGCAACATGGCCAGGTGGGGGTTCGGCTTGTAGACAAGCTAATTGCTGGTGGAGAATTTTTTTTTCATGGTCAAGCATTCCGTTATAGATTTCTCACGATGTCTCGAGCCGAGGGCAAGGAGGAGTATTAGCAAGAGAAGAAGAAGGTGATGATGATGATGATGATGACAAATATACCTTAATGCTTGGGGATGCAGGTTGGCTGCCACAAAGATAATCAGGACAAGTAGGACATATTGGGAATCCTGGTCCGTTGTATTTTCCCAAAGGATCTGGCAATGCCACCTCATATGCTGCAATAGACCTCTGGTACCTATAATTGTGTTTGAATAGCCACGGCTTATTGTAATGCTGCAGATCTTGCACATGGCTGTGGTTTTGTGTGCCTGCCTTGTAGAGAAAAAGGGCCATAAGGGAGTTGCTCGTGCAGAGCTACAGGCAGCCAAGCTGGGCTTAGCTCTGGCACGTTTTGTGCTTAACCCACCCACAGCGTCAGCAGCATCACCAGGTGCTGAAGCAGATGTGGCCCTGGCTGTTCTTTGGGAGGTACGTGGCCTTTGTTTTTTATTGCTGCCACCACCGTCCTTCTCCACTGATGTTGCCTCCTCCCCAACAGTACACCCCAATCCTGCATCTAGGTCCAGTCCAGCACACAATCGTCATGGGAGTCCTCACCATCCCTGCTGCTTTTATCAGACTGTGAGATATCATAGTGGGCTTCTAGGCCCCCCTCCTCTGCTCTGCATTTTCCCCGACTGCTACTGTCACTACTCACATCGTCAATGCCGTGGTTATGAGTGCCACTATTACCACCACCATCAACATAGGTATGTATGGGATCACCAATCTACTCCCCGACCTCCTCCTCAGGGAAGCCCAAATGCTGAGGGCTCTCATACAAGTCGTTAACAGGGAGACTCTCTTGACTATCTGCCGTAGGGTGTGGTGGGGGTTTCTTTCCACTTCTTAGGAAAAAGGAAGGCACCCCACTAGGAAGGGGCAGTTAAGACTGGGAGGACTACATTGAAAGCCTTCTTTGGGGCTGCAAGGAGGAGGAGCAGGAGGAACGCTGTGACCCCTGGCTCCACAGCATAGTGTCTGACACTGAAGTCACCTCCACATCATTCTTCTGTGACTGAGAGGAGGAATGAGCCATCTAATCCCCAATCTCATCCTCCTTCTCCTCAACTATAAAGTTGCACTTTTCCGAAGCCAGCAGGGACAACTGTGGCCTACTACTACTGCTTAGTGATGAGCGGCAGGGGCAATATTCGAATTTGCGACATTTTGCGAATATTTGGGCGAATATTCGCCATATATTCGCAAATTCGCGCATTCCTGATCTTCAGGCATCATTTTCTTGATTGCGAAAATTCGCGTGAAATAAATTTGCATTAAATTTGCATAAAAATTAGCATAGACTGGTATTTAAAAAAATAATAATATTCACGATTACGAATATATTTTGAGATATTCTAAATATTCGCTGATATTCGTGATTAAAAATCGCAATTCGTGATCAACACTACTACTACTACAAGTTTTGGCCGGATAGTTGGTGCTGCTACTACCCACATTCTGTCTGAGTCTTTTGATTGGAACCCTTCCGCAGCCTGGATATTTTTGGGCCTCTCAGATAATTTTGTGCGCTACCCTGTGTATTGGTGTAGTAATCACATATATATGCTACTAGTTTGAATATAATCAATGACCCCTCCAAAAATAAAAAATTTAAATTAAAAACATATGAAAATAACTGTTTTCGGCCTAAATTTGTTATCCGTCACAGATACTTTTGTGTGCAGGCCTGTGTATTGGTGTTGATCACCTATATGCTGATTTAATTAAAATTAACAATCCCCCCAAAAAATATAAATTCCAACTGTGTGTAAACTGAATATATGTAAACGGATGATTGAGGATTGATGCTCAATTTCACCTTAATGCACACTGGTAGATTGGTGCCACTCCAGGGGTATTGCTGCAGTAATTACATATATATGCAACTTAATTACATTGACAACCCCCCTCCCCCTCAATACACACTGGTACACTGGGCATTACTGTATTTGGCCTGTGGGTGAAATTTCAGGATGAACCTAAAATGCCCTCTAAGTGCCTTTACAGGTGAACTTAATGTGACCATCTCTAAACTTTTGAATACACAAGCCCAGCTGTTCAATGTTTCAGTACTTTTTGCACAACTTGCTTTTCTCTAACAAGGAGCTTAACGGAAAAATTCTCAACAGGTGTTTGATTCATGAATCGCCCAATACATTTCCTGGTTCAATTAGAATTGGTATTTAAACAGTCCTACTCATCATGCTGTTCATATTTTGACATCATGAGACCAAGGCGACTCCTAACAATTGATCAACAGGTCATCACCATTGTGAGGCTACAAACAGGATGCTTTCAGATTGAAGTGGCCACTGAGCTTAGAGTGTCACAGAGTGTCATCAGCAGGTTGTATCAGAGATACAGAGAGACTAGAAGAGTCACAGAAAGGCAGAGAAGTGGGCGTCCTTTGGTGACATCCCACACTGATGACCACTTCATTGTGACCAATGCCCTGCAGAACCGGATGATAAATGCCACACAACTCCAGGCACAGTTAAGAGAAGTAAGTGGCAGACTAGTGTTATGTCAAACCATTCAAAACCGTTTCCATCAGCGTGGTCTGTGTGCCGGACGACCTGCTAGGCAATTTTTCAGATAATATTCGCAATAAATTCACGAATTCTAGAATTCGCGATCTCCAGTCATTATTGTTGTGATTGTGCAAATCGGCACTAAGGGTGTGCATTTTTTGGCGCAATACCTGCAATTTTACATTTTATCAGGTCTGAGTAGATATTAATGATTGGTGCACTAAGTATTGTTGTCACATCACAGCACAGTGTCTAACAGAGATACTACTCCCTATCACACTACCTAACACCCTGCACTGGAACCTATCAGCTACACTATATCACTATCTAACCTACACTGACTATCTCCCACTAACTATCTGTATTATATATTTAGCTAATTAACTAACTATCTAATGTAATTAAAGAAGGATCCAGATGAGTCTGCAAAGCACAGATCACAGCAATGACACTGCTCTCTACATAGTAACATAGTACATAAGGCCGAAAAAAGACATCTGTCCATCCAGTTCGGCCTGTCATCCTGCTAGTTGATCCAGAGGAAGGCAAAAAAAAAACTGTGAGGTAGAAGCCAATTTTCCCCACTTAAGGGGAATAATAAACTTCTTCCCGACTCCAATCAGGCATTAGAATAATTCCCTGGATCAGCGACCCCTCTCTAGTAGCTGCAGCCTGTAATATTATTACACTCCAGAAATACATCCTGGTCCCTCCTGAATTCCTTTATTGTACTCACCATCACCACCTCCTCAGGCAGAGAGTTCCATAGTCTCACTGCTCTTACCGTAAAGAATCCTCTTCTATGTTTGTGTACAAACCTTCTTTCCTCCAGACGCAGAGTTGCTTATTTTCATTGAGATACTCCAAGATAGCATCTCTTAGAAAACCTTTAAACAGTTTCCCCACAACAGATCTTAAACTTACCGGCCTATAGTTTCCAGGCTCTGTTTTTGGACCCTTTTTAAATATTGGCACCACATTTGCTATGCGTCAATCCTGTGCAACACTCCCTGTCAGTATAGAGTCCGTAAATATCAGAAATAAGGGTCTGGCTATGACATCACTTAATTCCCTCAGGATACGGGGGTGTATGCCATCTGGTCCTGGTGATTTGTCTATTTTAATCTTTTTAAGTCGCTGTTGCACTTCTTCCTGGGTCAGACAGGACAGTTTTAATGGTGGATTTATTTTTACATTCAGCATTTCATCTGACAGTTTATTTTACTCAGTGAATACATTGGAGAAAAAAAATATTTAACAGCTTTGCTTTCTCCTCGTCGCTCTCTGCAACTCCCCGCTCATTACTCTTTAAAGGGCTGACACCTTCAGATTTATACTTTTTAACATTTATATAATTGAAGAACATTTTAGGGTTAGTTTTACTCTCTTTGGCGATTAATCTCTCTCTCTCTCTCTCTCTCTCTCTCTCTCTCTCTCTCTCAGAACTGCAAAACCTGCAGAAAATGGCTGCTGGGGAGGTTCTTATATAGTAAGGGGGGGGGGCAACTTTCCTATTGGTTGCTAGGGATGTTGCTAAACTCAGACAAAAATATTGCAGCCTTCTCATTGGCCCACAAGCAAGAAGCAGTAGTACTGATGGGAACAAAACTAAAATATTTGCGATTACAAATATATAGCACTATATTCTAGATTTTCTCGAATTCTAGAAGTGAATCGTTATTCGCGATAAAAATTTGCGATTAGAATGTTCACGATCAACACTATTGTACACAACACACACAATTTTTCTTTTGAATCCTAGCCTTTCCCTTCACTCTCCCTGGCAATAAGCTTGACTGATTTCTGACTGTCCCTGAGTGATTTCTCACTCTTTCTGACTCTTTAAGATAGTTTTTCTGGCAGACACTGTAAGGCCCATCCAGCCCAAGACAGAATGACATTCTACTTGTTCTGCTCGGGCACCTCCCTACCTGTTGTAGCACTAACTGTCTGTCAGCCTGGAAGCCAATCAGGGCAAGCCATCCCCCCACTTCCTCTCAGGCTCTTGTAAGAACCATTCTTCATCCTCCCTTGTGCTTTTTTCCCACCAACATGTGCACTAAAATGGTGCTATGCAACATTTTTGTGGATTCGTCCTTAACTAATACCGAGCTGTCCAAACACAAGTGAGGATGTATTCTCATAAGGGCAAAGGGCGGACACAAGAGGATTCATCTATTTATTTTTGGGGGGCTTGAAAATGGCAAAAATATGCCATACTCTTCTCAGCCCATGCTGCCGTTCTGATGCTGCTCTGGCCCCTGCTGCTGCCACTTCCTGGTCCTGACACGACAATGCAGACTCAGCGTTGAACCATCTCATCCAGTGATTGGCTGAGCAGTAGAGTTGAGCGAACACCCGAATGTTCGGGTTCGAGAAGTTTGGCCGAACTTCACGAAAATGTTCAGGTTCGGGATTCCAACTCGACCCGAACTTGACCCCGAACCCGAACCCCATTGAAGTCAATGGGGACCCGAACGTTTGGGCACTAAAAAGGCTTTAAAATAGCCCTGAAAAATTAACCAATATCAATTGGCAACTTGGAGGAGGAGGTGGAATAGGAGGTTGGGGTGGCGTCAGGTGGGAATGCTATGGGAGTTGAAGTTCTCATCAGAGCCAAAAAGGATTCATGTCTGCCTGCAGTGCCACAGGCCTCATTCACAGACTCACGGCCATTGCAACCATACATGGGAGTTGAAGTTCACATCACAGCCAAGAAGGATTCATGTCTGCCAGCAGTGTCACAGGCCTCACTCACAGACTCAGGCCAATGGCAACCATACATGGGAGTTGAAGTTGTCATCACAGCCAAGAAGGAATCATATCTGCCTGCAGGGCCACAGGCCTCATTAAAACATTCAGGCCCATGGGACCCACAAAGAGGAGAGTTAAAATCACGCCAAAACAGTATTGATTTCACCCAGCAATGCCACAGGCCTCATTCACAGATTCAGACCCATGTCACCCATAAAGAGGAGAGTTACAATCATGCCAAAACAGTATTGATTTCACACAGTAGTGCCACAGGCTTCATTTACTAATTCAGGACCATGGCACCCGTAAAGAGGAGAGCGGTCTCGGAACAGCAACACAGGCCTCAGGTCAATCTGCAATGGAACAGGCCATTATGATTTATGTAGGCCCCTGACATCCAGGCAGAGGAGAGGTCATTTGACAGTAAAAAGAGGTTAATGTCTTCCACCAATGCAGCAAGCGATTAAAAGAAATATAAGCCCCTGACAACCAGACAATGGGGCGGTCATTTGACAGTAAAAAGAGGTTAATATCTCCCACCAATACAGCAGGTGATGAAACAAAATATAGGCCCCTGACAACCAGAGAATGTAGAGGTAATTTGACAGTATAAACAGTTTAATGTCTCCCACCAATGCAGCAAGCGAAGAAATCAAAATATAGGCCCCAGACAACCAGACAATGTAGAGGTCATTTGACAGTATAAAGAGTGTAATGTCTCCCACCAATGCAGCAAGCGATTAAACGAAATATAGGCTCCTGACAACCAGACAATGGGGCGGTCATTTGAGAGTAAAAAGAGGTTATTGTCTACCACCAATACAGCAGGCGATGAAACAAAATATAGGCCCCTGACAACCAGACAATAGAGCGGTCATTTGACAGTAAAAAGAGTTTAATGTCTCCAACCAATGCAGCAAGCAACGAAAGGAAATATAGGCCTCTGACAACCAGACAATGGGGCGGTCATTTGAGAGTAAAAAGAGGTTATTGTCTACCACCAATACAGCAGGCGATGAAACAAAATATAGGCCCCTGACAACCAGACAATAGAACGGTCATTTGACAGTAAAAATAGTTTAATGTCTCCCACCAATGCAGCAAGCAACGAAAGGAAATATAGGCCTCTGACAACCAGACAATGGGGCGGTCATTTGACAGTAAAAAGAGGTTAATGTCTCCCACCATATACAGCAGACAATGAAACAAAATATAGGCCCCTGACAACCAGACAATGTAGAGGTCATTTGACAGTATAAAGAGTTTAATGTCTCCCGCCAATGCAGCAAGCGATGAAACAAAATATAGGCCCCTGACAACCAGACAATGTAGAGTTTATTTGACAGTATGAAGAGTTTAATGTCTCCCACCAATGCAGCAAGCGATGAAAAAAAATATAGGCCCCTGACAACCAGACAATGTAGAGGTCATTTGACAGTATAAAGAGTGTAATGTCTCCCACCAATGAAGCAAGCGATGAACCAAAATATAGGCCCCTGACAACCAGACAATTTACAGGTCATTTGACAGTATAAAGAGTTTAATGTCTCCCACCAATGCAGCAAGTGATTAAATGAAATATAGGCCCCTGACAACCAGACAATGTAGAGGTCATTTGACAGTAAAAAGAGGTTAATCTCTCCCACCAATGCAGCAAGCGATGAAACAAAATATAGGCCCCTGACAACAAGACAATGTAGAGGTCATTTGACGGTATAAAGAGTTTAATGTCTCCCACCAATGCAGCAAGCGATGAAACAAAATATAGGCCCCTGACAACCAGACAATATACAGGTCATTTGACAGTATAAAGAGTTTAATGTCTCCCACCAATGCAGCAAGCGATTAAACTAAATATAGGCCCCTGACAACCAGACAATGGGGCGGTCATTTGACAGTAAAAAGAGGTTAATATCTCCCACCAATACAGCAGACGATGAAACAAAATATAGGCCCCTGCCAACCAGACAATGTGGAGGTAATTTGACAGTATAAAGAGGATAATGTCACCGTCCAAAGCAACAGGTGATTATCTGAAATGTAGGCCCCTGACACCCAGACAGAGGAGAGAGGTCCCATAGCAGAAAATCATGCTTCATGTCACCCAGCAATGGAAAAGGCCACTTTCAGTTATTTAGGCCCCAGCAGCCAGACAGAGGAGAGAGGTCCCATAGCAGAAAATCAGGCTTCATGTTACCCACCAATGGAACAGGCCACTTTCAGTTATTTAGGCCCCAGCAGTGATGTCACCCACCAAAGCAGCAGGCAATTAACAGAATTTTAGGCCCCTGACACTCATACAGAGGAGAGGTTCATTCAACTTGGGGTTGCCCCCAAAATAATGGTACAATTAAAAAAAGAGGATTCAATAAAGAAGTGCCCTGGAGTACAAGAATGTATGGTTGAGGGCGAGGCAGTTATAAATGTCTATTCTGCACAAGGGATGCACAGGTCCTGTGGGATCCATGCCTGGTTCATTTTAAAGAACGTGAGCTTGTCCACGTTGGCTGTGGACAGGCGGCTACGTTTGTGTGTAATGACGCCCCCTGCCGTGCTAAATACACGTTCAGACAATACACTGGCCGCAGGGCAGGCCAGCACCTCCAAGGCATAAAGGTAAAGCTCTGGACAAGTTGGAGACCCAGATGTTGAATGGGGCAGAACCATCAGTCAGTACGTGGAGGCGTGTGCTGCCTCCTGCTAACACGTTCCCTATCAGCTGGTGGTGCAGTTTCCTGTGTGACAAAACTATTCCACAGCTCGGCCTTGCTAACCCTGCTGTCTGAGGAGCTGGCCGTGACACAGCTGCATTGGCGACCTCCTTCTCCTCCACCTCTGCCTTCGCCTTGTGCTTCCACTTGTCCCCCCGTGTCAGTTGGGAATGCCCTCAGAAGTGCGTCTACCAGAGTGCGCTTGTAGTCGCTCATCTTCCTATCACACTTCAGTGCGGGAATTAAGGTGGGCACATTGTCCTTGTACTGGGGATTCAGCAGGGTGGCAACCCAGTAGTCCGCACAAGTTAAAATGTGGGCAACTCTGCTGTCGTTGCGCAGGCACTGCAGCATGTAGTCGCTCATGTGTGCCAGGCTACCCAGAGGTAACAATAAGCTGTCCTCTGTAGGTGGTGTATCGTCTGTGTCCTCCATATCCCCCCAGCCACGTTCCAGTGATGGCCCTGAGCTGCGTAGGGTGCCACCCTGCAGTGAAACCGGTTCCTCCTCCTCTACCTCATCCTCCTCCAGAAGTGAGCCCTGGCTGTCCACATGTGTACCTGGCCTCTGCTGGTGCAGGGACCCATCCTCTGAGCCACTTCTGTATGACCTGCCTAAAACCCTGTGAAATGCCCCCTCTTCCTCCTCCTCCTGTGCCGCATCCTCTTCCATCATCGCTGTAATATTTTTTTTAAGGAGACATAGAAGGGGTTTTGTAGTGCTAACAACGGCGTCATCAGCACTGACCATGTTGGTTGAGTACTCCAAAGACAGCGACTGACCCGTGCATACTGCATCTTAAACTCCACTATCGCCCGCTGCTGCTCGCACAGTCTCTCTAGCATATGTAAGGTGGAGTTCCAACTGGTGGGCACGTCGCATATGAGGTGGTGAGCAGGAAGGCCGAAGTTACGCTGCAGCGCAGACAGACGAGCAGCAGCAGGGTGAGAACGCCGAAAGCGCGCACATACAGACCGCACTTTCAGCAGCAGCTCTGACATGCCTGGGTAGTTTTTAAGAAACTTCTGCACCACCAGATTCAAGGGATGTGCGTCAAATCGGCTAGTCCCAGAGCTGCAACGAGATTTCGCCCATTATTGCACACCACCAAGCCGGGCTTGAGGCCCACCGGCAGCAAACACTCATCAGTCTGCTGTTCTATGCCCCTCCAAAGCTCCTGTGTGGTGTGGGGTTTGTCACCGAAACACATGAGTTTTTAAATCGCCTGCTGACGTTTACCCCGGGCTGTGTTGAAGTTGGAGGTGAGGTTCTTTTCGATGATGTGGGGGTGGTAGAAGAGGAGTAGGAGGAGGAGAAGGAGGATGTGGAGTAGAATGAGGAAGCAACAGGAGGCAACGAATAATGCCCTGCAATCCTCGGTGGTGGAAGGACATGCGCCAAACCGCTGTCCACCTCGGGCCCAGCAGCCACTACGTTTACCCAGTGTGCAGTTAGGGAGATATAGCGACCCTGGCTGTGTTTACTGGTCCTTGTATCTGTGGTTATGTGTACCTTGCCACAGATGGAGTTGCGCAGCGCACACACGATTTTATCCTCCACTTGGTTGTGCAGGGAAGGGACGGCTCGCCTGGAAAAGTAGTGGCGGCTGGGAACAACGTACTGGGGGACAGCCACCACCATCAGCTATTGGAAACAGTCCGTGTCCACCAGACGGAATGACAGCATTTCAAAGGCCAGTCATTTTGAAATGCTGGCATTCAGGGCCAAGAATCGAGGGTGGGTAGGTGGGTATTTCCTCCTTCTTTCCAATGTTTGGGAGATGGACAGCTGAATGCTGCCCTTTGACATGGCGGAGATGCTTGGTGATGGTGACGGAGGTGGTGGTGTTGGTGGAACATCCTCTGTTTGCTGGTCGCCAGGTGCCACGGTGACGCCAGAGGTGGAGGGAGAGGCCGAGCCAGCAGCAGAAGAGGAAGCAGGAGAAACATGAGAGAGTTACTTGTTTTTAAGGTGTTTACTCCACTGCAGTTCGTGCTTTGCATGCAGATGCCTGGTTATGCAGGTTGTGCTCAAGTGAAGAACGTTTATGCCTCGCTTCAGGCTCTGATGGCACAGCGTGCAAACCACTCATGTCTTGTCGTCAGGACATTGTGTGAAGAACTGCCACGCCAATGAACTCCTTGGAGCAGGCCTTGGTGTGCTCGGTGCCTGGGTGTGATGGACAGTAGCAGGCGTACTGTCTCTGGAACGGCCGCTGTGCTTTTGCACCCTGCTCCCTCTTTTGCTGTGCTGTTGCCTCTGTGCGACCACCGCCTCTTCCTCAAAACTGCACGCCTCACTAGCACGACCTTCAGTCCAGTCTGGGTCTAGGACTTCATCATCCTCCACATCATCTTCCACCCATTCATGACCCCTGCCCTCCTCGTCGGTCTGCACATTGCAGAAAGCCACAGCAGTTGGCACCTGTATTTCGTCATCATCAGAGACGTGCTGTGGTGGTATTCCCATGTCCTCATCCTGCAACATGTCCTTTATCAAAAACCATGAGACTTTCCTGGATGATTTGGGGCTCTGACTGCTTGGCTGATTTGCAAGGGGGTGAGGTGGAAGACTGATGGGCGTGGGCTGCAGGTGCCAACTCTGAGCATTCTGCAGAGGACGGGGTGTTAGATACTGTGAAGGAACTGGAGGCACTGTCAGCCACCCAATCTACTATCGCCTGTACATGTTCTGGCTTCACCATCCGTAGAGCAGCATTTGGGCCTACCAAATAACGCTGCAGATTCTGTCGCCTACTTGCACCTGAGGAAGGTGCTTCACTAGGAGCGGTAATTGGCGCTGAACGGCCACGTCCTCTCCCAGCAACAGGAGCTCCACCAACACCACCACGACCATTCCCACGTCCCTTATTTGATGTTCTCCTCATTATTTGCGTTCACCCACCAAGCTGAAAGATTGGTCTCTCTCCGGTGTCAACTTACCTGCCGCTAGTTGACAATTACGTTCGCTAAGGCAGTGCCTGTGTCATAAAAAAGCACTATTTCCATGCAGAAATATAAAATATGTCGTTGGACGGTGTATGCAGAACTGTTTTGTGGACAAGGAATACGTTTTTTCCCCCAAAATTACACGGATTCTCTATTTCACCGCAGAAATGTCAAATATAAATTTTGGTGGTGTAAAATAGGCTTGGTGGATCAGGATGACCACTGCATCAGTAAATTACACTGATGCACTATTTGATAGCTGAAATTGAATATACGGTTTAGTGCATAGTATACAAAAGTACTCTGTGGCACCACAGATTCTGTCGCCTACTTGCACCTGAGGAAGGTGCTTCACTAGGAGCGGTAATTGGCGCTGAACGGCCACGTCCTCTCCCAACAACAGGAGCTCCACCAACACCACCACAACCATGCCCACGTCCCTTATTTGATGTTCTCCTCATTATTTGCGTTCACCCACCAAGCTGAAAGATTGGTCTCTCTCCGGTGTCAACTTACCTGCCGCTAGTTGACAATTACGTTCGCTGTGGACCCAGAATAATGTTTTTTGTGCCCAAAATACACTGATTCTCAATTTCTGTGCAGAAATGTAAAAAAAAATTTTGGTACGCTGTATGCACAAGTGGTTTGTGGAAAAAGAACAAGTATATTTGTAATAAAATACAGAAAATTAGTATTTCACTGCTGTAAATTGAAAATAATTATTTATACGGCGGAAGCACAACTGTTTTTTCGGCCTAAAACACAGCTTTTTTCAATAAAACCCCAAAATGCAGTTTTTACTGCTGTATATTAAAAGTAGATATTTATACTATGTATAGACACCAGATTTGGGGACCCAGAACACAGATTTGGTCACCAAAATTCACAAATGCAGTATTGAACTGCTATAAATTGTAAATAATTTTTTAAACGATGGATGTACAACTGTTTGTTCGGCCTAAAACACGTTTTTTTTCAATAAAACCCCAAAATGCAGTTTTTTACTGCTGTAAATTTAAATAAGATATTTATACCGTGTATGTACAACTGCTTTGTGAAGCAAGAATATTGCTTTTTTTCACACAAAAAAGAATAATGCACTATTTCTCAGCTGTAATGTGAAATCGGTATTTAAGCGGTGTATTTCAAGATGCTCTGTGGATCAGGATTACCACTCTTTTGTCAAAAAAACATACACTTATGCTGTATTTCACAGCAGCAATGTAAAATAGGTGGTTGTAATGGGTATTTCAGACTGTTTGGTGGACCTTGAATAACGTTTTTTTCTATAAAAAACAAAGAAGCACTATTTCCATGCAGAAATATGATAAAATATGTCGTTGGACGGTGTATGCAGAACTGTTTTGTGGAAAAGGAATACGTTTTTCCCCCAAAATTACACGGATTCTCTATTTCACCGCAGAAATGTCAAATATATATTTTGGTGGTGTAAAATAGGCTTGGTGGATCAGGATGACCACTGCATCAGTAAATTACACTGATGCACATTTGATAGCTGAAATTGAATATACGGTTTAGTGCATAGTATACAAAAGTGCTCTGTGGCACCACAGGTCCCAGGCTAGACAAATGGACTATGTCACCCCTTAAACATACAAAAGGCAATATAGGGGACTTGAGCAGCCAGAAAAAAATTTTTTTTTCATTCACTGAGCTACAAAATAGGATTAGGCTGATGTCCCTGGCAGACATGCAGTCCACTGCAGTGCCTAAAATGGCCGCCGACCCCCACCTCAGTAACAGATGGATTACTAAAAAATCGCCCTGGTAGTGGCTGGGTACAGAAATGTTGGATTGCTGAGGCTCCCTCCCTCTCTATGTGCTGTATCTTGTGGATTAAAGTTGCACAGGTTCTTCAGATTTCTGCCCTATTCTGTCCCTGATCGCACCAGCAGCAACCTTGCTGTAATCTCAATTCAGCAGACTGACGTGCGGCACTACCTGAATCCAGCTTATAAAGAGGCTGGGTCACATGCTGCACCCAGCCAATCACAGCCATGCCATTAGTAGGCATGGCTGTGATGGCTTCTTAGGGCAAGAAGTAAAATGCTAGCTGATTGGCTGCTGTGCAGCCCTTCAGAAAGCGGGAAGAAATCGCCGAACAACAGACCAGAACCTGAACTTTTTTGAAAATGTCCGGGTTCGGGCCCGGGTCCCAAACACCCCAAAATTCGGTACGAACCTGAACTATACAGTTCGGGTTCGCTCAACTCTACTGAGCAGGTATTTCCTGCCATTTCCTGTGCCGGGACCTGGAAAATGAGAGCACGGGAACTGAAGCCGCATCGGAACGGCAGTGATGAGCGATCAATGAGGGGAGTATGGCTTGTTTTTAACCAATTCTGGCACTTTTAAAAGTGTTTATCTCTCCGGACAACCCCTTTAATAATGCAAAATATAAAAAAAAAAATGACAAAAAGCATATTGAACTGAATCTTCAGGGAGCTCTCCCCAGATATTTTGCTTATTAGCTAATTTTTCTCTTTTTTGATCACCTTCCTATAATGTAATCCCTCCGTTTATATATATATATTAGTGTGCCTATGATTACATATGCGCCAAACAATGAACACAACCCGTGTCTCGCGCCCCTAGGGAGGTGGTAATATTTCTACCGCCATCTATATGTGGACAGATATTACAGGAGGAAGGTACATGAATGACATAAATTAGCGTTATTGAATCGGCTATAATTAGCAGTTCTTTATAGGAATACATTGAATACGCGCTTATTATACTTCTGGGGGTTACATAATCATATGGCGCGCTCTCATTAATACTAAATAATCTAGTAGTGTTTATTAGCTGCAGATTTATGATTTTCATTTACCGTTTTTTATTGATTTTGTGTTTGTTGAGGTTTGTAACGTCTTTTAAAAGGGGATGGAAAGATGTGAAAATAGGGTCTTTTTTAAATAAACAGCACCACTCATGTCTATGGTTGTACCTTGTATCGTGGCATAGCGGGGGGGGGGGGGGGCTAGGGGGATGGTTTCCCTGGGTGCATGGTTTGCATAGTTGGAAGCGGATGTCGGAGTGGATGGCAGGACACAGGAGTCAATGGTTCCCGTCCCTGCCATTCAGTCTCATAGGCCGAATGTCACTAGCCGTGGAAAAATTCAGACCATGGCTCAGGTGGCACGAATACATTATCATGATGCTTTAAACCCGGTGCAGGAGGACACAATGATGTCATCATAACCGCCTGTATCAGGACGCAGGCAGGCAGGCAGGGAAGCAGGCCGAAAGAGACTGGGAGCATTCTGGGGAAGGGGGGGGGGGGATCATATGTACAGAAGGCATTATATGTGAAGAGGCCATTACTGGGGGCATTATATGTGGGGGGCATTATATATAAAGAGGTTACTGGTGGGGGGCATTATATGTAAAGAGGTCACTATTGGGGGACATTATATATAAAGAGGTCACTATTAGGGGGCATTATATATAAAGAGGTCACTGTTGGGGGCATTATATGTAAAGAGGTCACTATTGGGGGGCATTATATATAAAGAGGTCACTGTTGGCGGGCATTATATATAAAGAGGTCACTATTGGGGGGCATTATATGTAAAGAGGTCACTATTGGGGGCATTATATGTAAAGAGGTTACTATTAGGGGGCATTATATATCAAGAGGTCACTATTGGGGGACATTATATATAAAGAGGTTACAATTGGGGGGCATTATATATAAAGAGGTTACAATTGGGGGGCATTATATGTAAAGAAGGCACTAAATGGGAGTGGAGGTTTAAATGGAGGCATCATAAATAGGGGTGTTCTGTGTGTTTGCTTATGCAGAAACAAGTTTGGGTCAGGAGATGTTATCATGGTGATCTGTTCAGGACTGAGAAAAAAAGGAAACAGAACGACTCCAGTCAGAGGAGACATCACCTGAAAGTCACTGAGTGGGAGCCTAAATGGGATTATTAATGACTGGAACCTAAATAGGTATTGAAGTGCACCACTGCAACACGAAGGGCACGCCACCGTTCATCAGGCTTCAGACTCCAACCAGGACGTGCCCTGGGATCAAGTGAGAAGGACACCACCAATACTACCTCTCCCATCTTCTCGCTCCCAGTGGGATGTTGCAGATACCAGATATCAGCACTCCCAGCTGTTTTAAAACTACTACTCCCAGTAAGTAAATTTGCTGGATTGTTTTCAAAACTGCAATAGAAGTGAATGGAGCAGGTTGGAAGTTGTAACTAAGGCACAAGTACACAGACCCATTGAAAAGAATGCAATGCGTATGCATCACAATTTGCACCCGCGCGGAAAACTCGCTCGTGTGCAAGGGGCCTTAGTACTGGTAGGACAGTTACCTGATATGGGCACTATCCATCCTGAAACGCGTGGGATTATCTCCGGTTTTAAATATGTTAATGGATTTTCCAGATGCAATAAGTTCTATCCTTTCCACTCGTCGGTAGAATTCTCACAGCTGATACCCTCAGTGATCATGAGAACGGGGGTTGCATTGGTCAAGTTGGGTTGAGATTGGACCTCTTGTCATCAGTGAGGATTCCATGCATAAGGGATAACTTGTTGTTACTGGAATACCCCTTTAAGAAATTAAAACCATCTGAAATCCCGTTGGGATTCATGATAGAACGTGCCTCACATATAAAAATGGATTTAAAGGGAAGGTGTCAGAAGCGACCTCCCTCACCAACTCTCTTTATGGACACATAACTGTGGTTCACCTGATTAAAACATTGTTCTTCTTTTGTTGCTCCAAAGCTCCATTGCCAAATTATGATGAAACTTTTTCTTAATATGCAAATTAGGCCTTTTGGACAATCAGGGCGTCACCCACGTTCTGCTCCTTTCTGTGGCCAGCCCCTTTCTCGCTGCTTTGACCAGGCAGTGGGGATTTTCTCTTCCCAATAGGCACAAATTGGTAAAATAATCTAATAAACTTATCCCATTCACGTGGACCTCTATACCACGTTCTGTTGTCATGCAGGGAAAACAAAGCAGCAGAGTCAGAGAACCCCTTTAGTGTATTTGCTGGAGCTCCAACAGGGGACAACTTGTATTAGCAGTCATTCAATGGGTCTTCCCGATTTCCAAATCAACCATCTAAACAACAAGTTTCTCGAGATCTCTTTCCATGTTTTCCAAGGTCAATGGCTTTGTCTTCTCATTGCTGCTTGCAGTGAAGCTTCTGATACATTCCTGATTTTACCGTATACGCCGCGGGGAAAGCCTTGAACAGATGGAGGGTATTACTGTAATTACGTCCTTCTCTAACTACCGTCCTTAATTTAATATTAAATGAGTTTCTATCGTGATGCATAATTATAATTTATAGGAAAAGAAATCGATGGAAAGTAGCAGCTGATTATATACATGTACAGAGGGTGATTGAAGGCTGGCGGAATTAAAGAGGACCTGCTGCGTACAGTATGATGACAGAACCTTGTCCCTGCTCTTTCTATTCCTGTGTATGCTAAAAGTGTTTTTTTTTTTTTTATTGTGATAGATACCGCCATTTTGAAAATAATAATTCAAGGGTCATTCAGAATAGAATGAAAAACACAACAAAAGAAGCCATAGGCTAGTTTCACGTATGTACTAAAGCTATCTGGCAGGTGGTTTCGGCAAGGGAACAGCTTGTCAGAGTTCACCATATCCGGCCTAGTCAGATAGGTACATGCACCACCAGAGCTCATTAACTATAATGGGTTTCAGAGGGTATTTGGCCGGTTTCCAACATGAGCTCCGGGTTTTGGCCACACAAGTTTTTGGCCGCACCAGTTTTTGTCCAGCTGAAACCCAGTGCTCATGCCGGAAACTGTCCAGATCCCTGTCAGATCCCTCATAGGTCTGGCCGTGAACAACCTTATCTGGCTAGGCCAGATAGGTGATCTCCGGCAGAGGAACAGCCTGCCAGTAAGCTTTACCGGAGGTATGAAACTAGCCTTACTCACTTCCATCAATTGATTTCTCGCCATTGTTCCAATGCTTCCCAGTTCCTCGTGGGTCTCTACTTCCTGATTCCTCTTGGCATACAGAATGTTCGTTCAGCCAATCACAGTCAACCTGCCTCAGCCTGTCATTGGATAAGCATATTTCCTGGACAAGACCAGGAAGTAGACCAATGAGGAACTAGTGAACGTCGGAATGGGAGCAGCAGAGGATCAGTGAGTAGCATCTGTTTTATGCCACTCCGAGCCTGTTAAGAAGATAATGATTTGCTGAGCCACCCCTTTAGGTCGTGTCACCTGTGGAGTTGGTTTTGTAACCTGGGTTACATACTTGGCCCATCAGCTTGGAGGAGCTCGTGGTGGTTAGCATTAACATGCCCAACATGCATCAAGTCAAGGATGGGATAACACAGAGTTTACCAAGTCACTCAAGGGCCCCCATCATCGTACTGGAGGATCCTCTAGCCCCTAATACAACAAGAACCCAAAAGAGCAGCAGAAAACAACCTCATTTGGAGGAGACTTTGGGGAAATCCCTTTAAACTGGGGTCAAATTCTTACTAGATGGTCACAAATAACCTATTAAACCTTATAGACAGGTTAGATTTGAGGGGTGAGACCCCCAGACCAAACGCCCACACTCGATTGTGAAGCAGTTGCCAGGTGCTTTGCATTAATGCTATGCCATTGGCTCCCTGGCCTTCCATTTACTCATCTCCTTGGCTGATTGCAGTCAGTGAATGTCAACTGTCAGAGACTGAAAACCCAAGTACAGATCTAACCTTGTTCACACAGCATAAATACAGGTCAATTCGCTCATCCCCTCGTCATGTCACCCTCTCTTCTAGCGGTGGGCACAGGAAGAACATAAATGCCTGCTTATTCAGGGCCAGATTACCTGCAAGGTTTGCATGTCTCTTGTAGACACATAGTTCCATTGTAGAGCTGCATGCAGAAAACGGCAAGAATGTTTGCAAAAGTATATCATTTATAATTGTAGATGCATCAGAGCAAGACAAAAGTTGGTTGCAAAAACTGCTCACCCCCTTACAGGCCACGTCATAATGTCTGCTTAGCATCCACTGACTCCCTCGAAGCCTTCACTCTTCATGTAATTAATAGGACGTGGATAGTAATGTAGATAGGGACGTGCGGTTACTGTAGGTGTGAGCGCCGCGCTTCCAGGGACTCTCCATCTGTTTCCTTCTATCCCACTGTAAAAAGCTCTAATTCATTAAGGAGCCTTCCCATTATCGCACCGTCCTATCGTAGGAAGCGCCTTCTAATCTCTGGGGTCAGCCATCCGTAGCGTTCTCAATGACTGACGAGACAATTGGCGTCCGTACTAATGGCTTTAACCATAGTGCGCCGGGGCCTCCTGCTCTGTTTAATTGATTGCCTATTATTGTCCTTTGACGTGACGAGGACACCACAGAGGTTCACATTTACAGAACGCCGCTGTGTCATGAATGAAGACGTACCAGCAAAGTCCCGAGGAACCATGACAGGTTTAATGTGAATTTCCAGCATGGACGGTGACTGGGCTTACAACATTCATTTAAATGGGGATGGGATGCAATGCCAGACACAGCCTGCGGGTATACAACCCCTTTAATGTTGTCCCTGAGGTGCTTGTTCCATTAGGCTGTAGTCACACATGCAGGGATTTTTGGGTGCGTTTTTTTAAGCTGAAGCCAGGAGTGCAGGTAAGATGCTGAGGACAGTAAGGTCACTAGGGACATAGCTGCCTGTGGTTGTCAGACAGTGTATGTATGGCAACCAAATTGTCAGACCGGGGATAAACAGCTAGACGGCAGTCATGTCATGCAAGTCTCCAGCTGAAGCTCCAGTCTGCAAAACCACGCTCCTGCAGATAAGACTGTCTTACTAAAGGCACCTATAGGTAACTACCTTGTGTAACGGGCGCCTCCCCCCAGGACTCTCTATATCGTGTCCCAGGTTTGGTAGGAATGCCAAGTGGTGTAGTGCAGCCTAAATGTCTCTGTATGTGTGTCACGGTGCTCCTACCTGGACATGGCTGGACCCCAGGCTTTGGCTCCGAAGCAATAAGTAGGGGAATCATTGAGGGATTTGAAGAAATAACTTGAGTCCAGACCTTGAGATGAAGTTTAATGGTGGCTTTACTTGAATAAACGTTTCGCTAAACAGTTTCAGGCTTTGTCTTGGTTCCAGCAGGCTTTAGCATTAAACTGGCAGGCAAACTCAACTCTTCTGTACTGACAAGCTAACTTGGTGTCTTTGTTTCCTCTTTATGCTGCACTTCACTCTTGTAGTTGGACTTATGTTCAGCCAAAAAGTAGGTTTGAATCCTGGCAGCTCCAACATGGAGTCTCAAGCAGAACAAACCAGAACTGCCCCACCTCCTTCTGGTAGCAAGTAGTACTGGCCCACTTCTGCCCAAAGGGGGGAGAATGTAATGGTAAGTTTTATTCTCTCTAAGGATAGCTCTGACATTTACGCTGCCACCTGCTGGTGAAACAGGCACATTACATTTAACAAACAGTTACATAACACGATTATGAATGCAGAAGGACCTGGAAGAGATCACATTATATTAGCCCATTAGAGTTAGTAGCAGGGTGCAGTAGTGGTAACCCCACTCTGGGGTGTCATACTTGTAAGTCCATGTTCACACCTTCAGGCTAGTGCTACACCGAGCAGCTTCAGAGATTCCTTACCTATGGCATCTCACACAAACGGAAAGCTACCCCATACTGATGAATAGAGATGAGCAACTTTTTGGCTGCTTCACCGAATTTTACTTTGTCACAAAGCACATTTTTTTGTAAGTAGCGAGTGCAATGACAGGCAGCTGTGATAACGTCGCCCCCCCCCGGTCATTGTACCCTTCAGATGCTGTGTTCATACATGACTGCGGCATCTAAGAGTAATAATACAGTTTAAAATTAACAGAATTTTTTTTTTATCATACTTATCACCTCCATTTGCTCACGACAGGGATAGCCGCCACCATCTTGCTTGAAGATCTTGTGCAAAATCTCGCGCGGTCCGAGATGACGTCGTAAAGCCGGCCAGCGTGTCACTCACCATACAGGATTTCGGCTGAGATCTTCAATCAAGATGGCGTGGCTGGCCACTCACGAGCAAATAGAGGAGGTAAGTATGATTTATTTATTTTTAAACTATTTCAGGTTAAATCGATTCGCTACCACGAAGCACAAGGAAATTCGGCTTCGCGGCGAATCAAATTGATCCTGAAATTTGGATCGAATTCCACTTCGTGGATTTGATTCGCTCATCTCTACTGATGAAGATCAACAAGTCCAGAAACTGCGGTCCACAGAAGGGGGTCTATGGTTTGGCTGATACATGCTTTATAAAGGATTAATTATTGACTTACCTGGTAACTACCTATAGGTGGCAGTAGAGATACAGCTGCTTTCCTTCGAGAGGAGAGCTAATTTGCATACTTTTTCCCAGAAAGCATTGCATGTAAGACTCCCAGTGAGTTGGATCTCCACAAGGAGAAACGGAAGCTGCTAAAGCTTCAGTTTTATCTAGAAAAATCTAATTTCCATAGACAGACTATTGGTAAAAATATTCATCATGAGTCGTACTGACCAAACTACTGTATCTATAATAGTAATGGTATTTCTCATTGACTTCTAGGTCCTATCAGGCTACATGTGAGTGGATGGAGTAGATAGATATGATCTCTTTCACGCCTCTCTGATATATACATGATATTCAGCATGGTAATGTTTTATGATTGTTAGACTGAGTAGGGTTAAATCCATATCATGACTATACCGTTAAGGTTTTTTATTTCTTTCTGGAGCTTGCTTCAAGCATGTTCTAACCTCTTCACAATGTAGGTCACAGTATCAGGGCTCCGGAGCTTCCGATCTGCCGACTTCAAGGAGTGACCTCTGGTTCCAGCACTTCCCTTCCCAAGAAGAAAACTCCTGTCTTGATCTCTTCTGAGAGTTTGAATTTATCTTAACTTTTCACTTTAACCCACAAGTACTTTTGTAGCTATACCAGACCAGCTTTTCTGTTTCTAATAGGTTCTGTAAGAGGATAATAGGGATAGATAGATAGATAGATAGATAGATAGATAGATAGATAGATAGATAATAGATAGATAGATAGATAGATAGATAGATAGATATGAGATAGATAGATAGATATGAGATAGATAGATAGATATGAGATAGATAGATAGATAGATAGATAGATATGAGAGAGATAGATAGATAGATATATAGATAGATAGATATGAGATTGATAGATAGATAGATAGATAGAAAGATAGATAGATATGAGATAGATAGATAGATAGATAGATATGAGATAGATAGATAGATATGAGATAGATAGATAGATATGAGATAGATAGATAGATAGATAGATAGATAGATAGATAGATAGATAGATAGATAGATAGATAGATAGATAGATAGATAGATAGATAGATAGATAGATAGATAGATATGAGATAGATAGATAGATAGATATGAGATTGATAGATAGATAGATAGATAGAAAGATAGATAGATATGAGATAGATAGATAGATAGATAGATAGATAGAAAAATACTGACTCCATTGAAGAGAGAAGTAATCAAATTCAAGTAGATGCTCCACAACTTCCATAATAATGTGTATGAGCTGAAGGAGTAAAGGAGTAAGGCCCCTTTCACACGGGCGAGTTTTCCGCGCGGGTGCAATGCACGAGGAGGAAGCATTGCACCCGCACTGAATCCGGACCCATTCATTTCTATGGGGCTATGCACATGAGCGGTGATTTTCACGCATCACTTCTGCGTTGCGTGAAAATCGCAGCATGCTCTATATTGTGCGTTTTTCACGCAACGCAGGCCCCATAGAAGTGAACGGGGCTGCGGGAAAATCGCAAGGATCCGCAAGCAAGTGGGGATGCGTTGCGATTTTCCCACATGGTTGCTTAGCAACGGGACCAGATCTTTATTATTTTCCCTTATAACATGGTTATAAGGGGAAATAATAGCATTCTTAATAAAGAATGCTTAGTAAAATGAAGTGGAAGGGGTTAAAAATAATAAAAGTTAACTTACCTTAGCCACTTGATCACGTAGTTGCGATCTGTCTTCTCTTTTCCAGCATCAGCTAAGAACTAAAGGACCTGTGATGACGTCACATCACCATGATAAGATGGACCATGTGATTGGACCATGTGATGTGACGTCATCACAGGTCCTTTAGTTCTTAGCTGATGCTGGAAAAGAGAGGAGAGATCACGACTACGCAATCAAGTGGCTAAGGTAAGTTAATTTTTATTATTTTTAACCCCTTCATCTTCATTTTACTAAGCATTCTTTATTTAGAATGCTATTATTTTCCCTTTTAATCATGTTATAAGGGAAAATAATAAATTCTCCAGAAGACCCGAAACCGGACTTCAGTGATAAAGTCCGGCTTCGGGTTGGGTACCAAACATGGCGATTTTTCTCACGCGCGTGCAAAATGCATTACAAAAGTTTGCACCCACGCGGAAAAATCGTGCATATTCCCGCAACGCTCCCGCCTCTTATCCGGGCGTCAAACATGTGAAAGAGGCCTAAATCTCACAGTTAAGGACCCCAGTGATATACTTTATAACATAGAAGAAATGTCTGACCTGAAAAGATACAACAAGAAGCCAAGAAAACATGATCCCAACAGTTGGTTCGACAGGGAGTGTAAAACCATAAGGATGGCTCTAAGAACACAGAGACCCAAACAACCCTGGGCTGAGGGAAGCCTAAAACAACATAAAACAGCAATACAAAACCATCATCAGAACGTAACAGCAAGGCCACATCTCCTCCAACTCCAAGACAACTCCTTCTGGGAACTATGAAAGCCTATGGGCCCAAACTGTAAGAACAACCACCTTGGCATCCAAAACGGCAACATCTGGCTCCAGTACTTCAAGGACCTTCACAAAGACATCCGGAGGAAGGACCAAAGCCCAGACCAAAAGAGATCATGAAAAAACTCAAGGATATGGAGGAACAAAATCAAAGATTTCCAAAACCCTTTGGATCCACCAATCTCACTGCAGGAGATAACAGAGAGGATCTCATTGATAAAGGGTAAAATAGCCAGCATCCAAGATGGGATCCTCTCAGAACTGATAAAATATAGACCACCACAATAGAAAAACTCTTCAGTGTTGTGCTAAGTGTCGGCTACTTCCCCGAGAGCTGGAACCAGGGCCTCATCACCCCCATACACAAGAGCGGAGACAGGTACGACCCCGCCAACTACCGAGGGATATGTGTCGACAGCAACCTGGGGAAACTGCTCAACAGGTTTCTGAATCAGAGGATCCTCAGCTTCTTCACCCAGCACATCCTCAGCAAAAGCCAAACATACTACATGACAAACCACCGCACCACGTACCACATCTACCCCCTACAGAGCCTCATCAAGAGTGACATTCAGACCACAGCACCACAGGCCGCATCTACACTCTGCACAGCCTTCATCAAGAGCCACGTCCAGGCCGCCACACTAAGGACCACATGGACACCCTGCACAGCGTCACCAAGAGCCATGTTCAGACCACCCCACTACAGACCACATCTGTAGTGAGGTGATCTGTGCACACCACTGCTGAAAGATAGGGGCAGCGCCTCATGCAGAGTCTTCAGATTGTATGTATGTGCCTCTCTGCATACCTCCCAACTTTCTAAATGAACAAAGAGGGACACATCGTGGGACACGCACATCGCGCAGTGGCAAATTTTTTCCGCACTAGGCCACGCCTCTAACTCTGCCCAAAACATAACTATGCATCTAATCCAGTGTTTCCCAACCAGCGTGCCTCCAGCTGTTGCAAAACTACAACTCCCAGCATGCCCAGACAGCCTTTAGCTGCATGGGCATGCTGGGAGTTGTAGTTTTGCAACAGCTGGAGGCACGCTGGTTGGGAAACACTGATCTAATCCCAACCAATCCTCTTAATGCCCCCACATAGTAATTATTCCTCCTTCATGCCACCGAACAGTATTTATGCCAACAATGTGCCCGTCACTGAATTATTTCCAGCTGTGCCCCCAGTAATATGCTCAGCTCTGCCCCCGGTAATATGCCCTGTTATGTTCCCCCAGTAATATGCCCAGCTCTGCCCCCAGTAATATGCCCAGCTCTGCCCCCAGTAATATGCCCAGCTCTGCCCCCAGTAATATGCCCAGCTCTTCCCCCAGTAATATGCCCAGTTATGTGCCCCCAGTAATATGCCCAGCTCTTTGCCCAGTAATATGCCCAGCTCTGTCCCCAGTAATATGTCCAGCTGTGCCCCCGGTAATATATCCAGCTGTGCCCCCACTAATATGTCCAGCTGTGCCCCCAGTAATATGCCCAGCTCTGCCCCCAGTAATATGCCCAGTTATGTGCCCCCAGTAATATGCCCAGCTCTTCGCCCAGTAATATGCCCAACTCTGTCCCCAGTAATATGTCCAGCTGTGCCCCCAGTAATATATCCAGCTGTGCCCCCACTAATATGTCCAGCTGTGCCCCCACTAATATGCCCTGTTATGTGCCCCAGTAATATGCCCTCAGGAATATGCCCTGTTATGTGCCCCAGTAATATGTCCAGCTGTGCCCCCAGTAATATGTCCAGCTGTGCCCCCAGTAGTAAGCCCTGTTATGTGCCCCCAGTAGTAAGCCCTGTTATGTGCCCACAGTAATATGCCCAGTTATGTGCCCCCAGTAATATGCCCAGCTCTGCCCCCAGTAATATGCCCAGCTCTGCCCCCAGTAATATGCCCAGCTCTGCCCCCAGTAATATGTCCAGCTGTGCCCCAGTAATATGCCATGTTATGTGCCCCAGTAATATGCCCAGCTCTTCCCCCAGTAATATGCCCAGTTATGTGCCCCAAGTAATATGTCCAGCTGTGCCCTCAGTAATATGTCCTGTTATGTGCTCCAGTAATATGCCCAGCTCTTCCCCCACTAATATGTCCAGCTGTGCCCCCAGTAATATGCCCAGCTCTGCCCCCAGTAATATGCCCAGTTATGTGCCCCCAGTAATATGCCCAGCTCTTCGCCCAGTAATATGCCCAGCTCTGTCCCCAGTAATATGTCCAGCTGTGCCCCCAGTAATATATCCAGCTGTGCCCCCACTAATATGTCCAGCTGTGCCCCCACTAATATGCCCTGTTATGTGCCCTCAGTAATATGCCCTGTTATATGCCCCAGTAATATGACCTCAGGAATATGCCCTGTTATGTGCCCCAGTAATATGTCCAGCTGTGCCCCCAGTAATATGTCCAGCTGTGCCCCCAGTAGTAAGCCCTGTTATGTGCCCCCAGTAGTAAGCCCTGTTATGTGCCCCCAGTAATATGCCCAGTTATGTGCCCCCAGTAATATGCCCAGCTCTGCCCCCAGTAATATGTCCAGCTGTGCCCCCAGTAATATGCCATGTTATGTGCCCCAGTAATATGCCCAGCTCTTCCCCCAGTAATATGCCCAGTTATATGCCGCAAGTAATATGTCCAGCTGTGCCCTCAGTAATATGCCCTGTTATGTGCTCCAGTAATATGCCCAGCTCTTCCCCCAGTAATATGCCCAGTTATGTGCCCCCAGTAATATGCCCAGCTCTGCCCCCAGTAATATGTCCAGCTCTGCCCCCAGTAATATGCCCAGCTCTGCCCCCAGTAATATGTCCAGCTCTGCCCCTAGTAATATGCCCAGCTCTGCCCCCAGTAATATGTCCAGCTCTGCCCCCAGTAATATGCCCAGCTTTGCCCCCAGTAATATGTCCAGCTCTGCCCCCAGTAATATGTCCAGCTCTGCCCCCAGTAATATGCCCAGCTCTGCCCCCAGTAATATGAACAGCTGTGCCCCCAGTAATATGTCCAGCTGTGCCCCCACTAATATGTCCAGCTGTGCCCCCAGTAATATGCCCTGTTATATGCCCTCAGTAATATGCCCTGTTATGTTCCCCAGTAATATGCCCTGTTATGTGCCCTCAGTAATATGCCCTGTTATGTGCCCCAGTAATATGTTCAGCTGTGCCCCCAGTAGTAAGCCCTGTTATGTGCCCCCAGTTATATGCACAGATATGTGTCCCCAGTAATATGTCCAGCTCTGCCCCCAATAATATTCCCAGTTAGGTGCCCCCAGTAATATGCCCAGCTGTGCCCCCAGTAATATGCCCAGCTTTGTCCCCAGAAACATGTCCAGTTATGTGCCCCCAGTTATATGCACAGATTTGTGTCCCCAGTAATATGTCCAACCCTGCCCCCAATAATATTCCCAGTTAGGTGCCCTCAGTAATATGCCCAGCTGTGCCCCCAGTAATATGCCCAGCTTTGTCCCCAGTAACATGTCCAGTTATGTGCCCCCAGTAATATGTCCAGTTATGTGCCCCCAGTAATGTGCCCAGTTATGTGCCCCCAGTAATATGCCCAGCTTTGCCCCTCAGTAATATGCCCAGTTTATGTGCCCCTCACAGAAAGTAAAAACAATAAACACCACATACTTACCTTGTTCCTAACAGCAGCAGCAGCAGCAGCAGCAGGACATCGGCTGCTCTGGTCTGAGGAGGCGGAGCAGAGGATGATGAAGCAGAGAGCCGATGCCGACTCTCTGCTTCATCATAGTGCAGGTGTTCCGTTAATTTTCCCTGCCCGTGAAATTTCCCTATCCTCGTCATTTCTGGTTCCGGCGCAGTAGAGCGCCGCTGACTGTGAACGCGCATAGGGTAGGGAAAGTTTACGGCTAATTGCGCATGCGCCGCGGGTAGTGAAAAGGTACAGCCCAGTGCACAGGCGCGAACGCTTGCTGCATTTAGTCTAGTGCCTAGGGTAGGGAAAACTTAGTGCGCATGCGCCGAGGTTAGTGAAGATTAGTAAAGACTTACAGCACAGTGCGGGTTCCCGCCTGTGCACTGGGCTGTAACTTTTCACTACCCGCGGCGCATGCGCAATTGGCCGTAATTTTCCCTACCTTATGCGCGTTCACAGTTAGCGGCGCTCTTCTGCGCCGAATCCTACTCAGCCACTCAGTAAGCGAGTGGCGTGACACACCTCCTCCCTCACCCGCATACGTTACTTCCGACGGAACTGGAAATGACGAGGGTAGGGAAATTTGACGGGTAGGGAAAATTAACGGAACACAGGCAACTGTCTCTGCTTCCTATGGAAGCAGAATCAGCTGCCAGTAAGCGGGACATAGCTCCCCCATATCGGGACAGCAGGACAGCCACTGCAATCGGGGATGTTTGGGAGTAGAGATGAGCGAACTTTAAAAAAAGTTCGGCGTTCGGCGCTCTGGTTGTGGTAATCGCCGCATCCCGTTATGGATTCCACTACCGCGGACTATCCCGGCATATGGAATCCATAAGGGGCGGCTTCCACGAACCCGAACTGTTGAACTGCTAAAGGACCTAAGGTGACGTCACCGTCATGTGATCAGTGCAGGGGGCGTGGCTCAGCACGGGATCAAATTCAGTGCTGAGCCACGCCCCCTGCACTGATCACATGGCGGTGACATCACCCCAGGTCCTTCGGCTGTTCAACAGTTTGGGTTCATGGAAGCCGCCCCTTATGGATTCCATATGCCGGGATAGTCCGCGGTAGTGGAATCCATAGCGGGATGCGGCGATTACCACAACCTGAACGGCGAACGCTGAACTATTTTTAAAGTTCGCTCATCTCTAATCACAGGCTGTTTTTAGTATCCCGCACACGAAGCGGTAAAGGTGGGCGGCAGCCATGGTCCGTCTGCAGGCTCTGCCATGTATTTGGTATAACTCAACGTTGAAGGAACATAGAAGGAAGGGACCATAATCACGAGGCACTCACTAGAAGACTTATTAGACAGGAAAGTATAAGGTTTAAGGTTTCTTTATTGACAATGCTTCATCGGGCACGTTAACGGGTGCTGGCAACGTTACTGAGAGAGGGGCATGGCTTACTAGGACTGAGGGAGTAGACTATAATATCTGGCTTTTTGTGGTGGCCACCCTAGTTGTTCCTGGGCGCTTTGTTTTCCTGGGGCTTCTTGGTGTAGCAAGGCTTTATGGTGGTGGGAGCTGGGACTGCTGCTGTGTAGAATGATAGCGCCCTCTTCTGGACGGCAAGGTCTAGTGGGAATCTGCCCAGCTCTACCCCTAAGGTGGCAAAACCTTCTATTCCATCAGAAGGCGTCTGCACCATCTCAAAGCACTGGTGACAGTCTGACTAAAAATCTTTTATAGCATCATTGCCCCGATCCTCCTGTATGGGGGTGAAGTCTGGGGCCCGGATAAAAACCCAGACTGGTCAAAGTGGGACCCTGGGCCAACAGATATATTCCACCTGGAATTCTGCAAAC
The DNA here is from genome assembly GCA_033119425.1 of Bufotes viridis. NCBI lineage: Eukaryota > Metazoa > Chordata > Amphibia > Anura > Bufonidae > Bufotes > Bufotes viridis. The sequence goes on along the minus strand of CM065593.1, from coordinate 20,916,924 downwards.
ACCTTCTCCAGGTCCACATGAGCACCTCTAACGGCGCCTACCGAGGAGATATGAGAGATGATAGAAACGTAGATAGATAGATAGATAGATAGATATGAGATGAGATAGATAGATAGATAGATAGATATGAGATAGGTAGATAGATAAATATGAGAGAGATAGATAGAGAGATAGATATGAGGTAGGTAGGTAGGTAGATAGATAGATAGATAGATAGATAGATAGATAGATAGATAATTTATAGATGTTAGATAAATAGATAGATAGATAGATAGATAGATAGATAGATAGATAGATAGATAATTTATAGATAGATAGATAGATAGATAGATGATAGATAGATAGGAGATAGATAGATAGATAGATAGATAGATAGATAGATAGATAGGAGATAGATAGATAGATAGATAGATAGATAGATAATTTATAGATATGAGATAGATAGATAGATAGATAGATAGATAGATAGATAGATAGATAGACAGACAGGACTAGTACACCCATGGTCCATCTGATTCAGAATCCGGTGAGTCGGACACTTGCACACTGTTTCTGAATCACATCTTGACATCAATAAAAACGGATGTTTTTCCTCTGAAGTTAGAAGAGCGGCCGTTCTCCATGTAAAAATAACGGGGCGCGAGTTTCCAGGGGTGGAGACTGTGGCTTTTCCTGCTGTGTCCTACTGAGGTCTACAAGCAGCAGAATCCATCGGCTGTCACCTTGTGGTCGGCTTCTCCTCTGGTTCCGGCCTCTGGGTGGCAGTCTTGCTACAGTTAACAACGAGCAGGTTCATCGCCCTCACATGAAAGATGGAAAATATCTAAATGTATGTTAATAGGAGAAAACAAAGAAAGGACGAGTCAGAGCATCAATCAATAAGCGGCTCCACAAGTCTAGGACAGACACTAAATACATGTAGGGACGAGGACCACGCCGCCTGCACAGACAGTGACTGAAATAGCACGAGATGCCGTGAGCTGCCGGCCGGCAATCTCCATACCTGTTTAAACAATGCTCTGGCCTAGAAATACATTATGATTAAAAACCTGTAGATAATAGATAGTCCCTGAGTGCTCTATTACGGGGGAAAAAAGCAATGCAAATCCGAGGCTCTCTGCGGGCGTTTAGTATCTGCACACAATGTAAAACATCTAGATGTAAGAGTCGTCATAATGAGCTGAAAAACTGCCTGTTACCGCATATAAATATAACACCACATTCTGCTGTAAGGGCTTTAACTTATGTATTCCTGCAAGCCTGAAAGTGACCGAAATCAGTGGGAAAAGTAAAAAAAAAACAGCATTATAGTAGTTATATTCTTGTACATAGGAGCAGTATTATAGTAGTTATATTCTTGTACATAGGAGCAGTATTATAGTAGTTATATTCTTGTACATAGGAGGAAGTATTATAGTAGTTATATTCTTGTACATAGGAGCAGTATTATAGTAGTTATATTCTTGTACATAGGAGCAGTATTATAGTAGTTATATTCTTGTACATAGGAGCAGTATTATAGTAGTTATATTCTTGTACATAGGAGGCAGTATTATAGTAGTTATATTCTTGTACATAGGAGGAAGTATTATAGTAGTTATATTCTTATACATAGGAGCAGTATTATAGTAGTTATATTCTTGTACATAGGAGCAGTATTATAGTAGTTATATTCTTGTACATAGGAGCAGTATTATAGTAGTTATATTCTTGTACATTGGAGGCAGTATTATAGTAGTTATATTCTTGTACATAGGAGCAGTGTTATAGTAGTTATATTCTTGTACATAGGAGCAGTATTATAGTAGTTATATTCTTGTACATAGGAGCAGTATTATAGTAGTTATATTCTTGTACATTGGAGGCAGTATTATAGTAGTTATATTCTTGTATATAGGAGCAGTATTATAGTAGTTATATTCTTGTACATAGGAGCAGTATTATAGTAGTTATAATCTTGTACAGAGGAGGCAGTATTATAGTAGTTATATTCTTGTACATAGGAGCAGTATTATAGTAGTTATATTCTTATACATAGGGGCAGTATTATAGTAGTTATATTCTTGTACATAGGAGCAGTATTATAGTAGTTATATTCTTGTACATAGGAGCAGTATCATAGTAGTTATATACTTGTACATAAGAACAGTATTACAGTAGTTATATTCTTGTGCATAGGAGGCAGTATTATAGTAGGTATATTCTTGTACATAGGAGGCAGTATTATAGTAGGTATATTCTTGTACATAGGAGCAGTATTATAGTAGTTATATTCTTGTACATAGGAGGCAGTATTATAGTAGTTTTATTCTTGTACATAAGAACAGTATTACAGTAGTTATATTCTTGTGCATAGGAGGCAGTATTAGAGTAGTTATATTCTTGTACATAGGAGGCAGTATTATAGTAGTTATATTCTTGTACATAGGAACATTATTATAGTAATTATATTCTTGTACATAGGAGCAGTATTATAGTAGTTATATTCTTGTACATAGGAGCAGTATTATAGTAGTTATATTCTTGTACATAGGAGCAGTATTATAGTAGTTATATTCTTGTACATAGGAGCAGTATTATAGTAGTTATATTCTTGTACATAGGGGCAGTATTATAGTAGTTATATTATTGTATATAGGAGCAGTATTATAGTAGTTATATTCCTGTAAATAGGAACAGTATTATAGTAGTAATATTCTTGTACATAGGAGGCAGTATTATAGTAGTTATATGAAAAACGCCGAATATAGAACATGCTGCGATTTTCATGCAACGCACAAGTGATGCGTGAAAAAAAACGCTCATGTACACAGACCCATTGAAATTAATGTGCCAGGATTCAGTGCGGATGCTATGCATTCACGTCACGCATTGCACCCGCGCGGAAAACTCGCTCGTGTGAAAGGGGCCATCTGCTGTAAGGATAGCATCCTGACAGCACCCCAAAAAGCACTTTTTAGGGCTGGTACATCTGTCTGCTTTTTTTATATATATATATTGCAGTTTCCTGCCCGTGTGTGACAGGCCGCAGGCCCACAGACTGTACTGTGTGCACACCACTCATATAGGGTGGCACAATACCTTGCAGATAAAAAAGTCATTTAATTTTTACCCTTTAATATAATTGCAGTTGCCTGCCAGTGTGTGTCAGGCCCACTGACTGTACTGTGCCCACTGCCCACCACTCATATAGGGTGGCACAGTACATTGCACGGCGCATAAGCAGTGACCTAAAATTCAAACGAAGCGGACCGAGCATGGGTCTTTTTCCATCTCCCGGTTCCAAAAATCTATTCACTACACCGGCCCTGGCCCTGATAAGGGACAAAACAGAGATTAAACTGATAGGAATTGTCCTTAGTTAACACTAGTTGTATTGGTGGCAAATTCCATTGCAAGTGCCCAAAAGTAGAAGGAAGCGGACAGAGCAAGCTTTTTTCTCTATCTCCCCATGCAATTATTCAATTCAATACACGTCCCCTGATAGGGGACTTAACAAAGATTAAAATGGTAAGAATAGTAGTTCACACTATTTGTATTGGTGCCACAGTACATTGCGCAGCGCACATGCAGTGCCCCAGATTGAAAGGAAGAGGACCGACTAACCATCTTTTTCCATCTTCCGGTTCCTAAAATCGATTCCATACACCGGGCCCCTGATAGGGGACAAAACAGAGATTAAACTGGTAAGAACAGATTTTTTTAATTTAAAAAAAGAGGACAGCCTCTGCGGAGCTGGGTATTTTTTGGCCGCGTTACTGAACGCTCATGCACAATGGCTGTAGGCTCATGCGTCCTTTTGCGGAGGTGACAAACCTGGTCAGTCAAACCCAAGGCAACATTATCGACCTTATCCCATATGCGTTTTTCTGGAGCGTGCCCTGCGAAGAGTGCTGGATCAGGCCGTAGATGAGCATGAAGAGGAAGAGTTGCGGTCACCATCACCACCAGAAGCAGCCTTGTCGTCGTCGATTGCTGGACCTGCGGCAACGCAGAGAGAGGAGTCTGAAGAAGAGGAGTCAGAGGAGGAAGGTGGCTTTGAGGACGTGGAAGACCAACGACAGCAGGCGTCCCAGGGGGCTTGTTGTCACCTTTCAGGGACCCTTGGTGTTGTACGTGGCTGGGTGGAGGAAGAGACCTTCAATGACGTCAGTGAGGACAAGGAACGGGACATGGCTAGCTTGGTATCCAACCTTGTGCAAATGGGGAGTTTGCGGTTGTGCAAATGGACTGTTTGCGGTGCGTTAAATGGGGAGTTTGGTCTGTCAGAGTTTGGTCTGTCAATGTCTGTGAAGCGGGCGTAACCCTTACACTACCTGATCGATACAACATCATACCTGATCGTGTACACACACTGGATGTTTTAAAGCACGTTATTCCAAACAATTTAGGAATGTTAGGTGATTTATGCCCTTTATGGATTAAAGAAGGAGGAAAACGTCAGATCTATCCAATCGGACACATGACAGCCAAGGGCGCACTCAGACAATTGTAAGAATAGTTGGCTTTATTATGTTGATGACGCGTTTCGGGGTGAATAACCCCTTTATTAAGTCTTAAATAGTTGTGGTGGTCCTATACCAAGGCTTGGGTATTTGATGGCAAAGAGTATATAACTACAGTGTGGCCTTTTTGAGGAGATCTTAAAGAGAGTCAGCACAAGCGCTGACCCAGCCACCAGAGTCTGCAGGCACATGGGAGGACGCCGACTTCAACTACGACTCTGCGCCAACTACGCAATTTTCCATGGGAGTTTTGCCATGGATCCCCCTCTGGCATGCCACAGTCCAGGTGTTAGTCCCCTTGAAACAACTTTTCCATCACTATTGTGGCCAGAAAGAGGCCCTGTGGGTTTTAAAATTCGCCTGCCTATTGTAGTCTATGGCGGTTCGCCCGGTTCGCCCGTTTGTGAACCTTTGCGGAAGTTCGCGAACGGAAAATTTTATGTTTGTGACATCTCTACACACGGACTGGCTCCTCCCTGCAGTCTCTGGCTTCCTTTTAGGCTCTGTATGACTTTTTCTACCGTTTCATCTTCTCCTATCAGTTTGTTTTGAGCAGTTGCTATGCAGATGTCTCATAGTTTATCCAATAGTGTTGGTCAGCGCACCTCTCTGGCTTCCGTTATGTAAGGAATGAAAATCAGACATCGTATAGTACATGACAATCTCATTCTAACAAAGCCCTGTACCTCACATGGATCCAGAGATCTCCACGTTCAATGCTGCAATTGCTCTGCTAGATTTATTTCAAGCGAGCAGCTGAGGTGTGTTCTTTCTGCTGCAGCTGAGATGGAACTGAGCATGTACGCCAACCTCCGTGAACTAGACAGATAATTTAGTAAAAAGGCAAACAGCAGGTGGCGATATACAGAAAATGGAGCTATTTTTGTGTATTAAATTCCATCCTGAGGACTGTGCAGATGGGGTTAACACAAGTCTATTAGCAACTGTAGTTAGGCTACTTTCACACTAATGTTAAAGTTTTCCGGTATCGAGTTCATGCTGTAGTTTTTTCTCCGTTCAATGGGGACAAAACTGAACCGAAGTGAACGAAGTGCTCCAAAATGCATTTTATTCCGTTCTCAGACCGAAGAGAAAACCGCATGGCCACAATCTGCCACAATAGAAAACGTGTGGCCCCATTGACTTTCAATGCAGTTCATGACGGATCCGTTTTGGCTATGTTAAAGATAATACAACCAAATCTGTTCATAACGGATGAGGACGGTTGTACTATCTGTAACGGAAGATTTTTTGCTGGACCCTGTTGGATCCAGCGAAAACTTGAGTTGAAAATAGCCTAAGATGGTGTTGCTCTAACTCCCCTTACCGAGAGCCAGATCAGTTTAGAGTGTGAGTCAGGACAAGAGGAATCGGAGAACACACCTGGGGTCCCCCGAATCACCATCAGGCAGGAGAATCCCCAAAGCCAGGAATTCCTCCTAAGAGAAGAAAGGTGTGTTCTTCCTATCACTCTATGCAGGCCCATCCAGCAAGGCTACTTTCACATCTGCGGTTTTCCTTTCCGGTATTGAGATCAGTCATATGATCTCATTACTGGAGAAAAACGCTTCAGTTTTGTTCACATTCATTGTCAATAGGGACAAAACTGAACAAACCGGAACGGAGCGCACCAGAATGCATTCCGTTCTGCTTGGTTGCATTCCCATGCCGCCAAGCAGCATTTTTCTGCCTGGCATGGGATGCCGAAGCAAGACGGATCTGGCATGAAACATAATAAGTCAATGGTGCTGAATCGGTTTTCTTTGACAAGAAAGAAGATGGATCCGGGGCCCACTGACTTACAATGGTTTTAGTGCTGGATATGCAATGGCTATTTTAGAGATAATACAACTAGATCTGTTCAGAATGGATGCAGCCAGTTGTATTATTCCAACTGAAGTGTTCCGGATCAGGCAAAAACGCAGATGTGTAAGTAACCTAACAGATACAGAGCCGCCGTTGTGAGAACAACTACTTCCATCCTCTCCGCTGCCCGGCGTCATTACATAAGCCCTGTGCTTTTGCATCTAGTAACTCCTTGTATATTTCTAGTGTCTATTCCTTGTGTAGTTGATTATTGTGAGCATCCCTCTCCACTCATTGTTTCAGATTTTTGTAGTTTCCTTTATTTTTGTTTTTACCTTTCTCCATACATCTTTTTTGTCTCTAGTCCCTTGAATCCCCCTGCTGTTGTCTTAAGGTCAGTATTTCAGATGAGGGTTTTCCATAGGGACATATTTATGGACAGTTTTTTAACGTGAATATAAAAGATTTTAGAATGAATATGCTTACGCAGGCTAAGTGAATAAATATATTTACTAAGTGTGATTACATATAAATAAAACAGATAATTGGCATACAGCATAATAAAAAGTAAATAAACATCACTAGCCTAAATATGGAGTAGGGATCCGGTCGGCCATTGTAGAACAGATGGCTGTCTACGACATGACCAACACCCCAGGATGTACAAGAGATAGGGCAAATCAATACTTACATCCTACCTAGAAGTTCCAAGTGAAGCCCCCACTAATGCATGTGTGTAACCAGAGTTATACACCTTGGCCAGCTCCGGTGTGCATCACGCATGTCCTGAGAGGTGTCTCTGAGATCACTACTCAGGAATGTAGCCTTATCAGTGTTATGGGGGATGGTGACTACATTAGAAAGAATATCCTTACACATATACTAAAAGTAATATAAAAGAGACAAAATTAAAGGGTACAGAACCAATCAGTACTTAAAAATGCTCTTTCAGTATAGACAGTGAGTGTCAGTGGTGTTTGGATACACCTAGGAAAGGTTCAGTTGTTACCTAGTTGTTCTTCTTCGGTTATTTTAATCTGTCTGCTTTATTACCTGACTGTCATCAGCCTCTGTCTGCTTTATTACCTGACAGTACAGACAGTGAGTGTCAGTGGTGTTTGGATACATCTAGGAAAGGTTCAGTTGTTACCTAGTTGTTCTTCTTCGGTTATCTTAATCTGCCTGCTTTATTACCTGACTGTCACCAGCCTCTGTCTGCTTTATTATCTGACCATAATATGGTAATAGTAACACCATACAGACTTCAGACTCCTATTTATTCACGTGTCCACAAGACGTTTCAGCTCAGCACTGAGTTTTTCTCTAGTGTTGACCTGAAGCTTGGCATGTACATGTGTGGTGAAGACTGTGTCCTGTTGCTGTGCACTGCTCTGTAGCACATTACACATGGACTGAAGGACTACCACTGTCCTCCAACAGTCCCACACTATTACACTATCCCTCGCCTTTACTTCTCCTCAGTTTGCTTTGCACCACACCCTTCTCTGCCTATGGCTTCACACAAACACATTGCACGGGAATGGGCTGTATACTAGACTTTTCCCACTTCCTGTGCTCCCCACATCTCTTCCCCCGGGACCCCCCCTCCAGCACAGGATACAATGGCTCAAATATAAATGAAAATGCAATGGAAATATACAGAGTTTGTATCAGAACTAGTGATGGGCATTTCAACTCTTTTTAGTGATCCTGGCTCTTTCGGTTCTCAAATAGCTCTTTTAGTAGGACTTATGGCTTTTATTATTGTCAGAAATTTAGCAGTATTTTTTATTGGCATGCTGTATATTGTGCCATATAACAAATACAAAAGGAATAACAATGTGGAAACCAAAGCAGTAACCCATTTCAACAGTGAAACATGTATTTAGGGCATACCTTGTAGACTTTAATCCCTTGGGGCAGGGTCCTCTCTCCTTCTGTACTGGATTGTAACTCGTCTTGTTCATGTTTAGTGCAATTGTCTGCATTATGTATGTGCACCGCTTGTCATATGTACAGCGCTAGGCAATGAATGGCACTTTAAATAATAATATTAATAATACAGTCATTGGCTGATTGGTGTGTGGATTGAGGAGGAGAGCTCAATAATGATATCATAGTCCAGGGGTGGCCAACCTGTGGCTCTTGAGCCACATGTGGCTCTTTGCTTCTTCAAGTGCGACTCTTGCTGTGGAGCTGGGAAGCAGTCAGGCTGGCTCACTCTCCACCCCATGCTCAGATACTTTTTCCTGATCGGGCACCGTTGCTACTTTGCAGCTCCAGCTCACTCTCCACTACGTCCTGATGCACACAGTGTGAGAACATAGTACATGATGACATGCACTATGACCTGATGCTGTGCTCATCAGGTCATAGTGGAGAGCCGGTCAGACCTGCAAAGTAGCAGCTGCCCGAACAGGAGACCAGTGCCTGATCAGGAGAGGGAAGAGATTTTTTTAAAATGATAGAACTGAGCATGGGGGTCTGATCTAAGCACGGGAGGTTCTGATCTGAGCATGGGGGAGGGGTCCTGATCTGGGAAATGGAGGTCTGATCTGAGCATGGGGGGTCCTGATCTGGGCAATGGAGGTTCTGATCTGAGCATGGGGGAGGGGTCCTGATCTGGGCAATGGAGGTCTGATCTGAGCATGGGGGGTCCTGATCTGAGCAATGGGGGTCTGATGTAAGCATGGGGGAGTCTTGTGTGAGCATGGGTTGGTCAGGTCTGAGCATGAAGGGGCAGATCTGAGAATGGGGGGGGGGATCTGAGCACTGAGGGTCTGACACTGGGAGTCTGATTTGTGTTTTCTGATATGAGCATTGGGTGTCTGATTTGGAGGTCTGATGAGGTTTGGGGATCTTATTTTAGGTCAAATGAGAATTGGGGATCCGATTTAGGAGTCTGATCTGAGGTCTGATCTGTGTAAATGTATAGCTTGTGGCTCCTGGTAATCATCCTTTTTTTATGTCTCACTGTGTCTGTTAGGTTGGCCACCCCTGTCATAGTCCACATTCTTGTATAATGTAATCTAATGCCTGTTGTTTAAGGGCTCATGCACTTAACATATTTTTTTGTCCGCATCTGATCTGCATTTTTTGCGGATCGGATGCGGCCCCATTCATTTCAATGGGATCGCAAAAGATGCAGACAGCTGACCGTGTGCTATCAGAATCTGTATGTCCCTTACGCGGCCCCGCAAAAAAATAGAACATGTCCTTTTCTTGTCCGCATTATGGAAAAAGATAGGACTGTTCTATATTGGCCAGGACATTCCATTCCACAAAATGTGGAATGCACATGGCCATTTTCTGTGTTTTGCGGATCCAAGATTTGCGGACATAAAAAATGGACACAGTTGTGTGCAGGAGGCCTAAGGCATCTGCATTTTTTCCGTTCTTCTGATCTATTAGAAAAAAAAAATAATCATAAAATCACAAAAAAAATAAAAATGGATCCTGTAAAAAATGGATGCAAAATATGCATAACTGATGCAAAGGATATGTTTTCAGTTTTTTTTTTTCTGTTCTTCTGACGAATCAGAAGAGCGGAAAAAAAACGATGATCTGGATCCAGCCTTAATCATCACGGCTAAGACTAGTAGGACTGGGCCACTGAAGCCTCCCTGAAACCCTGCCTTTCCATCCCATTTATACTCTGCAGACTGCCGCTGGGCCTGCCCTCTGCCCTGTCTGTGTTTTCGGGTCACTCTCGCTTGGTTGCCAGCCCCCATGTTTCAGGTAAAGGAGTCGGCTCTTTTCAGTCGAGAACGACCCATCAGTAATCAGAACCCAAGAGCTTCAAGCTAAGTTATGTCTAATAGAAAGCAAGGGCTAGTTGTGTGACACTGATGTCAGAAGCAGCCCCCCTGGCACTTCACATTCGACAGGCAGAGTGGCGTAGCATGCATCTCTATTCTATCTCTATAAGCCACCACCAGGTGGACACTGCTTGAGAAATGTAGTATTAGATGGCGGACCATTTGAACGCTCATCCACGTAATGCAAAGATGGTTTTTGTCCACTAGAACCATTCTACGGTAGCTCCTAGAGGCGGCCTTGAGTGGGTAACTACTGTCTATATTGTCCTAACAGGACATACGGACTGGGTTTGTCTTCATGTGACAATCCGTTGAAAGTACTGTATGTCTGTTCACCTTCTTATAGGTTTCTCAACTGGTTGAAAATATGTGTTGAAACCAACTCTTTTCTTTTTATTTTTATTATTATTTCATTATCAGATATACTTTCCCTTTAAGTGATTATGGTGGCAGCCATCTTGACCGAGCATTAGAAGCAGCAGATGCTGAGATGTGTTTTATAGAAGCCACATGCAGTAGTCATTGTCTAACATAGTCATTGACTTTTATGGGAAACTCTAGTGAGATCACCAGTCATGACAAGTAAAGGAAGGAAAGAGGACGTCAGCTGTCCACCATCCTTTATTCATTCAGTGGGGTGATCCTGTGTTATCTGCCATCATATCTACCTTGTAAGTCATCCCTCTGATGATAATGAGATGACTGCTGACCCCCCCAGTGCACTAAGGCTGGTTTCACACAAGAGAGTTCAACAAATTGAACTCGCAACGTGTGTCTGTGAGAGCTCGTGTCCTGACCCCCCCCCCCATGGAACTTAGAGGATCGCAGAGTATTATATTGACTTATGATGCTATGTAGCCCTTAGAGTTCTGGAGTGTATTGGATAACACCGACATATGTTGTTATTATGTTACATCCATTGATAGCCCAAAGTTGTGACTTATATTATATCAAATAGAGGCCAATGATGTCCGCCACTTGGATAAGGTGGAGTATAGTATCATAATCCCTAGACCTTGCGTTCACAGCCCCAGATCAGGGGTAGACGTGATAATAATGCGCAAACAGTGCACAACATCCAAAAATGTATTGCGGCTGATTCCATCTTCGTATTAGGGCTGACCACCCCAATGTAGTTATTCGGATACCGGTACTAGGCTAGTTGTCAAATATGTGTGATTGAACAATTAACGAACATGTATTTAAGGTTGTCAGCTGCCAGATGAAAGTCTGTCACTGCTGAACAGTTATGGCCTTAAATATTGTCCCTTAGGGATTCCCCTCTTCAGAGGCCCAGGGTGGCAGATCTTCCAGCATAGAAGGCTGTTGGTAACTGTTCTTTTGCGGAAAAGGTGGGTACCAATGATTCCATACTCCCCCTTGTAGATGGTCAAGTCCAGGAAGTTAATCATGGTGGAGTTGACCTCGTATGTCAGAAAAAGATTTGTTGACCTTAAGGACCTGGATATAATTCGCAAATTCCACAACATTTCCCCTCCACAGAATCAGTACATCGTCAATGTATCTGAGCCACAGTGCAATTTGTGAGGTCCAATCACTCAATGTGTAATCAAAGACCACCTCACATTCCCACCACCCCAGGTAAAGGTTGGTGTAAATTGGGGCACAGGGGCTCCCCATCGATACACCTTTTACCTGGTGGTAGATCTTGTTGAACAGGAACGTGTTGTGCTCCAAGATGAACTTCATTAAATGGAGCACAAACTCATTGTGGAGCCAAAAGTGCATTTCTCACTCCCGTAAGAAGGAGGCCACAGCATCACCCCCCTTGGTGTGGGGTATCGAGCTGTACAATGCCTCAATGCCCAGGCATATCAGCATAATGTTTTGCTCCACATGGAAGCCATCCTGTTTCTTGATGACCTCCATAGATTTAGGAGGGTGGAGAGGTAATGAATGGCCAGAGGATGTGGTCCACATATATACTAATACGATGTGTGAGGCTATTTGTGCCTGATACGATGGATCTCCCCTTGAGTGGGTCCAGCCCCTTTGGACTTTGGGGAGACTATAGAAACATGCCATCTGCGTATGTTGTGGCAAAAGGAACCCAAATTCCAACTTGCTGATTATTTTAGAGTGAAGTGCCCGAGTACGTGTGTCACTCAACTCCCGAAGATGTGATACAAGGGGGTTTATGGGGAAGAACCTATAACAGTTACTGTCTTTGAGGATATTCAAGCACATGCTGACGTATTGTTCATTCCCCAGTATGATCACATTGCCCCCTTTATCCAAGGGTTTAATGACAACAGATGGATCCATTTCTAGGACCTGTAGACTATCCACCTCTGTCTGTGTCATGTTGCCATGACTAAATTTTTGTCCTTCTAGGGCAAATAACTGGTCAACAACCACTTTTAGGACATCCATTGGGGGGATTTTTAAAGGATGCAAAACTTAGGTCATTGAAAGGTCCTTCCCCTAAAACCCTATTTCCATGCTCCCACATGACAGCCAAGAGGTTAAAGTCTGACATGTCCTCCTCCTCCTTCCATTTTAGTTTATGCACAAACATTTGAAGGTCTTTGACTCACTCAAAAGATTGAATGCATTAGTAGGTACAAATGACAAACCCCTCCAAAGCATCCACTTCTCGTCTGAACGTGATCTTTGGGACGAGTTGATAATCTGAAATTCATCAGACCGTAAATGGTCCGTAGTGGGGTGCACTAGTGGTCCTTCTTATCCCGCATTAGATAATCAGACATGGGAGGAAGTATTAACCTTTAGTGAAGTCCCATTGGCCACATACATGTAGTTTGATGCTCCTGGGCCTGAAGACAGATCTGTAACACGGCTCCTCCTGTCTTGTGGTGTCTTCTTATGTCACCTGCTCAGACACGATGGCCCTGGTACAACTGCCACTTCCACACCCCCTATGGCTATGCTCCTGGTTAGATGTCCCTGCTGCAACTGCTGTCTGTACACCCCCTATAACTACAACTCTCATGGGCAGTATGAAAAAACGCGGTATATCAGGATCTGATTTGAAATGTAGATAGTGACATGGAAAATTACAAAAATATAACATTAACAAATATGGTCCATTTTCTGCCGATAGATTTTAACTGCAGAGCAACGACTTCATTGTCAAAGCAGCACTGCAATTGAACTCATTATTTTTAAGATGTATATTTCAGCAGAAAAGGAAAAGAAAACTACATTTGCAGGAATAAATGAGCCAGGTCTTTCTAGCATGAACACAAAAACTGAAATTTCAGCAATTTTTTTATGGTCCTTTCATAAAAAGAAACCAAAAACATTTCAATAAAAAGGGACCGAAATGTCTAAAATGTTTCAGATGTACCATCCACTGTGACATTTTACTGAAGGCTGGGCAATAACCTGGGGGTGCATGAAAGTGATACATTGTATACATTTCACTACAGATGCCTTTATGTAACAAGCTGTGAGACCATGAGAAAGAAAATATCAATTTTCTCCTCACGAATATCTCCCGTGATCATTAACTGTACAATCCTGCAGCGCTATAGGATTAATAATTTATCTATTGACAAAATTGATTGAAGTCTACGATACCGGGCTGCTCACGCATCGTCAAAGACGCTCGTTACTTTGATACCAGACAAGAAGTCAACGAGGATCAAAGCGTTTTAACACTTACACTTGGGTAGCGCAAAAAAAAGATTTCCCTTCCTATCACCTAGAAGCACTAGAGACAGGAGTTTTGTAGCTCTTTTAAGCTTGTTGAAAGAAATCTCTTCATTCCGTCTCGGAGCCTCTGGTCTAGTGTCAAAGTTAATGCTCATGAAACATTTAAAGACGTCTCTGTGTTCTGCTTCCAGGATGTCTAACTCCTTGAAATCCAAGTAAATCATCATTAAGAAAAATGACAGGTCTGATTTCAGGAGCTCAAGAAACAGAAAAGCTAAGACGGTCGTCAAATAAAATGATGGCGCTCAGCATCTCCAGAAGACTTTGTTCCATGTTGGTTTTTAAATTTGTTTTCTTTTCACCTTTGAAATCTTAGGTTCTTTTTTTTCGTATCTTGTGATATAGCTATGTATGAAGACTTTGCAGGTCTCTAATCTTCTGCAAATTAGCAAAGTCTAGAATTTTTTGAAACTTTTTTTTTTTTTTTTACTTTGATACTTTGGTGAAGTTACAAAATTATTTCCAGAAAGAGTAATAGGTCCATGGAACAGCCTTTCTATGGATGTGAAGTGGAAAACATGGCTGCTCTTTTCAGCTCCACATTAGCCGACGAGACATGTGTGGTATTGCAGCTCCATGTATTCAGCAGAACCCTTAGGCCTCTTTCACATGGGCGTTCCGGATTTGCTCCAGATGCGTCCCGGGTGTATTGCGGGAAACCCACGCGAGTGCGCATGCGATTTTAGTCAATTTTGATTGTGTTGCGTTGTTCAGTTTTTCCCCCCCGAGTGCAATGCATTTTGCACGCGCATGATAAAAAACTGAATGTGGCACTCAGACCCGCACTTCTTCAATGAAGTTCGGGTTTGGGTCTGGTGTTGTGTAGATGTTATTATTTTCAATTATAACATGGTTATGAAGGAAAATAATAGCAATCTTAATATAGAATGGTTACTTAAATGTGGCTTAAGGGGTAAAAAAAAATAAAAAATTAACTCACCGCATCCAATTGATCGCACAACCGGGCATCATCTTCTTTCTTCTTCTTTGAGGACCTGCAAAAGGACCATTTCGCAGGACCTGCGCTGACGTCACCACGTGGTGAGCGTGATTGCGCAATCAAAGGTCCTTTTGCAGGAAGAAGAAAGAAGATGATGCCCGCTGCGCGATCAATTGGATGAGGTGAGTTCATTTTTTTTAACCCCTTAAGCCACATTTAAGTAAGCATTCTAAATTAAGAATGCTATTATTTTCCTTTATACCCATGTTATAAGTGAAAATAATACAGTAAATTGACTTTTATCAATTTACTTACCGTACATCTTCTTCTAGCAACCATCCGTGAAATCCCCATTGCATCTGCACTGGCTTGCGGATGCGATGCGATTTTCACGCAGCCCTATTTACTTCTTTAGGGCCTGCTTGCGTAAAAAACGTAGAATATAGAACATGCTGCGATTTTCACGCAACACACAAGTGATGCATGGAAATCACCGCTCATCTGCATAGCCCCATTAACCACTTGCCGCCACGCTAACGCCGATGGGCGTCAGCGCGGCGGCTCTCTCAGGTCTTAGTCACGCCTATCGGCGTCATCTCGTGAGACCTTAGATTTCACATGAACGCGCGCGTGTGATTGGAGCCGGGACAACTGAAACTACAGCCTGCCAGCGCTGATCATGCGCTGGCAGGCTGTAGATGCGGAAAAAAACGCATTTAAATCGCATATCAGACGCTGTTTTTTAAACAGCGTCTGATATGCCTGCTATCTGCTCGTCTGGTGGTCCCTTTGTTTGGGACCACCAGAGGAAGCTATAGGAAAAGTGCACCAATCACTACACACACACCCCCACCCCCATCACTGATTAACCCCTGATCACCCATGTCACCCCCTGTCACCCCCTGTCACTAATCACCCCCCTACAGGCTCATTCAAACGTCCGTATGTGTTTTGCGGATCCATGGATCTGCGGATCCATGGATCTGCGGATCCATGGATCTACAGATCCGCAAAATACGGACACCGGCAATGTGCTTTCCGCATTTTGCAGATCCGCACAGAACTATATAGAAAATGCTTTTTCTTGTCCGCAATTGCGGACAAGAATAGGACATGTTCTATATTTTTGCGGAACGGAAGTGCAGACCCGGAAGCGCGGATCCGTAATTCCGGATCCGAGCAGGACAAAGTCTGTCCCCATAGAAATGAATGGGTCCGCAATTCCGTTCCGCAAACTGAATTTCGGACGTGTGAATGGGGCATAAGGGTCCCTTATCACCGCCAGTTAGTTAGCTACTTGTTAGGTAGTTAGCGCCCACCGCCCCGCAGTCACTGATTTTGGCAGAGATTTTTTCATCCACATTGATCGATGCGAATGAAAAAATCTGTGCCGTTCATTTTTATTTATTTTTTTCAGCGCAGAGGCTGAACGGAAAAAAAAAATCTCATTACCCGTATGGTCAATATACGGAGAATCGCAGATACTCCTAATGCTGGCCATACGTGTAATGATTGCGGAGACCCTCAAATGCCAGGGCAGTACAAACACCTCACATGTGACCCCATTTTAGAAAGAAGACACCCCAAGGTATTCCGTGAGGGGTATGATGAGTTCATGCAAAATTTAACTTTTTGTCAAAAGTTAGCGGAAAGGGAGACTTTGTGAGAAAAAACAATACAAAATCAATTTCTGCTAACTTGTGCCAAAATAAAATCTTCTGTGAACTCGCCATGCCCCTCACAGAATACCTTGGGGTGTCTTCTTTCCAAAATGGGGTCACATGTGGGGTATTTATACTGCCCTGGCATTTTAGGGGCCCTAAAGCGTGAGAAGAAAAATGCGTAAAAATGCCCTCCTAAAAGGTACTCATTGGTTTTAGGGCCCCTTTGCGCATCTTGGCTGCAAAAAAGTGTCACTCATGTGGTATCGCCGTACTCAGGAGAAGTAGGGCGATGTGTTTTGGGGTGTATTTTTACATATACCCATGCTGGGTGAGAGAAATATCTCTGTAAATTGACAACTTTGTATAATTGTTTTTAAAAATTGTCATTTACAGAGATATTTCTCACACAAAGTATGGGTATATATAAAAATACACCTCAAAACTCATTGCCCTACTTCTCCTGAGTACGGCAATACCACATGTGTGACACTTTTGCAGCCTAGATGCGCAAAGGGCCCTAAAACCAATGAGTACCTTTAGATTTCACAGGGCATTTTTACGCATTTGGATTATCACGCTTTAGGACCCCTAAAATGCCAGGGCAGTATAAATACCCCACATGTGACCCCATTTTGGAAAGAAGACACCCTAAGGTATTCCGTGAGGGTCATGGCGAGTTCACAGAATGGTTTTTTGGCACAAGTTAGCGGAAATTGATATTTTTTATTTTTTTATTTTTTACAAAGTCTCATATTCCACTAACTTGTGACAAAAATAAAATTTTACATGAACTCACCATTCCCTCACGGAATACCTTGGGTGTCTTCTTCCAAAATGGGGTCACATGTGGGTATTTATACTGCCCTGGCATTTAGGGTCTCTAAAGCCTGAGAAGAAGTCTGGAATCCAAATGCGTAAAAATGTCCTGTGAAATCCTAAAGGTACTCATTGGTTTTAGGGCCCTTTGCGCACCCAGGCTGCAAAAAGTGGCACTCATGTGGTATCGCCGTACTCAGGAGAAGTAGGGCAATGAGTTTTGGGTGTATTTTTATATATACCCTGCTGGGTGTGAGAAATATCTCTGTAAGCGACAACTTTTTAAATTTTTTATACAAAGTTGACAATTTACAGAGATATTTCTCTCACCCAACATGGGTATATGTAAAAATACACCCAAAACATATTGCCCTACTTCTCCTGAGTACGGCGATACCACGTGTGTGACACTTTTTGCTGCCTGGTGCGCAAAGGGCCCAAATTCCAACGAGTACCTTTAGGTTTTACATGGCTGCTCACAATTTAGCCCCGCCCAAAATGCCAGAGCAGTAAACACACCCCACAAATGACCCCATTTCGGAAAGTAGACACCCCAAGGTATTCACTGAGGGGCATAGTGAGTCCGTCTGAGATTTTATATTTTTTTGCCAGAAGTTAGCAGAAATGGAAACTTTATTATTATTTTTTCCTCAGAAAGTGTCATTTTCCGCTAACTTGTGAAAAAAATGAAATGATACATGAACTCACCATGCCCCTCCGCGAATACTTTGGGGTGTCTTCTATCTAAAATGGTGTGATTTGGGGGTATTTATACTATCCTGGCATTCTAGCACCTGAAGAAACATGACAGGCGCTCAGAAAGTCAGAGCTGCTTCAAAATGCCGAAATTCACTTTTTGCACCATAGTTTGTAAACGCTATAACTTTTACCCAAACCAATAAATATACACTTATTGGATTTTTTTTATCAAAGACATGTAGAACAATAAATTTTGTGAAAAATTTATATAGAAATGTAGTTTTTAAAAAAAATTACAACAGAAAGTGAAAAATGTCATTTTTTTGCAAAAATGTCGTTACATTTTTATTAATAGCAAAAAAAGTAAAAATGTCAGCAAGAATGAAATACCACCAAATGAAAGCTCTATTAGTGAGAAGAAAAGGAGGCAAAATTCATTTGGGTGGTAAGTTGTATGACCGAGCAATAAACGGTGAAAGTAGTGTAGTGCGGATTTGTAAAAAAGGGCCTGGTCACTAGGGGGGTATAAACCTGTGGTCTTCAAGTGGTTAAAGTGAATGGGTCCGGATTCAGTGCGGGTGCAATGCACTCAAGTCACGCATTGCACCCGCGCAGACTTCTCGTCCATGTGAAAGGGGCCTTAGGAGTGTGCTGTTTCTGTAAAATGCAACCATGTTTTAGTAATTATGCGCAACCCCTTTTAAGGGTACTTTCACACTAGCGTTTAAGTTTTCCGTTATTGAGTTCCGTCATAGTTTATAAGGCCGAAAAAAGTAATTTATCCATCCAGTTCGACCTGTTATCCTGCAAGTTGATCCAGAGTAAGGCAAAAAAAAAAACCTATGAAGTAGAAGTCAATTTTCCTCAGTTTAGGGGGAAAAAATTCCGTCCCGACTCCAATCAGGCATCAGAATAACTCCCTGGATCAACGACCCCTCTCTAGTAGCTATAGCCTGTAATATTATTACACTCCAGAAATACATCCAGGCCCCTCCTGAATTCCTTTATTGTACTCACCATCACCACCTCCTCAGGCAGAGAGCTCCATAGTCTCACCTGCCGGATCCAGCAAAAACGCTACTGTACCTGTAGATGTCTCTGATTATGTGAATGCATTTGGAGATATTTTTCTGTTGGATTGCATGCAGTATGTGGAGAGGTATTCTACCCTTAAGTGTCCTAGATCTGTCACCTGACTGTCCATCATACATGTTCCCTGTATGGAGGTATTCTCCCTTAACATCTCCTACATATGGCACATTATGGAGCATCGTATAGCTGCCTTGTAGTGATGAGCGGCAGGGGCAATATTCGAATTCGCGATATTTTGCGAATATTTGGGCGAATTCGCTAATTCGTAATCTCCAGTCATTATTTTCTGATTGTGAAAATTTGCATTAAAAAATTGCATAAATTTGCATTAAAAAATTGCATAAATTTGCATAAAAATTTGCATAAACTGGCATTTAAGATACCTTTTAAATACCAGTTTATGCTAAATTTTATGCGAAATTTTATGAATTTTATGAAAATATATAAATTATTATAATGACATTATTTTCTTGCTTGTGAAAATTTGCATATAAAAAATAATAAAATAATAAAAACTAATATTCGCAATTGCGAATATATTTTGCGATATTCTAAATATTTGCGAATTCTCGAAGTGACGATATTCGCGATTAAAATTCGCAATTCAAAAATTCGTGATCAATTCTACTGCCTTGTATGGAGGTATTCTCCCCTAACATCTCCTACCTAAGGCACCTCACAAAGCATCATATAGCTGCCCTGTATGGCGGTATTCTTCCCTTCCATCTCCTATCTATGGCACCTGGTTGTCTAGTATTAATGTCATTTTACTTACACAGACACTAATGTACTATAAAAAGAGTAGAAAAATATTGATATTAAAAACAATTGTACATAAATAAAAAATGTAAACACATATAAATGTCTAAGCAAAATAAAAACGTACTTGTATCAGGTAAGAACAATCAGTAACATAATAACATATGGGGTCATTTATCAAGCTGGTGTAACTTAGAACTGGCTTAGTTGCCCATAGCGACCAATCAGATTCCACCTTTCATTTTCCAAAGGAGCTTTCAAAAATGAAAAGTGGAATCTGATTGGCTGCTATGGGCAAATAAGCCAGTTCTACTTTACACCAGCTTGATCAATGACCCCAATAGTTAATAAGGCTGAAAAAATCCCTCCGTCCACACAGTTCAGCCTGTTATCCTGCAAGTTGATCCAGAGGAAGGCAAAAAAAAACCTGTGCGGTAGAAGCCAATTTATATAAAGTTATAGTCTATATGGAGCACGTGAGGTACCGGATTGCTATGGGCATCTAATGCACTTAGACGGTGACACGTACATCAGACCAACCCACAGGGTATCTACGGAACGACACTACTGCCAGATCGCCTATGGGGAGATCCAGCTCAGAATTCCTTGAACATTCGGAATACCCAGAATATATGTGTTACCGGTCCGGGCAGTTGGGCATCATAGTATGTCCAAAAGGCAGAACTACCTTATCACCCTTAGGGTAAGAATTTCCTCTTACCTTATTTTACTTGGGGTCCAGTTTAGTGGTTTTTGCTGTTGCGGCGGATTCTTACTATAGAACCGTATATAACATCTTATTTTTGGCATGGTGTTGTTATGTACTGTGTAGAGACAAGTGAATTGATTCTAAACTATTCGCGTTCATTACGAATATCGCAAGCTTTTGTGGTTTCTTTAAGATGAATCACACAAAAACAGCACCCAGTCCCATTATACTGTGAATATTGATGGAGAAACCCACAAGACATGGAAGAAGATGGAGGATCACATGACACTGGTAGGAAGTGGGCTTGTCCTGATTGGCTCAGAGGCTGACAGACAGCCTAGATTAGCCAATCAAGAGCAAAATTCAGGAAGGTCCTGTGCATAGAACATCACAGAACACTATTCTGTCTTCAGCTTTCTGACCTGGAAGGTTATTTTGTGGCAGTATTTGACAAAGAGAAATTGTAGACACAAGTCAGTAATCTAGCTGTACTAAGGACACTAAAGGTAGGCATGATTGGGTAGATTTTAGGGAATTTGATCAGGAAAAGCTTTAAGGAAAACATGGAAGAAGTGAGGGACAGGTCACCTAGTTGTGTTTTTAATACAGCTGCTGCATGCAGCTAGTTCTGCATATAAACAAGCATCCAGCTTTTTTTTTTTTTACTCATCAGGTTTCTAAAGTTCTACAGCTTATTGCCAGCACCCCAATAGCATTACGCTGCCAATGCTAAGCAATAGCGCACTTTTTTTCTTCCAAAAACCATTTCAGTGCATTATACCCATGTTATTGAATGCATTAGATAATGCTCAGTTATAGCAAAAGCTATATACCCATGTGACTAATTACTGCAAGTTAATAAGTAGTTACAGCTAAAACAATATAACAATAACAACATTATACCTGTGCTATTGAAAGCATAGTTCTAAGACATTTTACGGCAAACATTGCATTGCTATACCCGTATTAATTAACGCGTTAGTGCAGACTGTGCAGTTCAAACACATTTTGCTGTAAAAAATCACAAAATAAAATTGTTAATACCAGTGTGCAGTGTTTTTGTAGAAGGGAAGGGACATATAATAATGCCTCTGTATATATTTACAGAAAAAATACTTGCAATTTTACTAGTACCATTTAACAATCTGTGTACCAAACCCATGGCTTTTCATTTATAGGAAACCCATGACTTTTCATTAATAGGTCTCTTAATAATATCTCTGGAAACTGAAAGAGTGGAAAACAAAAGACCCAGGCCTCATCATGTCGGTAGTAGCAGCAGTAGAAGCACTAGCTATCCGACCAGTAGTAGTCGTATGCCACAGTTCTCCCTGGTTTCTGATAGGCTCCAGGACAAAGAGAAGTAGAATATGGACTAGATAGCTCACTCCACCTATCAGTCACAGCAGGATGATGTCAAGGTCACCTCTGAGACAACATGCCTCTGTCATCATTGCCCCCTTCTAATGCGCCTTTTTCCCCCCTAAGAACAGGTAACAAAATCACATGTGCTATGGAATATACTCAAGAAAATCTTCCAGTTGACGACTTTTGTGAGAACAGTCAGCTTTTGGACTGCCATGAGGTGGAGGTTCAGAAGGAGGTGGGGGATCCATGCATAGTTGCGTTGGTAGTGGTGGAGGCAGTGACAGTGGCACTCTGTTCATATACAGAGTAGGGAATTGGGAGGGGGGCCAAGGGCCATGATGACATATCACATATCAGTCTGATAAAAGTGACGTGGAGGGTGATGATTACAGTAACAATGATTGTGTGTTGGACAAGAACCTGGAGCCAGATCCGAGTGCTGATAAGGAGGTAACAGCAGCAGCTAGAAGCTCCTAAAAAGTTCCAGGGCCATATCTGCATGTTTTGATCCTGTGGGCGCAGACTCAAAATGTGCCAGACCTAAGGCAAGCTCGACTGCTGCTAGCTATGTGCAGAGTGGGCGAGTATCATCCATTTCCTTGCAAACCACTGTTAACATGTAATGTGCCTGGTTCACCAGCAGATGGCGCCATTGGTGGCAGAGATAGTTTCTCTGGTATTGATCCTTCTTTCCATTCCAGCCCTCTCTAGAGAGGTAGGAGTTTAGCTAGTGAAGCGATTCTAATCATCCCTATCCTGGGGAGAGGTTGTGTCTAACCTAACCCTTCCCAGGGAAGAGGTTGAGTGTCGGCCAGCAGAGCTCTGTCTGTCCTTCTGGGCCCGCAGGCCCTGCCTGTAAGTTCTACATGGTTGCTTTTCCACTCCTCGGTTTGCAATGCCTACATCCAAGCTAAGCGAGCTTGAAGCCAGGAAGAAGTTCCTAAGATTACAGAAGAGGCAGAATACATACAGCTAAGTTTCAACTACAGCAGAAGAGGAAGCATCGTTAGATTACAAACGACTGTTATTGCACTTGAAGTGACAGTGTGATACACTTTACCCTCAAGAACAGAAGAAAGAGACTCTAAAGAGAATCTATTGCCTTATTGCACTATTTTAATGCATTAAAAATGTGCCTTTTCTATTTGCACTAGCTTTTTGAAGTTTCAGCAACGTTTAAGAAAATTTCCCATTGTGTATTCGCTTGCAGGTACAACAATGTGATTATACATGCACTATTGTATGGATTATTGCCTTTGCACTTTTTCAGGTCACCAGATAGTAAGCACCTTATGTATTGCTTAGTTATTATGGACTGCCTCTGAGGACGTCTGGTACGTTCCAAGAAGCTCTGACATCACCTTGCTTATTATGGACTGCCTCTGAGCACAATTAGAAAACTAACGGTCCTTATCCTTAAAGGAACCGAGTGGTTATGTGCCAAGCAGATCTAACACCGTAAAGGGTAACCTGCTGCTAATGTGTGTTTTGAGGAAATAGTCCTTATGGAGAGATAGAAGAGTACCAGCTCCTCCTTCTAGTTGCACCTTGTGTTTAGCCAAGGTTGACTAGTATGTCCTAAGGCCTTGCATGCCGGCTTAGGAAAATGTGTAGCTACCTGTTTCATTTATCAAGGTGATGAAGCTTAAAGCATAATTAGGCCTTCTTGTTGGAAGGGAATACAGGATAAAGCCACCCTTCTGTTTGCGGGCGTGTCATTGCATAGTGGTGGGATTACAGAGTAAAGACATCCCCGCGCTTTCTTTCGTATTCATGGTCAGAGTACTCAGAGGAAAGTCAGGAATGAGTACTTTGTGCACATTGTTTGGTTCTCTGGTTATACCCGAGAGGGAAACTGTTCTCTGACACCCTACTCATGCGGGCAGAGAGACCTTGTGGTAGCCGTTACTATTTCAATTGGTACTAAATGTCAGTCTTTGTATGCAGCACTTTATAAATACCATAAATATATATGCTCTCAGGGTACCAAATAAGTATAGTTTGTGTATACCCTAAGCACAATCCGAGGACTGCTTGCCTCTTAAGAGCCTGATCACGTGATTTTCTATCACCCTGCTGCGCTGATGCGCTTGCGCAAAGTTCTTGACACGCGCACGCAATTTCTTAGCGCTCAGAGGTTCGCGCATGCGCCTTTCTCTTGCAATACGCGCTGACGCCGTGACCTTTTCCTGGCACGGCAGCGCGTTAGTGACGGCGCATGCGTGACAACGGACCTTCTCCCTGCTTGGCTCCAATTCTTTCCACATGGCAGGGACCCTATAAATAACTGGTACGAATAACAATATGGTTGACATCATAGCCATCATGGTGCCCCACTAATCGGCATTAGGGACTATCTTTATCCCCACATATGCACTGATGATCTTATGGGGAATCAAAATATACCTTTACCTCATTTGATCTTTGACCCTACTATTAATATACCACAATTCTAATGGGATTATTTTTTCCCTATTGTGGCTTTGATATTCTATGTTATAGCCTCCTCATCCTTTGCACAATCCCCTGATGAGTCTCCATCTAGAGATGAAACGTGCATGTAGGGACCAGGATAGGGGCAAACTATAGGGCCAGTTATTTAACTGGAGACAATATGTGAAATGTCACACTAGAAGGAATGAGTGTCTTTGGAGGTGCTACCTATACACAGTTTCACCCAACTGTGGATTGTGTGTATGCTCGAATGATTATTGAATAATAGGGCACTCTCCCCAGCACATGGGTATCACAAAAGACAAATTTATTCTGAGTACACTAAAATAAGTAAAAAAAGAACATACAACAATCCACAAACTAAACAAAATAGAACACTAAGGTGCTAGTGTATACCAATGTATGACAATGTATAACTAGCCAAAGGTTTATACATTGTCATACATTGGTATACACTAGCACCTTAGTGTTCTATTTTGTATAGCATTATAAGTTTGTGGATTGTTGTATATATTGATACTTTTTATTTATTTTAATGTACTCAGAATAAATTTGTCTTTTTAGATACCCATGTGCTGGGGAGAGTGCCCTATTATTCAATAATCATTCCAGTTATTTAACTATCTTTGTAGGGGCCAGGTTCCAGACGGGGTCGCCCTTCTAAGGACGAGTGCCCTGTGGTAAAGCAGCTTTGCACTTTGGATTGCTGTGTTGAGACTCTTAAGTGAGGCTCCGTGGTGTTTTCTGTAGCTGGTCTCCCTGAGATCAGCTATTGTTGTGTTTGAGTAATCTCCGAGGCATTGCTCCCGGTTAGCCAGAATCCTACTCCACACTGATGAGGGGCAACACCCCGAAACAGCTGTCTGTGGATGGATACCTGGCTTAGGTTTTCCCCGTCACATCCTTAACCCCTTAAGGACACAGGGTTTTTTCATTTTTGCATTTTCGTTTTGCGCTCTATGCCTTCCAAGAGCCATAACTTTTTTATTTTTCCGTTCACATGGCCATATGAGGGCTTATTTTTTGCGGGACAAGTTGTACTTTCCAACGCCATCATTTAATAATGCATACGGTGTATGGAAAAAAATTCCAAATGGGGTGAAATTGCAAAAAAAAAGCAATTTCACCACAGTTTTACGGGTTTCTAAATTATGACGTTTGATTTGCGATAAAACTGACCATTTAGTTTAATTCTACAGGTCAGTACGAATCTGGCGATACCCAATATGTATAGCTTTTCTTGCGTTTTGATAGTGAAAGAAAATTCAAAAGTGGGAAAAAAAATTTTTTTTTTTGTCGCCATGTTTTGACCGCTATAACGTATTTGTAAATAAGTGTATGGCGTTGTATGGGGGCTTATTTTTTGCGGGGCGATCTTAACTTTTAGTTGATACCATTATGGGGTGTGTAGGACTTTTTGATCGCTTTTTATTTAAGTTTTTTTGAGGAAATGAAGCGTCCAAAAGCGGCAAATCGGCCATTTGGGCGCTTTTTCCGTTTTTCTGTTTACCGTATGGGAAATATATTTTTATATTTTTATACTATGGGCGTTTTCACACATTACGACACCCATGATGTGTATATTTTTATTTTGTTTATTATTTTATTTTAATTTTGGGGAAAGGGGGGTGATTTAAATTTTTAGGTTTTTTTTATTTATTTTTTTATTTTTTTTATTTTTTTTACACTTTTATATAGATCCCATAGGGACCTATATAAATGAGTTACCTGATTGCTTCTATCATAAACTCCAATACACTTGTATTGGAGTTTATGAGCATTTTACTACTTTCCTATGAAGCCCTATTGCTAACAAGGGCTGCATAGGAAATAGTAAGTGATAGCCTCAAGCTGAATGAAAGGCTTAAAGGGCTTCTGTCACCCCCACTGATGTAATTTTCACTAGCTGACATTAGCTACTTGCTGCAATTCCGCGCCCTGCGCCGATGACGTCAGCCCTACACCCGGAAGAAAAGACGCCGGCATCGCCTGCTCCTTACCAGGGATGCCGGCGTCTTCTCTTCCGGGTGTAGGGCTGACGTCATCGGCGCAGGCGCACTGAGGATGGAGCGCCTAAGCGAGCGTCCTTCACTCAGAGCGCCTGCGCCGACTAAAGACCGATACGGCGCAGGCGCGGAATTGCAGCTGCAGACAGGGCCAGCGGGAGGAGGAGAGCGCGCTGGTCCTGTCTATCAAAAGAAGAGGGGGTGTACCCAGGGCATGAAGATGTGGCGGCTACCAGCAAGTACCCGCCCAACTTGCTGGTAGCGAAGATAATTTGCATATCACAAAAGTAAGTTTTTTAGAAGATAGAAAACAGGAAAAAAGTTAGGAAACATATGTTTGAACTCAGCTGACATTAGCAAGTAGCTAATGTCAGCTAGTGAAAATTACATCAGTGGGGGTGACAGAAGCCCTTTAAGCTGAATGAAAGGCTTAAGGCTATCCCTTACAGCGCTCCGATTCTCCCGATCACCACTAGGGGGAGCCGGAGCGTGGCCGATAGTTTTACTTTCGGTTTTAGCGCGCGCAGATGCCGTGATCAGGATTGATCACGGCATCTGCGGGGTTAAATGATCGCGGTCGTCAGCTGCAGGGGTCAGCTACAGGAATCAGCCGGACCCCCGCAGCGATGGTGCCCGCAGCGGCCAGGAGCGGGCGCCATCTTCAGGGACTGGACACATGACGTACCCATACGTCATGTGTCCTTAAGGAGTTAAAGCTTGTAAAAAAGCAGGATCTTGACATAGGGGCCACTTAATATGGTGGATTTGGTGATCTCTGTAATGGAGACACCCCTTTGCTTGGTTTTCCTTCCTTTGAGGGATATCTGGCTTTCATTGTGTTGTAGACCCCTAACTGGGGCTCCACATTTATTTTGACTATTATCGAGTTAACAGGGACTGATGAGTAGGCAGTTAACAGGGCCTTAGTAGGGCACATCAGGGACCTTTAATCATCCATGCACTTTTTCCAAACAGTATCCATCTTGCTTTGGAAACGGGATGATCAATCCTCTACATCTGATGACAACATTGAGGACGTCTAAGATCCGGCCCGACAGTTGGTGGTAGGACATTGGTGTATCATTTCGGGGGGAGCCATCGTGCACCCCGGGTCTTATCTACCTAATTACTGTTTGTTTTTGATTTTTTGATGGTTCAATTGCAGTATCAGTATTTTGAACACTGGGCATATATTTTATTATAGTAACAATTAAAAGTTATGTTTTAATATTTGCAATCACTACTGAGGTACATGCAGTAATGTAATACCCCAGAGTGGCATCATCACCTCATTTGGGACCCCCACTATCTGTAATGGTTGATCCTGTGTCAACATATTGTATGTATCCATTTCCTTGCAAACCACTGTTAATATGTAATGTGCCTGGTTTACCAGCAGATGGCGGCATTGGTGGCAGAGATAGTTTCTCTGGGATGGAGCCTTCTTTCCATTCTAGCCCTCTCTAGAGAGGGAGGAGTTTAGCTAGTGAGGCGAGTCTAACCTTCCCCATCCGGGGGAGAGGTTGTGTCTAACCTACCCCTTCCCAGGGGAGAGGTTGTGTGTCGGCCAGCAGAGCTCTGTCTTTTCTGCTGGGCTTGCAGGCCCTGCCTGTAAGTTTTACATGGTTGTTTGTGCCCACCTGGTAGGAGCACCATGACAAGTGCAAAAGCCACACCTAAGGGGCACTTTAGGCAACCCTTACACCACTCTGGCAATCCTACACCTGGGTACCAACACCATCTACTTAAAGGGGACTCCTTGTCCTCGTTGCTTCCATGCAACTGGCGTCACGACAGCTTGCTCTAACAGAGGGACGTATATCGTAAAAACCTCTTAAAGGGTAGTAGGTACCAGATGCTGGTAATAGGCCGTTGCATATGCAGCTTGCAGCAGCTTTCGTCTAGCAGACACCTGCCGCCCACTTGGCCGAGGCCCCTCTCAGTCGCAGCTAGTTTAGTCCCCTCAATATGATAGAACAGTTTTTTCACATGCCACCCCAGGCTCAGGCAAATAAACACAGACCTACTGCCTAAGCACCCAGGTTCAGTTCTACCTGGACTTTGTCCTATCTCTAAGGCATACACTGTTCCCTGACTCTATGGACTTCTGGGCTTGCATATTGGAATAGTGGCCAAAACTGGCTCAGTATGTGCTCTCTTGCCTAGCCTCCAGTGCCATCTCAGAGAGTGTTTTCAGTGTAGCAGGTGGCATGGTAACACCCAAATGGACCAAATTGTCCTCCGCCAGTGTCCAAAACATCACTTTAATCAAAATGAAAGTGTCACGGATCGTGAGTATCAGGAACCAGCAAACACAAGGACCTTGACACTGAGGCATCAGGGAAGGGGGCTCAGCCATTTGAGTATATGCAGGAGAGCCAGAGTTGGTCAGCGAGGTCACCTGACCCAACCCACACAGCCCAGGGAGTGATGTGCTCTGTCCTTAGAGCAATGTAGCACGAAACCAAGCAAACTCATGCTATGTCCAGGGCAGAGTGGAAGCTGTGGAGCAGAATCCTCAGAAGCAATAACACCTACACAAACAGAGACCAGGACCGCAGTTGTGAAATGGGAAGCACCGGCCACAGGTCACCACTGAACGCAGCGCCCGGGACCTCGGTGATAAGCCGGGGAACAGCGGCGTACCGCAGTCGCTGTAACAGAAAGAGGCATGGATCAGTGAGGATTTTCACACTCCTGCCCCATCATGCCACTGCCTGCTTGCCTAATATCATGTTCTGTAGCTTATGGGTGCTGCTGCCCCCATCATGCTAAAGCCACTGTCTGCCTGCCTATCATCATGTCCTGTACCTTATGGCTGCCATTGTCTGCCTGCCTGCCATAATGTTCTGCATCGCAAGACTGATGCTGCCACCACATCTGCTATTCCCTGCTGCTAATCCCCCTACTGCCTCTTCCGTTTCGCCTACTGCCACTACCATTACCCCTACCCAAATTATCACTATTACTACCCCTCATCACTCTGACATTATTTGCATTTGCTGTCATTGCACTCAAGAGCCTAAAAGGGTTGCAAGGGGTGGGAGAGAGCAAAAATTTGTAAAAAAAAAAAAAAAAAAAAAACATGTAAAAAAAAAGATAACGAAAAGATATAAAACTTGCTGGGAAACCTTAGTGTGACATATACCAATTTTCAGGCCAATTGGAGCATATTTGATTTGTGTAGAACACACATGAAATTTTTTAGAAACTGTGATGAATCGGACATGAAACTTAATTTATCTCCAGTGTTGTGTTATTCCCCTTTTTTTAAACTTTCATCACTTTTTGTCTGGTCCTTAGGCTATTTTGGGATAACCAATAAAAGTTAGCCTTTAATTATTCTACTTTCTGGCAGGTAGCGAGGTTTGTACATTGAGGGGTTGTGCCTGCTGTTACTGAAGTGGGTTCTAGCCTATTTCTTCTATACCTGGAGATTTAAATAAATGCTGCCCCTATATTACAAAATATACTTCTGTATGAAACTACTGAAAGTTATTTTCAGCATTGATGACATATGACAAGAATAAAGTCACAGACCTGCTCAGGAAATCCAAGCAGATACTTATTTCAAAGGAATAGTGTCTGACTTGTGCACTCCTTAAAGTCTTCTCCCAGAAGGAAACAAGATTTCATTTCCAGCCGTGTTTTGCCGGAATGAAAGCTCTTGGGACCAGGGTCTTTATTTTTCATTCTAAAAGTATGTTTGAATTTTTCATGAGGACAAACCTCACTCTATAGAGAAAAGCTCCCACCAAGCACAGGACCTTCAAGATACCGGGCTTAATAATTGGAGGTAGAAGAAAGGAAACAGCTCTTGATGTGAACCAGAACCCGAGGGTGAGCAAGTGAAAGGAAAGTTTGGATAAAGATTAAAATGATATAAAAAAGTTTATATTAAAGAATAATCATTACTCAGGAGCATTTGCCCAGGATACGGAAAACAGTTATTTGAAAATACGGACAGCTGCGGACAAGAATAGGCATTTCTACGTGTGAATGGACCCTTAAATCTGTGTTCTAAAGTAAGCCACAATAACAACAATCAGGTCTAAGACAATATGGGGGGTGCACAGTGGAAGCAGCTGGTACATCCCTAGCGCTACAAGAGGCGGTGTGATGTGATCTGCGGCCAGTAGTGAGTTATTGATCTCAAGTAGAGATGAGAGAGTTATGAAAAATTCGATTCAGCTGCTTTGCCAAATGTCACAAAGAAATTCGATTCCTGACAAATTACTTTGTCACAAAGCACATTCCATTGTATGTAGTGGGTGCAATGACAGGGAACAGTATTGCTGATCGCAGCATCCGAGGCCACAATTTAGGCCTTTCAGGGATTAATCAAGTTTTAAAAAAAATACTCACCTTATCCATATGCTCGTGTAGAGGCCGTTGTGGCCATCTTGATTGAAGACACTGTGCAAAATCTTGCGAGATGATGTGATGACGGCGCCCGGCCAGCGCGCCAGTGTGGTGACGTTGTACATCACCCAGTGCAAGGTTTTGCTGGGTTCCTTCAATCAAGATGGCCGCAATGGCCTCTTTGCACGTAAATGGATGAGATGTTTTTTTAACCGCCTTCTACTTAGTTGTTTTTGATTCTCTACCTCATTTGCTCTCTTTGCCTCTCCTTGGTTCCTCTACCTCCTTGTTTGTTTATACATTCCTCTGACTCCTCAACCACCTTGGCTTTTTTCTTACTAACTGTCTTCTCCTCCTTGGCTGTTTCTGTTTCTCTCTAGCTCCTCCTTGTCTGCTTTCAATTTTCCCTGCATCATCCTCCTTAATTGATCCTGCTTCTCCCTGGCCCCTCTACCTCCTCGGCTGTTTCTCCTGCTCCCATGCTTATACTCCACCTTAGTAGTTTTTCCCCCTGAATGTTTCTCCTCCTCATTAACTCTTTCTCCATAATTGCTCCCTATTCCCCCCTGCTAGGCTTCTCCTCCTTCTCACTGTGTTCTCCTCCTCCATCCCCAGCTGCTCCTCTTTCACCTTAGCTCTTGTATATGGAAAACCTCTTGGATCTTCTAGAATATCTCCAAAATAAGGCTCCTTCTCACTATAAATGTAGAGCTGGCTCCTTTAGGTCTTTTTGGAACTCCCATAGAAATGAGAGGAGAACTGTGCATGAGCAGCCACCTCTCCATTTACATGAGGCCAAAGGCAGGAGACCTGTAATGCCCCAGAGTGGCATTACCCACCCCTTCTCTGCCCCTCTACTATCTCCTTTGGGTGATTTAGTGTCATCATGTGCATGTATTACCAGGTCCTGCACAATGTGTATTTATATTCCCATGCAAATGTTGTGTTCATGTAATGTACCTGGTCTACCAGCAGATGGCAGCACCTAGTGTACATAGAATGGAAGTTGTCTTTCTAGTGTACATAGAAAGGTTCCCTGGATGAGAATAAAGATATAAAGAGAAAGATAAAGCTAAAGATACCGAGACAGAGATAAAACAGCAAATGAAAAGTTTCAATTAAATTCTGATAACACAGCAGAGCTAAAGAGTGTAGATGTAGTAGGGCTGAGAGTGTTTGCCTGCGAGATTTCATGCCAAAACCTGCTGGTAACCAAGACAAAGTTGGAAGATTGTTTGCTGATACAAGTTTATTCAAGTAAAGCTGTTACCAATTATATACAAAGTCTGGACTCAATCATTTCTACAAATCCCTCAACTGTTCATCCTATTTCCACTGCTTCGGACGACTACGCCTGGGGTTCCGGGATATTCAGGTAGGAGCACCATGACACGTGCACAGCCACAACACCTAAAGGGACATTATAGGCAACCCCTACACCACTCTGGCCTTCCTATTCCTGGCTCCCACCATTACCACCTACTTAGGGGGACTTAATCACTCGTTGCTAAAATGCAACTGGTGTCACAACAAAAACTCACTGACTTTATGGGACCCCTGGTAGTACCCCACCAGTTGCAGACCACCATTCTGAAGATTTGTGAAGGACCTAGAGGTGGAACCTTCTCACAGATAGGTGTAATCCTTTTAATGGGCTGTTCTGTTAATAATGATCTTTTAACAAGTGCCCACAGCCTTCCTTCTGAAACAGGAGATTCATATTTAAATGCTCCGCAATGCTCTGGTCCTCCACAATGCCTCCATCTTCTGCTTTTCACATCCAGCTAGCCATGGGCATGGTCACATGTCCATCTCCATCCAATGACAGGTTTCCGTTATGAAGTGGGCACAAGTAGCACATCACCACGTAAGTCAGTTATTGGCTGTAGTTGTACATGTGACCAGGAACATGCACTGCCGGATGTAAGTAGCAAAGGAACCGGAAAATGGAGACAGTGGCGGCAGCATGTGGGCCCGTAGAGGCGGGGAGCAGGCAAGTATGGATGTTCTATTTTAGGAGGCAGGCTGCAGGTACTTGCTAACATATCATTATTACTGAAAATGACCTAAAACCTTTTATTCCATAAAATCGGAAAATGGTCTGCAAATGCTCAGGTGTGTGTTAAAGGGATATTCTGCGACTAAACATTAAAGGAGTTGGCCAATTTCTGATGACATTTCTGCAAGGTCATAGGTGTACTCCTGCCTCATGACTTAGGCTTTTTTCACATCTACGTTAAAACAGGCTGTTCCATTATTGTGAATGGGGCCAGACGGAACCTCGGCAGCGCACGGTTGCGCATTAATACAAATGTGAAGCCTTACTGCAGCTCCTATGTCGATAACTGCTCTGCTGCCCATCGATAATATGTGTGAATGCTGGATGTGGTATTCACCACTTTCAAAGCTTTCAAAATGGTGACGGTCGCGTTATTTTTATGGGTAAACCATGTGGCCGCAGTTATTTTGAGACCTATGAATTGAGCATAGGCAGCAGAGGGGCTTCAACCTGGAAACTGTGGTAAGGAATGAGGTGTTTTAGGCATTTTATGTGAGTACCAATAAACGGCATTTCAAAATTTTTATCAGAAACTAGCCATCCCCTTCCGTTTACTGTTAGGACACCCAAATGTAAGTTTCCCATTGGATTTAAAAAATCAAAAACATAAAAACAATATCACTGTGTAGAAATGGCTATTACATACTTCTTTTGACAACCCCTGGTGTTACAAACAATACATTCAATGAGTGAATTACTTATTTATTATTTGGACTGCCTGTTTAAAGGGAATTTTATAATTGTTATGGTAAATTCATGCAATATCACCTGGTAATCCAAAAATACGTGTTGTAGATTGTTGTGTTGGACAGGAAAGGTTGAACTTGACCGACCTGTATATTTTTCAACCTAGGTAACAATGTAACAATTTGTAACCTTCAACAGCTTCCCCTTGCTTCTCCCATCTCCCTTCTCTCCTGCTTTCCACCTTTTCAACTTTTTTTATTTATCTCTCCAGCCTACTTGCCACACAAAGCCGCAGAGATTGTCCTTCCACCGAGCAATTAAGCTGAACCGAGATTGGTAAATGACGGGTTTTCGATACAAGTTTAGTGGGAATGTATAATTCATAGTTACATTCCTGGGATAAGCTACTCCACATGCAGAATGGAAGCTTGTACATTTTCTGAAATTGTCTTGGGAAGGAAAAATAATTTGGATGAAGATGACAATACAATATCTAAATAGGGTCTTGAAATATTCAACGGGTGAATACATATATTTCACGGATATTATGGGGAATGTGCAGAAGTCCAACATTAAAGGTATATAGGCATAAAATAGTGGATAATGCATTAGAAGTGTCATTTTCTTGGAATTTCCGCTCTAAGGATTTGCAACGTAAAGTAGTTACAGGTTGAATTTAGTGGCGTTTTTGTCCATGATATTTCTTCTTACTGTAACCTTCCCATTTGGTCCATTTGGGCTCCATGCTCTCTTCGCCGGTCTTCCAGCCCGCACAAGGTCACGTGCGCCACTGTAGCCATGACTGGCTTCAGCGGTGACGTGACCCAGCAATGATGTGCTGATTTGGGGACACCACTGAAGCCAGTCATTAGCTACAGCAGCGCATGTGACCCAATCTGTCCAGTGAAGACATCTTGGGAGCAACGGATCTAGAATAGAGTGTGGGGGGCAGGTAAGTTCACAGGTCCCTCTGGGGAAAGAACATTTAATAAAATATCCTGGACAAGCCCTTTGATGCATACAATGTACATTTACTGTACTTCAGTGGTGTGGATAACTTAAAGTGAATGTCTACTTTTGAGCACCATTTTTTAAGCTGTATTGGTACAAAACTAAGAGTCATGGGAACAGCTGACCATACAATGGAAGTTGTGAACGACCATCACCTAAGCAACTTATAGATCATGGCTGATCGGTAAAGGTCTATGAAGAACCATAACTCATTGACAATGGTTAGATTGATCTTTGCCTTGCTCTGTGACCTAGGATGAGATAATGCTGATGAGGTGATGATGTTGTTTGTAAACCCCTTCCCTGGTAGACCCCTTAATCACTTACCTGAATCCAGTACCGACCTCTGCACAAAACTATGTCTGGTGTGCATGTCAACCAGCCTGTTCTCCCAGCATCACTCCGTGACAGCTTTCAAATGAGAAGATGCGTCCTCATATCCTGGCCTGTGAATGATGGCAATTCATCTATGGCTTGGCCTTGATTTTGAACTTAACCTTTTCTTTCTATTTCACTTCTATCTTATAGCTTTGATTTTTTTCTGCAGGTATGTGTAGCTTGATATCCTGTTATCCTTGATCTTCCCTGTTATGGCAGTAGGTATGAAACCACTATATCAACCAACAGATTTGACTTTAGGCTGCTCCTAAAGGCGTTATCCTTGAAGTTCCCTGGTATTCACCCTTTAACCCCTATTCAGGAATCAGGACTTCACTGCAGGGGAACCACCAGGCTGCAACCTCCTCCTGGAGTAGTCTCTGTATTATAGAGAACTGACCCACAAGGGTGAAGACACCAGTGCAAAGCACCGAGGGATAAGGCAAAACTATAGTCAGGAACAGGCTCAGGTCAGGACAGACAGAGTACAAGCTAAATGATAAACCATCCATAGTCAGGGCAGGCAGCACAGGGTTAATACAGATACAGGTACAGGTCCGGTAGGGCAGCAGATGGTCAATATCCAGAAATGGGCTGTGGTTGGTACAGTGACAAATGAAGTGCTCAGGAGAAGTTGCCTTAAGTACACCAAGGTGGTGAGCTGTAGGATGATGGCAGATTAGCGTTCGTGTCCAATGGGCAGAGGAGGTGGAGACTGGCTTCATTGGCAAAAATCAGCCTGCAGCCTGCGTGGAGTGACAGAGTAACCCCTGTGGCCAGACAGCCTGGGAAGAAGGGGAAAATGAGAGGAGTGTCTGTGCCGATGGGGCACAGACCAAGGCAGGTGGGCAGAGCAGCGGTGGCCCTCAGCCTCTACTGTGATATTCCCCTCTGGACTCCTCATCTCCAGTGAGAACCATATATATGGTGAGTCCACCAAGGATGGAAACTCTCTCCTAACCAGGGGTCATCTAGAATACCATACATGTATGTGAGGAGACTATAGGAAACCAGAATCC
Source organism: Bufotes viridis (assembly GCA_033119425.1). Taxonomy (NCBI): domain Eukaryota; kingdom Metazoa; phylum Chordata; class Amphibia; order Anura; family Bufonidae; genus Bufotes; species Bufotes viridis. The sequence goes on along the minus strand of CM065593.1, from coordinate 20,881,073 downwards.
TGGACAATTACTAATTCTACAAAAACTAACGATACTGGAGCCAAAAAGTCCAAAAATATATGAATCACTTTATTGTATAAATACATTAAAAATATGTATGTAGACCACAAAAGGTAGAGGGTAACAGGAAAAACACCATCCTGGTATACGCTATATACAAAAATGACCGTAAACGAGTATATAAAGTTAACCCAGTCCGGACAACCGTATCAATATAAAATGACGTAAAAAGAGAGCAGTGTTGAAAATGCAGTCAAGTGACACAGAAAGTGCAGCTGCGTAACAACAGTCAAGTGACACAAAAATTGCAGCTGCATATTATATATCCAACAGTGTGGGAAACATACTCACATTAGGAGATAAAGCTATACCAGGATGGCGCTACCCCGACGCGCGTTTCAGCGTGCCTTCGTCTTTCTTAATTACTAATTCTAGTAGAGTATCCAAAAACCTTCATCACTGTTCAGAATAGGGCTGCAGCTATGGACTATTTTTGTAATCGAGTATTCTATCGATTAATCCAATGATTAATCGAGTACTATAATAACAAAAAACAAATTAAAATAACGTTTTTCTTTATAAAAACTCATCAGCCCCCCCAGTGCTGGTCTCCCAGTGCCATCAGCTCCCCCCCTATGCCATCAGGCTCCCCCCTAGTGCCATCAGCTTTCACCCGGTGCCATCAGCTGCCTCCTCAGTTCCATCAGCTGCTCCCCAGTGCCATCAGCTTCTTCCACCCAGTGCCATCAGCTGCCCTCTCAGTGCCATCAGCTTCCACCCAGTGCCATCAGCTGCTCCCCAGTGCCATCAGCTGCCCTCCCAGTGCCATCAGCTGCCCCCCTGCCAGTGGCATCAGGTCTCCCCCCCCATGCCATCAGGTTCCCCCCAGTGCCATCAGTTGCCCCCCAGTGCCATCAGCTGCCCTCCCAGTGTTATCAGCTGCCCCCTCAGTGCCATCATTCCCCCCCAGTGCCATCAGCTTCCCCCAGTGCCATCATCTGCCCCCAGTGCCATAAGCTGCCCTCACAGTGCCATCAGCTGCACTCCAGTGACATCAGCTACCCCCTCAGTGCCATCAGGTTCCCCCCAGTGCCATCAGCTTCCCCAGTGCCATCACCCCCCGTGCCATCAGGTTCCCCCAGTGCCATCAGCTTGCCCCCAGTGCCTTCATCCCCCCCTCCTAGCCATGTCCCCAGCACCAGTGAAATAAATACTCGCCTGTAGGGGTGCCGCTTCACAACTTGTCTGTCTTCTTCTCCGTGCGCTGCACTGTCACCCTGACGTCACACAGCGTCAGGTAATAGTGCATGCTGACATGCATTATGTCCTGACGATGTGTCAAAAGGACAGTGCAGCGCGGTGGGGTCGGACGGCGGGTGACCACGGAGAGGTAAGTAATAGCAAGGGCTACACTCACGCTCCGTGGTCACATGACACAAACGAATCCTCGATGCAAAACATTTGCATCGAGGATTTTTTTGTGTCAAATTACTCAATTCAATTTAATTGAGTAATTGTTTCCGCCCCAGTTCAGAAACCTTGGTAACTGGAAATGTCTGACACAACATTCTAAAACATAAAAAAAATAAAAAATATCATGCAAGAGTTGCTATGGTTTCCAGGAAAGCGGGGACTCAACCTTTGTTACTGAGTGGCAACAACCTGTGTGGGCCTCTTCTGCAAAAAATTGACTTGAGGGATCATGGATAAGGTTGAGGTGGATTTAGATGAACCAATAATCGCCCAGATTATCGGAAATGACTTTTCCTGCGAATGCTCGTTCACAGTAATCTGGCCATCTAAATGTATCGCCGATCACCCAAAGACGAGCGAGACGTTCGTTCATCGGGTAATCCTGTCATTTGTGCAGACACTCCATGTAGCTTTCTCCTTCACTGAGCGAGTAGCCAACTGTCGCTCCATCAGCCCTTCAAACACTCCTTTAGACCTGGGTGGCAAAACCTGATAATAGGCAGGCAAGATAATCTTTCTAAGGCAGTCTCACTCTTCTATGCCACTCAATACAATCTCCATTGATTTTTTAAAAAAAAATTTGATGATTTATCAAAGGTTTTTTACTTCTTAAGGCTGGGTTCACACGGACGTCATGTTTCACGCCCGGATAAGAGGCAGGTGTGTTGCGGGAAAATGTGCAATTTTTCCGCGCGTGTGAAAAAATGTTGTAATGCAAAAATCGGCATGTTTGGTACCCATACCCAAAGCCGGACTTCATCACTGAAGTCCGGTTTCAGGTTGAGTATTCTGTATATTTTATTATTATCCCTTATAACATGGTTATAAGGGAAAATAATAACATTCTCAGTACAGAATGCTTAGTAAAATGTGCATTAAGGGGGTAAAAATAAAAAAATTAACTCACCTTAAGGTGAGTTATTTATTTTTATTTTTAACCCCTTAATGCACATTTTATTAAGCATTCTGTAGTGAGAATGCTATTATTTTCCCTTATGACCATGTTATAAGGGAAAATAATAAAGATCTGGTCTCCATCCCGATCGACTCTTAGCAACCTTGCGGGAAAATCGCACTGCATCCGCACTTGATTGCGGATGCTTGCGATTTTCACGCAGCCCCATTCACTTCTATGGGGCCTGCGCTGCGTGAAAAACACAGAATAAAGAACATGCTGCAATTTTCACGCAACGCAGAAGTGATGCGTGAAAATCACTGCTCATGTGCACAGCCCCATAGAAATGAATGGGTCAGGATTCAGTGCGGGTGCAATGCGCTCACATCACGCATTGCACCCGAGCGGAAAACTCACCCGTGTGAATGCAGCCTAACATTCCAGCACCGTGCTGCTGCCCAGCAATGGCGTCTACAGGTGGCAAGTGGCAACTTTAAAGATGAAGATTTGGTTGGATACTCTTGCCTGGGTATAAGGACACCTCAATTTAACTATCACCAAATTAATTTCCAGTAATGGAGGTAACCTCAGCAACCTGGTGGGTTTTAGTGCCCCATGATTTTGAAAATTCATGGAGTCCATCAATGTGGTCTACCCACAAAACACATTTTGGGGGATATATCCTATACATTTCATACATTTCACACAATTAGACCATAAATTGTGTTTTTCATGACCTACTGTTTTTGTAATTTTGATTATGTAATATAAAAAGCAGCATCTCTGTATACCCAACCCGGTCATCGCATTTCCACGACAGCAATATCCCAAAAAGGTGTTGAAGTAAACAGAACGAGCCTATGGTCATATGGTCAACATCTCAGCTCAATACCATGCATTGGATTTCCTCAGTGGTCTTCAAGCAAGAGATAAACATTTCTCAGCAGCGTCTTCTGTGATGCTGCTGCAAGTCAGCCATTTTTTTTCAGATAAACCAGACTTCTTTCGACCTGATTCTTTATCTGGATGGATCAAACACAGAAGTTTTTTCACTCTCCTCCAGAAGTTTAATGCTGTTTATCGAACGTCGTTTCTATAAATACCGGGTTACATCAATCCACACTCTGCCAACAAAACTTCTTGCAATGATAGGACCATTAAGGTAATGAGCCAGAATGAGTATGTAAGGCAAAGTCAATATAATCCAAGTACAGAGAAAGTTCTAAACGTCTCACATCAGTTTTATTGCTTGGTTAATGTTAAAAATAACTATGCCCCAGTGGGCTCTAGAGCTACAGCATAGATGGGGGTAGGAGCACTGGAGTTTAAGCACTGGGTGATTAATATATAAAAGACAGTATACTGGTGCTCAAAAATGGAAGGTAATTCTGGTCAGAGGAACGTAACACTCAACTGCATGTCATGTATTTAAAAAATTTGCCAATTTTTTTTTTAGAGGAGGGGTAGATAAAAACTCTGCCATTGTTTGTGGGTTCTGTTTTCCACAGCATTCACTGTTTATGTATTTTGTGCATCATTACAATTGCCAAATGTCTATAGTTTTTTTATGTTTTGCTACTTTTATTAAGGCGCTTCCTCAAAATTTTTATTGTCTGACCTGTTACAAAGGTACATGACATAATCTGAAGTGAAGGTAATCTTCTTACAAGTCACTGTATTTGTGAGTTATAACCTCCGTTCTCTATCTCAGCTGTGTCATGTGATCAACACTCTAGCTTTCCAAATAACAAAGTATCTTATGTGTGGACAGGAAACCAGTTTCTCTATATATTCCTATGGGAGACTGAATGTCAGTCTCATAGGAATAAATAGAGAAGGAACTGATTTCCTGTCCCAGTTGGAGATCAGAGAGTTGGTCACATGACACAGCTGAGGATCATAAGGGAGGTTATAATTCACAAATACAGTCTCTGGTGAGTAGATTATATTCTCTACAGATTACATCATGCACCTTTCCAACAGGTCAGAAAATACCAATTTTTGTGGGAGTGCTACTTTAACCCCTTCCGGACATCCGCTGTACATGTGTGGTAGATCTCTGGTCTTTAAAGATGGTGCCAGCTCTGAAGCAGAGCGCGCGCCATGGCTACAGGGTGCCTGCTGTTTCATACACAAGACCCGTGGCTAATGTCCATGATCACTGGTAATGCCGATTGTGAACATTAAACCCCTCAAATGCCGCGGTCAAATGTGACCATCTGAGAGGGAAAGAAAGCCTCCACTGGGCAGAGATCAGGAAAGTTGTTCCATGTAAGTAATGCCTGTACTATCTTACAATTCAGGCCAGCAGGTGGCACCAATGAATTGTAATATAGAGATTTCTGTATAGGATAATGGAGAAAATGCTATCTCTATTCAAATTGCAATCTGATGATTGCAAGTTGTGGTCCACTTAGGGACCTAAAGATTTATTTATTTTTTTTAAGGTAAAAAAAAAGTTTTGTTTTGTTTTTTTAAATAAAAAATACAAAAATTCAAATCATCCCTTCCCCAAAATAAAAATAAATAAACAAAAAAAAATTACATCATAGCCATCACCATGTGCCTGAACTCTAAAATATAAAAAAAAACTATTGCATACGGTGAATGGCGTAACAGAAAAAAAATTTAAATGTTCAACGCCGTTTTTTTATCACTTTGCCTGCCAAGAAAATTTAATAAAAACTGTTCAAAAAGTCATACACAACCCAAAAGTAGTACTGTATAAAAAACTACAGATTGTCCTGCAAAAATGAGTCCTCACATATCGCTGTAGACATAACTATAAAAAAAGTTATGGGGGTCAGAATATGGAGATTAAAAGAAAAAATGCATTTTTCAAAAGATTTTTTTTTCAGTATTAAAACGCAAGAAAAACTATGGTGTGTGGTATCACCGTAATCATACTGACCTAGAAAATGAAGAGCACAAGTCAGTTTTACTGCATAATGTTAACCTTCAAAACAAAAACCCATAAAACTGTGGTGGAATTGTGTTTTTTCCAATTCCAACCTATTTAGAATTTTTTCCAGCTTCTCCCTACATCCTATGCTATATTAAAGGGTGCCATTAGGAAGTACAATTTGTTCCACAAAAAAGCAAGTCCTCATACGGCTATGTAAACGGGAAAAATATAAAAGTTATGGCTCTGAGAAGGTATAGAGAGAAAATGCAAAAACGGATAATCGCTGTATCAGGAAAGGTTTAAACAATAAAAAAGTAAAAAAAAATAAAACCTTGTTACCATTGAAGAAGCTTTTTTTTTTTCTGCTGGATGAATTCTCGTTCAATTTTCGTTCATTTTAAATGCATAATTTTGGAGGTTGAAAAATTCAGCCGTTCTGCACTTGTTCTTAGTTTATTTTTGTACTGTATTCACCGCATGGGGTATTTAAATGGGTTTTCCGGGTCTGAGGGTCTGACTCCTGACACCCCTGCCAATCAGCTGTTTGAAGAGGACAAGGAGCACTATGGCCTCCTTACAGCTTATCAAGTACATAGTTGTGCTTGGCATTGCAGCCAATTCATCTGAATGAGACCGAGCTGCACATAGACCATGTGACCGATGAGTGTGAGACCATTGGTGTAGGAAGAAGCTGCAGCGTTCAGTGGAGAGTCACGCCCTCTTCAAACGGTAGCCGGGAATCGGACCCCCAACGATCAGATATTGATGACCTACTCCGAGGATAGGTCATCAATTGAGTATTCCCGAAAATAACCCCTTTAACATGTTTTTTTTTTTTTCTATGGGTCAATATGGTTGCAGCAATGACAATTATTTTTATTTTTTAATATCATTTTTCTCTGTCCGCTCTCTATTCGTGGCGCCACAAAAAAGATAGAGCATGTCCTATCTAGTCCGCAATCTTGGACAAGAATAGACATTTCTATCATAGGGCCATTAATGTATGGTCCGCAAAATGCAGACCACAAAACACTTACGGACGTCTGAATGGACCCTTACTCTGTATATAAGGCTACTTTGTGGCATTATAGGATACAGGTATCGTATGAAGCTCCTCTCCTCCTCTTCCTCATGGACCATGTTGTATTGATTTATTGCAGATGGTACATAGAGCATTCATCACCGGAGCCACAGCTCACGGACAGAGGGGATATCTAAGAATACAGATCAGGGATCCCCAACAGAATAGTAAATGCCCCTGTGGAGTATGATGAAGTATCTCTGTGGATCTATCGCTGGTATGAATGATGAATTTAGTGACAAAAATTAGCACAACACCTCAGCAGTATTTTGTTTCCATGCCCCCTAATGATGAATTGCTGGAGACTTGAGGCGAGGGAAGCAGAATGCCGATCAGAGCCAGACGTCCGCTAGCCCCGCACCGTAAAGCTTAATTATAGAGATTGCAAAAAGCTACACAGGGTCTCAAGGTGGACGAGAACATTGAAATATTTGTTATACATCTTTCCAAGCATTGATTTTATTGAAGCACAAATGGGAAGAGAAGCTAGCTCCCCCCTGCCACTAAGACTTGTCTATAAGCTACAGATGAGGTATTAGGCTTACCTATAGGCTATAGATGAGGTATGAGGCTTACCTATAGGCTATAGATGAGGTATGAGGCTTACCTATAGGCTATAGATGAGGTATGAGGCTTACCTATAGGCTATAGATGAGGTATGAGGCTTACCTATAGGCTATAGATGAGGTATGAGGCTTACCTATAGGCTATAGATGAGGTATCAGACTTACCTATAGGCTATAGATCAGGAATAAGGCTTACCTATAGGCTATAGATGAGGTATGAGGCCTACCTATAGGCTATAGATGAGGTATCAGACTTACCTATAGGCTATAGATGAGGTATGAGGCTTACCAATAGGCTATAGATGAGGTATGAGACCTACCTATAGGCTATAGATGAGGTATGAGGCTTACCTATAGGCTATAGATCAGGAATAAGGCTTACCTATAGGCTATAGATGAGGTATGAGGCCTACCTATAGGCTATAGATGAGGTATCAGACTTACTTATAGTCTATAGATGAGGTATCAGACTTACCTATAGGCTATAGATGAGGTATGAGGCTTACCTATAGGCTATAAATGAGGTATCAGACTTACCTATAGGCTATAGATGAGGTATGAGTCCTACCTATAGGCTATAGATGAGGTATTAGGTTTACCTATAGGCTACAGATGAGGTATGAGGCTTACCTATAGCCTGTAGATGAGGAATGAGACTTACCTATAGGCTGTAGATGAGGTATGAGGCTTACCTATAGGCTGTAGATGAGGTATGAGGCTTACCTATAGGCTATAGATGAGGTATGAGGCCTACCTATAGGCTATAGATGAGGTATCAGACTTACTTATAGGCTATAGATGAGGTATCAGACTTACCTATAGGCTATAGATGAGGTATGAGGCTTACCTAAAGGCTATAGATGAGGTATGAGGCCTACCTATAGGCTATAGATGAGGTATCAGACTTACTTATAGTCTATAGATGAGGTATCAGACTTACCTATAGGCTATAGATAAGGTATGAGGCTTACCTATAGGCTATAAATGAGGTATCAGACTTACCTATAGGCTATAGATGAGGTATGAGTCCTACCTATAGGCAATAGATGAGGTATTAGGTTTACCTATAAGCTACAGATGAGGTATGAGGATTACCTATAGCCTGTAGATGAGGAATGAGACTTACCTATAGGCTATAGATGAGGTATGAGGCTTACCTATAGGCTATAGATGAGGCATGAGACCTACCTATAGGCTATAGATGAGGTATCAGACTTGCATATAGGCTATAGATGAGATATAAGGCCGACCTATAAGCTACAGATGAGGTATGAGGATTACCTATAGCCTGTAGATGAGGTATGAGACTTACCTATAGGCTATAGATGAGGTATGAGGCTTACTTATAGGCTATAGATGAGGCATGAGACCTACCTATAGGCTATTGATGAGGTATCAGACTTATCTTATAGGCTATAGATGAGGTATGAGGCTTACCTATAGGCTATAGATCAGGAATAAGGCTTACCTATAGGCTACAGATGAGGTATGAGGCTTACCTGAAGGCTATAAATGAGGTATCAGACTTACCTATAGGCTATAGATGAGGTATGAGGCTTGTATCTTGTTTACTGTGTTTTTTATTTCTGTGTAACCCCACCTGGATGTACAGCGCCATGGAATTAATGGCGCTTTAAAATAAATAATAATAATAATAGAATAATAGTGAGAACTCAGTGGCAGGTCAGCTGACATTTTTAATTTTGTTGTTTTAGCTTGAAAAACCGTATACACCAGTCATTGACAACAAAATATTAAGGCTAATCTTTACACACATACAGTTCCAATGTAACCTTTTTTTTTTAGGTGGGGGGGGTTATTGAATTTAATTAAACCAGCATATAAGTGATCAGTAATACACCTATACACAGGGTTGGCAAAAATTTGCCTATGAGTGATAACGTGAAATTGCGAGACAGGCCTGCCCCTTAATCATCCGATTTCATTTATTTTATATCCACACAGTTGTTCTTTTGGGTATTGTTCAATTTGAGTAAAACGGTATATAGATGATCAGTACATCAATAGACTGGTTATCGCACAAAACTATCTTTGATTGATAATGGATTTAGGCCCATATCCATTTCAACAAATTTCGATCAGTTTTTTTGGGGGTTGTTAATTATATTCAAATCAACATATACTGTATGTGATTACTACCCCAATACACAGGGTATCGCACAAAATTATCTGTGAGTGATAACAAAGTTAGGCCTAAATCTGTTTCCTTTTATTTCTATCTCCACACGTTTCCAATCAGTTTAATCACCTGATTTCATTTATTTAATAGCCACAAAGTTGAAATTTGCAAAAAAAATTGGGGGACTATTCAATTTAAGAAAACCAACATATAGGTGATCTGTATATCAATAGAGCAACAATTTAGCTGTGAATGTTAACATGAAATTGAGCATCAGGCCTCAATCATCCATTTCTGTTTATTCTATATCCACACGGTTAGAATGAAATATTTTTGGGGACTGTTTAATTTAAATAAACCAGCATATATATTGAGCGTCAGGCCTGGCCCTTAATCATCTATTTATGTTTACAGGTGAAACGCGAAAAATTAGAATATCGTGCAAAGTTCATTTATTTTAGTAATGCAACTTAAAAGGTAAAACTAATATTTGAGATAGGCTCATTACATGCAAAGCGAGGTATTTCAAGCCTTTATTTGTTATAATTTGGATGATTATGGCTTACAGCTTATGAAACCCCAAGGTCACAATTTTGAGGTACCCTTTGCTCAGGGGGTATGGATTAATTAGCTGCCTAGAGTGTGACACTTTAAGCCTAGAATATTGAACCTTTTCACAAAATTCAAATTTTAAGCTGCATTAATACAATTCTTTTTCATTTGCATTACTGAAATAAATGGAATTTTGCACGATATTCAAATTTTTCGAGTTTCACCTATATTTAATGTCCACACAGTTGGAATAAAATTTTTGGGGATTGTCCTATTTAATTAAATGAGCATATAGGTTATCAGTACACCAAACCAAATGCTAGGGCAACAGTTTTTCTGTGTGTTAACGTGAAATTGAATGTCAGATCTCAATCATCCATTTCTGTTTATTCTATATCCACATGCCTGAATTTAATAGTTTTTTGGGACTTGTTCAATTTAAGTAAACCAGCATATAGGTATACCAATACCCAGGCTAGGGCAACTGTTTACCTGTGAGTGTTAATATGGAATAGAGTGTCAGGTCTCAATCATCAGTTTCTGTTTATTCCATATCCAAAGGTTTGGAATTAAATTTTTGGGGGGACTTGTTCAGTTTAATTAAACCAACACATAGGTGATCTGAACACCAATACACAGGCTAGGGCAACAATTTACCAATAGAGCATCAGACCTGGCCCTTAATCATCTATTTTTGTTTATTTTATATCCACACATTGGAATTTTATTTTTGGGGGTTGTTAAAATGATTTAAGCCAGCATAAAGGTGATCAGTACAACAAAACACTGGGTATCGCACAACATTATCTGTGAACAGATTTAGAACTAAATCAATTTCCTTTTATTTCTGTCTCCACACATTTCCAATCAGTTTTTTGGGGTGTTGTTGATTATATTCAAACCAGCATATACATAATTACTACACCAATACACAGGGTATCGCATAAAATTATCCGAGAGGTCCAAATATGTCGGGGCTACGGAAGGATTCCAAACGAAAGACCCGAAGCCAGAATGTGACGTACCTCCTAAAGAACAACGAGTGTTGGAGCTGACTGCCCTTTTGCGAGAGTAGCCACACTGACGAGCAGTTGCTAAAATACATCAAGCAGCAAACATTCCGCTGGCTGTCACTCTGCCGACTTTAACTGGGCGAGGTGGTCAGCAACAACCTTGCACTGAATCTGGAAGGAATAACACATGCTCCCCACATCACCTTTATAAAAAACACACTGGCTTGTGCAAGGTGCTGGCAGTGTCCAGGAGATTATCCCTCTTTCCAGACATTCTCATGTGGTGAGGAACTCTCTTCGGGACTTGCAGCATCAGAATGGTCTACAGCTACACACAGTGGCGTACATACAGGGGTCGCAGGGGTCGCAGTTGCGACCGGGCCCGGCACTCCAGGGGGCCCGGCCACCTGTGGACCCACCCCCCAGGCCAGCAAGCTACCCTAATTCATGTACTAACATGTAATGGAGCGCTCTGATGGGGCCCAGCACAAAGTACAGAGCGCTCCATTACATGTATAATGTGGAGGGAGGGAGGGGGGGGGGGTGCGCACACTCACACACCGGGCTGGTCGACATTTCTGTTCCGTAGTGAAGCAGGGAAACCTCTTTCATCCCTGCTTTACTGATCTTCACAGCTCAGGAGCTCCCCCTGCTGGCCCCAGATCGCGCTGCTGGCTGTGGGAGGAGAGCTGAGAGCCCGGGAAGATGAGTGAGGAGGGAGCCTGTCATCAGGGAAGAAGGTAAGTAGTTTTTTTTTTTTTTCTAAGGCTGCAGACTGGGGGCAAAGAGCAAGAGGGGGGGCATAACTAATTTGAGGGGCACCTAATCAGGCATTACTGTGAGGGGGGCACATATGAAGGCATAACTATGAGGATTGAGGGGGCACATATGAAAGCTTAAGGGCTTCTGTCATCACTTTTTGACATTATAAGCTGTCTGACATTAGCTATGTGCTAATGTCAGAGCAGCTTGATAATGTCTTTTACAAAAATCCGAGTTATATTCGGGTCAAAAACGTAATTTTATAATATGTAAATTAGCCTCTAGGAGCAGGGGCGTTGCCCTGCTCCTAGAAGCTCTGTGCGGCAACCTGCTGGCACGCCCCTTCTTACTTTGAGTGACAGTGCCGGGCAGCGATCCTCCGGCACTGTCTCCTGTGAAATCCAGCGCCTGCACGGCCGCTCTGTATTCGGCGCAGGCGCGGTGAACAGAGGACAGAAGGCACCAGCGTCCTCTGCTCACCGCGCCTGCGCCGAATACAGAGCGGCCGTGCAGGCGCTGGATTTCACTAGGAGACAGTGCCGGAGGATCACTGCCCGGCACTGTCACTCAAAGTAAGAAGGGCGTGCCAGCAGGTTGCCGCACAGAGCTTCTAGGAGCAGGGCAACGCCCTGCTCCTAGAGGCTAATTACATATTATAAAATTACGTTTTTGGCCCGAATATAGCTCGGATTTTGTAAAAGACATTATCAGCTGCTCTGACATTAGCACATAGCTAATGTCAGACAGCTTATAATGTCAAAAAGTGATGACAGAAGCCCTTTAACTACTGTGAGGGGGCACATATGTGGGCATATCTAATTTGAGGGACACATAATGTGGCATAACTACTGTGAGGGGGCACATATCTAGGCATAAATATTTTGAAGGGGCACATGATCTGGCATATCTACTTTGAGGGGCACATAACTGGGCATAAATACTGTGAAGGGGCACATATTCTGGTCATTACTACTGTGAGGGGGCACATATGCGGCATTACTACTGTGAGGGGCACATATCTGGGCATATTACTGTGAGGGGACACATAATCTGGCATTACTACTGTGAGGGGGCACATATTTGGCATTACTACTGTGAGGGGGCACATATTCTGGGCATTACTACTGTGAGGGGGCACATATCTGGGCATATTACTTTGAGGGGACACATAATCTGGCATTACTACAGTGAGAGAGAAACATATTTGGCATTTCTACTGTGAGGGGCACATATCTGGGCATATTACTGTGAGGGGACACATATTCTGGTCATTACTACTGTGAGGGGACACATATTCTGGTCATTACTACTGTGAGGGGGCACATATTTGGCATAACTACTGTGAGGGGGCACATATCTGAGTATACCTACTGTTACAGGAACAAAGGTGGGCATTAGTACTGTGAGGGGCCTCAAGGTGGGCATTAGTACTGTGTGGTAGCACTAGATTACTCTGCTATACATTGGCATGGCTCAGTCTTACCGGCCAGCACAGCGCCCCCTGCTGGTGATATCACAGGGGCAGTCGCCATCCCTTCCTTATGTAATTATTCTTTTTTTCCCCACAGGGACCTTGTTCTGGATCCAGCGGACATCACGCCGACGCCAGCGACACTCTGGATGAGGTAGGACCAGATTTTATTAGGACTGGGTGAGTTTAGCTGTGCATTGGGGTTAGGGCTCTTTAACATCCTGTACGGGTAATCTTCTGTGTGAATGAGAGCCAAGCCCCCTCCATACAGCAGAGACACGGAGCACTAACAGGATTGATAATGCTCTGTGCCTCTCTGTGATCTTTACTACAAAATCACAGTGAGATAAAGTTGTCACCGTGATTTTGTAGTTAAAAGATCACAGAGAGGCACAGAGCATTATCAATCCTGTTAGTGCTCCGTGTCTCTGCTGTACGGAGTGGGGCTTGGCACTCATTCACGCAGCGAATTAGCCGCACGGAAATGGCAAGTGATAGGTTACATTTTTGTAATATACTTTATTTAGCCAAAATAATTTTAGTAGTAAACTGGGGCTGAAATGGCCATTAGCAGCGCTCTCAGAAATTAGGGGGCATGGATCGGTTTCGCACCGGGGCCCCATGGATTGTGTGTACGCCACTGGCTACACAACTCACTGGAATTCAACATTGCACATGCTCGAGTAACTGTATGAGCTGCGGAAAGCAATGAACTATTTGGTCTTGCACCAGACCGCATCAGCAGTGATCATGTGCTGTTTCCAGGTCAGGTAGTTGCAGCTCATGCTGTTCATGCTGCAGCTGTCCCTCACCCCCTCATATGTATTGAAGAGACGCTGACACTCATCCTCTTGAGGATCAAGAGGATGATGATAGTGACACCGACAACGACACCCAATTTTCTTAGTGGGTAGTGGAGGTGGAAAGAATTGGCTCCTCGGCATGCTGGCCTGAATGGTGACCTGTATGCTCGCTGGCGTACGCAGTGACAAGCGGATCTGTGAAATCAAGCAGTCTGATGATTACTGGATAGCCACTCTATCAAAGCAAAATGGGCAAATGTTTTCCTCCCTCTTAATGGGCAGACAAATTAAGTTATAATCAGGAAATAAGGCCACTCTCCACCCCCTCTGAGTCACCCCCTCCCGCCGCCACCAGCAGCAGAAGCAGCACAAATAGCAGCAGCAGAAGCCATTTTAGTCTCCTCAACATGATGGAGCAGTTTTTCCTGTTTTCCTGTCCAGTTTTAAGCCTGCCTCAACAACTAGGTTCAGGCATACCTAGTCTCTGGCGCATACACTGGTCTCTGACCCCGTGGATTTCTGGGCAGGCAGACTGGAACAGTTGCCCAAACTGGCACAGCACTCTCTCTTTCTTCTATCTTGCCCAGCCTCCAATGTAATCTTGGAGGCGGTTTTGAGCCAATGGACAAAGTTATCCTCCGCCAGTGTCCAAAACATCACTTGTGTCTAAATGAACAAAGCCTGGATTCAGGAGGATTTTCACACTCCTCCGGCTGAGACCGATGAATATATCTGGCCTTGCTGGTGGTGCCCCATCTTGCCACTGTTGCTGCCTGCCTTCCTTCATCATGCCACCAATGCCATTATGCCACTGCTATGACCTGCCAACCATCATCTTCTGTACAGCTGCTGCCTCCATCATGCCACGGCTCTGTACGGCTTCTGCTGCTCTGCCTCCATCATGCCACCAGCGCCATCTGCCACTGCTGCGACCTGCCTACCATCATGTTCTCTATGGCTGCTGGTGCCGCCTCTATCATGCCACCGCCACCATCATGTCACTGCTGTGACCTGCCTACCATCATGTTCTGTACAGCTGCTGCTCTCTCCATCATGCCACCTCTGCGGACTGCCTACCATCATGTTCTGTAAGGTTGCTGCCTGCCTGCCAACATGTATCACATGGCTGTTGCTGCCTCAGCTGCTGCTTCTCCTCACTGCTTATCCTCTACTGCCACCACTATTAATGTAAAGCATCTGCGACTGCCCGTAATACCACTACTGCTATTACTACTAATACTACTATTACCCATAAACAGCTGACTGTATGGTATGTTCCGTGCTTTGCTGATCATGCTGCTGCTGCTACTATTGGTACTGAAAGACCCTGGCCGCACTGCTCACAGTTCCTCTATGTCTTTTCCTGCAGTTTGAGGTACTTGATACGGTATATTGCAACTATTATCACCCAGCAATCAGTGTTCTTCTACCGAATGAGTCCTGTTTAGATACAAACCATATTCTTATTATACACAATGTTTTATTTTTACATTTTTTTTTCCAATTACATTATAGAACTGACTCGCTGTTGTCCAATAATTTGTCACAAAACCACAGCTTTAGCTTCTAATTACATTGTAAATGTGGACATGACATCCAGTGCTCCCGAAAACACATATATCCAGGGTAATTACTCTGATTTATGACGATAGGGACAGTAATCGTGCTAGAGTTAAATCACCACAGGGTGAACGATGCATATATTTTTATAGAAATACAGGGTTTCACATGGAAATACCTACATTACATATATTATTGTTTAGTACCAATGTCTTATGCCTGAAAAAGTGGACAACTGGGAAGCAAAATGGCAGATGAGCTTCGGGGGTTGATCAGGTCATTTTGGGGCAAAAATTACAAAACAGGTATGAAACACTATCTTTAATAAATGTGGGCCTAAATTGTATATTACTCTGCCTAAAATGACCATGATTTACCTAAAATTGATTAGGGCCAATTTAGGGTCTTACTGGTGGTGGATTAAATCTTTCTTTAAATTCCTAAAATAAATCTGTGGTGTTTTCCGACAGCCACTTCTAGGGGGAGCTCAGTGCATGGAAATATTGAGAGTTTCTATTACATTCAGTGGTGACTGTATACATCCCTATGCACAGAGCTCCCTCTAGTGGTGATTGCAGGCAGACAGTTTTTAAACATTGTGTGAAGGGAAGGAGAGGATGTAGAACTGCATAGAGAGAGACATATTAATGTATTGTCTGTTGTGAATACATTGAGGAACGAGGTGGACAGAATGAGCCCCGTATTTATGAATCTGTTCAACGTTTTCCGACATAGAAGACGGGAACAGTGGGTGAGGAAGATATTATAATAATTCGAAACTTCCTCCACTTGCTAAAAAAAAATGGAAATTTCCATACTAATCATTGCTACTTGGCCCTATGAGACCTGCATACGCCCCTGCCCAAAGCTCTACACAGAAACATAGTTTAGGGGTTTGATCTTTTTGCCAGGAGGGCACATAAAAGCCACTCTTATTTAACCAGGTATTTGGTTCCAGGTACCAAAGTAAATCTTTGGCTATGCCATTGCTATTCTAAAAACAATTGCAAAACATTGATTCAGATATTCTTCGATGACTGAGGACCCCGGTCAGGAGCCTCCACAGATTTCCCTATTCTCATTTTACTGTCCTGCTGCATGCGTCTCATGATGCATATTGTGGAAATGAATACGTGTAATTACCACGGAGATTAATTTGCATGGTGGCGGACAATGTCACATAAGGCCAATATGCTTTTTATTTGCTCTTTTAAAAGAAATGACTGCAGCAGTTTTAATAAACCCATAAATATAAAACGTAATAATAACAGTAACAATGGTGCCATCTTAACAGCAAAAACATCATACGGCAGCATAAAAATTGTAATATCTGCGGCTTTTGCTACTTGTCATAGCACAGATGGCAGGGAGTCGGTGACTCTGTGGGGGGTGCAGAGAGCCTCCTAGTCAGATATGGGGGTGGCAGGTGTCTGCCAGGCAAAAGTTATGGCGAGCTGTGTACAAAGCATATCCTCAAATTGCAACAATTTTGCCTTTCTTTCATTTTCAGGAAGACATTCCCCCATTTTACTTTAATAGCGAGAGTCTAAAAGCATGGCTATCCAGTAATCATCAGACTGCTTCAAGTGAATTATACACCTGTGAGTGTATAAGTAAGCAAACATACAGCTTGCCATTCTGGGCAGTGTGCCCGAGAAACCAGTTCTTTCTGGCGCCGCTCCCACTGAGACGATTGGGTGTCATGGCCAGTGTCATCATCATTGTCCTCTTGGTTCTCCACTTCTTAATCCTCCTCCTCTAGTGTTGTTGCTCTTCATCCTTGTCCTCCTCCTTGGGACTTTCTCCTCAATATCTACAGGGTGGCAAGCAATATGCGTAAGATGTTCATATTCCGCCATCCTTTATTGCAACAGCATGAGTGTTCATTCTAATATAAATATTGGGGGGTTGATGTAGTTGATGCTGCTATCGTCCCTACTAACAAATCTGGTGGCCTCTTGGAAGGAATGTGACATGCGTCTCTGATGGCCTGTCACTGCCTGACCTCGAAACAATACATGCCTTTCTTCTGAGACGCTCTGGGGAATGATGTTATCATTGGCCACTTTACATTACTTGTACAGATGCCCTAGAATATGCTAAGTGGAATTCCAGCGAGTTGGAATGTCACACAGATCAAGTAGTGCAATGGAAGACCGTTCTGTCGCTGCAAGTCCAAGAGGGCATTCTTTACCACATTAGAACTTGACTTGGCCTGCACCTTCTGCAAGCCACTGTACTATTTTAAAAAATGTTGCATGACTAGGTTAATCAAGTGACCATGTAGACAGCATGTGTGGCTATTGTTGCTGACCTTCTTTCCCAGTTGGAGTCGATGGAGAGACCACAAGTGGGATTTTTGCTGCTTAATGCACATTAACAACTGATCTCGCCCAGGCTGATCAGCTCTAACACTGCATAGAAATGCTGGACTTGACAAATATGACAGGAGGTAGGAGTAGTGGAAGCAATGCTCTGCCCAGTTTCTGTTGGGAACAGGAATGCGTGAGGAGGTGGATAA
The DNA here is from genome assembly GCA_033119425.1 of Bufotes viridis. NCBI lineage: Eukaryota > Metazoa > Chordata > Amphibia > Anura > Bufonidae > Bufotes > Bufotes viridis. The sequence goes on along the minus strand of CM065593.1, from coordinate 20,863,331 downwards.
GCACCTGGTGTGGGAGCCAGACCAACACAAATGTGGAGGTGTCAATCGTTGCTGTGGTGCTACATACAACACCGCTGCCGTGCAAAACATTGACCCACTGTGCTGTAAAAGATATGTGATGTACTTTCCCGTAACAGCTGTTACAGGTGTCCACTGTGGCGTGCACCTTGCCATACAGCTACATTTCCAAGGAACGGCCCATCTTCTCCACCATGTGAGAGTAAAAGGCAAGGATAGCTTTTTGAACAAATAATGGCAGCTAGGTACAGTATCTTCCATCGAGGCTCAGTGCATGCTATCAGCTTCCTTAAACCAGTGGAATTCACTAAGTGTTACAACGGCGACTGCACCGTCAGCAATTGGCCAGGTGGAAGTTGATTGCTTGGTGTTTATAGTTGTTTTACTGGCAATACATTTCATTATGGATGACTGAGCAGGAGTAGTCTGAGCAGGAAATGCAGTAACTGATGATGACAAGGTTACATTACTGCCTGTGGATGTAGCCTGGCTGCCACGAAGAAGGTAAGTTTAATTTTTCCACGGGATCTGGTGATGCTGCCTCGTGTACTGCAATCGAGCATATATAGCGAAATATATGTTGGTAATGCTGGGGGAAATGCCTATAAAACCCTTATGAACTGTAGAAGCTTTGTAATGGATTTCTGGACAAAAAAAGATGAAGTGTTATGTCATGGTGTACTCCCATAGGCTGTTGCTCCCTGGGAATCGGTGCAGTGGAAATACAGTTTGAAGAATAAATCCATGAATAAACATATACTAGTCCTTTTCAACTAAATGTAGAATATAACTTTTAGTACATTCAATAGCAGCGGATTCCAAATGCAATTTCTGGCACCAGTATGACAAATTTCACACCTCCGGTGTGAAATTCCGGCATGGCTGTTTCGGCATACAAGCCGATAATCTGCCAGACACAAACTGCAGCATGCAGCGGTTTGTGTCCGGCCGGTTCTCCTCTTGTCTGCCAGAATGTGTATGGATCTCTGTCGGGCCCATTACACTTAATAAGGCTGGCGGACATTCCATCCGCAGTGGCAGTGCTGAATCCGGTAAATGCCCCGCCCGAACAGCCTGCCGAAGCCTAAGAAAGTATGAGGGCAGGTAGAATGGCTGCAACTTAACCCTTGTGGGTGTAGGTATCCACTATTAGGTCTAAACTTTAATTGGTATACTGGTAGTCTTGGGTAATGAGTGTCTGGACTGTAGTCTATCACCTTGCAGCAGTATCTATTATGCAGGTTTTTAGCTGTTTATTCTGCTGTTTTGTTTTTCAAGTATGTTCTTGAGTCAGAATAACGTTGATCTTTCTGGAGAATCTCTACCAGGAGCAGGAGCTTTGCAGTGTTCTTCCTCTCCTCTCTGTTTCTGCACAGGGACTCCTCCTCCTGGCAGGAAGCGGGGCCAGCCTGCTCCTACCAACAGAGGAGGAACAGAGTAGGTAGCCCTGTTCCTAACAACCATTTGCCAACCATATATTGGAAAGCACAGCCAAAACTTATAATTACAATACAATATATGAATATATACAATAACAGCAACATATAACAACAATTGTAGATACCCCCAAGTCTGAAGTACTGCAGTAGCAAGTGTGAAGGAAGTCTAAGGGACTTCTCCTAATGGCATGGCCACATGTTGCATATACAGTACATTAAACATTATACATATATTTTCCAAACAAAATCTGCAGCATAGAGATGAGCAAATCAATTCTCTGAATTCAACATTCTACCAGAATTTTTAAAAAATTCAGATTCAAATTAGAATTTGTTGAGATTCGACTATGACAAATTTGAGAGACAGAGAGAGATTTTTCCAGGCATTCAAAGTACTTTTTGGTTCAGAAAGAATCAAATCACAAGGTTAATTCGAACATGAAACAAAATTTTGAGAATTTCGCTCATCTGTACTGCAGCTTATTGCAGCAAAAATTCCACTGTGGAAATCCTCTCCCTCCAATCCCTCGTGTGACACGATGGAGGTCCACCCAAGCTAGACAATACGACAATATGACTGAATCCAGCTCATTTCTATACAGATCACGTTCAGGGACCAGATGAAGATGCAATTTATTTTTGCATTTTGCTTCTCACTGAACCCAATGCTAAATTTCTTCTGAATCGCCTTTCCACATATTCAGTTGAATCAAATCTCCATCTTGAACTAATAAGATTTCTCAAAGGTTCCCTCCGAACCATTCACATGCCACGCCATTTTCCCAAGGAAGCGTAAAGTTCACAGAGCTGACAAATTGTCCCACATCCATCTTTAAATATCTCCTTTGAGACGACATCAATAGACGGGGCGAACTGCGTCGTCACTGCTCCCTAAGAGATTCTGACTTACTTTAATGATTCTTCGACACAGCGGGCTCTGACAGGCGCCATCGGGCTTTGATTAAATAGAACTTTCAAAGCTATAACGCAGATCTGTATTTTCTGTCCTTTTCCAACAGAGGAAAAAAAAATTACAAAAAATTGTGTGATTCATCATGTTAAATTTGCCTGTGAACATCTTCCATTCATCCTCGGCAATTACTTGTCTTGGAGATAGCGCGAATGCTCCGAGATAACAATGTAACATCTTTTAATTGTTACTGCGTGAACTCCGAAGTCCTTAATGTAAAGGAGGCGACGCTAAGACAATACAAACTGGGAGCCTCGGCTGCAAATAAATGAAATGATATTGAATTTGATAAGGCAGCAAAGGACGTGATAATTTTATATGTCGACAGAAGGGAAATGAAAGCAGACTGTAATTGCATTTTTATCTCAAAGAGACTCAGCAAATTATCATTTCAAAGTATAATATACACACACATAACACTAGGAAATTGCGGGTTTGCCTTTGATTTTTGATTTTTTTTGGTCTCCATTATCTTGACGAGAAGGGATTGTCAGTTTGAAGATTTAAGATGTTTGTCATTTACTTTGTAAAACAACTGTAAGAGGAGAGAAATTACCACTCAGGTGTCCTCAATGAGAGAGATGTACGTTCTTCTCCCCCCCGCCCGCTGGAGCCGTCAATTTGAAGAGTGCGATGGAATTCGTGTTTTCTATAACAGTGGGAGTCAGGAGAAATGGCACTGGGACTATATGGAAATCTGAAAAGAAAAAAATATATAAATTGACAAATGGAAACTGTAAGTTTATGGCATGCTAAATAGGAGACATAAAAAATACAATGTATTGTTATAATGAAATGAAAATTACATATATAACAGTATATTAAAATGAAGAAGTTAAATTATAATAATAATAATAATAATAAAATTATAAATTAAAATAAAAGGTTGGTTCTTCTGGTGAACTCCGTTTAGCTTATCTCCGTATTAAACTTTAGTCTATTGATTTTGCTGTTACAGTCTCCTCTCCCGGTTTTGACCCTGCTTGCCAACTCATCTTTTGTACCTCCCTGGTCATTAAGGTAGGTGTCTTGCTAGTGAGCTTGAGCTGGTCTTCTGCTACCTTACTCCACATATGTAACCTGTGTCCCTAGTAAGCAGGTCCATCTGGCCTTGTGGTAGGTTTTGGTTAAGAACCTACCAGCCGGAGTGGTTAAAAAAGACTGGTAGCAGTTTTTGAGTTTGCTGGCTTTGGTTCCGGAAGGTGGTCTGAGTGTTTACATACATCTGCTTCGGAGGTCTATGCCTGCTATGTCCTTCTACATCTTCCCAGCAGGCATAGTCGCTGGAGCAGGAATGCAGCAGCCTCTTCCTTCCTGGTCTGTGAGTCATTTGGTAGTTGTTTGAGCAATAGGTTTGTCTAGCTTGCTGGTTCTTCTGTAAAAGTGCACTATAGTTTGGTTGCCTGACCTTTGCCTGCTTTCTGGATTTAACCTCTTGCTGGCTGCCCTGAACTATGGACTGAGCACGAAGAGACCGCTGTGGCCATCTTGATTGAAGACACCACATGGTCTAGCGTGGTGTGTCATGACGTCGTACGTCACCGCGCACAATATTTCGCGCAGGATCTTTAATTAAGATGGCCACAGCCTCTTTGCATTCAAATGGATGAGGTGAGTATATTTTTTATAAACACCATTTCAGGAAAAATTGATTAATTACCACTAAGCATGAGGAAATTCAGCTTTGCGGTGAATCAAAGTTTTCCTGAAATTTGGACCGAAGTCCACTTCGGATACTTTGATTCGCTCAACCCTACCGATGACACCCAACTACAGTATATCACTCCAGCAGTGCTACAAACGCTAGTGACAGTCAGTGCACTGTCAGTAACATCATGTCCTCTTTTTATCTGAACCTGAACTTCTCGTTTTTCCCCCATATAATAGCCTGCCTGAACCTAATATTTGTATTTCAGCACACCCGCTGTCTTGGGATTTTGATCTCTCCTATGTTTCCAATACTCAATTACTCAAGAACATCTCCAGAATCTGCCTTTTTCTCACGGTCAAAAACTCTTGTTGTGTCTTTGATTCATTCTTGTCTTGACTACTGTCCCTCTCACTAAACTTTCCCCCCTTCAATCTGTCCTAAATGCTGCAGCCAGGCTCATCTATCTATCCATCCATCCGCTATACCGATGCTACTAGCCTGTGCCAGTCACTTCACTGGTTGCCCATCCACCACAGAATACAGTTCAAACTTACACCCTTACCCATAAAGTTCTCCACAGTGCTGTACCTCCATACACCTCCTCCCTCGTTTCCGTCTACCACCCTACTCATGCTCTCCGTTCTGCCAATGATCTAAGATTAACATCCTCCATAATTTGTACTTCTCACTCCTATCTTTAATACCTTTTTCAAGCTGCACCAGCAATCTGGAATGCTCTGCTTCGGACAATCAGGTTAATTCCCAACTCCCTTAGCTTCAAATGTGCTTAAAAACGAATATTTTCAGGTCTCATCTTATCACATTCCCCAAATTGACTCTTCCCCATTTAACCCCCGATCCACATTCTTCAGCACTAAACAAGATTATAAAACAACTATCCCTACACTCGATGCACTAGCTCATACAGCTCTGCCTGCGCTACTCTATCCAGTACAAAGATGGCTCGACCACTTTGTAAAATAATCAATTTCCCCCTTGTTGTTGCCCCCATTTCCTCATAGATTGTAAGCTCTTGCGAGCATTTGTATATTATCCTGTAATTCTGTGAAGTCTATTTTGAGTTGTACATGTACCCTCCGAATTGTAAAGAGCTGCGGAATATGGTGGTGCCATATGAAAAAATCTTAAAGTTATTACTATTCTTATTATAACCGGGGAATCGGTAAGATGATATCACAGAGCTAATTTATCTGCTATGTTTTGGCTTCTCTCAAGGCACATTTTTTGAATATTTTTTAATCCATTTGAGAATTTTCTTTATAGCAAAGCACCGTGCCCACAGCATCAGTATCAGCATACATGCCCCATACAGACATAAAGGAAACAAATAAGTAAAATCGGAGAAAATGACTTTGACGCAAAGAAAGAAAAACTTCTGTGGGAACGAGCCTTTTGAGTCTTCTGCTTGGAGGAGATAGGAGAAGCCAAGGAAATGCATTTTCCTCCTGACTGATCACAACATAAAATAAATAAATAACTAAATGGAAGCACGAAGATTCTATTAAAGAATAAAAGTGGAATGAGAAGAAAAAAAAAAATCGAAAAGTTAAAAAAAATAAAAATAATTCTGAGAAAATCCTTCAAGCAAATCCCGGGCTAATCCCCGTACTTCTGCAGGTGAGAAAACTGCCACGTTCGTTTCATACATGGCTGACACCTGCTGAAAACAGCCTCCTTTATAATACGTTTATCTGTCACTTGTAAGTATTCCAGCCGTAAATGAAATTATTTTCCGTGTAGTTGAGCAGCTAAAGAAACCAAATGAGTTTTATGGAGAGAAATTTGCATGTGTATTATAGCCAGGGAGCGTGCCGCTGAAAGCCTCCTGAAGATTTACAAAGAGTCAACGAGATCAGTCGAGAAGCAATCTGACAAACAAGTCAAGAGGCGAACGTGGCCTTGTTTTAGCTTTTTATGGATGCTTCGGAAATGGAACAATTATCTGACGTGGCTGAAAGCTGAATTTTGCTAAAGTTGTTCTAGTTCATAAATAAATATTTATTGTATCGACCTTTTATGTTTGCAGAGGTTCCATTAAATCTGTGCATTTATTTTTCTATGTTCCAATTACTGTTACTTTTATACATCTTTTTTTTTTTCCTGTAGGGAAGTTGGGAACCGATGGGTCCTGGTACCAGGCATCAGATGCCAACAAGCCGGGGCAGTAAACTGAATTTTTTATCCATGTGGAGAACATTTTTGCCATAACTATCTCTATGTTTTGCTCAAGCATTTTAATGAAACTCTCGAAAACTTTTGAGAATTAAAAAAAACAAAAAAACAGTGCCACCTCTATCTACAGGTTGTGAGTGGTATTATAAATCAGCACCATTCATTTTAGTGAAGTTGAATTGCAATACTAGACACAAACTATGGACAGATGTGGAGCTGTTTTTGAAATAAAGCGGCCATGTCTGTAAGTATAAAAGGAAATGCAGGGAAGACACTGTGTCCTCAATGGTTCCATAGTGACCCCTTCAATTTTCATATACTTTCCCTATGCCCCCCTATTTATCACATTTTGTTTCACATGGTGGTGACTAGTGTTGAGCGAACAGTTCGAGAATAGTTCGGGTTCGTACCGAATTTTGGGGTGTTCGGGACACGGACCCGAACCCAAACATTTTCAAAAAAATTTGGGTTCGGGTTCGTTGTTCGACGATTTCTTCCCGCTTTCTGAAGGGCTGCACAGCAGCCAATTAGCTAGCATTTTACTTCTTGCCCTAAGAGCCCATCACAGCCATGCCTACTAATGGCATGGCTGTGATTGGCCAAGTGCAACATGTGACCCAGCCTCTATTTTATCTGGAGTCACGTAGCGCCGCACGTCACACTGCTCTGATTAGTGTAGGGAGAGGACGCAGCTGCTGTGAGGGCGAGATTAGGCAGGGAAAAGTCAGCGAAAGCACTTAATGAAGTGATCGATCTACAGCTGAGAATCATTCAACTTCTGCTAGTTACTTGCTCACTGGTTTTTAGGCTGCACAGAGCGTTTTTCTGTCACTTTTTTTCTGGGGTGATCGGCGGCCATTTTGTGACTTGTGGTGCACCAGAACAAGCTGCCACCAAGTCCATAAATCCATCAATACTAGTTTTTTTTGCTATATCCTACATCAGGGGTTTGGCTGTGCTAATTGTCACCCCTAGAAACTCAGGATAGCAATTTCTATATTTTATTAAGGGGTTAAATACAATTGCCAAAATACCAATCCCCTAAATCTGGTGTTCCAGCTTTGGCTAGCCAAGTGTGATACTGTCTGCTGTCTGGCAAAGGATAGATCATTTTCTGTGGTGAAATTCAATTGCCAAAATAGCAATCCCCTAAATCTGGTGTCCCAGCACTGGCTGGCAAACTATAATAGTATCCGCCAAAACATATATTTTGTTCTGGGGTGAAATTCAATTGCCAAAATAGCAATACCCTGAATCTGGTGTTCGAGCTGTTGCAGGCCAATTGTAAATCTGTCCATAACAGGATACCTTTCATCCAGGGCCTAAATACTAGCCCTAAAAGAGATATTCCCCTAAATCAGTGGTTACTGCTGTGCCTGGATTAGTGTAATACGCTACATAAACAAATAGGCAGATAGTGTTAGGTGCCTGTAAAAAAAAGGCCTGAATTTGAAATCAATACATTGGGCCAAATATTTTTTTTCTTATTGTGGTGCTTGGTGAACGGTAAAAATGAGGAAAACATCTAGTAAGGGACGCGGACGCGGTCGTGGTGATGTTAGTGTACCCTCTGGTGCTGGGAGAGGACGTGACCATTCTGCCACAGCCACACGTCCTAGTGAACCAACTACCTCAGGTACCAGTACCCCCAGAATTTACAGCGATATTTGGTGGGGCACAATGCCGTTCTAAGGATGGTAAGGCCTGAGCAGGTACAGGCGCTAGTCAATTGGGTGGCCGACAGTGGATCCAGCATGTTCACAACATTATCTCCCACCCAGTCTTCTGCAGAAAGCGCACAGGTGGCACCTGAAAACCAAGCCCATCAGTCTGTCACATCACCCCCATGCATATCAGGGAAACTGTCTGAGCCTCAAGTTATGCAGCAGTCTCTTATGCTGTTTGAAGACTCTGCTGGCAGGGTTTCCCAAGGGAATCCACCCAGTGGTGGAAGACATAGAATGCACTGATGCACAACCACTGATGTTTCCTGATGATGAGGACATGGGAATACCACCTCATCGGAGTCCGCACGTCTCTGATGATGACGAAACACAGGTGCCAACTGCTGCGTCTTTCTGCAGTGTGCAGACCGAACAGGAGGTCAGGGAGGAAGACTGTGTGGAAGACGATGCAGGGGACGATGAGGTCCTAGACCCCACATGGAATGAAGGTCGTGCCACTGAATTTCATAGTTCAGAGGAAGAGGCAGTGGTGAGACTGAGCTAACAGCGTAGCAAAAGAGAGAGCAGGGGGCAAAAGCAGAACAGCCGCCTCTAAGATAGTTCGCCTGCTACTGGCCACCGCCACCAGGGCGCATGATTCATTGCTGTGGGACCTCTCTCCTCGGTCTGGGTGCTGGGGCCGAAATAACTGAAAGTGGCCTTTTCCAGTGGTGGGTTATATGACGCATGATTCCTTGCTGTGGGACCTTTCTCCTCTGTCTGGGTGCTGGGGCTGAAATAACTGAAAGTGGCCTTCTCCAGTGGTGGATGATATGAGGCATGATTCCTTGCTGTGGGACCTCTCTCCTCTGTCTGGGTGCTGGGGCTGAAATAACTGAAAGTGGCCTTCTCCAGTGGTGGGTGATATGATGCATGATTCCTTGCTGTGGGACCTGTATCCTCGGTCTGGGTGCTGGGCCGAAATAACTGAAAGTGGCCTTCTCCAGTGGTAGGTGATATGACGCATGATTCCTTGCTGTGGGACCTCTTTCCTCTGTCTGGGTGCTGGGGCCGAAATAACTGAGAGTGGCCTTCTCCAGTGGTGGGTGATATGACATAATTCCTTGCTGTGGGACCTCTCTCCTCTGTCTGGGTGCTGGGGCCGAAATAACTGAAAGTGGCCTTCTCCAGTGGTGGATGATATGACGCATGATTCCTTGCTGTGGGATCTCTCTCCTCTGTCTGGGTGCTGGGGCTGAAATAACTGAAAGTGGCCTTCTCCAGTGGTGGATGATATGAGGCATGATTCCTTGCTGTGGGACCTCTCTCCTCTGTCTGGGTGCTGGGGCCGAAATAACTGAAAGTGGCCTTCTCCAGTGGTGGGTGATATGATGCATGATTCCTTGCTGTGGGACCTGTATCCTCGGTCTGGGTGCTGGGCCGAAATAACTGAAAGTGGCCTTCTCCAGTGGTAGGTGATATGACGCATGATTCCTTGCTGTGGGACCTCTTTCCTCTGTCTGGGTGCTGGGGCCGAAATAACTGAGAGTGGCCTTCTCCAGTGGTGGGTGATATGACGCATAATTCCTTGCTGTGGGACCTCTCTCCTCTGTCTGGGTGCTGGGGCCGAAATAACTGAAAGTGGCCTTCTCCAGTGGTGGGTGATATGATGCATGATTCCTTGCTGTGGGACCTGTATCCTCGGTCTGGGTGCTGGGCCGAAATAACTGAAAGTGGCCTTCTCCAGTGGTAGGTGATATGACGCATGATTCCTTGCTGTGGGACCTCTTTCCTCTGTCTGGGTGCTGGGGCCGAAATAACTGGGTGGCTTTTTCCAGTGGTGGGTGAATATGACGCATGATTCCTTGCTGTGGGACCTCTCTCCTCTGTCTGGGTGCTGGGGCCGAAATAACTGAAAGTGGCCTTCTCCAGTGGTGGGTGATATGACGCATAATTCCTTGCTGTGGGACCTCTCTCCTCTGTCTGGGTGCTGGGCCGAAATAACTGAAAGTGGCCTTCTCCAGTGGTGGGTGATATGACGCATGATTCCTTGCTGTGGGACCTCTCTCCTCTGTCTGGGTGCTGGGCCGAAATAACTGAAAGTGGCCTTCTCCAGTGGTGGGTGATATGACGCATGATTCCTTGCTGTGGGACCTCTCTCCTCTGTCTGGGTGCTGGGGCTGAAAAAACTGAAAGTGGCCTTCTCCAGTGGTGGGTGATATGACTCATAATTCTCTGCTATGGGACCTTTCTCCATGTGATATTGGTTAATTTTTATTTATTTTATTTTATTTTAATTCATTTCCCTATCCACATTTGTTTGCAGGGCATTTACCTACATTTTGCTGCCTTTTGCAGCCCTCTAGCCCTTTCCTTTACAGCCTTTTTAGTGCCCAAAAGTTCGGGTCCCCATTGACATCAATGGGGTTCGGGATGAAGTTTGAGTCGAGTTCGGATCCCGAACCCGAACATTTTCGGGAAGTTCGGCCGAACTTCTCGAACCCGAACATCCAGGTGTTCGCTCATCTCTAGTGGTGACCCATCACCTTGCTAAAAAACTGTTGTTGTCACCAATGGTCCTGCAGCCATTTTAGTAGCATTTTTGCCAATGTGCACAAAATCCGTGCAATTTTGCTGCAATTTACACAGAATCACATTAGAAATCATGCAATTCTGTGAAAATTGCTAGGAATTCTCAGTGATTTTGTCATGATTTGTTGCAAATGGTTGCAAACCTGCTTTTTAACCGAAGTGGGAGGGTATGGCGGCATGTTTGTCTTTCTATGGTACAGCTCACGCATTAGTTATGTGCCATAAAAACAATTGTTGTTCCTGCTTTTTATGTTCAACTAAACCAAGACAGAGGCATTTGTTATACACTGCAGATTCTAAATAAAATGTAGATAAAGTAACACAGCGGGATATAAAATATTGAGGAAAACTTATTGCAAATGCACAGTGCTGGTACAGTACTGGAAAAAATAAAAGCATGAGCCCCTTTACGAAATTTCGGGTTTTCTACTTTATGGCAAATTCTGACCTGTAAACAAAAAATACTATAAAAAAAAAAAAGTAAAATTTTATAATGAAATAAATAAATAAATTACCCATATCAACCAAAAGTTGCTGCCCTCTTATATTTAAAGTGATTATTAGTCTTTTAATCTCCTATTGGTTTACACGGCTACGATACCCATCATGCCCTGATAACTTTTTTCATCAGAAGGGTCACCTGAAAATGAGCTGATCTCTAGTGATCGGCTGTAAACAGAATCTGGCAATGAGCGTTCAATTCATCTGCAGTGCCACCGCAGGAGAAATTAAGTATTGCATCTTGTCCACTGAAAAGAATTGATTGTCCATGTAATACACAGAACTGCTGGGTCCTCCAAAGGAATTGAGAGAGACAGAACCTTGAGTCCTGAATATTGAACTCCCCTCCATTATTTGTGACCTCCCTAAACACAAAATCTTAATACGAGGCACTTACAGTATCACTACTTGTCATGTTGATTATATAGACACTGTGCGATCAGGAACAGGGTAACAGCTATAATACTCTGATCTCCACCCAGGGGAGGACTAGGGACAAAAAGTGGCCCTGGAAAAAATCCTAAAAAAGGCCTTGTGTTGTTGGCGAGTCCAAATTGATAGAAGGCGGGACATCACAAATGGTCAAAGACAACTGGAGTAGGTGGGGCCAATACCATGGTACAGCTCAAAATACCACCCCAGCAGAACCAATCACCACAGTGCAGCACAAAATACCGCCACCTTGTTGCAGTATTCAACTGCATCACTGTCCTGAGGACGGCAATGCAGTTAAATTCAGGAGGTACAAAAGCGCCCATTGCTCTGACATTAATTAATGCTGAGAGATTCAGATCATTGTGTACCTGGCTGGTGGCTCTGAGGAGGGCTCGGGCAGCCCCAGTAGGCATCGGCCCACCGGGAAATTTTCCTGTAGGGTCCATAGCTAGTCCGCCCCTGTCCCTGCCGCTTAATCCTTTGAATAATGTAGGTGGTGACTATATCCTTTGGCCCTGTTACAGGGTGACATGACAATTGAAGGACCCCAGGGCTCTCTTACCAAATTCCCTGTTGTTAGGGCATACACAGGTGAACACAGACTAATGGACTAGTGTATAGATATATAGCTACAGTATATGCCAGTGCATTACAGTTTAAAAATTAAAAACCTTCCTTATGGGATTTTAAAAAAAAGTAATTTTTAAAAAAGCAAATAGTGATGAGCGGCAGGGGCAATATTTGAATTCATGATATTTGGGTGAAAATTCACCATAAATTCGCAAATTCGCCATTATTATCTTGATTGCGAAAAACAGCAATGGAATATTCACGTAATGCGCGTGCAATACAGGCGTGGGTCACTTTTGCTACATTTTTCAATCTGCTCGAAGTTTCCTGAGACTGGAGAAAATGGTTGTCACGGCAGAACATTACAATAGCTTTATATGCAGATAGAGTGCTCCGATATATTAATGACGTACACAGAAACTCACTGACAGACACTCACTCACTGACAGACAGACACACACACACAGACACTCATGACAGACATACACACACTCACTCACTGACAAACACACACTGACATACACACACAGACACTTACTGACAGACACACATACACACAGACATTTACTGACAGACAGACATACACTCACTCACTGACATACTGTACATACACTCACTCACTGACAGACACACACTCAGTCAAACACTTAAACACTCACCTCCCTGGGGTCCAGTGTGGTGAAGCTCCTCAGTCCTCCAGCTCGCCGCTTAGTATGCCGGGGCCGGAATGACGTCATATTCCGGCTCCCGGCATCACAGAGGGCCTGCGAGGGAGGAGTGGGGAGCTGCTAGAACAGCCTCCCTTGCCGCCCGCCTCCTCTCCTCCAGTAATTTACTGGCAGAGCAGGCACCTGCCATCAGGGTAAGCAGGTGCCTGCTCTGCCATATTTAGGAAGGACCTCCACCTCCTGGCCCCCCTGTAACGGCACTGGGGATGGCTCAAGAGCCGCTGGCCCAGTGCTGCAGCACCAGATAGGCAGGGCCCACCAGGGCACCCTCAGCAGGCCAGCACCCTAGGCGAACACCTAGTTCGCCTAACGGTGGCGCCGGCCCTGATCGATAGTGAAGTACTGCTTATTCCAGTCAAATAAAAGGGTTTATTATACTCACAAAAGCAGATCTTGGTTAAAAGCATATCACATATCCATTTAACGCCTACTAGTGCGGGGGTAGGTGTTATATGGATATGTGATATGCTTTTAACCGAGATCTGCTTTTGTGAGTATAATAAACCCTTTTATCTGACTGGACTAAGCAGTACTTTGCTATCGATGCGCTCTCTCGACATCTGACAGGATTGTGTTGGAAGAGAGGAGAGTGCGTGTGGAAGGAGGTCTAGTTCCCTGTGTCCCATTATGCTGATGGCTCTGTGCTAGAGTGAAGATTCTCGGATTGGCTAATACAGCAGCGCGGTCCTGTTCTGAAAACGTTTTGGCTACCTGTGTGAACACTTCCCACTTTACATGTTGGACCTGTGACGCTGGTAACACAGGCAACGTACCGAAATGCTTTTATTTTATTGATATTAGATTAACTATATTAGTTTCCCTGTCACATGTGCAGTGCAGGTGTACCTCACACCAAAACAGATGGATTAACTGTATTTCGTCACGGATGCAGTGTAGTTGTACCTCACACACAAAATGGGTATATGTCACCAACCGATCTAACAGACGGATTAACTATATTAATTTCCCTGTCACGGATGCAGTGCAGGTGTACCTCACACAAAAAATGGGTATATGTCACCAACCAATCTAACAGACGGATTAACTATATTCATTTCCCTGTCAAAGATGCAGTGCAGGTGTACCTCACACAAAAAATGGGTATATGTCACCAACCGATCTAACAGACGGATTAACTATATTAATTTCCCTGTTACGGATGCAGTGCAGGTGTACCTCACACAAAAAATGGGTATATGTCACCCACTGAACTAACAGACAGATTAACTATATTAATTTCCCTATCACAGATGCTGTGCAGGTGTACCTCACACCAAAAATGAGTATATGTAACCCACCGAACTAACAGACAGATTAATTATTATATTTCTTTGTCAGGGGTGCAAAGATGGTGTATTGCAGGCACAAAAAAATCACTACTATGGGTCACCCACAGAATAAATAGACAGATGAAATTCCTAACACTCTCCCTCACCTCAACTGCCAGCACTACTCAGAGCTGATGGGTGGTGCTTCACGTGATCCAGCTTGTATAGAGGCTGAGTCACATGATACACCAGCCAATCACATCCATGCCATTACTAGGCCGAACACCGAACTCGAACCTGAACTTTTGCTGCAAAGTTCGGGTTTGGGTCCCGGTACCTGAACTCGCAAAGTTCGGGTTCGCTCAGCACTATACAGGAGTTGTTGGACCACTGATCTGATAATGATGACCTATATTACCGGTGCCCATGCACCATCAGTAGCTGTCAACCAAACGCTTGTTTGGCCGACAGCTATCTCTCCTGTGTCCTTGATACACACTCATTGTTGGCTCGGCCAAACTTCTATGTGTTTTCAATGGGGCAAGAGGAGAAACCAACTGTCGGCTAATCTTCTGGGAAAACAAAAGGATTGGGTGACTCTCCTTCATCATCTCTCCGAGAAGAGTCGGTAGCCCCCATACATATTAGATCAGTAAAAATGGTGGGATCAGCCAAAAATATCCAAATGTGTTTTGGTGGTTTTAAAAATAGGTCATGAAAGTCCCAGAAAACTGGAAGCAGTCTAAAGGAGGACACCAATTCCTATGCAGAATCCAGTTCCGGTTCTAATAGGGCGACCAGTAGAGCATGAGGAGACGAGAAACGGATGGATAAAGAAATATACATCTGCACTTTCTGAGCTAAATCTTCATAGTACAAAGGAATGAAGTTAGCAGAGTGTTCATCCTCCACAATGCAACCTGATCCCTGATCGATGCCAGATTATTATCCTCTGCATTAATCAGCCTAATGTTTTTTCATTATGCACATGAGACAAAATCCATCAGATGGTTAGATACCTGGACAGATTCTATTGACCTGAGGCTACATGGAATGTGCATTATCTGGAATGGCATGTACCCGCCCTTCATACAATGAAAGCTTGAATGATCCATGGAAGGCAAAGATGAATTAATAAATTAGTAACAATTAGTAAATCTTTCTGAAATTGTTGCATTTTGGAGTAAATCTGAGATTGGCTCCTTTTTTTGCCCACAGATAACGAACGTTGGATTGGGACAGTGTTAGAGGGGTTTTCAATGATCAACCAAAATGGTGGGAAATGCCATAATTTATTCGAAGAAGCAAAATCATCATCTAGAGTCTTTGCAAATATTTAGTAACTATGCTGAATGAGTACATACCACCAGGGTCAACCCTATTAAACTGGGAATACTGCCTGGTAGGGTTGATCCTGTGGATTAAACTGTTACCTGTCTTGTGAAAATTGCAGCATTCCCATGAAAAAAGACTTTTATTTGTTATGTAGATGACGGCTTCAGTGCACCAAGGGGTGAGACCAGCACTGGAAAGCTGATGTGCACTGAGTGCCAGACCTCGCCATTTTGTGCCTTGAAGCTCTCATTTGAAGAAAGAATAAAAGTCTTTTTTCTTGGGCACACCACAACTGATTTTGACAAGGCAGGTATCATTTTAATCAGTAGAATGAACCCTACCAGGCAGTTGATCCTACTGGTGGGTGCTCTTTAGGGTGGTCATACACATTAGATAGAGGTTATTGGTTGTATAACCATTGAATTACCGTTTGTCTGGTGAACAACATCACATTTTAGTGGATATTGACTCTTACAATTGTTCAAAGTGGTCATGCATGTTCAGTTGCATTGAGCATGTATGGAACATATAATGGTGGAAGGTGATCTTTCACAGAACAATTGTATATGTATTGGCTGAAAAATTGAGACACATCCGACTTCATTCCAGACGATGATGATGTATCATAAGCTGGCTGCAAAGATGGTTATTAAAGGGTGTCTGTCAGCAGAGACCTTCCTATCAGACCAAGAACACTCACTGTACATAACTGTAGGTCACCTGAATAGAACATTTTTCCCCTTACTGATCCCAGGCTACATTTCTAAGCATCTAATATGCATATGAACTGTTTGGTGGCTATGTAATCTCACCTGTCCACGTGTTCTCATACATGTGCTGTTGCTTCACAGCGCGCACACAATACTGCCCTGATACCTGCCAGGGTCGAAAACAGCTGTACTGCGCATGCGCTGACACCTAAAGCGGCAGAGAAAGGCCACTCATCTTAGGATATTTCAAGCCAAGAGGAAAGCAGAGCAAGGACAGATAAACCAGGGAGACCAGTGAGTGCCTGTGAATAGTTGTGTACAAATTGGGTGACCCAGTGACCAAAAATAACTCTCCACAGTCTCCAAAATGGCTTATTATGGTTGCTAATTTTTGACTACTATAGCTATGTATTGCCCCCCAATATTCTTCTAGTTCTTTACAGATCCAGAGCATATGTAAATGATCAGCCTCAGGTAAATCACATCATGGACAATTAGAAGTGTTTCTCAAACCCCATTTATGAAGCCTAAGGCCTCTTTCACACTTGCGTTCTGAGGATCCGTCAGAACGCAAGTCCCCTGAATGCATTAGCAGACTGATCAGGATCCTGATCAGTCTTTGAACTGCTTTGAGGTTACTATGGCAGCCAGGACGCTATTAAAGTCCCGGTTGTCATAGTAGTAGTGGGGAGCGGGGGAGCGGTATACTTACAGTCCGTGTGGCTTCCGGGGCGCTCCAGAATGACGTCAGAGCGCCCCATGCGCATGGATCACGTGATCCATGTGTGTGGGGCGCCCTGACGTCACTCTGTAGCACCCCGGGAGCCGCACGGACGGTAGGTATACTGCTCCCCCGCTCCCCACTACACTTTACCATGGCAACCAGGACTTTAGCGTCTTGGCTGCCATGGTAACTATTGAGAAAAAGCTAAACGTCGGATCCGGCGATGCGCCAAAACGACGTTTAGCTTAAGGCCAGATCCGGATTAATGCCTTTCAATGGGCATTAATTCCGGATCCGGCCTTGCGGCAAGTGTTCAGGATTTTTGGCCGGAGCAAAAAGCGCAGCATGCTGCGGTATTTTCTCCGGCCAAACAACGTTCCGGTCCTGAACTGAAGACATCCTGATGCATCCTGAACGGATTTCTCTCCAGTCAGAATGCATGGGGATGATCCTGATCAGGATTTTTCCGGCATAGAGCCCCGACGACGGATCTCTATGCCGGAAAACAAAAACGCTAGTGTGAAAGAGCCCTTAAAGGTGTAACATAAATTCTGTGCAAAATATTAAATAGAATGATTATATGATTAAAGCTTTGAGAGACTAACCCCATATTTATTACCCAATATCTTATCCCAGTCCTCCGGTTGAACCAGGGGGCAATCCCTTCTCTCCGGGCCTTTTGTCCATGCTGTAAATTAGTAAATCGCGCATTAAGTAAACAATTATAATCTTAATCTTAACCTTCTGTACTAACTTCACTATTAAATCATGCAAAAAACTAGAAGTTTCTATATAAAAAAGTGATCTTTCTTTAATACTAAAAAGTGCCGAGCGCAACTGAAAATACTGAAACCAAGATAAGTTGGATATATTTTCTCTCTGTGATAACTCCAACATAGTGAGAATATGCCCATTCTCAACCCCCTGAGCAAGATAACAAATATTGCATAGGAACAATTTAGGAGTGCAGTGGGGGACAAGCACAAATCTGTATAGCTCAGTAAATTGTGCTGTACTGTAAATTGTACTGTTAGTGCAGCGACTGGACCGCATGGTCGCATGTGAGTGTGGGCGGCCGAATGGGTGCAGTAGTTGTACTCACAGTTTCCTAAAGCTCCCTGGGCCAGCGTGCAGTGATGGGAAGGAAGGCACCGGATCCATTAGGGGCACTCTCTGGGTTAAAGGGTTCTCCTGCTGGATGGTAGTTGAGGTGCCCTTGGTTACATGGGTTTTAGGTGCAGGGAAGGCAGGGTCCCTGATGTCTTTGCGACACCAGCACCCTTGGATGCAAATGTAGG
Source organism: Bufotes viridis (assembly GCA_033119425.1). NCBI lineage: Eukaryota > Metazoa > Chordata > Amphibia > Anura > Bufonidae > Bufotes > Bufotes viridis. The sequence continues at coordinate 20,845,235 of CM065593.1, read as the reverse complement.
ATGGAAATAATGCGTTCCACCGCTGGCCGCTCCTTCCGGTCACGTGACTTCCAATTTCTCGGCGAGTGGGTATTTAGTGCAACGCTGATTCCATACAGGTATGGACAAGTACCATACTCTCCATCAAGATGGCAAACACTGTACCACCAATGCTAAACTGCAACCATTACTGGACCCAGTCTAAGTTTGGACCTGGCAATATATACCACAAGGGAAGTACAAATGTATATCTTGTTTTATATATTTACAATCTGCTACATATCCATCCTGTATATGGGTCTGACTATAGGTAATGGTTTTTGTTTTTTGTTTTTTCTTTTGGGCCAAAATTTGATATAATCATCTATGGGCATTATTGATTGAAGCACATTCACACATATATCATTACCCCAGTTTTATTTTTTGAGGTTGAGGTAACTGATGTTAATGTGGTCCCCTGATGAACTGATTCTAATAAACGGATCAGAGAAACGCGTTGGGCCAAAGTTTATTATCTGGGACATATAATACGTGCTCCAATTCTCTAATGGTAACTAAGACCTTGATGCTATTGGATGTTTAGGTGCATATACAATATGTGGGAGATTACCATTGATTTCTTTTTTGTTTGTTTTTTATATGTATCTTGACCACTGACAATAAATACCGACAGTAGTCACAGTAAGGCCTCATGCACACGGCCGTTGTTTGGGTCCGCGTCCGAGCCGCATATTTCGCGGCTCGGCCGCGGACCCATTCATTTCTATGGGGCCGCAAAAGATGCGGACAGCACTCCGTGTGCTGTCCGCATCCGTTGCTCCGTTCCGTGCCCCCGCAAAAAAAATAGAGCATGTCCTATTCTTGTCCGTTTTGCGGACAAGAATAGGCATCTCTATAATGGGCCGCGTTCCGTTCCGCAAAATGCGGAACGGAACGCGGAACAGCTTCCGTGTTTTGCGGATCTGCGATTTGCGGAACGCAAAACACCAACGGTCGTGTGCATGTAGCCTCAGTCTGTCTTTTGGTAGCGGTATCTATTCCTTGTCAGGGACATACAGGGCTATTAGGAGGTTCCTGACACGGGATCGCTCCTATCGGGGCGGCCATTCCATTTTTGTAGGCAGGGACATCAGTCTATAGGGCAAGTGTGAGGGCGAGTCATTTCTCTTTCCGTCAGCATACCCAGCCTACCAGAGAAAGACATTGTATTTATTTTTTTGGGTTAGTTTTAAATATTATCAGCAAAGGTTATGTTTTACACTGGTGAAGGTGCTCTGTGACTACGTATCTAATTAAATTACACTAGTGACTGACTTGGATTTCCGATGTCCTTATTGATCAGAACTGCGATTTATTAGGCAAGGAAGGATAACAAGGTAGCTGTCTTACATTTAGAAGAAGTTATGTAGAGGCCGGCGCCACTGGGGAGACTTGCGAGGGGAGACACGGAACTAAAATTAGAATAAAAAAGTTTTTAAAAACTTAAAATAAATAAAATTGAATTAAAATCCCCCTGCTTTCCCAATTTTACATATAAAAGCAAGCAAAATAAGTGCATTAACTTTTTAATAAATGTAGTGAATGGCGTAATGGAAAATAATAGGAAAAATCACTGTTTTTCGGTTACTTCACCCCTGAAAAACATTGAATCAAAAGGTCATAGACACCCCAAAAGGGTAGTAATAAAAACCACAGATCAGCCTGCAAAAAAATGAGCTCTACAGAGCTCTAGATAGCAAGATATGAAATTTATGTCAGAACATGTCAATGAAGAGAAACTTTTTGTTTTCTAATATTTTCTTTTTTTAAGTATTAAAACATAAGAAAAACTATCCACAGAATTAATGTAACATGTCTTTTTTTTTACCGCACACCAATTATACCCCGGTAGGCCCCGTCCACCAGGCTACACCCCTGTTTTCTTAGCCTAATCATCCTAAGCCATTTCAATAACAGGATCTTACACGACAGTAACCTTAATAACCTAAATTTTCCCTCTTTTCAGCACAAATTTATAGAGGAGAATTACTCTGCTCACATATGAATCCTCATAAAATATAATAATAACGCAGATTACATTTTTACGAGAAAAAAATCTATTCATTTAAATTTACTGAATATATTGTTTCATCTGCTTTGCCTTAAGGAATAAAAAAAAAATTTACTGTGGTTATTAAATCTGAGCTGGCAGCGTCGTTCAGTGGCACAAATTACTCGAACCTCAAAATAATAATTCGGGCTATCAAAACCATAATAGTTTCTTCCAGTCTAAAGATTGCATAAAATTATATTGACTGGAATTATGCAAATGGCTGGAAGAGACGTTCATGTCAAATAATTAAACTACATTTTCCTCCTATTATTAAGTGTGAGATTGTCATAAACTGCGAAAAGGTGTGAATACTTTTACAACCGTTTTTTTTTTGTTGTTGTTGTTGCAATTGGTCTGACAAAATGGAAACAATTTAGCAAATGCAAGATTAATTATCTACTGTGCCGACCTATGTGTCTCCATGGTTACAGGTTACAAACAAAGACAACATAGTTGTGCAAGGTTGCAACCTTCATCAGGCCTTGCAAGGGTTCCATGTGTTCCTACAAGATGGACTGTGGATTATGCAATTTTTAGAAGCTCTGGGTGTGTTTCCAGATTAAGGCAGACCATGCGACAGCTCTGGGGCCCCTCGTACCGTCTTACCGTATGGTCTGCCTCTACGGAAACAATTTTGTTAAGGTAAAATGATGAGTTACATCGTCAACGCGTCTGACTGAGTCTGGAGAAGTCACAAAACGCGTGGTGATCACAATAAATAGCTTATTAGTTCTGTGAATTTTGCTCCCCCCATTTGGATACAACACGGGGGTCACATAATTCTTCATTACATAAATGAAATAAATCTCCTCAATTACAGCAGCGTCCGCGTCGGCTACATAACACAACGCAAAAGCTGTTTGTTTCTAATGACAAAATAGGATTAATTTCTGGGGGGAAAAAATCTACACGGCTGTTTATTCATCGCAGCCATAATGAAATGTAATTAGTCAAACGAGTGTTTTGTAAATCCTCCTCATATGTGCACGGAAACATTTTGAAGAATCATCTGAATCTGAATACTTTATTGAATAAGTGAGATTTAACCCCAGCCTTGGAATTTATTTTTTTGCCAAACCAAAATAATAAAACTCTACTGAGCTTTACTGAGGTGCTTCATGGTTCCCCACCTGGTCTCTGTACCTCCTCTTCCAGCAATGACCTCCTGACGTGAACGTGTGACGCCAATCGCTTACCACAGTCTTTCATGGAGTTGACAGGTCACCACTACAGCGAGGGATAGACCCCAGAGGTCACATCTCTGTAGAGCAGGAAGTACAGAGACCAGTGGGGAGACTAGGGAGAGTCAGAATGGTATGACCTGTTTTGTTATTTTGTAACATTTTGGTGGTTTAAAAAATGTATCAAATATTAATGGCTTATACGTTTTTGCCACCTCCAGTAATACCAGACAAGAACGGCCATGCTAGCTAATGTCGCCCCACGTCCTGTGTGTCTCTACACTATACATGATGGCAGTAGGAACTTTCCAGCCCTCCTGTAGGCTCTGATGGGCCCATCCTTAGTACCAGGGCACAACCTGTTTTCATCACTGAACCCCCATTGATGGCCACACTAAACAATGTGCTCTTCGGCGTATCCAGCATCTTTTCTGGCAAATTCAATCTCCAGATCTCTCCCCCATCGAGAATGTCTGGGATTAGATGGGGCAATGGATTTCCCGTGAACAGCAGCCAACAACCACCTTGACTGAACTACGTGTCCAAGTTGTAAGAACTTGCAATGTCCATAGGAGGATCTCCAGCATCTATATGACCATCACCATGCCAGAGTGGCTTCCTGTACCATAGCATGGGTAGATGACCCCAGTATTAATGTGACCTCAGCATATTCCCTGCTGCAGAACCCAAAATAAAGGGGGCACCCCTTGTGTGATTAGTGACCAAGCCCTACCAGCAGTTTCTACTTTCTTAATCTCTGGCATGAAGTTTTCCACCTGTTCTTTCTTTCATGTTTCGACATTGTATAATAAATATGTAAATCCCCCGGGTGTCTGAAGTGTATGTCGACTTCCATTGAGTTACGTGTGCTTCTTAATCACAACACAAACACTGTAAGAGGATCAGAAATGAAGTTTAACAAGGAGCGTAATCCTGCAGGAAGGCGTCTTGTCAGCTCCCTTTAGAATTTTACCCGTTTCTTTCAAAATTAAGCAGTCAAGGATCAACTATCAGGAAAGCTGAAATGATAATTTTTCAGAATGTAATAAATAGTCATTTTCCTCTCACTTCACACATAAGCCAGACGCCATGAATAGGCTGAATACTGATGTATTTTGAATGTAAGAAATCCATCCCGATGACCCATTTAAATGCCTAAAGTTTGTAACTTTTTAACAGAAAACCGAGACTCTCTTTAAGACCATATTTTCTAAGTCAGTAGCGAGAGAAATCTTAAAGAAGCAGTAGACTGTAGAAAAGGGAATATTTTTTGATTTATCTGTTGCAGGACTATTAAAGGGGTTGTCCGAGTGTTGAATAGGGATGACCTATCTTCAGGATAGATCATCAGCATCTGATCGGTGGGGGTTGTACTCCCAGCACCCCACTGATCAGCTGTTTGAAGAGGCTGTGGTACTCTCTTCCTAGGTCAGTGACGTCACATTCATTGGACACATGCCCTATGTGCAGCTACGTCTCATACAAGTGACTGGACCTGGGCACACCTGGGCATAGACACTGAACTGGAGTGTGGACCTTAGCTCTAACATAGACACTGAACTGGAGTGTGGACCTTAGCTCTAACATAGACACTGAACTGGAGTGTGGACCTTAGCTCTAACATAGACACTGAACTGGAGTGTGGACCTTAGCTCTAACATAGACACTGAACTGGAGTGTGGACCTTAGCTCTAACATAGACACTGAACTGGAGTGTGGACCTTAGCTCTAACATAGACCCTAAACTGGAGTGTAGACACTGCACTGTAGTATTATGCACTAAACTGGGGCATAGACACTGAACTGGAGGATGGATGCTCAGCTGTAGAATAGACACTGAACTGGAGTGTAGACACAGGACTGGAGTGTAGACACAGGACTGGAGTATAGACACTGAGCTGGAGCATAGATAAAGGACTGAAGTCTATACACTGGAGCTGGAGTGTAGACACTGAACTGGAGTATAGACACTGCGCTGTAGTATTATGCACTAAACTGGGGCATAGACACTGAACTGAAGTGTAGACACAGGACTGAAGTGTAGACACTGAACTGGAGTGTAGACATTGAACTAACTGGAGTGTAGACACAGGACGGTGGTGTAGACGCTGAACTGGAGAATAAACACTAAACTGCAGCATAGACACTGAGCTGGAGTGTAGTCACAGAACTGGAGTGTAGACACTGATCTGTAGCATAGACACAGGACTGAAGTGTATACCCTGATCTGGAGTGTAGACTAAGGACTGGAGTATAGACACAAGACTGGAGTGTAGACAATGAACTGGAATGTAGACACCGAAGTAACTGGAGCATAGACTAAGGACTGGAGCATAAACACTAAACTGGAGCACAGACACTGAGCTGGAGCGTAGTCACAGAACTGGAGTGTAGACACTGAACAGTACCATAGACACTGAACTGGAGTATGAACACTGAGCTGTAGCATAGACACAGGACTGAAGTGTATACACTGACCTGGAGCGTAGACTAAGGACTGGAGTGTAGACACAGGACTGGAGCATAGACAGTGAACTAGAGCATAGACACCAGACTGAAGCGTATACACTGACCTGGAGCGTAGACTAAGGACTGGAGTGTAGACACAGGACTGAAGTGTATACACTGACATGGAGCGTAGACTAAGGACTGGAGTGTAGACACAGGACTGGAGCATAGACAGTCAACTGGAACATAGACACCGGACTAAAGTGTATACGCTGACCTGGAGCATAGACTAAGGACTGGAGTGTAGACACAGGACTGGGGCATAGACAGTGAAGTGGAGCATAGACACCGGACTGAAGTGTATATGCTGACCTGGAGCGTAGACTAAGGACTGCAGTGTAGACCCAGGACTGGAGTGTAGACTAAGGACTGGAGTGTATATGCTGACCTGGAGCGTAGACAGTGAACTGGAATGTAGACACTGAACTAACTGGAGCGTAGACACAGGACAGTCGTGTAGACACTGAACGGGAGCATAGAAACCGGACTGAAGTGTATACGCTGACCTGTAGCATAGACTAAGCACTGGAGCATAGACACTTAACTGAAGTATAGACACAGAATTGGATCAAATACATAAGAATTGAGCAAAGGCGTAAGAATGGAGCATAGCCAGCAGCAGGACATGGTCAAAAACATAGCCAATGGTCATTATCAGGAGCTTTGTTCTGGAATCAAATATAGCTACAGATTTTTTTTCGAAACAACATTGAATAAGAACGGAAAACCAGGGATGAGTTTAACCATTGTTTTGGTGGCAAAGCAGGATGTGGCTAAAGGACTAAACAGAAACATAATAGAGTTGGATTGTAGCCAGAATAGCAAAGTTGAAGTCAAACCTGAATAAGCCACCTGGGTCAAAAGGCAGGCCGCTAGCAGAGGGGAGTAACAGTGGTAACAGTGCAGTTCATGAGAATTTGGAGCTCTGTACCAGAAAAACACTGCTATAAAGATATTTTAAAAAAAAAGAAAAAAAAGCAGATAAGTGCTTGAGTGGACATTAACTTGAAGGCCTCTTCATTACTTAGAACACTCAAGACAACTCAAAGAATGGAAGTATTAATATAGAGTCTCGTATGTGATGTCACTTTCTAATTAATGCACCTGTTCCCTCTTGGCGAATGTTTTAAGTGTGAGTCGTCTAATGCACAGTCTCATACATCTCCCAGCTGCTTTAACTCCTTCAGCAATTAATCTTTTCATAAACTGTGAGCAGACATGGGAATAAATCAAAGCGGTCACGGTATATTCCATCAATGTTCACGTGAATCTCATCACGCATGGGTCACACCGAGGGCAGACAAATAAATACATGTTTCCTACTGTACTCATTTATTTCAAGTAAAACATTAGCACTTTTTATGATATTACTGATTGCTTTGGAAGTTTTGTAGGTTCCATGGGACCCAAGATCATATTTCATGGTCTTGTTATAATTTTGTTTTCTTTCCTTAGTGAATAAATGTAGATTTGATGTTTCGTGGTCAAGAAATAAATCATACGGATGACGCTGCTAAAATACGTACATGATTAGATTAACTAACTTTCAACAAATCAGAACACTGTGAAAGCTAAAAGGGTTACATGGAGAAAAACATGGCTGCTTTATTCCAAAATCAGCTTCTCATTTGTTCACAGGTTCTGTTTGGCCCCCATGTTTTTTCTGTTTCATACAGCCGACACCTGATGCTAATGTCTGTGTTCGGTGATAACACCGATTGCTGGAATTTATCCGCTCAGATGCCTTGGTCAAATGTGACCACGCCATCTGAAAGTGCAAAACCCGGAAGCTAAGCATTTTGGTCTTGGAACAGCTCCCCGATGTGGCTTTTGGGGAGCTGTTTGTTCATTGTGAAAGGCCGAAGCCTGCTGGAGGCTCCGATGCCCTTCAGAGGTATATTCTAAAGTAAGCCTGCAGATGGCAGCACTACAACTGAATATACAGTGGAATTCCCCTGAAAAATAGAAATGGCCTTTGAAGGCCTAAAAAAGTAGAATTAAAAGTCAAAAAAATAAGTTTAAAAATATAAAAAATTCTAATCAGTCCCTTTCCCTAGAATGCAAAAAAACAATTAAAAAAATAAACATCATAAGCATCGTCACATCCAAAAATGCCCATACTATTAAAATAAAAAATATCCTGTATGGCGAATGGCTTAATGGGAAAAAAAATTAAATGGCCAATTCACCATTTTTTTGTCACTTCACCGACTCAAAGAATGTAATGATAGGTGATCAAAAATTCATACACACACACTGAAATAGTATTAATAAAAACTCCACATTGTTTTGCAAAAATTAGGCCCAACACAGCTCCATAGACATAACTATAAAAAAGTTATGGGGGTCCTAATATGGCGACGAAAGGAAAAAAATGATTTTTTTCCCCCCAACTTTTTTTTTTTTTATAAGTATTAAAACATCAGAAAAACTCTATAGATGTGGTATTATTGTATTTGTACTGACCCAGAGAATGAAGATCACAAGTCAGTTTTATCATATAGGGAATGTTGTACAAATGAAACCCATAAAACTGTGGTGGAATTGCACTTTTTTCCAATGTTACCCCATTTGGAATTTGTTTCCAGCTTTCACTAAATGGCATACTTAATGGTGCCATTAGAAAGTACAACTTGTCCCGCAAAAAAACAAGCTCTCATACGGGTATGTGAATGGAAAAATAAAAAGGTTATGGCTTCGGGAAGGCAGGGAGGAAAAAATTGCAAAAATTGAAAATCTCAAGGTCCTGAATGGGTTTAAGTGAATAAGGATGAGCTGCACTGCCACACACAATGTGGTGCTGTTTTTTATTAGAAGAATGCATCCATAATCGGTGGAAAAAAGCACTCTGGAGGAAGAAGGGTGCTCACATGACCCAGAGAGGAAGTGGCGGTGGGGGGTGGGACTTGCTCTGATTGGTGCACAGACCAACAAACAGCCTACCTAAGCCAATCAGTGCTGCAGCAGGCAGGAAGGTGCCCTAGCAGATTGAGCAGAACGTCATTCTGTGCTGGGCTGTGAATGAGGGTGGATGGGTCTTACAGTGTCTGACGATATTAGGGAGTCAGGGAGAGTCAGAAATCAATCAGGGACAGTCATAAAATTACAATCAAGTTTGTATTCTACTGTCAGGGAAAGTGAAGAGAAAGGCTATGATTTCAAAGAAGAAGAAGAAAAAGTGTGTAGAATAAGGACAGGCAGGGAAAGCTGTCAGCCAGGTAGTGAGAAGTGAGGAGCTGAAGCTGGCTGTGCCTCCTAGCAGAACTGCAGTCGCTGCAAACCTCAAATGCAGCTACCTGCAAGGGCATTACATTTATGTCTTCCCATTTTAAAAGAAATCTTTTTTTTGGGGTGGTGGTGATGGTGGAATAAGCGCAAAACTGTACAACACGTGTTCTACCATCGATGTAGCATTTTAAATCTCAGTGAAATCACCTGAAGTGCTAGTGCTAACTCAGTGTCTGGGCATCTTACATACTGATTGTCACTTTTTTGTTTAAGTTTTAAAAACTGTATATAAAATATGCATGGTAGCAGACAAAAAGGCATCTGGTTGCCTCTTCAGCCAACGGTTCCCTGTCTCCACAGCGTGGGGATCCGATGTGGAAGTAAATGGAGCAGCAGACCCTGAAAACCCCCTGTATGCTGTGGTCAGCTTTGACAGCAGCATTCAGAGGGTTAAAAACCGCCTACATCGCCGTTATGGCCCCATTCACACAAATTGCGGATATGCAACACACCATGCCGGCACTCCCCATAGAGATGCCTATTCTTGTCCGTAGGCTGCGAACAACAATAGGACATCTTTTGCGGAGCGCGGCCGGATGTTTCAGGGCCGAAACCTATGTGCTCTCCGCATTAAGTCTGGCCCTATTCACAATAAATGGGTCCGCATCTATTCTGCAGAATTGCGAAATAGATGCGGACTAAAATGCGGACGTGTGAATGGGGCCTTGCAGTGATGCCAGCAGATACAGCAGGGGCCCGCTATGAGGTAATAGTACGTTCTATGTCTGGCAGGGGTTAAGGGGGTTGGCCACGTTCTAGTTATTGTTGACCAATGTGTTTGTAAGATGATTATATGACACTTACTAATATAGTCTTTGATGAAATTCTGTGGTATTTTTTACATTTCATAAGGTATGCCCCCTTGTTTCCAAAATATGTTGTGCTGTCCACAAAGGGGTCCTTCCATGAAATGGCTGCTGATGGAGGGTCCTGTGACCAGGCAAATCACCTCATGTGATGTCTTCTCTATTCAAATATCTATTAGTAAATACCATATCATCATCTTACAAACACCTTTGTCAACAATAACCAGAAGATCGCCAACCTCTTAGGTGTCAGGCCTCAATTATCCATTTTATTTATTTATTTTTTTTTTTTTTTTTTTGGGGGGGGCGTTTGTTCAATTTAATTAAACCAGCATATAGGCGATCACTAAAGCAATACACAGGGTAGTGCACATTATCTGTGAGTGGTAACGGATTTAGGCCTCAATCCAATTCTCTTTTATTTTGGTTTCCACATGGTCCCAATTTATTTTTTGGAGTTGTATTTATTCAGAACAGCATATACATGATTACTACACCAGTACACAGGGTAGCGTTAAATCCTTTCCTGTTTATTTCTGTCTCCATACTTTTCCAATCAACATGTGTGCATTTATACCACTGTTATATAACTGTTATTACATGTAATATGCCTGGTTCACCACAAGATGGCAGAGTAAATGGCAGAGCTATACTGGGTAGAAGTGGGTGAGTCTTCTGGGCAGAAGTGGGTGAGTCCTGCTTCCTACCAGTAGGGAGTAGCAGACGTTCCAGTTAGTTCTAGACTAGTCTGGGCAGGAGAGGAGTAAGGTGTGGCCTGCACACAGCCTGACATGACTATGTAAGCCGGTAGTATAATCCCAGATGATCACAGCACTCAACAATAGCCTGGCTTTATAAGTGTTCTCGTCTGGTTCTGTTCCTGGCTCCACCTCAGGATTAACACTTATAGTATTTATACAATGAGACAGCACGCCAACAAGTTGATCTGATAATTAGTTAATTTTATTCAGCCGGACATGATGGTGCACAACAGTACAATTATGGCAATGTATGCAAGCCAGAGCAGCCTAAGCTCTGCGGACCATGGAAGCAGATGTCTGGAACACATAGGGACCATAGGACATTGTTTTTCGGTTGCCATAAGGGATATCAGCAAGAGGAAATTGTTCTTCGGCTGGAAGTTAAGTTATTTACTGAGTGTCAGGAGGGGGATACCAGCCAAAGGCACCCTAATCCAAGGATACCAAAATCAACTAAAATTTCAGTAACCAGACCTAAACAGAGTTTAGAGTAGCAGAGAGAAAGAAAGCAAAGTAATTAAGCTTGCTTGTCAGTACAGCAGAGAGACAGAAAGTAAAGCTGTCAAGTTTGCCTGACAGTTTATGCCAAAGCCTGCTGGAACCAAGACAAAGCCTGAAAATCATTTGGATGCAAGTTTACCCAAGAAAAGCTGGTGTTGAGCTTTATATCAAGGTCTGGACTCAAGTTATTCCTTCATCCTTCAACTATCCCCCTTTTAATAGGAGCCTAAGCCTGGGATCCCGCTGTATCCATTTAGGAGCACTGTGACACATATAGGCCGCATGTCCAGGAGACTGTCAGCCCTTCACACGTGGTGAGGAACGCTCTCCTGTACACTGCTTAATCTGCAATGGTCCAACTCGCTGGGATTCAACATTGAACAGGCTCAAGCATCTGTATGAGCAGCCGAAAGCCATGAATGATTTGGTCTTGTACCAAACTGCCTCTGCAGGGAGCATGTGTTGTTTGCAGATCAGGCAGTGGCAGCTCATGCAGGTCATGCTGCAGTTGTCCCTCACCCCCCTCATACGTATTTTTGAAGAGACACTTATGCTCAAACAACAGGTGGCGATGAAGGAGGAAGAAGAAGAATAGCTAACATATATTTCCTTTTCAGCCTGTAGCTGTTGAGGACCCACAATGAGAAACTCCCATGGAGGAGGAGGTGCTGCCACTGGAAAAGGAAGAGTAGTCACAGTCGGAATTGGAGGAGCAGGAGAATGATGATGGCGGTGACACCAGCTACGACACCCTATCGTTTCAGAGGGGGGGGCGGAGTTGTAAAGAACTGGGTCCATGGACACGCTGGCCAGAATTTTCTTACGCTTACACAGTGACAGGCAAGTCGGTGACATTAAGCAGTTTGATGATTACTGGATAGCCATGCTTTTAGACCCTTGCTATCAAAGCAAAATGTGGGAATGTTTTCCTGCCGAAGAAAGGGAGGCCAAATTACGTTATTACCAGGAAACACTGTGTACTCTTGCTGCAGCTTACGGAGAGCAAACGCCTGCCACCAGCAGCCGTTTCAGTCCCCTCAACATGATGGAGCAGATTTTCCATGTGCCGAGCCAGACTGAGGCCAGCCAGCAAGCCGACTGCTCCCATCTCAATGCCCAGGTTCATGCCTACCTATAATCTGTGCAGTCTCTGGCGCATACCCTGTTCCCTGACCCCATGGATTTTTGTGCAGGAAGAAGGCCCCAAACTGGCACAGCATGCTCTTTCTTCTTTCTTGCCCAGCCTCCAGTCTTATCTCAGAGAAGTTTTTCGGCGCAACAGGGGGCATGGTGACACCCAAATGGGCCAAATTGTCCTCTGCCAGTGTCCAAAACATCACTTTTCTCAAAATGAACCAAGCCTGAATTTGGGAGGATTTTCACACTCTTCTGGCTGAGGCCGGTGAATAGATCTTGCCTTGCTGATGGTGTCCCATCTTGCCACTGTTACATAGTAACATAGTTTATAAGGCTGAAAAAAGACATCTGTCCATCCAGTCCGGCCTGTTATCCTGCAAGTTGATCCAGAGGAAGGCAAAAAAAAACTCTGTGAGGCAGAAGCCAATTTTCCTCACTTTAGGGGAAAAAAATTCCTTCCCGACTCCAATAAGGCATCAGAATAACTCCCTGGATCAACGACCCCTCTCTAGTAGCTATAGCCTGTAATATTATTACACTCCAGAAATACATCCAGGCCCCTCCTGAATTTCTTCATTGTACTCACCATCGCCACCTCCTCAGGCAGAGAGTTCCATAGTCTCACTGCTCTTACCGTAAAGAATCCTCTTCTATGTTTGTATATAAACCTTGGGTAAATTCAGACCTGCGGTTTGCTGCGTTTCCGGTCCATTCGGAAAAGGACGGTGATCGGTGGTGTGATTACGAACCAACAATCACAATCCGAACATCGGAGGCGGCGGTGCTGTCCTTGGTGCTAATTTGCCGCCCGATGCTGTCCTTGGTGCTGATTTGTGCGGGGAGAGAGGCAGGAGAGTCAAACTCCCGGCGCTCCTCTCTCCCCTCCTCTTCCTGCTCCTGCTGCTGCTGCGAGGACGTCCGGAGAGCCATCGTGACCCCCCCATCACCAATCTGCACCCATCACCCTCAAGGTAGGTCAGGGTCAGTGAGGGAGAGGCGCGATTTAGGCAGGGATAGAAGGGACAGAATAGTTTAGGAAAAAAAAAATAATTAACTGTTTGTGTGCAGCACCCAATTCTGGTGGTTGGGGTCCACAGCACTTAGCTGTGAGACCGTAGACCCACCCAGGACCAGGAGTGCTGCTACTTGCCCCCAAAGGGCCCCCCCCCCCATTTTTTTTGCGTGCGATAACTGTGGCCGGCACTCTTAGTGTCCGGCCACTGTTTGCGCATCGCTCGTCCCACCGCTGATTAGCGTCGTACCGCTTTTTTTTTACACTTGTCAATTTTTTTATTCTTTTTAGAGTACGCAAACACCTGTGCCCCCACACACACGCACATACAATAAAGTTTTTTACACACGCACATACACACGCACACACACATACCCATGGCCTGCCAGATGTTCTCGGTGGAGGAGGCATACGCCCATATGCTATCCGACTCCGAGAGCCCCAGTGAGGATGAGGATGACCCTACGTTCCTCCTTTCATCTGCATCCTCCTCATCATCTGATGACGATGAGCCCCCAAGGTGGCGGAGACGCCGCCAGGCAGAGCCAGGGGCCCCACAAGCTAGGGACCCTGTGGCCCACCAAATAAGCGCACCGGAGCCCCCTACCGGTGAACTTAGCTGGTGTCCCCTAGTGGACTACGAGCCTGTGATTCCAGATTTTGTTGGCAATCCTGGAATCCAGATTCACACAGTGGGGTTCACTGAAATAGACTTTTTTAGTTTTTTTTTTTCAGTGACCCATTGGTAAATCTGATGGTGGAGCAGACGAACCTGTATGCCCAACAGTTCGTTGCTCAGCACCCGGGCTCCTTTTTGGCTAGACCCGGTGGCTGGACCCCGGTCAGTGCAGCCGAGATGAGGACGTTTTGGGGCCTCGTGCTGCATATGGGTCTAGTGCAAAAACCGAGCGTTAGGCAATACTGGAGTGGGGACGTCCTCTACCAGACCCCACTGTACACTATGGCCATGACGCGCTCAAGGTTTGAGGCCACCCGGAAATGCCTGCATTATGCAAATAATGCAGCATGTCCCCCCCGCAGTGATCCTGCCTATGACCGTCTGTATAAAATACGGCTGGTCATCGATCATTTCGGGGCCAAATTTGCGCAGGCCTATGTACCTGGAAGGGAGGTCGCGGTTGATGAGTCTCTAGTGGCTTTCAAGGGGAGATTCAGTTTCCGCCAATACATTCCTTCTAAGCAAGCGAGGTATGGTGTGAAAATGTACAAAATTTGTGAGAGTACCTCAGGGTACACTTACAAATTTTGTGTGTACGAGGGGCGAGATTCCCGTATTGAACCCCCAGAATGTCCCCCCACTCTGGGTGTTAGCGGGAAACTCGTGTGGGACCTTATGTACCCATTACTAGATTAGGGTTACCACCTGTATGTGGATAACTTTTACACTAGTATTCCCTTGTATCAGGCCCTCTACGCCAGATCCACGTTCGCTTGTGGGGCCATGCGGAAAAATCAGCGCGGCCTCCCTACCGCCCCTCTCCAGGTAACTATCCCCAGGGGTCAGACACGTGCCCTTACCAGTGAACACCTGTTGCTGGTCAGGTATAAGGACAAGAGGGATGTGCTTATGCTGACCACAATCCACGGTAACAGCACCACCCCCGTCTCTGTGCGAGGTACTGCGGCAACAGTCCTCAAGCCTGATTGTATCGTTCACTACAATCGGTATATAGGTGGAGTTGATCTATCTGATCAAGTCTTTGAACCATAAAATGCCTTGCGGAAAACCCGGGCATGGTACAAAAAGGTTGCGGTCTACATGGCGCAGGTTGCGATGTACAACACTTTTGTACTATCCCGAAGTGCTGGCAACACAGGGCCATTCCTTTAGTTCTATGAGGCAGTCCTCAAGGACCTGATTTTTTCAGACCGGGAAAGAGCAGGTCGGAGTACCTCAGGAATTGGATTGCCCCTGGCCAACATTTTCCATGTTTGGTCCCCCATACTGGAAAGAAGGGACAAACCCAAAAAAGATGCAGAGCGTGTCACAAGAGGTGGATATGGAAGGACACCATCACTCAATGTGACACGTGCCCCGATCATCCAGGCCTCTGCGTTATCGGTTGCTTCAGACTTCCATGGAGTACTAAATTTTTATAATTCCCGACAGTCCCCTAGAAAATATATAAAAAAACTATGGCTTTGGAGACATGGAAACAATTTTTTTTTCCAAAAATGATATTAGTTTTAGTGCAGGCATCCTCAAACTGCAGCCTTCCAAATGTTGTAAAACTACAACTCCCAGCATGTCCAGCTACAGCTATCAGCAGGGCATGGTGGGAATTGTAGTTTTACAACATCTGGAGGGCCGCAGTTTCAGGATGCCTGTTTTAGTGTCTCCTAAGTCTGAGAGCCATACATATTGGGCATCGCCGCGTCCGTAAAAATCTTCTGTATAAAACTACCCCATAAACTAGCCCCTCGGATAAACGACTTCAAAAAAATAAAATAAAAACTATGTCAAAAAAGCCATTTCTATTGTCACCTAACATCACAAAAAGAGTAATAGCGAGCGATCAAAAAGTCATATGCACCCCCAAATAATGCCAATAAAACCGCCATCGCATCCCGCAAAAAATGAGCCCCTACATTAGATAGTCACCCAACAAAAAAATAAACCTGTAGCTCCAAGGCTTTGAGATAGTAAAATTATTTATTTTTTGTTCCTAAAATGATAATATAGTGTAAAATCTAAATAAATAAAAAAAAGTAGACATATTAGGTATTGGAGCATCCGTCATAATCTGCCTCATAAAAATAACATTTGACACAACCCCTCAGATGAACAGCGTTAAAAAATTTGGCAACATTTCCGTTTTAATCCATATTTTCCGGTAATAAAGCAGGGGTTGACAGTCAAACAAAACTAAATATTTATTGCCCTGATTCTGTAGTTTGCAGTAACACCCCATATGTGGTCGTAAATGCCTATATAGCCACACGGCAGGGCATAGAATGAAGGGAACGCCATATGGTTTCTGGAAGGCAGATTTTGATGGACTGGTTTATTTACGCCATGTCCCATTAGAAGCCCCTTGATGTGGCCTAGACTAGAAACTCCAAAAAAGTGACCCCATCTAAGAAACTACACCCCTCAAGGTATTCAAAAATTACTTTACAAACTTTGTTAACCCTTTAGGTGTTCCACAAAACTTAATGGCGAATGTAGAAACAATTTTAGAATTTAAATTTTTTTGTTAGCTTGCCTCAAAAAAGTGTAATATAGAGCAACCAAAATAAATCATATTTACCCTAAAATAGTCCCAAAACAACAACTACCTTATCCCGTAGTTTCCTAGATGGGGTCACTTTTATGGAGTTTCTGCTCAAGGGGTGCAGCAGGGGGCTTGAAAGGGTACATGGTGTAAATAAACCAGTCCAGCAAAATCTGCCTTCCAAAAACCATATGGCGTTCCCCTTCTTCTATGTCCTGCCGTTTGCCCGTACAGTTGTTTTACGACCACATATGGGGTGTTTCTGCAAAGTACAGAATCAGGGCAACCCATATTGAGTTTTGTTTGGCTGTTAACCCATTTTTCCAGTAATAGTAAGGGTTAAAATGGAAAATTTTCCAAAAAAATCGAAATTCCAAAATTGTTTCTCTTCCATGAACTCTTGTGGAACACCTAAAGGGTTAACAACGTCTGTAAACCCAGTTTTAAATACCTTGAGGGGTGTACTTTCTTAAATGGAGTCACTTTTTTGGAATTTCTATTCTTGGGTGCATTAGGAGCGCTTGGAATAGGACATGGTATAAAAAAAAAATCCTGCAAAATCTGCCATTCAAAACCCATATGGCGTTCCCCTCCTTCTATGTCCTCCCGTTTGGCCAAACAGTAGTTTAGGACCACATATGGGGTGTTTATGTAAACTAGAGAATCAGGGCCACCCATATTGAGTATTGTTTGGCAGTTAACCCTTACTTTATTACTGGAAAAAATGGCGTAAAATGGAAAATTTTCCCAAAAATTGAAATTCTAAACTTGTTTCTCCATCTTCCATGAACTCTTGTGGAACACCTAAAGGGTTAACAATGTCTGTAAGCCCAGCTTTGAATACCTTAAGGGGTGTACTTTCTTAGATGGAGTCACTTTTTTGGAGTGTCTATGCTAGGGTGCATCAGCGGGGCTTGCAATAGGACATGGTGTAAAAAAAACAGTCCAGCAAAATCTGCCATTCAAAACCCATATGGTGTTCCCCTCCTTCTATGTCCTCCCGTTTGGCAAAACAGTAGTTTAGGACCACATATGGGGTGTTTCTGTAAAGTAGAGATATCAGGGCAACCCATATTGAGTTTTGTTTGGCAGTTAACCCTTACTTTATTACTGGAAAGAATTGATTATAATGGAAAATTTTCCAAAAAAATCGAAATTCTTAAATTTCTTCTACATTTTCCATGAACTGTTGTGGAACTCTTGGTTAACAAAGTTAGTAAAATCAGTTTAGAATACCTTAAGGGGTGTAGTTTCTAAAATGGGGTCATTTGGGTGGTTAGTATTATGTAAGCCTCACAAAGTGACTTCAGACCTGGACTGGTCCATAAAAAGTGGGATTTGGCAAATTTCTGAAAAATTTCTAAATTTGCTTCTAAACTTCTAAGCCTTGTAACGTCCCCAAAAAATAAAATGAGATTCCCAAAATGATCGAAACATGAAGCAGATATATGGGGAATGTAAACTAATAACTATTTTTGGGGGTATTACTATGCATTAGAGAAGTAGAGAAACTGAAACTTTGAAATTTGCTAATTTTTTTAAATTTTTGGTAAATTTGGTATTTTTTTATGCAAAAAAATTAACTTTTTTTACCCCATTTTAGCAGTGTCATGAAGTACAATATGTGACGAGAAAACAGTCTCAGAACTGCCTGGGTAAGTAAAATCGTTTTAAAGTTATCACCACATAAAGTGACACTGATCAGATTTTGAAAAATTGGCCTGGTCCTTAAGGTGAAATAGGGCCGAGTCCTTAAGGGGTAAAATATAAATAATTTAGTAGTAGAGGTCTGTGGGCAGGCAGGTTCCCCCATAAGTATCTTGCTAGATGAGCAGACAATCCGGCACTTGCATCAATCTTGAAAGTATTTGGCTCCAAGTGGAGAGGATTTTTTTTTTGAATGCTTTCTCCATCGCAACACCACGTCATTGAATAAACTGAAGACTGGCCGATTCTCTCCTGTCTTACATTTAATTTTTATTATTAAATATATTAATTTTATTAAACCAAAACTTGATTCAAATTATAAGAAAGTATACTTAAATTTGCCAAAACTGGTCTAATAAGTCAAGTATGAACTCAGCCTTACAGGTCGAGGTTCGTGTCAAAAAGAAGCGCACTCCTTTTACACCATTATCAGCTGATTCCACATAGATGTCTACAGAACCTGTTCTATTAAACGCTGATACAAGTAGAGCCCCCCAACAGAGTGGAGAGGGTGTCAGCAGTAAGTTTGTGTGACGTCACTGATTAATTTGCCCTTCTTTTGATCCATCAGAACAATAACCCCCAAAAAATGGATCCTGTCTGTGGAGCATATTTGCATGTCTTCTGTGTTTTGTACCCACTCCTGCTTTTGGCTACCAAATCATAAGCAAATTCTAATAGGACCATACAGTCCTTACAGCTGCTACATAGACAGGACCGTTGTGCGTCTCATTTTTCCTTCCTTCTGACAGATCAGAAGAAGGGTCAAATAAATGATAAGGTCAGCCAGGCCGGAAGGCAAAATAGTGGCCCAGCCATTAAGTGGGGAGGGTGGGAACAGCATGAGAAGTCCACAGAGTGTCCCTATGACAGAGTGGTGAGGTGGAAGCAGCATGAGGATGCCACAGAGTGGCACAATGACAAAGTCTGGAGGTGGCAGCAGAGTGGCAAGGTGACATAGTGTCTACATGGCAGCAGCAGCATGAGACATCACAGTGGCATGGCGACATATTGTGGACAGGGCAGCATCAGTAGGCCACAGAGATGAGGAAGTTAACGGAAGAGGTGGGAATTTTTATATACACCAAAATAATTCACCAAAGATTATACCGCATATAAGTGCAGCGTTTAACGCAGAATCCAATTTTTTCTTTCCACAAAAATAGTTAAAAAGAGATTTTACAGCATGTAAGTACAGCGCTGATCGACTACCAACTTTAAATTTTTATACTGCCTTTACCACATATAACTGGAACAGTGAACGCCGAGTATATTTTTCTTTTTCCACATATATACGCCACTATAGGTTCGCCGCTCTTATGGATGTCGTCACGTAATCGCGCAGTGTGTGAAACGTAAACACAAAATTTCAACATAACGTAATTCAGTCCATACCGCAAAAAGGACTTTCCAACATAAAACTGCAGCGCTGAACACTGAATCTATCCTCTTGATTTTTGTACAGAAATCCGCCACTTAAGGCTTTACCGCATATAACTTCAACAGTGAACGCTGAATATAATGTTATTTTTCTACTGATATACGTCAATAAAGGATTTTCAAGATATAAGTTCAGCACCGAATGGCGAACGTATAATTCTTTTTCTACTGCAATACACCAGTCAAGGCTTTACCGCATATAACTGCAACAGTGCAATGCGTATAATTCTTTTTTTTTTTTCAGAAATACGTCCCTATACGCTTTCTCCAGAAATAACTGCAGAAGGCCACTATACGCTTTCACCAGAATTTTGTGCAAGAGTGCAGTGGGTATATATTTTTCTTGTCTTGCAGAAATAAGGCCACTATACGCTTTCACCAGAAATTATCGCCACAGTGCAGTGGGTATATACTTTCTCCAGAAATAACTGCAGAAGGCCACTATACGCTTTCACCAGAATTTAGTGCAGGAGTGCAGTGGGTATATATTTTTCTGGTATTACAGAAATAAGGCCACTATACGCTTTCAACGGAAATTACTGCAAATGATTTTAGCGTAAAAAAACAACAAAAGTGACCTGCGTATATATTTCTTGTATTGTATTGAAATTGGCCACTAAATGATATCAGCGCAGTTAACAGCTAAAGTGACCTGCTTATATATTTATCTTTTTCCACAGATAAAAGCCACTAAAGGCTTTTCAACATAGCACTTGCACCTCAATAACTAATTGCTGGAATAACAGAGACTGGTATTATGAGACTGTCTGGATCCCCATGTAATGTTTCACTGCATTAGTAAATAGCTTTTTTTTCACAGTGAGGATTTTCCTATGACTCTCCCTAGCATCTGCACATGTCTATCCCTGACTGTAAAATGATTCTGCTCACTGTCCTTTCCCTGCACTTGTAAATCGCGGGTTTTCACAATGAGGACATTCCGATTACTCTCCCTAGCATCTGCACACGTCTCTCCCTCCCTGTCTGGGAAATTATTCCTCTCACTTATCCTTTCCCTGCACTAGTCAATCATCACTTCTTAATTTTTTTTTGTTTAGCAATTAGTGTTTCTTTCATTCTCCCTAGCGGCGCGTGTCCCTTAAAGGGGTTATCCAAGTTATATTTATTGATGACCTATCCTCAGGATAGGTCATCAATATCAGATCGGCAGGGGTCCGACACCCGGCACCCCCGCCGATCAGCTGTTTGAAGAGAAGGCGAGCGCCGTGCCAGCGCTGCCTCCTCGTCATTGTTTACATGCTGGCCGTTGCATCTGCAGCGGTGAGCATGTGTAATTACACCCAAGCCGCTCCATTCATTTCAATGGGACGGCTCTGTAGTATATAAGTATATATTGTAAGAGGGCGCAAGGTTCCGTCGTCGACGGAAGGTACGTGTCACCGAGGTTCCTGGCCTCGGTGAGATAAGAGCCGGATTTTTTGTGTCAGCAGCAGCTAGTGCTGCTTGACACGTTGATATTTAGTATGGCTACAAAGCCAGTACGGGCCCGCTCTGGTGGAATAGTCAGACAGCCCCCACGGATCGGCGGACTGTCGGGCGCTGAGCCAGGAGGTGGTATCCTGAGCTGCTGGCCTTGATCTCTCGGGATGCGACCATGTCGTTGCAGCCATCGTGTATGTGCAGTATGCTGCAAATGCGTCAACATGATTTGTAGATGTATATAATTTTTGTTTACAGTATTTTATTTCGTCTTTCAGGCTTCTGCTGCAAACTAATGCATTCTTTCTGTTGCGCAGTAAACATACTGTAGGCTCCTCTGCGAGCTTCTCTTAGTGATTCCAGCGTGCCTGCATGCAGTCCTCTGTAGTATATATATACAGCATATCGTCCTCTGTAGTATATATACAGTATATCACCCTCTGTAGTATATATACAGTCTATTGTCCTCTGTAGTACATACAGTATACTGTCCTCTGTAGTATATATACAATATATCGCACTCTGTAGTATATATACAATATATCGTCCTCTGTAGTATATATACAGTATATCACCCGCTGTAGTATATATACAGTATATCGTCCTCTGTAGTATATATAGTATATCACCCTCTGTAGTATATATACAGTATATCGTCCTCTGTAGTATATATACAGTCTATCGTCCTCTGTAGTATATATACAGTATACTGTCCTCTGTAGTATATATGCAATATATCGCCCTCTGTAGTATATATACAGTATATCACCCGCTGTAGTATATATACAATATATCGCCCTCTGTAGTATATATACAATATATCGCCCTCTGTAGTATATATACAGTATACTGTCCTCTGTAGTATATATACAGTCTATTGTCCTCTGTAGTATATATAGTATATCACCCTCTGTAGTATATATACAATATATCGCCCTCTGAAGTATATATACAGTCTATTGTCCTCTGTAGTATATCCAGTATACTTTCCTTGTTACTGGTCATCCTTTCTGTTCCCCTAATAATGGAGTCTCCCACTACCAGCACCTGTCTGGCCTGCCCTGCTCTCCTGGTCCCCTGCTTACTGGAGCTGACATTCCCTTGACTGGCAGAGGAAGTGTCCGGCTGCAGCGGTGCCGTCCCTGAACTGACATCCCCCTCATCTGCCAACCGTGCAAACTTGGTGAAGTGCATCACATCAGGGCTAGCCTCCCTGGCACTCTTCCCTCTACCCCGCTTTCTGTTATCCATGTACCTCTAGTCAGCTGCATACCAAAAGGAGCGGCATTCAGTAGGTGTGTTCTTCCCTTTATTTCAAACTTTTCCCAACCTTCTCTAATTTTTTTTTGTTTGAAGAACCTAGTCTATGGAGGTGATTGATAAGGATTGTGTTTAAAGACCAATCAAGATTGGTGGAAGCTCCCATCAAAACTCCGGTACTCTCTAATCCCTTACAGCAGCCACATCTAGGAGAGGTTGCATGGATGCAGGTTCTCCTTAAGGATACAGTAGTTATGGAGACAGCTGAGTCAATAACTTACATGAGAATCACACATAGACATCTCCACCTGTCCTTGGCCCACTGCCATCAGGGACATCCCAGAGATGAACACACTACCCATTTAATTAGTGACTTCCAGAGACCACCTGGGTAAGGAGGATCAGTGGCTGAGACCCTTGGGCAGGTGCTCCTTATGCCCCTCTATTAATTCAGCTTGATGCATTAATCCTAGCTTTATCTCTATATGCCCCCATTCTCGGCTCATCAACCTGTTATTTGACTCCAATTTGCACCATCAGGTCACTTCTTATAGTACGGTGGCTCAGTGGTTAGCACAGGTGCCTTGCAGTGCAATTCAAATCTGACCGAGGACAACATCTGCATGGAGTTTGTAGGTCCACCCTGTGTTTGTGCGGGTTTCTTCCAGGCTCTACGGTTTTCTCCCACACTCCAAAGACATACTGATAGGAAACTCAGATTGTGAGCCCCATTGGGGACAGCTTAATGGAAATGTCTGTAAAAGTGCTGCGGAATAAGTCAGCGCTATATAAGTTTGTAAAATAAATAAAATAAAAAATATTGCCAAACATGCATATCGGTGTCCTTTAACTGCTCATATTCTCAGATGATTAGTTTTTAATGACCAGCTTTGAAACAAAATACTGACATTTTAGTATTTAACCAAATTCAAAGAAAGGTAAGAGTGGACACATCTGTGTAACCAACTTTTTAGACAAAAACTTTCTAAAAACTTTGTCCAGTTCTGTCATCTCCTGGAATTTGCTTCACACATGGGCGCCAGCAGTTAAAAGTTCCTGAGACTTCCTGTGGAATGCTATATGGCTGCAGTGACAGAAACAAAATGAACTCAATGTTTCAGACTTAATGCAATGTGGACATCCAGTCTTCAGCACCTGCTTCACAGGTTAGGGAGGTGAACATTTTCAATGTCATAAATTATTTAGTATGGCCTGAAAAAGAGAGTCATCTCATTCATTTTACCAATCGGATGAAAACAATGTGATATTTCATGGCAGGTTACAAATACAGATGAGCAGTCACACTGAGTATAATTAATGGTCAGAATTTAAGAGGAGGACAAATCCTAACTGAATACAAAGTATTAATCACAGGAACACAAGCAGATGAAAGGCGGCTCCAAAGACAGAGCGTTACACAACTGCAGGAGAGGAAAATAAACACTGTATTTATTCAATCATCTATTTTTCACAACCTGGTTCTCAATTTTTGTCCTATGTAGTGAAGTTTATGAAGTAAAACCTATACCAGAAGACAACCAGGTTATACCAGCATGGTCTATATCACTATATACAAGAAGATGTATAACTTATACCAGCTGTACATATATAATTATATACAGGAGATACCCAGGTTATACCAGCATGGTCCATATCACTATATACAAGAAGATGTATAACTTATACCAGCTGTACATATATAATTATATACAGGAGATGCCCAGGTTATACCAGCTGTACATATATAATTATATACAGGAGATACCCAGGTTATACCAGCATGCTCCATATAACTATATACAAGAAGATGTATAACTTATACCAGCTGTACATATATAATTATATACACGAGATGCCCAGGTTATACCAGCATGCTCCATATCACTATATACAGGAAGATGTATAACTTATACCAGCTGTACATATATAATTATATACAGGAGATACCCAGGTTATACCTGCATGCTCTATATCACTGTATACAAGAAGATGTATAACTTATACCAGCTGTACATATATAATTATATACAGGAAATACCCAGGTTATACCAGCATGCTCCATATCACTATATACAAGAAGATGTATAACTTATACCAGCTGTACATATATAATTATATACACGAGATGCCCAGGTTATACCAGCATGGTCCATATCACTATATACAAGAAGATGTATAACTTATACCAGCTGTACATATATAATTATATACAGGAGATGCCCAGGTTATACCAGCTGTACATATATAATTATATACAGGGGATACCCAGGTTATACCAGCATGGTCCATATCACTATATACAGGAAGATGTATAACTTATACCAGCTGTACATATATAATTATATACAGGAGATACCCAGGTTATACCAGCATGGTCCATATCACTATATACAAGAAGATGTATGACTTATACCAGCTGTACATATATAATTATATACAGGAGATGCCCAGGTTATACCAGCATGGTCCATATCACTATATACAAGAAGATGTATAACTTATACCAGCTGTACATATATAATTATATACAGGAGATACCCAGGTTATGCCAGCATGCTCCATATAACTATATACAAGAAGATGTATAACTTATACCAGCTGTACATATATAATTATATACACGAGATGCCCAGGTTATACCAGCATGCTCCATATCACTGTATAGAAGAAGATGTATAACTTATACCAGCTGTACATATATAATTATATACAGGAGATACCCAGGTTATACCTGCATGCTCTATATCACTGTATACAAGAAGATGTATAACTTATACCAGCTGTACATATATAATTATATACAGGAAATACCCAGGTTATACCAGCATGCTCCATATCACTATATACAAGAAGATGTATAACTTATACCAGCTGTACATATATAATTATATACACGAGATGCCCAGGTTATACCAGCATGGTCCATATCACTATATACAAGAAGATGTATAACTTATACCAGCTGTACATATATAATTATATACAGGAGATGCCCAGGTTATACCAGCTGTACATATATAATTATATACAGGGGATACCCAGGTTATACTAGCATGGTCCATATCACTATATACAGGAAGATTTATAACTTATACCAGCTGTACATATATAATTATATACAGGAGATACCCAGGTTATACCAGCATGCTCCATATCACTGTATACAAGAAGATGTATAACTTATACCAGCTGTACATATATAATTATATACAGGAGATACCCAGGTTATACCAGCATGCTCCATATCACTATATACAAGAAGATGTATAACTTATACCAGCTGTACATATATAATTATATACAGGAGATGCCCAGGTTATACCAGCATGGTCCATATCACTATATACAAGAAGATGTATAACTTATACCAGCTGTACATATATAATTATATACAGGAGATGCCCAGGTTATACCAGCATGGTCCATATCACTATATACAGGAAGATGTATAACTTATACCAGCTGTACATATATAATTATATACAGGAGATACCCAGGTTATACCAGCATGCTCCATATCACTATATACAAGAAGATGTATAAATTATACCAGATGTACATATATAATTACATACAGGAGATACCCAGGTTATACCAGCATGGCCCATATCACTATATACAAGAAGAGGTATAACTTATACCAGCTGTACATATATAATTATATACAGGAGATACCCAGGTTATACCAGCATGCTCTATATCACTGTATAGAAGAAGATGTATAACTTATACCAGCTGTACATATATAATTATATACAGGAAATACCCAGGTTATACCAGCATGCTCCATATCACTATATACAAGAAGATGTATAACTTATACCAGCTGTACATATATAATTATATACACGAGATGCCCAGGTTATACCAGCATGGTCCATATCACTATATACAAGAAGATGTATAACTTATACCAGCTGTACATATATAATTATATACAGGAGATGCCCAGGTTATACCAGCATGGTCCATATCACTATATACAGGAAGATGTATAACTTATACCAGCTGTACATATATAATTATATACAGGAGATACCCAGGTTATACCAGCATGCTCCATATCACTATATACAAGAAGATGTATAACTTATACCAGCTGTACATATATAATTATATACAGGAGATACCCAGGTTATACCAGCATGCTCCATATCACTATATACAAGAAGATGTATAACTTATACCAGCTGTACATATATAATTATATACAGGAGATACCCAGGTTATACCAGCATGGTCCATATCACTATATACAAGAAGATGTATAACTTATACCAGCTGTACATATATAATTATATACAGGAGATACCCAGGTTATACCAGCATGGTCCATATCACTATATACAGGAAGATGTATAACTTATACCAGCTGTACATATATAATTATATACAGGAGATACCCAGGTTATACCAGCATGGCTCCATATCACTATATACAAGAAGATGTATAACTTATACCAGCTGTACATATATAATTATATACAGGAGATACCCAGGTTATACCAGCATGCTCCATATCACTATATACAAGAAGATGTATAACTTATACCAGCTGTACATATATAATTATATACAGGAGATACCCAGGTTATACCAGCATGCTCCATATCACTATATACAAGAAGATGTATAACTTATACCAGCTGTACATATATAATTATATACAGGAGATACCCAGGTTATACCAGCATGGCTCCATATCACTATATACAAGAAGATGTATAACTTATACCAGCTGTACATATATAATTATATACAGGAGATACCCAGGTTATACCAGCATGCTCCATATCACTATATACAAGAAGATGTATAACTTATACCAGCTGTACATATATAATTATATACAGGAGATACCCAGGTTATACCAGCATGGTCCATATCACTATATACAAGAAGATGTATAACTTATACCAGCTGTACATATATAATTATATACAGGAGATACCCAGGTTATACCAGCATGGTCCATATCACTATATACAAGAAGATGTATAACTTATACCAGCTGTACATATATAATTATATACAGGAGATGCCCAGGTTATACCAGCATGCTCCATATCACTATATACAGGAAGATGTATAACTTATACCAGCTGTACATATATAATTATATACAGGAGATGCCCAGGTTATACCAGCATGCTCCATATCACTATATACAAGAAGATGTATAACTTATACCAGCTGTACATATATAATTATATACAGGAGATGCCCAGGTTATACCAGCTGTACATATATAATTATATACAGGAGAAGCCCAGGTTATACCAGCATGGTCCATATCACTATATACAAGAAGATGTATAACTTATACCAGCTGTACATATATAATTATATACAGGAGATACCCAGGTTATACCAGCATGCTCCATATCACTATATACAAGAAGATGTATAACTTATACCAGCTGTACATATATAATTATATACAGGAGATACCCAGGTTATACCAGCATGCTCCATATCACTATATACAAGAAGATGTATAACTTATACCAGCTGTACATATATAATTATATACAGGAGATGCCCAGGTTATACCAGCATGGTCCATATCACTATATACAAGAAGATGTATAACTTATACCAGCTGTACATATATAATTATATACAGGAGATACCCAGGTTATACCAGCATGGTCCATATCACTATATACAGGAAGATGTATAACTTATACCAGCTGTACATATATAATTATATACAGGAGATACCCAGGTTATACCAGCATGCTCCATATCACTATATACAAGAAGATGTATAACTTATACCAGCTGTACATATATAATTATATACAGGAGATACCCAGGTTATACCAGCATGCTCCATATCACTATATACAAGAAGATGTATAACTTATACCAGCTGTACATATATAATTATATACAGGAGATGCCCAGGTTATACCAGCATGCTCCATATCACTATATACAAGAAGATGTATAACTTATACCAGCTGTACATATATAATTATATACAGGAGATACCCAGGTTATACCAGCATGGTCCATATCACTATATACAAGAAGATGTATAACTTATACCAGCTGTACATATATAATTATATACAGGAGATACCCAGGTTATACCAGCATGCTCCATATCACTGTATACAAGAAGATGTATAACTTATACCAGCTGTACATATATAATTATATACAGGAGATACCCAGGTTATACCAGCATGGTCCATATCACTATATACAAGAAGATGTATAACTTATACCAGCTGTACATATATAATTATATACAGGAGATACCCAGGTTATACCAGCATGCTCCATATCACTATATACAAGAAGATGTATAACTTATACCAGCTGTACATATATAATTATATACAGGAGATGCCCAGGTTATACCAGCATGCTCCATATCACTATATACAAGAAGATGTATAACTTATACCAGCTGTACATATATAATTATATACAGGAGATACCCAGGTTATACCAGCATGGTCCATATCACTATATACAAGAAGATGTATAACTTATACCAGCTGTTACATATATAATTATATACAGGAGATGCCCAGGTTATACCAGCATGCTCCATATCACTATATACAAGAAGATGTATAACTTATACCAGCTGTACATATATAATTATATACAGGAGATGCCCAGGTTATACCAGCATGCTCCATATCACTATATACAAGAAGATGTATAACTTATACCAGCTGTACATATATAATTATATACAGGAGATACCCAGGTTATACCAGCATGGTCCATATCACTATATACAAGAAGATGTATAACTTATACCAGCTGTACATATATAATTATATACAGGAGATACCCAGGTTATACCAGCATGCTCCATATCACTATATACAAGAAGATGTATAACTTATACCAGCTGTACATATATAATTATATACAGGAGATACCCAGGTTATACCAGCATGCTCCATATCACAATATACAAGAAGATGTATAACTTATACCAGCTGTACATATATAATTATATACAGGAGATATCCAGGTTTTATCAGCATGGTCCATATCACTGTATACAAGAAGATGTATAACTTATACCAGCTGTACATATATAATTATATACAGGAGATACCCAGGTTATACCAGCATGGACCATATCACTATATACAAGAAGATGTATAACTTATACCAGCTGTACATATATAATTATATAGAGGAGATACCCAGGTTATACCAGCATGCTCCATATCACAATATACAAGAAGATGTATAACTTATACCAGCTGTACATATGTAATTATATACAGGAGATACCCAGGTTATACCAGCATGCTCCATATCACTATATACAAGAAGATGTATAACTTATACCAGCTGTACATATATAATTATATACAGGAGATGCCCAGGTTATTTCAGCATGGACCATATCACTATATACAAGACGATGTATAACTTATACCAGCTGTACATATATAATTATATACAGGAGATGCCCAGGTTATACCAGCATGGTCCATATCACTATATACAAGAAGATGTATAACTTATACCAGCTGTACATATATAATTATATACAGGAGATGCCCAGGTTATACCAGCATGGTCCATATCACTATATACAAGAAGATGTATAACTTATACCAGCTGTACATATATAATTATATACAGGAGATACCCAGGTTATGCCAGCATGCTCCATATCAGTATATACAGGAAGATGTATAACTTATACCGGCTGTACATATATAATTATATACAGGAGATACCCAGGTTATACCAGCATGCTCCATATCACTATATACAGGAAGATGTATAACTTATACCAGCTGTACATATATAATTATATACAGGAGATACCCAGGTTATACCAGCATGGTCCATATCACTATATACAAGAAGATGTATAACTTATACCAGCTGTACATCTATAATTATATAGAGGAGATACCCAGGTTATACCAGCATGCTCCATATAACTATATACAAGAAGATGTATAACTTATACCAGCTGTACATATATAATTATATAAACGAGATGACCAGGTTATACCAGCATGCTCCATATCACTATATACAGGAAGATGTATAACTTATACCAGCTGTACATATATAATTATATACAGGAGATACCCAGGTTATACCTGCATGCTCTATATCACTGTATACAAGAAGATGTATAACTTATACCAGCTGTACATATATAATTATATACAGGAAATACCCAGGTTATACCAGCATGCTCCATATCACTATATACAAGAAGATGTATAACTTATACCAGCTGTACATATATAATTATATACACGAGATGCCCAGGTTATACCAGCATGGTCCATATCACTATATACAAGAAGATGTATAACTTATACCAGCTGTACATATATAATTATATACAGGAGATGCCCAGGTTATACCAGCTGTACATATATAATTATATACAGGGGATACCCAGGTTATACCAGCATGGTCCATATCACTATATACAGGAAGATGTATAACTTATACCAGCTGTACATATATAATTATATACAGGAGATACCCAGGTTATACCAGCATGCTCCATATCACTATATACAAGAAGATGTATAACTTATACCAGCTGTACATATATAATTATATACAGGAGATGCCCAGGTTATACCAGCATGGTCCATATCACTATATACAAGAAGATGTATAACTTATACCAGCTGTACATATATAATTATATACAGGAGATACCCAGGTTATGCCAGCATGCTCCATATAACTATATACAAGAAGATGTATAACTTATACCAGCTGTACATATATAATTATATACAGAGATGCCCAGGTTATACCAGCATGCTCCATATCACTGTATAGAAGAAGATGTATAACTTATACCAGCTGTACATATATAATTATATACAGGAGATACCCAGGTTATACCAGCATGCTCCATATCACTGTATACAAGAAGATGTATAACTTATACCAGCTGTACATATATAATTATATACAGGAGATACCCAGGTTATACCAGCATGCTCCATATCACTATATACAAGAAGATGTATAACTTATACCAGCTGTACATATATAATTATATACACGAGATGCCCAGGTTATACCAGCTGTACATATATAATTATATACAGGGGATACCCAGGTTATACTAGCATGGTCCATATCACTATATACAGGAAGATGTATAACTTATACCAGCTGTACATATATAATTATATACAGGAGATACCCAGGTTATACCAGCATGCTCCATATCACTGTATACAAGAAGATGTATAACTTATACCAGCTGTACATATATAATTATATACAGGAGAGACCCAGGTTATACCAGCATGCTCCATATCACTATATACAAGAAGATGTATAACTTATACCAGCTGTACATATATAATTATATACAGGAGATGCCCAGGTTATACCAGCATGGTCCATATCACTATATACAAGAAGATGTATAACTTATACCAGCTGTACATATATAATTATATACAGGAGATGCCCAGGTTATACCAGCATGGTCCATATCACTATATACAGGAAGATGTATAACTTATACCAGCTGTACATATATAATTATATACAGGAGATACCCAGGTTATACCAGCATGCTCCATATCACTATATACAAGAAGATGTATAAATTATACCAGCTGTACATATATAATTACATACAGGAGATACCCAGGTTATACCAGCATGGCCCATATCACTATATACAAGAAGAGGTATAACTTATACCAGCTGTACATATATAATTATATACAGGAGATACCCAGGTTATACCAGCATGCTCTATATCACTGTATAGAAGAAGATGTATAACTTATACCAGCTGTACATATATAATTATATACAGGAAATACCCAGGTTATACCAGCATGCTCCATATCACTATATACAAGAAGATGTATAACTTATACCAGCTGTACATATATAATTATATACACGAGATGCCCAGGTTATACCAGCATGGTCCATATCACTATATACAAGAAGATGTATAACTTATACCAGCTGTACATATATAATTATATACAGGAGATGCCCAGGTTATACCAGCTGTACATATATAATTATATACAGGAGAAGCCCAGGTTATACCAGCATGGTCCATACCACTATATACAGGAAGATGTATAACTTATACCAGCTGTACATATATAATTATATACAGGAGATACCCAGGTTATACCAGCATGCTCCATATCACTGTATACAAGAAGATGTATAACTTATACCAGCTGTACATATATAATTATATACAGGAGATACCCAGATTATACCAGCATGCTCCATATCACTATATACAAGAAGATGTATAACTTATACCAGCTGTACATATATAATTAAATACAGGAGATACCCAGGTTATACCAGCATGGTCCATATCACTATATACAAGAAGATGTATAACTTATACCAGCTGTACATATATAATTATATACAGGAGATGCCCAGGTTATACCAGCATGGTCCATATCACTATATACAGGAAGATGTATAACTTATACCAGCTGTACATATATAATTATATACAGGAGATACCCAGGTTATACCAGCATGGCCCATATCACTATATACAAGAAGAGGTATAACTTATACCAGCTGTACATATATAATTATATACAGGAGATACCCAGGTTATACCAGCATGCTCCATATCACTGTATAGAAGAAGATGTATAACTTATACCAGCTGTACATATATAATTATATACAGGAGATACCCAGGTTATACCAGCATGCTCCATATCACTATATACAAGAAGATGTATAAATTATACCAGCTGTACATATATAATTATATACAGGAGATACCCAGGTTATACCAGCATGGCCCATATCACTATATACAAGAAGAGGTATAACTTATACCAGCTGTACATATATAATTATATACAGGAGATACCCAGGTTATACCAGCATGCTCCATATCACTGTATAGAAGAAGATGTATAACTTATACCAGCTGTACATATATAATTATATACAGGAGATACCCAGGTTATACCAGCATGGTCCATATCACTATATACAAGAAGATGTATCACTTATACCAGCTATTCATATATAATTATATACAGGAGATGCCCAGGTTATACCAGCATGCTCCATATCACTATATACAAGAAGATGTATAACTTATACCAGCTGTACATATATAATTATTTACAGGAGATGCCCAGGTTATACCAGCATGCTCCATATAACTATATACAAGAAGAGGTATAAATTATACCAGCTGTACATATATAATTATATACAGGAGATACCCAGGTTATACCAGCATGGTCCATATCACTATATACAGAAGATGTATAACTTATACCAGCTGTACATATATAATTATATACAGGAGATACCCAGGTTATACCAGCATGCTCCATATCACTATATACAAGAAGATGTATAACTTATACCAGCTGTACATATATAATTATATACAGGAGATACCCAGGTTATACCTGCATGCTCTATATCACTGTATACAAGAAGATGTATAACTTATACCAGCTGTACATATATAATTATATACAGGAGATACCCAGGTTATACCAGCATGCTCCATATCACTATATACAAGAAGATGTATAACTTATACCAGCTGTACATATATAATTATATACAGGAGATGCCCAGGTTATACCAGCATGGTCCATATCACTATATACAAGAAGATGTATAACTTATACCAGCTGTACATATATAATTATATACAGGAGATGCCCAGGTTATACCAGCTGTACATATATAATTATATACAGGAGATACCCAGGTTATACCAGCATGGTCCATATCACTATATACAAGAAGATGTATAACTTATACCAGCTGTACATATATAATTATATACAGGAGATACCCAGGTTATACCAGCATGCTCCATATCACTGTATACAAGAAGATGTATAACTTATACCAGCTGTACATATATAATTATATACAGGAGATACCCAGGTTATACCAGCATGCTCCATATCACTATATACAAGAAGATGTATAACTTATACCAGCTGTACATATATAATTATATACAGGAGATACCCAGGTTATACCAGCATGGTCCATATCACTATATACAAGAAGATGTATAACTTATACCAGCTGTACATATATAATTATATACAGGAGATGCCCAGGTTATACCAGCATGGTCCATATCACTATATACAAGAAGATGTATAACTTATACCAGCTGTACATATATAATTATATACAGGAGATACCCAGGTTATACCAGCATGCTCCATATCACTATATACAAGAAGATGTATAACTTATACCAGCTGTACATATATAATTATATACAGGAGATACCCAGGTTATACCAGCATGGCTCCATATCACTATATACAAGAAGATGTATAACTTATACCAGCTGTACATATATAATTATATACAGGAGATACCCAGGTTATACCAGCATGCTCCATATCACTATATACAAGAAGATGTATAACTTATACCAGCTGTACATATATAATTATATACAGGAGATACCCAGGTTATACCAGCATGCTCCATATCACTATATACAAGAAGATGTATAACTTATACCAGCTGTACATATATAATTATATACAGGAGATACCCAGGTTATACCAGCATGCTCCATATCACTATATACAAGAAGATGTATAACTTATACCAGCTGTACATATATAATTATATACAGGAGATGCCCAGGTTATACCAGCTGTACATATATAATTATATACAGGAGATGCCCAGGTTATACCAGCATGGTCCATATCACTATATACAAGAAGATGTATAACTTATACCAGCTGTACATATATAATTATATACAGGAGATACCCAGGTTATACCAGCATGGTCCATATCACTATATACAAGAAGATGTATAACTTATACCAGCTGTACATATATAATTATATACAGGAGATACCCAGGTTATACCAGCATGCTCCATATCACTATATACAAGAAGATGTATAACTTATACCAGCTGTACATATATAATTATATACAGGAGATACCCAGGTTATACCAGCATGCTCCATATCACTATATACAAGAAGATGTATAACTTATACCAGCTGTACATATATAATTATATACAGGAGATGCCCAGGTTATACCAGCATGGTCCATATCACTATATACAAGAAGATGTATAACTTATACCAGCTGTACATATATAATTATATACAGGAGATACCCAGGTTATACCAGCATGGTCCATATCACTATATACAAGAAGATGTATAACTTATACCAGCTGTACATATATAATTATATACAGGAGATACCCAGGTTATACCAGCATGCTCCATATCACTATATACAAGAAGATGTATAACTTATACCAGCTGTACATATATAATTATATACAGGAGATACCCAGGTTATACCAGCATGCTCCATATCACTATATACAAGAAGATGTATAACTTATACCAGCTGTACATATATAATTATATACAGGAGATACCCAGGTTATACCAGCATGCTCCATATCACTATATACAAGAAGATGTATAACTTATACCAGCTGTACATATATAATTATATACAGGAGATACCCAGGTTATACCAGCATGCTCCATATCACTATATACAAGAAGATGTATAACTTATACCAGCTGTACATATATAATTATATACAGGAGATGCCCAGGTTATTTCAGCATGGACCATATCACTATATACAAGACGATGTATAACTTATACCAGCTGTACATATATAATTATATACAGGAGATACCCAGGTTATACCAGCATGGACCATATCACTATATACAAGAAGATGTATAACTTATACCAGCTGTACATATATAATTATATAGAGGAGATACCCAGGTTATACCAGCATGCTCCATATCACAATATACAAGATGATGTATAACTTATACCAGCTGTACATATATAATTATATACAGGACATACCCAGGTTATACCAGCATGCTCCATATCACTATATACAGAAGATGTATAACTTATACCAGCTGTACATATATAATTATATACAGGAGATGCCCAGGTTATACCAGCATGCTCCATATCACTATATACAAGAAGATGTATCACTTATACCAGCTGTACATATATAATTACATACAGGAGATACCCAGGTTATACCAGCATGCTCCATATCACTATATACAGAAGATGTATCACTTATACCAGCTGTACATACAGTATATAAAGAAGTTGTACATTTTAATGGAAGAAACAGCTTAAGAAAAAATAATAATAAATTGTAGAGATGAGCAAAACGATACTAACTGCACTGGGTTTATCTCAAATGTCCTAAAATTTGGGATTTCTAATTAAACCAAAACTTTGAATTATGGAAAATGGCATTGTCCATTTTGCAAATATTAAAATAGTAATAGTAGGGCAGGGAAAATGATATATATTTAAAGCTATAGTACTCATTTTTTTAATGTATATGACCTTAGTCTACACTACATAATTCATAATCACCATTAGAAATCTTCTGTAATAGTATAGTAATTTGTCCATCATGTTCTATGTGCTGCTGACAATGCTACAACCCCTACACTGCCATATATCTCCTGCATTTCCCATCATGTTCCATACTATACTGCTTCCATAGTATTTCCCCTACACAACTTCACATGTTCTGCCTTGTCCTCCATGTTTCATATTGTACTGCTGCCTCTACTACTACCCCTACACTGGTGCATATCTGCTGCCTCGTCCATCCTGCCTCGTCCATCGCATTCCATACTTTACTGCAGCTGCTACTACCACTGCATAGCCACACATCTACTGCCTTGTCCATTGTGTTCCATACTGTGCTACCCCTACACAGCCTCACGTGTCCTGCCTTGCCCATCATGTCCCATTTTGTGCTGCTGCTGCTAATACTACTACCCCTACACAGATACACATTTCCTTTCTTGTTCTTTATGTTCCATACTGTACTGCTGCTGCTGTGAACACTACCCTGCTTGGTGAAATAAACCTGTAACTGCTCTTTATAAAAAGGTCGTCATTTTTTAGAGTTTTTGTAAAAATCTGTTTCTTCTTCAAATTCCAGGTTTAAATGTAATTTCCTCAAAATGACACAAAACCTTATGCCACTACCCAAATAAAATGGATACTTTTTAGACCACTTGTAAAAAACAAACCATTGCTTCTTCCAAAACTGTTGTGTGTTTATAAGCAGCAGTCGGCACACTAACCTAAAAGAGGATCCTTGTTAGACCATTTTTTTATTTTAAAAAGCTGTCACTTTGATATTTCTGATTGTGTCTCCGACTAAAGAGCTTGAAGGGGTTAGATCCAGTCCTAGGAGACCTCCGAGTCCTCCTAATCAAATTTGCTGAACTATTCATTAGACTCAGACCCAAAATCTCAACTAATTACTAAGAAAACATATAATATGTAATGTATACAATGTATTTTAGTTGTATAAACATTATCAGAAATCCCTACTTGGTTCTTTAATACGATAATTTCATACATTTGGGCATCCATCAATGATTTTGCTCTTCCTTGCTGTGTATGTATTAGAGAATTATCTGTAGAGAAGCGCAGACATTAGCGATGTTCACTCACAACTTAGTGGCAGCTTAAAGTGTTGCTGAAAGTGCCGGATGAGTGTTTGAAGTGGCACGCTGCCGTCCACTGCCGCTTGCCTCCCGATACGCTCTGTCAATATTTGTAAAATCTGTCAGATTTTAAATTATGCAAATAGGAATTAAATTAGTTAAAGAAAGATCTGAAAAGTCTTCAGCATTGAAGAGCCGCTGAGATTTAATATGTTCTCCTTGTTCAGCGTCTCTCACGAGTTTTATATTCATGAAGTGGCTCGTGGAATTAGCAAATCTCTTTCATTTGCTTTTAGGAAAATAAATGGTTTAACAGATGTCAGAAAAGCTTAATGTGATCTATTAATGGAGAAAATAAAATAAAAGTTCTAGAATGAACGGAATTTATAATTTTTGAAAACTTTTTCGCCCAATACGAACCAAACATAATTTTAACATTCAGAGTTAGACCAATTAATTATCCCGTTAGATTTCATATTTTTTACATATCTCAATCTTTTCTTTCTATCAGCATCTATCTATTGTTAGGTGTGGGGTCTCTGCCCGCGGCCCTGCTGCTGTCCATTGCGGGCACGGATACAATGCCACTCACCATGCCATCCGGTGCCCTGGTCGTCGGTGGCCTCTCTCCAGCCTGATGCTCATTTATTGCATGCATGCACTCACCTACAGCATCTTAAAGGGCCAGTGCATGCATCCCCAGACAATGGCTGCGAGTCTTCGGGTATTTAAGGTGCCCTCACCAGCAGAAAGGTGCCTGAGCTTTAGGTTTTCTGGTGTCTAGCAAAGGTGTTTGATAGTCTAGTGCTACTGCAAATAGCCTGCATTTATCCTGCGTTGTTTTCTGCCTGTGTTCCTGCCATGCTCAACCTCAGAAATGCCACCATTCACTGATGAGTCCTCATAGAGGTTGCCCCATGAAAAATATTCTACAGTTTTCAAACCAGCACCTGGACCTGAATACTTTTGTAATTGCACATATTTAAAAATGTTGTATAGCCACTGAGTTAGGCCACTTTCACATCTGCGTTTTTGCTTTCCGTCCTAGGGTTCCGTCCTCGGGGCTCTAGGACGGAAAGATACTGATCAGGATAACCCTAATGCATTCTGAATGGAGAGAAATCAGTTAAGGATGCATCAGGATGTCTTCAGTTCAGGACCGGAACGTTTTTTGGACGCAGCAAATACCGCAGCATGCTGCAGATTAGTCTCCGTCCAAAAATCTGGAAGACATTCCGTAATGCCGGATCCGGAATTAATGGCCATTGAAGTGCATTAATCCGGCATTACGCTAAACGTCGTTTCGGCGCATCGCCGGATCCGACGTTTAGCTTTTGTGAATGGTTACCATGGCAGCCAGGACGCTAAAGTCCCGGCTGCCATGGTAAAGTGTAGTGGGGAGCGGGGGAGAAACATACTTACCGTCCGTGCGGCTCCCGAGTCCCGGGTGCTCCACAATGACGTCAGAGCGCCCCATGAGCATGGATCACATGATCCCATGGATCACGTGATCCATGCGTGTGGGGCGCTCTGACGTCATTGTGGAGCGCCCCGGGAGCAGCACGGACTGTAAGTATCTGCTCCCCTGGCTCCCCACTACTTACTATGGCAACCAGGATTTTAGTAGCATCCCGGCTGCCATAGTAACACTGAAAGCATTTTAAAAACTGATCAGTCTTCCAATGCTTTCAGTTGTCTTGCGTTGTGACGGATCCAGGGGGCATTTCCGGCGACGGAAGTGCACGCCAGATCCTCACAACGCAAGTGTGAAAGAGGCCTTACAGTATTCAATAAAATGTCTCTGTATAGCACCACCTGCTGGTTGTTCTTTTTGATATTTCGTTGTCCAGCTCACTGAGATGGCCGCACATGCTCCGTTTCATCTTTCAGCTGCCTCCTGAGCTGTGATAGGAAGCGCTGAGACATGCCCACTGAGCTGTGATAGGGTGAGCTGAGACACGCCCCCTGAGCTGTGATAGGGTGAGCTGAGACACGCCCCCTGAGCAGCAGCAGAAAAAACACTCCCCTTGAGCAGTCAGCTTGATAGAAATCCAGCAGAGCAATGAGTGGGGAGATCTCTGGATCCATGTGAGGTACAGGGCTGGTTCTAGATTTGTTAGAAAGGCATTGCCATGTTCTGTATGATGTTTGATTTTCATTTTTTATATCAATCATGGGGTAACTCCTTTAAGGTAAGAAAAATGGTTAGCTTACTAGGCTTCTTCTTATGCACCATCCCAAAGGGGAGAACTTCAAAATGTCAAAAGGAAGATGGTGGAAATGTCCGGCATACCTGCCTAAACTCACTTTCTTAGTCAACTTATCCCCCAAAACCTGAGGGTTATAGATTTTAAATTCTGTGAAAGAACCTGAGAACAACCATCTAAGGGTTGCTGCATCCTCAGGTGTAGGGATACATGGTGAGTTATGACTTCATCATGTCCACAATCACCAGAGTCTTTAGACTTAATGACTGTTTGGGACTTAAGTAGTGGCTTCTCATATCTTGAGCAACGGGTCACTGTATGTTCCCCGCCACAGCATTCATGTTTCAAATGGCAGTGACTATAGAATCAGCAGTGGCCCTCATTGTAGAGTCAGCAGTTGACTGATTATTGACTGGTCCCAGCAGGTACATTGGCTTTCTTTTTTTGTTCTGCCATCAGAAGTTTGAGCCAAACATCAGTAGCCTTCACACCTCAGCCTACGGATGGCTGCAAAGCCAATTGCCCATGACATTCTTCATTGTGAAAGCCACTAGACCACTCTACCATGCCGCTTAAAAACTTTCCAGGTGATATTAGCTAAATAAACAACTCCGAAACATCTCTGTGAATGCTTCTCGTCCATAATACAACCCAACATTGCAATGGCCAGCTGCTTGTGCTATGCAGAGCTTTCAAAGTGCATTCCAAAGAGTGGGAATTAGGTCACTAAAACAGTAAAATAAGTAAAGTATTTTAGATCAATTAATTACATGTCATTTAGAATAGTTTTTTAAATAAAAATTGTTCCAAAGTTTAGGTACACTTTAACCTCGTCATTAAGGTGCAACCCAAACCTATTGTTCACACAGTGGGTCCGAGGGCATGGCGGTGACATTTGCTCACGTCTACAATGAATTTGGTTACTTGGCCAGAATAAGTGATGTTAAGAGCACAGTAAACACCGATCATTCTCAAATTATTTATGACTCAACCCATAGAAACTGGCCCAAGCAGCAAGTAATTGGCATAAAAGCAGCTTAGAATAGGGTTACTTTTGCTTAACTTTTGGCGGCAATTATTTAATCAGACCCTGGTTCCAACGGAGGGTCCTCCAAAAATCTCTTGGACCAGTTCTAACCCTGTATGCAAAGTAAAATTAGATTCTCATCTATCATATAATACCATCATTTGGGCAAGTGTGGCTTAGTTGTTAACACTGTTACATTGTATTACTGGGATCCAACCAAGGACAACATCTGCATTGTTTTTTTATGATCTCCAGTGTGGGTTTCCACATAATTCCAAAAACATATAGATAGGCTTATTAGTTTCCTAAGAAATCAACCCCAGGAGGTGTGGCATTGGGAAATTAATCTGTGACCCCAATTGGGGACAGAGACTATGCACTGTATGCGTAGCTGTGGTGATAATCTATAAAGTTCTCCAAGTTGGTCAAACCGAATACTTTATTTTACTTTGTTTTACTTTGAAGTAATCTGTATAGTCTACTATTTATGTATTTTTTGGAACGTTTTGTCTGTATATTGTTTTTTAAAGCATTTTGCACTTCATATTCTGAATTTGTACTTCAGGCTTTTGAACCTACCCCATGATCCAAGACGAAGATCTAAATAAGACATTTAAATCATTTCGATTGTCCTCGGGAAATAATAAGTTACTTGAAATTTTACTTTGCCTTTTGAGCAAAATGAGACTTTAATAAAGATCTGATTTGTATGGTCACCATATGGTAGGAGAAGCTGGCCTTTGACGGAAACAGCTGTGGAATCTATTGAATACACTTTCATACAATACATATATCTCAGGGCAAAGAACATATGTTTTATTGTCCATTTCCAGTTAAATATGAATAATTCACATTGAGCGATCCCCATTAAATGAAGTTTAGGAAGCTGCGGGAAAATCTTTATGAGCAGAAAACCAATCACCTTGATTTTTTAATGGAAACATTATATTTTCTCCCAATTTAAATGTCTTTTATTGCTCCCATTACACAGTTATTTAACTCCTAGAAATTCCAGAGGAAAAAACTGACAATGTGTAAAATATAACAAAGAAGAGAGAACCGAAGAAATGAGAATATTTTAACAAGGTATAAAGGACGGGAAACAGGCAGACCATTAACATTCTGCCCAAGTAGACTGCCGCATAATGTAAGACCCCACCAACCATTTAAAAGGGTTTGTCAAATGCACCCAAAGGAATAGATCAGTTGAAATTACATAATTTACCTAGGGCATCCCCCTTTCCTATGACTGTGGTACGTGTGGAGGTGCTCAGTTGGCTCCAGGACTTTGGTGTCCTAAGCTATTTTCTGGACAGGGTCAATCATAATTGGAACCCAAATATTTGGAAGAATCGATTCTAGGGGCATGGCACGTTTACACTGAAATTTTTTGAGTAGTATATAAACTCAAGGATAATGTAGTCGTAGTCAGAATATCTGGGGATTGGTAATCACATAAGGAACGTGGTCAGACAAGCCGTGGCCATGTAAGATAGATGCAGTACATGGAGGATTGAAGTATAATGCAGCCTTTTATGCTAAATATTACATCCTCACGTTATGTACATATGGTTTCAACCACCATGTCGTTGTGAGACACAGAAAAGGTGAGCGGATGGTTTCTACTAGTGTTAATCACGAATATTCGAATTGCAAAATTTTATCGCGAATATTGGCACTTCGAGAATTCGCGAATATTTAGAATATAGTGATATATATTCGTAATTTAGAATATTCGAGATTTTTTTTTTCAAGAAAATGACTGGATATATAACGAAAAGTACACATGATCCCTCCCTGCTTCTAGCTTGTGGGCCAATGAGAAGGCTGCAATATCTTTGATTTTAGGAGTAGTGTTGAATGCAAATTTTCGTAATGCGAATTTTTTAAATGCTGATTTCCTCAATCAAGAAAATAATGACTGGAGATAACGAATTTTTGAATTTGCGAATATATGGCGAATATTCGCCCAAATATTTGCAAAATATCACGAATTTGAATATTGCCCCTGCAGCTCATGACTAGTTTCTACATGTGCGGGTCCCACCGTGAGGCATTGGGGAGGTGTGATGGTGTGGAGGTGATTTGCAGGTGACACTACTGGTGACTTACTATAGTCTTGTTGATGA
This sequence comes from Bufotes viridis, assembly GCA_033119425.1. NCBI lineage: Eukaryota > Metazoa > Chordata > Amphibia > Anura > Bufonidae > Bufotes > Bufotes viridis. The sequence continues at coordinate 20,802,024 of CM065593.1, read as the reverse complement.
GGTTGTTTGATTTAGAAAACCCATTTTAAAATTCCCAATTAGAAAATTCCAAGCTAACGTGAGAGGATCATCAGACACGCATCTAATTGTCCACAGCAGAAAGTATCTCTCTCTCTCTGGAGGACCCAACATTCCCATACTTTATATGGACAGCCCATTAATTTTAATGAAAACCATACAATACTAAATCCCCCCTGTGGGAGCGCTGCATAGAAGTTAAACAAGTGCCTCTAGATTTTCATACAGATTTCAACTGACCACTAAGGGTCTAAACAAGGAGAGAACTTGTGATCAGCTTCTCATCAGAGGACATTTCTAGCGAAAACAAAAGTAAGATTTTTCAAAATTAAAAGATAAACTTGTCCTTAGGGCTTGTTCACACGACGTGCCGTGATTCTGTGGTCTGCAAATTGCGGATCCACAAAACTCGGATGCCGCCCGTGTGCCTTCCCTAATTTGCGTAATGGAACAGGGGGACCCTTTATAGAAATGCCCGTTCTTGTCCGCAAAATGGACAAGAATAGGACATGACTCATCATTTTTGCGGGGCCATGGAATGGAGTAATGGATGTGGACAGCACACGGAGTGCTGTCCGCATCTTTTGCAGCCCCATAGAAGTGAATGGGTCTGCACCCGATCCACAGAAAATGCGGCTCTGATGCGGACCAAAACCACGGTCGTGTGAACGAGCCCTTAGTTGGAGGAATATATGGAAATAACCAATCGACTATGATCTGGTGGAGTGGAGGACAAGCTCCTCCAAGAATAATATCGTATATTAGCGGCTCACCACTTTACAAGCTTTGAACTGAGGTGCTCTGTCTGTATGACTCACCACGTCAAAAATGATAATTATTCAATAAAAGTATATATAGACATGCACTCTGCATCTAGAACCAACCAGAAAAACCAAATGTATCCATATAGATATATATCTAATTAAGTTACAATACAATCAGTATTTATTACACAATAATCAGACATTCCATTGACAAAAAATGGCATAAACCTCATAAACAATAAAAATAAAATTGCTCTGGCTTAAAATCAATACTAAAATGGTGAAAAAATATAAAATTCCGTTTGCGGTTATATGTATTATAAATCTACCTAATCCCTTCTTATCTTTATACCAAAGTTCATTGTGGGATTATATATACTGTAGCTCTTGTTAGGTTGTATTGGTAGATTATATATACTTCAACCATATATATTAATCATCCAGTCACAATAATGTCCTCTTTTTCTCAATGTCGATAGTCACCATTAATAAATGTGGTTTCCATTTTTATAATCACTGTTGTTGGATTAACTATTGACTGGCATAAATGAGTATTATGTCCCTCATTACATGCTGCTTCTCCCTTGGTCTTTAGCAGTATGTACTTATAGAGATCAGTGGTGTATACTCACTGTTGGTAGCTGGTTATTCACCGACTATGGCGTCCCACGTGGTAAGTACTGAGCTTACCTCTATCTCTGCGGCTCTATGCTAGGACCGAAATTTAGCTGGACTTCAGGGGTGTCAATTGGTGCCGTTTGCTTGATCTCTGCGTTTCACATGACACAGCTCGCTGCTTTCAAACCTGGCTGTCATAGGACCGTATCTGTAATGTCCATGGAGTGCTCCATAATTTTCCACTTTTTCGGCAGGTATGTTTTCTTAATATATCAGTAGAATCTTTAAGTGGGTCCTGGATTCTGTAAATGATCTTATCATTACCAGACACGTTTCGGAGTCATTCTAACTGGCCACTGATGAAGTATTTGAAATGACTCCGAAACGCATCCAATGTCCACTTCTTGTGTTTTTTGGCCCAAGCCAAGTTGTTGTTCCTCGGTAGTGGCTTCTTTGCAGCAATTCACCCATAAAGGGCTGATTCTGTCAGTCTTCTCTGAACAGTTGATATTGAGATGTCTGGTACTTGAGTATAGCAGTGATGTAGGCTCTAATCTGAAGTGCTGTTATTGTCAAACAAGTGTTTGCATTTCAAGCAGCACCATCACAGGTGAAATCAAGGCAGGGTCCACTTACTGTATGAACATTTTTGGTCCTCCAGAGGGAGGGGTGCTCTCTGCAGACACACTGTGTACTGGTAGATGAGGGTGTTCAATGCACAGCCTCAACTATTAACTACAAATTATTTTATAGGTTAGTTGTAATATTTGTAAACTCATTTCTCTTGTGATGTTGCTCTTTTGAGTTCTGTTACTTTTTCTTCTGCTCATTTATTTGGCTTTAACAATTCTCACGACTGGTTCTTTTGGAAGCTGACACTATTACTGCCTTAGATGAAAAACTAAAATTGGGATCAGATTAAACCAGAATTGCTTAAATATTTGACTAAACATTTTTTTTTTTCACTGAAACCCTTGAACTACCAACAATTTGCTCCCTTATCGCACTCATTTTTGAAGTCTTATGTTTCGCTTTCTTGCTTTTCTTCCAATATTCCTATTTATTGCAGATTTTCATTCCTTTGGCAGATAACTCCATCACTGATTGTCCCCAAAAAACAGGTTCAGGAAAGGAAGAAGTATTTTTTTTAATTGCTTGTAAATCTTTCCAGCTGAATCCAGAATTTGAGCACAAAAACGTAATGTTTTAAAGCTGTAATCTCTGCCCATTTTACGCTTGGCACCACATGCTATGTCCCGAGGAAACAAATACAGCAGCGGGAAACTTCCCGGAACCTGTTCCAATGGTTCTGTTTCAATGGCTCGGGGCAGTTTTCTGCTTTATTATGTTGATAAGGTCTCATCATTAGTAGGAGAAATATGGTAAGAGGCACGCTGGATGCTGTCAGTTCCGATTTTCGGTTTTCTGTAGTCGCTCTTTAATTTGTAATATTTTTACGCTTCTGACCTCAATGTAATACTAGAACGGTAAAGGAGAGATAAGGATGCCACGGTGAGCGAACCCAGGTTTTATTGGATTGCTGGCTCAGCCATAATAAGTGCTTGATCTTTATAGAAATGCAAATGTGTCTGGCAACGCAAACTGGAGCCACGAGGTGTTGCGAAAATATATCTAAGACGTTTTGGCACTCGATTGAAGAGATGTGAAAATATACACTTGGTATGGAAGGAAAATAGAGCCTGGTATTATGATGTGTTTTCAAAGACACTTCGAAACGTGAAGAAAAATATACGACTGAAACCGCTTCATTAATTATTATTGAAAAAAAATATAATTTGCAAAATTTCAGTTATTTTTTGATGGCTGAGGTCACCAAGAATCCATCGTAATGAAATATAGACAATTATCAGGTCCTTTTGTTTCATATGCAAGACAAAGAGAAGGGGATTATATCCTCCCTCCACCTCCCCTCAAGTACTACTAATTATTCTTGCCGGTTGGCATATATTAGAGGGTGCTAGCTGATGCGAGTGTTGCTTCGTGCTAAAGCCCACTTATGTGGTGGAGCCCACTCAGGTACTGTCGATCCGACAGTAGATGTTTACAGCTGATGGCATCTGGACTGGCACCAATCTAATTTCGTGAGAAGACATTGTATAGTGCACTTGTATAAGGCCACCTTCCCTTCCCTTCCTCCCCTGCCCTACCTTCTCTCTGGTATCTGCCAGTACTGCCTCTGCCAGCACTTTGGCTGCCACTCTTTTTTCAGGGTAATAAAGATTTATAGGGTGCTCTGTGGGTGGAACTCTTCTTTCAGCAGACACTATAGTCGTCGTACATACTTACAGGGGCACTATCTCTGTGGAATTAGGGCCTCTTTCACACTTGCGTTCTGAGGATCCGGCAGGCACTTCCGTCCCGCCGGATCCATCAGAACGCAAGTCGTCTGAAAGCATTAGATCCTGATCAGTCTTCGAAATGCTTTGAGGTTACTATGGCAGCCAGGACGCTATTAAAGTCCTGGTTGCCATAGTAGTAGTGGGGAGCGGGGGAGCGGTATACTTACAGTCCGTGTGGCTCCCGGGGCGCTCCAGAATGACGTCAGAGCGCCCCATGCGCATGGATCACATGATCCATGCGATTACGTGATCCATGCGCGTGGGGCGCCCTGACGTCACTCTGGAGCGCCCCGGAGCCGCACGGACGGTAAGTATACTGCTCCCCACTACACTTTACCATGGCAACCAGGACTTTAGTGTCCTGGCTGCCATGGTAATTATTGAGAAAAAGCTAAACGTCGGATCCGGCGATGCGCCGAAACGACGTTTAGCCTAAGGCCGGATCCGGATTAATGCCTTTCAATGGGCATTAATTCCGGATCCGGCCTTGCGGCAATTGTTTACGATTTTTGGCCGGAGCAAAAAGCGCAGGATGCTGCGGTATTTTCTCCGGCCAAACAACGTTCCGGTCCTGAACTGAAGACATCCTGATGCATCCTGAACGGATTTCTCTCCATTCAGAATGCATTGGGATAATCCTGATCATGATTTTTCCGGCATAGAGCGCCGACGACGGATCTCTATGCGGGAAAATCAAAAACGCTAGTGTGAAAGAGCCCTAATATATATAGGGTGCACTATGGGTGGCAGTCTTTCATGGGCAATATCTGTTACACTATTTACAAGGGCACTGTGTATGGCACCAACATGTTTAGGGGCATCATAGGTGGCAGTGAGATTTTCCAATTTGTAATGTGGCAGAAATATTTTCGGGACACTATGGGTGGTAGAAATATTCTGGGAGCAGTAATATTTTTAGGGTCAATCTGTGGAAAAAATATTATTAGGGGCATTATGAATGGCACAAGTATTGTCATAAAATCTGTCATAAATAGGCGTCTTTAACCCCTAAACATCAAGGAATGCCTCCACAAGAGGGTGCATGACGGGTTTGGAAGCTGTACCTGTGCAATCACCAGTTCCTACTTGTTTTGTGGAACTGGAGATGGTAAGCAGAGAGAACCTTTGGATCTAAAAGAGTATGCAACCAATAATCCCCATCCCATACACAAGTTGTATTGGTTGGTCATACATGATTCTGGCACTATGTTGGAGTGGGGCCACAAATGCAACGAGGAAACAAATCAGCTTCCTTCATTCAAGATGATTTTATTAACAGACAGCAACTTGAAAGTAGGAGTGGTCCTAGCTGAGAGCTGGTTGTCTTGACCCCATGGAAGTTCCCGCCTGGTCCAGCTGCATCTAGACAATTGTTTGTGGTAGACTATGTGCCTCTTCAGGCCATGCAAGGGACATCTTCCACACAGAAATCCACAGTGGCATACTGCAGTTTGATTAACGTGTCTGGAATGTGTTCCATATCAGACATGTGTCAGGGTCCTAGCGGTAAATAGCCGTCTCAGTGGTGGACATACAGTGGTTTTTATACCACAATAAAAAAATGGTCCCAGACACAATGGACTATTACAATTCAGGTTGGTTTGTACTTGTGGTCGGGGCTACATGACACGTAACCGTCTACCTGCCTAACTAACTAAACTAAGCGGCTTGAATTGTGCCATAACCGCTGCGTAGGAGGAATGCCTGAAAGGGGGCATACCCTGCAAGGTGTTGGGAGGGTACGCAGCACCATTGACACACCCAGGGGAGGCGCCTGCCTGGTATAAATGTGTTACTTAGGCCACTTTCCACAAATACAGGCCAATAAATCGGACTTCAAACTTGTGGTCGGGGCTACATGACACGTAACCGTCTACCTGCCTAACTAACTAAACTAAGCGGCTTGAATTGTGCCATAACCGCTGCATAGGAGGAATGCCTGAACATCATACACAATAGTTTATACCAACAACACTAACATGACCAACCTCTGGAATGCGAGAACATCTCTCGACCAAGTTGAGGTATGAACCTATTGAACATGCAGAGCGCCTAATTTCCAGATAACATGGGCCAGAACTTTGTTCCCAGAGGCAGCACATGCTGCACCTGACCTGAAGGAAAGGCCCGGTAGCTGTTGATGTCAACCCTAAAATTGGACACCGGCATACGGACATGCCGCATAACTGAGAGGTGGTGAGTGGTGCCGTGAGGACCGTAACAGAGTACTCTCAAGGTCTTGGTCTGTTACTGCTGCCAATAATTGCTGAAAGACACAAACTAGGCACCCTGAATGGAATGTCGGAAAGGGAATGATTATATTAAGGGGCAAAAACGGCAACAAAACCCAGTGCCAACAACAACACTAACATGACCAACTTCTGGAATGCAAGAACAACTATCGACTAGATTGAGGTATGAACCTAATGAACATGCTGAGCGCCACTGACCTAGCTTCCGGATAATATGGGCCAGAACTTTCGTACCTAGAGGCAGCATATGCCGCACCTCATCTGAAGGAAAGGCCCGATAGCTGTCGGTTTCAACCCTAAATTGGACACCGGCATACGGACATGCCGCACGACTGAGAGGTGTTGAGTAGTAATGAGCGCAAAGACCCACATTCCACAAGCAACCTGCATCACATTCGTCACACACTCGCGACCCCGCAACACTCGCCACCCCGCACCCAACATCACGACCCGCGACCCATCTTTCAAGTCATATTCGCGTGTGCATGGAACCTGTACGTTCTTAATAATGTTTAAACAGCTTTACACGTATTGAAAGCTTGAAATGGCGGGAGTCGTTTGTGCGAATGGAAGGGCGCAAAAAGACATACGAATTATCGCAATACATGCAGCGTACTGGAGTCTGACCCAACCTGTTAACGCTAGGTAAGTAAGGGAATACCAACCGCGAAAAGAATAATGCGAATATACAAGTGACGAACATTCGCAGGACAGTGTTACCTATTAAATCTTTACTCTGACAGGAACAGTGGAAATTGTTAAAGAAGCAACTAAGGTTGGGGAAATTATGTCTGAAATTATTTATTTTATTATTATTATTTTATTTTATTTATTTTTTCCTTTAAGATACAGTTTCCCTATCACTCACTATCCACCTTAAGAGCGAATATACGTAATTGCGAACATGGGGTCATGTATTCGACATAGTCGCAAAATCTCGAAATCACGAAATTCAAGACCAAAAACTTGCCTTGCGAATACTCACGCCCAACACCAGTGGTTAATGGTGTCGTGGGAACCGCAACAGAGTACTCTCAAGGCCTTGGTCTGTTACTGATGCCAGTAATTGCTGAAAGACACGAACCGGGCACCCTGAATGGAAAGTCGGAAAGAAAATGATTATATTGGGGCCAAGAAATGGCAACAAAACCAGTGCCGGCGGAAGCAACAGAAAACCAAATAGTTGAAACCGCCGTGGCCTGGGGGACGTGTTCGGTTTGATGTTGTGATACCGCAAACTGATGAAAACGTGACTTACCCAAGACTCTGAACCTATAGCAACGTATGAAGAAACGTCAAGTAGCAAAGCCCGTAACCTAATGGGAAATCCACCCGTAATGTGATTTTTTTTTTCCGTCCTACTACCTCGGCAAAAGATGTAACCGACCACATCAACTGAGAAATGCCGATCAGCTGGCGGGGGTCCCGGGTGTTGGACCCCTGCCGATCAGTTCAAATAAACTGCAGAACCCCTTTAATATGGCAGATCATATGGGTGGGGCATTGTGATGTCACATGGGGGGGGGCGGCAAACTTTTCTTTTGCCTAGGGCGGCAAAAATTCTTGCACCGGCCCTGTTTACAATGTAACTACACAAAATCAGTGATCATGTAATATTTAAGGTAACTAATAGAACCAGTAATCGTATGATATAAAATGTAACTACACAGAGCCAGGGAATACTTTCCCAAAATCCCTCTGTTATGACTCCGGGGGCTATTTGCACCTCAAAATCTAACACTATTAGAATATTTTACTCATGTTCTCATTTTCACAGGTCTTTTTAACAGGCTGGTACTCATATTATATCCTGCACAATAGCTGTGCTTTATTGGGTTGCACAGGACCCCATGGCGGTTCCTGTAAGAAGGGATTATGTCAAAAGCCAATTTCTGTAACTGCATCGATGGCCTTGAAATTAAGCTTCATCCATAGATATCCATGAGTACAGTCTCTCACAGATAGAGATGTTACTTAAAGTTCTTGGGCCATAAAGTAAAATTATTAATAGGACTGACACCTACCATGCACCAGTATTTTTATGGGGCCCCTGCATGTGGAAATATATCAATTCTATATATTATATCTATTATGAATTATTAAAAGTGTAATCCCCTGTAACTGACGATGAAGCAAGCTCTAATGTACAATTAACAATTTCATGTTTGAAGCTCAAGGGATTAATTATCAGGGGACGTATTAAATGGCAATTGAGCAGACATACATTTCGCACAGTTATGGCGGTTTTTGCTGAGGACCATGAATATGCAGCACACAAATCTTTGCATTTAGTAGAACATTGCAGAAAATTACTGGCAGGGAGGTTCTCAAATGAAAATCCCACGAGCGTGAGCCGAGGAATTTACAGAAAATCCAATATTTATGAAGCGCATATTAATGCACTGCAGCTGGGACAGCCTCACAATGAATTATAGATATACATTTAATAGATATTTTGGCAACTGCCCCACATGAAAGTGGCTGATAAAATGGAGTCATTTAATTAATAGAGATGATCATAAAACCTGTAATTTATTAATACGTGATTTTTTATTAAAAGTCATTAAGGAAGGTGATTAATCTTAAAGATACAAACTTTATTAAACCTCGTGTGGGATGAGGAGGGAGGAACAATCCTCTATTGTATGGAAATATCAGCCTAATGTGGGGATTTAAATGAGGCGCAAGCATCAAATTTCTGAGTGCTGAAGGATTCATATCTCCGATAGAACGGGCAGAAAACGCTCATATTTCACACACACAAATAGCAGCAACTGATAATTTCCAAAGCCAATTAATTTCTGCATCACATGCCCGCTCCCCCCGAGCCGGCTCGGCATAGGCCAGATCTGGTAAAGGGGTATAAAGATGAACTTACACCTTCAAAAGCTGTCGGCCGACACCTTGCCTTCCCTGAGATCAAAAGGATATAAAGTTCAACATCTCCAATCCTTCTTATTCCTGATATCATCTGCTGGGGGGTGGGGCACTCAGACTTTAAATAGTCAGAGGGTTCTGACGTTCATGATCAACTTAAAGGGGTCCCATAATCCTAAATCACTGTGGAATCTACAGGTGTAGGTTGAAGCTCATGGGCCCCAGTGTAAACTCTGGAGAAATGACCCCCCCCCCCCCATCTACCAGGTGTCTTTTTTGGCAGATAGGCCTTTGTTTGACTTTTACCTCACCATCCCCAAAGCTACACACCTGACTACTTTACTGATAAATGCCATACTGGTTAATGTCTTATAGAGGCCAATGTTTTGTTTTTGTTATCAGAGTTATAAATCTCCTGCATTGATATAGAATCAAATTATACAGTTTACAGATATATACAGACACCACTAGAGGGAGCTCAGGAGATTACTGCATACAGATATATACAACCACCACTAGAGGGAGCTCAGGAGATTACTACATACAGATCTATACAGCTACCACTAGAGGGAGCTCAGGAGATTACTGCATACAGATATATACAGCCACCACTAGAGGGAGCTCAGGAGATTACTGCATACAGATATATACAGCCACCACTAGAGGGAGCTCAGGAGATTACTGCATACAGATATATACAGCCACCACTAGAGGGAGCTCAGGAGCTTACTGCATACAGATATATACAGCAACCACTAGAGGATGCTCAGGAGATTAATGCATACAGATATATACAGTACAGATATATACAGACACCACTAGAGGGAGATAAGTAGATTACTACATACAGATATATACAGCCACCACTAGAGGGAGCTCAGGAGATTACTACATACAGATATATACAGCCACCACTAGAGGGAGCTCAGGAGATTACTGCATACAGATATATACAGCCACCACTAGAGGGAGCTCAGGAGATTACTGCATACTGATATATACAGCCACCACTAGAGGGAGCTCAGGAGATTACTACATACAGATATATACAACCACCACTAGAGAGAGCTCAGAAGATTACTGCATACTGATATATACAGCCACCACTAGAGGGAGCTCAGGAGATTACTGCATACTGATATATACAGCCACCACTAGAGGGAGCTCAGGAGATTACTACATACAGATATATACAACCACCACTAGAGGGAGCTCAGGAGATTACTACATACAGATATATACAGCCACCACTAGAGGGAGCTCAGGAGATTACTGCATACTGATATATACAGCCACCACTAGAGGGAGCTCAGGAGATTACTACATACAGATATATACAACCACCACTAGAGGGAGCTCAGGAGATTACAACATACAGATATATACAGCCACCACTAGAGAGAGCTCAGGAGATTACTGCATACAGATATATACAGCCACGACTAGAGGGAGCTCAGGAGATTACTGCATACAGATATATACAGCCACGACTAGAGGGAGCTCAGGAGATTACTGCATACAGACATATACAGCCACCACTAGAGGGAGCTCAGGAGGTTACTGCATACAAATATATACAGCCACCACTAGAGGGAGCTCAGGAGATTACTGCATACAGATATATAAAGCTACCACTAGAGGGAGCTCAGGAGATTACTACATACAGATATATACAGCCACGACTAGATGGAACTCAGGAGATTACTGCATACAGATATATACAGCCACTACTAGAGGGAGCTCAAAAGATTACTTCATACAGATATATATAGCCACCACTACAGGGAGCTCAGGAGATTACTGCATACAGATATATACAGCCACCACTAGAGGGAGCTCAGGAGATTACTACATACAGATATATACAGACACCACTAGAGGGAGCTCAGGAGATTACTTCATACAGATATATACAGCCACCACTACAGGGAGCTCAGGAGATTACTGCATACAGATATATACAGCCACCACTAGAGGGAGCTCAGGAGATTACTGCATACAGATATATACAGCCACCACTAGAGGGAGCTCAGGAGATTACTGCATACAGATATATACAACTACCACTACAGGGAGCTCAGGATATTACTGCATACAGATATATATAGCCACCACTAGAGGGAGCTCAGGACATTACTACATACAGATATATACAGCCACCACTAAAGGGAGCGCAGGAGATTACTGCATACAGATATATACAACCAACACTAGAGGGAGCTCAGGAGATTACTACATACAGATATATACAGCCACCACTAGAATGAGCTCAGGACATTACTACATACAGATATATACAGCCACCACTAGAGGGAGCTCAGGAGATTACTGCATACAGATATATACAGCCACCACTAGAGGGAGCTCAGGATATAACTGCATACAGATATATACAGGCACCACTAGAGGGAGCTCAGGAGATTACTGCATACAGATATATAGATAAATAAATCTATAAATATAAAGGACGTATATATGTGTGTGTATTTATGTTCCGCGATCACTCAAAAAAACAACCATCGATTTCAACGAAACTTGGTATACACGTTTCTTGCTACCTGGAAAGAAATCTTGTGGGGGTCATCCGCCCCTACACAGCAGCTGCATGGAGATATTCCCAAAAAATAACCTGCATTAGCCAATACAAGCCTGCAAGTCTTTCTCTTAATATCCCAACTGCCATACACACGGTCACATTTCCCTTAACAGTCAATAGAAGCTTGCAGGCCCTTAGTCTCCACATACACACAGTTTTACTCCAGGTTTCCATAACAACCCAGCCATTTTTCTTCACTGCTGTAGGTCAGCTTTAGGCTAAAGCTACACGACGACATGTGTCGAGTGACAATAAGACGCACAACTACACTACTACATGTGTCGTGCGACAATTTTTATAATGACAGTCTATGGTGTTGCACTGCGACATGTGACATGATGTGACAGCATGTCACATGTCGCAGTGCAACACCATAGACTGTCATTATAAAAATTGTTGAGACAAAATGTTGCACGACACATGTCGTCGTGTAGCCCTAGGGTTAAAGGGGCAAGCTGCTGTGGAGGTCACTGTTAAAGGGGGGGACACTGTGGAGGTCACTCTTAAGGAGGCGTTCACTGTGGATGTTACTGTTACGGGGGCAGGCAGCTGTGGAGGTCACTGTTAAAGGGGAGGACACTGAGGAGGTCATCTTTAAGGGGGCAGGGCCACTATTAGAGGGGCAACTGCTGTGGAGGTCACTATTAAGGCAGCAGGGTACTGTAAGGTCACTGTTAAGGGAGAGGGGTACTGTGGAGGTCACTGTTAAGGGGGCGAGCCCCTGAGGAGGTCACTGTGGGGAGTGGAGTGCTGTGAAACTGTTAAAGGGGTAGGCTGCTGTGAAGGTCAAAGTGCTAGCGCAGGGGAGGGAACTACCTGTGCCTGCGCAGTGATTTACCTGCAGTGGGCATGGACTCCCTGTAGGTAGCGTGCATGCGTCAAGCCCTGTGACGCGATTAAGGAAGTCACTGCGCAGTCGCAGGCAGTTTCCTGGCCTGCACTAGCGAGATATTTAGCTGAGGCAAACGCTGACGACACGGGCAAAGTTCAAAAGAAGTACGTGACGTCGCAGAGGAGCGATAAGACTGAAAGGTGCAAGGGGAAGTACTGGAAACAAGTGAATGGGCAGTCTTGAGCTCTTGAAGGAGGTGGGCTTGAGCTCCTGGAACGTTGGTGACGCCCCCGCTGGGCACTTTGGAACCTACCCAGACGTAGATATAGTTTAAATCACATTAGACAGCCCTACACCGCGCTGCCACCGGATACATACAGTAGAAGTAGGTAACAGATTCCCTTTCATCAAAAACATATTGTCAGTACGCGCCTCGTCGTTAGCTCGTATTACTACGGGTCTCTCTGATTTGTGTCAGTGTCGCTTTTCTCCGGAGCGGAAGATAGCGAGTGATGATGAATGCTGCCAGTAACAGTATCTGATCCCTTCAGCCTCTGCCTTCCTGCCCTGAATGATGCTCCGTATCTCCAGATAGCAAAATAGCAGAACAAACTGTCACTATCTGCAATTACGAAGTGCAGCCGCCGCTTTGATCTCCTGCGCGGCGCGCCGTCGCTCGCAGCATCACAAGCCCTTTCTTTCCTCCCGAACTTTTAGAAAGTGGTTAAACTTTCAGAACTCAATTTGTGCAAGCGCTGTAAAAGCCGCCAAAAGTTAATTACAATTTTAATTACAGATTCTTTGAGAGAAGGCAGTGTGCGCCTAATCATGTTCAAAGCTCGAACCCTCCTCATGCAGATTCATTAAATATATATTTTGGTCACTCTTTTATGCGGGACGGCGCTGTCTGCCAATTGATGGGAAGTAACGTCGTTTAAAGGGATTGTGACACCAGTAAATGTAACTCTGATATTATTCAGCAGGAGAAACGACTTATTATTGTGATTTACTTTTATTCTTTTTATTATAACGGCATCCCCTGGTGATTAATCTGTAAAGTAATGTGCATGTCCACCTATTGAGGTGGACGCACACACTCAGTTCCCTCCATTCATCTGGCACCAGCTATAGATGCTGTTAGAAGCTTGACAGGGAGAGAACTGCACCAGAATGGATACGGGCTTCCTGAGCTGTGATAAGGAGAGAGCTGCATTAGAAAGGTACACTCCCTGATCTGTGATAAAGAGAGAGCTGCAGTAGAAAGGACACACTCCTAATCTGTCATAGGAAGAGAGCTGTAGCAGAAAGTACACACCACCTGAACTGTGACAGGGAGAAAGCTGCAGCATAAAATACATGTTCCTGAGCTGTGATATGGGGAGAGCTGCAGCAGAAAGGATATGTAGTGTCCCACATATGTGTGTGTATGGTTCACTCCAAATTTTTATTTATGTTATGATGCCTTTTTGCACTATTCCTTTGTCTTTGCTGCTAAATCCATATTTAAGGCTGATAACACGCACTACACATCTTCACCACTAGAGGTCTCTATCACACCAGTTATATACTGCTGTTACAGGAAGTTAGAGTTAGTTGGGATTGGAGAGAGTTAGGAGTGGAGGAGCTAGGAAGAAGGAGAAGAGACAGGCTTGTCTCTGTCCTCCTGGGCCCAGCCCAGGGAACCAAATTGCCTCAACCATTGAGTCCGGGATTAGGACTATATGATCCTACACTGTAGATTACCCTTCCGGGGTACTAAGTGGATTAGTACTCCGAAGACCACAACCTGTACAAATAATGAAGCAGAGTGTTAACCTGCCGTGAGGGAGATCGCCCTGGGGTTGTTGGATTACTGAACATTGACAAAGGAAGGTAACTGTCGTTTATCAGACTCTAGACTCCTTTCCATTAGGTGGAGAGATTCTAAGTACAAGCTGCCCCACCATAATTAAGGACAGAAAGGCCGTCTGTCAGAATACTTGTTTACACAGGATCTAAACTACCATTACAAGGTCGAGTGAACAGATCAACATCAGAAGCTAAGTACAAGTAAGCATGTTTCTCCTACTAAAGCGAGCTGGAGCTAACCTATATACTTCACCTCAAGGAGCCAGCCAATGTGGATTTGCAGCATTTCTATTTTTGCTATCTGTATGAAAGATGAAGTGATGAGATTGGATGTCTTACTACATCTGACAAGTAAAGTTCCTGTTTGGATTAACTTCTGCCTCACTCCTCATTCTTCTGCTCCATCTCTTCATTACAGCTTATGATGCCGGCATCACAAACACAGGGGCCCAGCCACCAAAGCACCCTAAACACCAAGTACCATCAAGGGCACCTCAACCAACATCTGGCTGGTTTTTCCCTGCAACCGAGACTGCCCCGGAGGATTTTGTGCTGTCTTCCCATCCACTGCACGGCCAGCTCAGGGAGCAACTGAACTGTTAGTACTACTATTCTTGGCACCTCATCACTAGTACGCTCACACACATCATCCCCTAGGGTGTCAGGTTGTTGCAGATATACCCACTGAGCTGTGATAGGGAGAGAGCTGCAGCAGATAGGACACACTCCCTGAGCTGTGTTAGGGAGTGAGGTGCAGCAGAAAGAAAACACCGCCTGATATGTGATAGGGAGAGATCTGCAACAGAAAGGATATGCCCCTTAGAAAGCACACTCCTTCTGACCTGCCAATGAATGGGGGGATCTCCGGATCCATGTGAGGTACAGGGCTGGTTCCAGCTTTGTTAAAAAGTGACCATCATGTACTATTGCAACAACCAATGGGAAGTACATTATGGAGGATGGAAGTGGTTGACACGGTACTTATGGGGGCTGGGCTCTCTCCTTCACTTCAATGGCCAGTGGTGACCAGAGCGGGCAGAGTGTGGTTGAACAAGATCAACCACCTTTACTGGAGTACACAGCTACCAAGCACAAATCTTACTACAACAGTCCCAAGAAGTTCTTGCTGACCCCTGCAGTGTCGGACTGGGGTACTTAGGGCCCACCAGTGTAACTGATTCTGGGGGCCCACCTTAGGGCTCCTGCACACTAACTTATTTTTTTCCATGTCTGTACCATTCACTTCACTTCACTTCACTTCAATGGGGCCGCAAAAAAAAAAAAATTACTCCATGTACATTCCGTGTCTGTATGTCCTCATGGCCGTTCTGCAAAATGATAGAACATGTCCTATTATTGTCGGCATTACAGACAAGGATAGGATGGTTTTATTAGAGGCCGGATGTTCTGTTCCGCATAATGTGGAATGCACACACCCGGTATCCATGTTTTGTGGATCTGCACTTTGCAGACTGCAAAATATCCATTCATGTGGATAGGTCATTATGGTAGGACAACCCTTTTAATTATACTGTAGATTATGTGGAATCTGAGGAGGTTACGATTTGGTAAATTTCATGCCAGACATTTATGCATAAAAGGGGTTAAAGGGTTTGTCTCCCTTCAGTAAATGGCATTTATCCTAGAGTTAATACAAGGCACTTACTAATGTATTGTGATTCTCCATATTGCCTCCGTTCCATCACATTATACACAGCTCGTGTCCGTGGTTATTACCGCCGTGTAATCCAGCAGCGGTGGCCGTACTTACACACTATAGGGAAAGGTGTCGGCCTATGAGCATTTCCAGCCTTTCCCTATAGTGTGTAAGCACGGCCACCACTGCTGGATTACACGGCGGTAATAACCACGAATACGTGCTGTGTATAATGCGATGGGAAGGAGGCAATATGGAGAATCACAATACATTAGTAAGTGCCTTGTATTAACTGCAGGATAAATGCCATTTACTGAAGGGAGAGAAACCCTTTAACCCCTTTTACGCATAAATGTCCGGCATGAAATTTACCAAATCGTGACCTCCACAGGTTGTACATAATCTACAGTATATATAGAAGGGTTTTCCTACCGTAATGACCTATCGCCTGTCTACAGGTCTGACTGCTGGAACACCCACCGATCAGGAAAAAAGGGGTCCTGAGACATTCAATTACATTAGCGCCAATCTATGTACACAAGGGTTTTTTAGACCACGTTCCCTTGATCATGGGGGTCCCAGCAGTCAGACCCCCACCAATCAGACACTTATCACCTTTCGTGTCATAGCTGTTTCACCTTTCACATTCCCTATCTTTAAAAGTTTTTCTTTGGGTGTAAAAAATAAAATAAAAATTTCAAATCTGGCCCAAAATATGTGTCAAACTAAAACAGAAATGCTCACCTGTTAAAGGGCCGGTGTCCACTTTTCTACTTATCCTCTATATACAGGATCGGGGATAACTAAGTGACCCGTGGTGGTCTGAACACTGGAGCACCCACTGATTCCCTTCTTGACTGAGTGGCAGGTTGAGTATATGCCCGGCCTCTCCATCCATTCTCTATGGGGTCGCCGAGATGGTGGAGTACAGCAGGACGTATATGTGGCCTGCCATACCATTAAAAAGGGGTAACATGACCTGTTCCTGGAATCAGTGGGGGGGGGTCGCAGAATCGGACCCCACTAATCATATAGTTATGCCCTATGGTGTGGAGAGGATAACTTGAAAACCTGGACAGCCCCAATCCTCCACCACTCCACCAGTGTCTCTTTACATGGCAGCAGTGATGCCTGTAAATACGGAATATCATCACTGCCGCCATGTAAACCATACGTGTCAATACTGGAGAATGTGACGCACTGGGCAAAATTTGTCGGGCATAAGTACAACCCCCTTTGCAGATCACAACCTTTAACAAAGCCCAAGCAAAGGTGCTGGAGGAGCAACGAGAGCAAAGGGCACAAACGGAGGGTCATAACTGAAGCAGAGGCATTAGGGTCACCTGAGGCAAGGTAATAGTGGGGATCCTGGAGCAGGGGTAACTGGAGAAGAGGCAATATTAGGGGTGCATTTAGAGTGGAGGCATCTGTAGCTGGGGCACTAATGGGGGTGCACCTAAAGCAGAGGCATTAGGGTAGACCTAGGGTACAGTAATAGTGGTGATCCTGGAGCAGAGGTATTAGGGGGACAACTGGAGAAGGGGTGCATTTAGAGTAGGGGAATTGGGGGGCATCTGGAGCTGGGGCATTTATGAGGGTGCACCTAAAGCAGAGGCAACGGGGGGCCTAGGGCAGAGTCCCCCCAATGCCACTCTGAACTCTGCAGAGAGCAGCACGCATTCACAGATCTGAATCTGCTATAAACAAATCCTCTATTTCCCCTTACAGTCTCCTACAGCTAACTACTGTCCCACACCTGAGAAATCAGCCCAGCACCGCAGAGGAGTCCTTCTCTACAGCAGCCAGTTTTCTGACAACAGGGAGGGCAGGAGGATGGCAAGACACCTTCTCTCATCCTTCACTGCCAGCAGCCCGGGAAGTTTAGAAGATACTGCAGGGCCTCCTGTACAATCTACACCAGTAGGATGCTGCATCACTGTGCGATACTGCCACCTAGTGGCTACAATAATTATCTCTCCTGAGAAACAAGAGAAATAATTACTCCCCCATCTTTTCTACAGGAGCAGGAGACTGGGGGCTTACCGAGGAATCCCCCGCCTCCCCGGTGGGCCAGTCCGAGCCTGGACCCCTAGGTTACCAGGGCCCCGGGTGCAAAATTTCAGGGGGCCCTGGTGACAAGTGGGGGACAGCTCAGAGCACAGTGAGGTGAGCGCTTCTATTGTGGAAGCGCTCATCTCCATAGTCATCTGTATCGCTGCCTCAGGACAGTGATACAGATGTATGCTGCGGGCAGGGAAGAGGCGTCTCCCTTCCCCATTCCTCTGATAGGCTGCAGGTACTAGGCCTGCAGCCTAACAGAGGCCGGTGCATGTGGCGCAATGACGTCATGATGCCGCCTGAGCCGTACAGTGCGGGACACAGGCCGGAAGAGGCCTACATTGCATCGCTGCCAGCCTGATAGAGGTAAGTATAAGTGTTATTTTTTTATATGGTACAATACTTGTTACTGGCACGTGATTGGGGGGCACTTCTTACTGGCACGTGATTGCGGGGCATCTATGGGGCACTTCTTACTGGCACATTATTGGGAGGCATCTATGGGGGCACATCCTACTGGCACATTATTGGGCAGCACTGTGGGGGCATCTATGGGGGTTCTTCTTACTGGCACATTATTGGGTGGCACTATGGGGGCATCTATGGGGGCACATCTTACTGGCACATTATTGGGGGCACTATGGGGGCATCTACTGAGGTCACAAAGAAGGGGTATTTTATATGGGGGAACTATGGGGAAGGGGGGAGAGTAACACTATGGAGGATTCTACTGAGGCCACAAAGAAGTTGTATTTTATATGGGGGGCTCTGTATAGGGGCATTTTATACTGGGACACATTATGGTGGGTACTATGGTGAAGGAGAGGGAGTACTATGGGCTCATCTATGGGGGCACTATGAAAGGGTATTTTATACTTGCAAATTATGGGGGCACTAAGGGGACATTAGCTCAACTGGGGGCATTAAAAGGGGGTATTTTTTGCACTGGCACACGTTATAAGGGGGCATTTTTTGTACTGTCACATTGTAAGAAGAATTATTACTAATGAGGGGCATTATGGTGGGCTTTATTACTTCTGGGGTGCAGTGGGGACATGTTGAGGGCACCGTAGGAGCACTATTACTACCATGTGTGCTCTAGCAGAGAATTATTACAATGAGTGGGACTTTTGGGAGCACTATTACCATGGGGGCACCTTGGCACAGTACCAGCTTACCACAATTTTTTGGGGGGGACATTATGTTTACACTATTAGTGTCAGGGGCACTATTTGCTGGGCACAGTTATTTTAGGGCACTGTGAGCCAATAATTATTGAAGGGCACTATCTGTGTGGTACTAGTATTATCAGAGGGTTTATCTGTTTCTGCAGTATAGTATTGGGGAGAACAGCGGCACAGTATTGGGGTTGGTAGTATGATTTGTCCAGAAGATGGGAGGATGATGGAAAAGTAGTAAACTAAGATTTCTTTTTGTCAAACTGCAGAGACGAGAAATGGCTGAAAAATGGTGGTCTGGTCTGAAGGTCTGAAAGAAGAAGACGAGGAAAGAGAACATCTACATCAAAGGAGACGTCACTGGATGTAAGAGGTATGTGGGACTGTATTACCCTGTATGTAAGAGGTATGGGGCGCTGTATTTCCCTATATGTTCTGTAGTGATGGGGGTAGGCTACCATTTCTTATCCTATCCAGTACTAAGCCACGCTCCCTGCACTGATCACATGACGGTGACGTCACCCTAGGTCCTCCGTGTTGTCCAAGGTTCGGGTTCATTGAATCTCCTTATGGATTCCAAATGCCGTTATGGTCCGTGGTAGCGGAATCCATAACAGTATGCTTCGATAACCCGAACCTGAACTTTGGATGCCGAACTTAAAACACAAGTTCGCTCAACTCTACATGTGGTGCTGTACAGTTTCCATGTTGCTTATTCTCAATGCTGCCATTTGCCCATTTACCAAACACTTTCACCGCAGCAGCAGAGAACAGTTCCCACTGCACAGGTTCAGAAACACTGCCACCCGGGGCCTGAAAGCCAATAATCATCCCTCCCTGCAACTCGGATAAATCATTCCTTTTACCTATGACAGCAGCGAAGCGTATGTGAGGAGACAGACTATCACCCACCCCATATACCCACTGAGCCAGCTCAGCATACGGGACTTACTTCATAAGATACACGCTGCCGACTTCAGAAGTAGGAAGTGGTCAGAATAATGGGACTGTAAAACAGTGCAGAACATTAGGAGTACATCACAGAAATTGCTATAAAATATCCCTGCTTTATCGCCCAGCAGTGTCCTAGTGAGACGCTGTACTATATGATGTCTGATTTACATTAATCATAGGACAACCCCTTTAAGGCGTCTCATATTCTCTGCAGTTTTTTTATCAGGTGATGAAAGACAATTCTGAATTTAACTTTTATTTTTAATGGTTGTGTTTGAAAACATTGCATTTTTTCCAGTTCTACACCAGTGGTCTTCAACCTGTCGCTTTCCAGTGATAGCAAAGACATTCTGGGGGCTGCAGCTTTGCAACCACTGGAGGGAAACGAGTTGTATTTCCAATAAAAACCTCAAAGTAGGTATTTGATTATTAAGTGAAGGGTCATATAGCAAAGATAGTCTCCCCAATTATGAGGCTGTGTTTGGGTCCTTCATGATGGAAGGGTTGACTGCTTGTTTTCCTACCTCCTTGTTTTCTAACATAGCTCCCCTGTAAAGGGGGTCCTGCATGGATTCTCACCAAGCAACAGCAATGGGGGATGGGTCTAACTAGATCTTCTTCACCCCTTTCCATGGTCCCAATGGCAGCTGCATGGTCTCCCCTTGTAGTACATATACCTTTAGTTATGAGGCGCTTGAAACGCTGTAGGAGGACCCATATCCCTGTAGGAGGACCCATAAGGCCAGTGTCAGCACCTAGTGTCATGACTGGGTTTGTGGAGGAGGTTAGAGCATAAGGACATAAGGAGACCCACATGGGCCTGTCCATGAGCAATACAGACCTGCATAGTCCTCTCCTAAACTATAGAGGAAACTGGCCAAAGGGTCTTCTACTCTACATGATTGGGAAATTGGCAGAATGATGACATCACTATAAGCTGTGGGTGCAAGGTAGTCCCAGGTAAATATGGCACCAACACAGTCGGGCGTCTAGTCAGACCTGCTTCTTTATATCAGGGTCACTACTCCTGGGTAGAATGGTAGCTACTGTGCAATTCCCCACTATTCATGGTGTCTCAGGCTTTATCTTCCTAGTGTCATATTTAAAGATTAGAGCCGGTTTTTACCATGAGCCGAGTTGAGAATCTCGCCTCAGGCGGCATCTTGTGCTGGCTTTGAAGGGGCAGCATTGGCACAACCTGTGGCCGATGCCCCTCTTGCCAGTGGCGCTGTACTTTTCCTTTTATAAGATGCAATGCATCTTATAAAGGGAATACTAGTGAGCGCTTCCATTATGGAAGGGCTCACTAGTCTGCAGGAGGCAGGAAGCACTGTGAGCGCTGTACTTACCCCTCCTCCTGCTCGCTCCTCTCTGGTCCCGCGCTGCTGTTTCCTGGCTGCCCGCAACATCAGAGCAACGTGCAGAGCGCACTCTGACCCGAGACTGCAGAAAGTCAGGTGACTGTGCAGTGCGGGCCGTGAGAAGAAATGAGAGCCAGGGAGACCGCCAGACCAGGAGAGGAGTGCGGCGGAGCAGGAGAGGTAAGTTCATTTATATATTTTTATTCAGTCTGAGGTCTGAATGGGGGTCTGAAAGTCTAATGTGGTTTGATATGGGGGTCTTGAGATCTAATGGAGGTCTATTATGGGGCTCTGGAGGTCTAATGGGGTCTGGAGTTCTGGTCTGAGGTCTGATATGGGGGTCTGAAAGTCTAATGGGGTCTGAAATGGGGGGGTTGGAGGTCTGGACTGATGTCTGAGAGGTCTAATGGGGGTCTGAGATGTCTAATGGTGGTCTGATCTGAGGGCTGATATGGGGACTGACATGAGGTCTAAAAAAGGTCTGGTCTGAGATGGGGGGTCTCATCTGAGGTTTGATATGGGGTCTGATCTAAAAGGTAAGGGGGTATTTTTTTTGTACACACGCACTATCTGTTTGGTAACAGTATTATCAGGGGAACTGTTTCTGCAGTATAGTATTGGGGGCACAGCAGGCACAGTATTGGAGGTGGCAGGATGGGGTGTTCAGAAGGTGAAAGGATGATGAAAAAGTAGGAAACTAAGATGTCTCATTGTCAAACTCTGCAGAGAGAAGAGATGGCTGAAAGAAATCATCATGGTGGTCTGGTCTGAATGGACAAGATGAGGAAAGAGAATATCTACATCAGAGGAGACATCACTGGATGGAAAAGGTAAATATATGGAGCTGTATGACCCTGCTGCCTCAGGCAGCAGAAAAGCTAGAATCGGCCCTAGGAAAGTGCACAGTCAAATAATAGTATTTTGAGAGAGACTCTAGGCCAGTGGTGTAGCTGTGGGGTGTGCTGAGGTACCTGTGGTATATTGGCCTTGGTGCAATAGGTTAAAAGTCAAACTTGTCCTGCTCTCCTCCAAAAGAGCAATCAGAAATGCTCATAAAGAATCACACTTTATCCAAAATCTGCAACTTCATAGTGAGATTGTATTCTTTCCTCACCGCCATCAATCAGATCATGATGTTGCCAATGGTAAAGGCTAAACAGCTTTTCCTCACATTTCCTGCAAGCCTGTAGAGAAACCAAAGAACATAGGCCTCCAGCAGTGAAACACTGCTGCAACAGGATAAATTCTCCACGCAAGGATCTTATTGTACTCACAAAATAAGAACTCAAGTTTCTCAGTCCTGCTCCTTCATGGGTTTAGCCGGTTTACTTCCTAATTCTGTTAAAAGTGAACTGGCTAAGCCCCTGAAGGGGTCTAGAGTAAACATGGAAGTCAGGAGAGGGAAGAAGAGTCTGGAGAAGACATAGGACCCTGGAGAGGACATAGTAGTCTGGAGGACACATAGGGCTTTGAAGGGTACAAAGGAGTCTGACGAGGAAAGAAGAGACTGATGAAGACGTAGGAATCTGGAAACAACATATGAGTTGGAGAAGACATAGGAGTCTGGAGTGGACAAAGTAGTCTGGTGAGGAAAGATGAATATGGAGGGTAGAGAGGAGTCTGGAAAAGAAAGAAGAATCTGGAGAAAATAGGATTCTGGATAGTAAAGAGGAGTCTGGAGAGGGTATAGGAGTCTGAAAAGGAAGAAAGAGTCTGGAGGAAACCAAGGAGTCTGGAGGAAACCAAGTAGTCTGGAGAGGAAAAGACGAGTCTGGAGAGGAAAGAAGAGTCTGGAGGAAACCAAGGAGTCTGGAGAGAAAAAGACAAGTCTGGAGAGGAAAGAAGAGTCTGGAGGAAACCAAGGAGTCTGGAGAGGAAAAGATGAGTCTGGAGAGGAAAAGAAAAGTCTGGAGAGGAGAGAGGAGTCTGGAGAGGAGAGAGGAGTCTGGAGAGGAAAGAGAAGTTTGTAGAGGCCATAGGAGTTTGGAGAGGAAAGAGGAGTCTGAAGTGGACAGAGGAGTATAGAAAAAAGAAAAGTCTGGAGGAATGAGGAGTCTGGAGAGGTAAGAAGAATCTGGTGAGAACAGAGGACTCTGAAAAGGGAAAAGGAGTCAGGAGGAAACAGGAGAGTCTGGAGAGGAGAGGAGAGCCTGGAGAGGACATCGGAATATGGAGAGGAAAGAAGAGTCTAGAGGGGACAGAGGTATCTGGCAGCAGCTTACTCCCCATCAACAAGAGCTGAGCGTCAATCTTTGTGAGGGGTTGGGGCGGCCACATGATTGTTTGGTCAATAGTTATTTAATGTGTATGGATTTCTTTAACATTTCCTAAGTATTTCTTTGCAACTTGTGCTTCTGCAGCTTCATTTGTGTTTATGGAGTGCAGACGTCATAGACAAAACCAGCTGACTGTACCGCTGCACATTACAACTGCTGTAGACATCATTACAAACGTACTAATCGAAAGTAATTGTCAATTGTACCGTTAGTATTAGGGCACAAGCTTTTCCTATGTTATTGGGAGCTGTACATATGGTGAAGATGCTGCAAACATCTGCATGGTATTCTATGCTACAAAACAATGTATTCTGTTAAAATTATTACATAATGATTAGATTAAGGGCCTTAAAAAGTTTCTTGGTTACTCTTATCCTGCGAACCTGAGGCGCAATGGGACCCTATTTGCATACATAGAGAAGCTTCTGTAGGTTTAATTATCAGTTTGTACACAAACTCCAGCCGAGCACCTCGGTAAAAGTCTTAGAGGGATGGAAACTAACTGGCAGTGTTGGGAAAAAGAACAAAATAAATAAAACTCTCACCAGTCGAAGGGTTTTATATATTCACAAAAATAAATAACACAAAATAATGAATTGATGAGGTTTAAAAATATTAAAAAATAGTGAAATATTAAGGAAAATCATATGGATATAGCGTCAATTTCACATGAATGTACCTTAACATGGTTGCACTTTAAGTTGGTAACAACACCAGTACCTCCTTCAGATCCAGTTTAACAGGACTAAGATCTCCATAGAAGACTGAAAAACACTATGCCATACTGCCTAAGTGGCTAGACTGGCCAATGAGAGGATCAGGTGGGGGACCCTTGGTCTTAACAAAATAATGGGCCCTAATGGTCCAGCAGAACCCCATTTAGAGTTGACTTTGGAAAAGTTTTTATTAGATCTTATTACTGATATGTCCTATGTGTACAAAGATAACAAGAAATATTACCATGAGAATAAATGTGCAAATGTTCTGTATAGATGGGCGGACCTAAGAATCATTTCAACTGGTGGACCCAAGGAACCCTATTTGATCTGTCCTAGGAGGTTCCCTCCTTTTCACGTTCTCTGCTGCTCTCAAGAACAGGGCACTGGTTCATGGGGAGGATGACATTGGACAACCTCTATTGCAGTGTTTCCCAACCAGTGTGCCTCCAGCTGTTGCAAAACTACAACTCTCAGCATGCCCGGGCAGCCTTTTGCTGTGCGGGCATGCTGGGAGTTGTAGTTTTGCAACAGCTGGAGGCACACTGGTTGGGAAACACTGCTCTATTGGACAGACTATTAGCAGATTTGGTTTCAGTACCATCTTATGACACCCAACTACTGTATATACATTATCTCATTACATCACCCCTGCTGTACTACAGAACACAACTGACTGACTGTTCACTGTCACTGTCCATAATCATGTCCTCTCTCTATCTGAAAACTGAATTTGTCAAAAACTGACCTACTTCTCTTTTGCCTATCTACTAACCTTCCTAAACCCAATATCTCCCTATCCCATAATGCCTAGCCAGTGCACTTGCTGTCTTCGTGTCATGTTTGATATTGATCTTTCTCTAACTCCCTAACGCTACTACAGACATTGGCTGGTGATGGCTAATGCAGCTTTATATCTACTCCCCTTTTTTGTTATATAGATTATTATATAGATGGCATATGTGGCATACTGTTTTACCATGAGTTCTGAGATTCAGGAATAAGATAGGTTTAACAAGGCTAAACAGCATAAAAGTTTACTAAACTATGATAAATTACATTTTACATATATATATATATATATATATATATATATATATTCACATACAGAGGAAAGTAAGTAACTGAGGCCATGAACAAATGATTGTGCTCCCCATACACCAGCTCCCAATATGGCATCAGGCCGACACACATGTGATATAAAGAGAGAGATTTACAAGACATCTTGTCCGGTCAATGTCATCAGAGGAGCTCTTTTTTTTTTACATAGATAAAAGTTTATAATTTCTAGTGTTCTTACCCCTCCTAAAAGTCTTTAGTGTGCAGTACCATGTACAGTTACCTCAATCCTTTGGAGTGCTGCCTAGTACCAGTTCTGATAACTGTACACCAATGTATATATACTCATTGACTCGCTTAATTAAAAGGAATATCACCACATTAAAAGGGTAGGGAATAATTAAAGGGAAAAAAAAAACACTAAAAATAAACCTTGCTACACACACTTATGAAATACTATAAAGACTATATTTTCATCGGGCTTTCTGGCAGGGTTTCCATCACTTTTGCAGCATGGAGCATCAAAGCTCTCTAAACCTCAACAGGAATCCCATTTTAAAGAGGCCTGTCTTGCTGAGTTCACCTTATGACAGATCCAGCAAAGCAACATGGTGCCAAATCAAATCAAAACCACAACTGATATAGTGTGTGGATATTTCACAGTGTATGGGGGACGCTGCCTCCACCATTTGGCATCAGTTCTCAGTACTGCCCTTCTGCACCTCATTGTGGTGATGACGTCACTTTCGAATCTTTGAACCGGATGTCTGGAAGGCTCATAGCACCTCATTTAAGTAAGTAATAAGTGGGGAGAAAGGTACCGCCACAACAGCACATTTCTACCGCCCACTGTATATTGTAATTATCTATTTTCTTTTTCCCTCCTCTGGGGTCAGCACTCCTCCCCATTTGGACTAGGTGTTTTTAATTAGCCTTAGCTGCAAGGGGTTTATAAACTCCTACTATATCTCAGATGCACTTCCTGAGGGTTGTGACTGGGTGAGCTCTTTGCACTCGTTCACATGGTGCAGTACTGCATGTCTGCCATTGCTGCCTCAGTGCTGTGCTGGTTGGGCGGTGGGTCCCAGAGCCAAGGAGGCTTTGCTGCACAGTGGGGATGCTGTGTGGCTCCTGGGTCCCACCGTCTGCTGCCGGTGCGGTGCTGGGGCGCCGGTGGTCGCCGCGCACGGCTGCACCATTTATAGGTTACAGTAGTTTCCCACTTGTAGAGGCTTCCTTGTCGTGGTAAGTGGGCCTATGCTCTTTGATCAAACTGTATACTAATGCCTCTTTAGCACAGCATACAATGTATTACAAATTGGGCGGATATGCCACGTAATTATGCTGAGACAGTCGTTATATCAAAAGCATAGTGTTGAGGATGTGCGATCCAGATTCATTCTCCAGTATATGTTTTCTACCGCCCACTATTTAGCTATAATATTCTACACCTTGAGTCTCTAGCTGCCCCATTTGTGCCTTGGATAGGGGGCCATAACCATTGGCTGGTGTCTTATTAACAGGGATCAATATTTATAGTCCATGTTAGTGACTCCAGTTACTCTGACTCCTGATGAGCACGAGCCATGTGAAACATGCCATGTCCAGACATCAGGTTAGGGTCATTCTAGGGTGTACAGGTGAGGCACAGGTTTCAGACGGGGTCGCTCTTATCTGGGTGGGTGCTCTGTGTTTAGGTCACTAGGGACAGAGCGGCCACCTGGTAGCGCATATTAGGGAATACTAGGACATGCCATAATCATACATCCCATTCCTCAGGTATCCTCTAAGTCTGGACCACAGCGAGGGACATCCAAACATCACACTGTTGAGAGGTGAGAAGAACACATGGTTAACTGACTCTTACTGCCTGGTTGTGGATGCCGCCATGCACGCCGATTGATTTTTATGCTGTTCACATTCTTCTTTTTTGTTTGTTGAAGATGATAAGAAGAGGCCTACTCTATTAGATATTTTATTAAGAACTAGGAAACAAAAGTCATGTTTTAACAATATGATGCCTGTTGAAACTGTTGAAAGTCTTAACATGATGCAATGATCAAACTAATACAATTCAGAACTAGAATACAATCTCAAAACATTTTTACAGACAATTTAAGTCTTGCTGAGACTTCCTGCTGGAGAGGGAAGAAAGAGCTGCTTGAATCATGGATAAAAAACTGTTCGCATGACTTCTGAAGAGAACTCACCATGTGAAGTACTAGCAAAGTCAGTTTATATTATGCAGTATTTAGGTTTTATTTTGTGTATTGATTATGTTTTAGTATTGGAAAGCCCTCTAAAGTAGCATGTATCTACAGTAGAAGCTAGTCCTTCCCCAAGGTACACAGAGGACTTTAACTCATGAGTAGAGTTGAGCGAACTTGTATTTTAAGTTCGTCGTCCAAAGTTCGGGTTATCGAAGAATGCCGTTACGGATTCCGCTACCACGGACCATAACGGCATTTGGAATCCATAAGGGGATTCTTCAATGAACCCGAACACGAACTTTGGACGCCGAACTTAAAATACAAGTTCGCTCAACTCTACTCATGAGCTTGATCATTTATTGGAAATCTCCCAAATAGGTGCGATGAAATGTGTTATACGCTTTTAGAAGAACTTGTCGTAAAGATGGATGAATGAATGATCCCCTTAAATCTTAGGAGGTTGTCCAGCGTTAGAAAAACATGGCTGCTTTCTGCCAAAAAGAGCATTATACCTATTCATACGCGTCGGTTATGTGTGGTATTGCAGCTCGGCTCCACACTGTAATACCAAACACAACCCATGTAGAGGTGATTTCACGAGGAAAGTAGATATATTTTTCTAACACTGGAAAACTCCTTTAAAGGGAATATGTTCTTAAAGAGCATCTGTCAGCAGTTTTGTACCTATGACACTGGCTGACTTGTTGCATGTGCCCTTGGCAGCTTAAGGCATCTGTGTTGGTCCCATGTTCATATGTGCCCACATTTCTGAGAAACATGATGTTTTAATACATGCAAATGAGCCTCTAGGAGCAACGGGGGCGTTGCAATTACTCCTAGAGGCTCTGCTCTTTTTGCAACTGATGCACCCTCTGTACTTTGATTGACAGGGCCAGGCAGTATAAATGTCATCACGCTGGGCACTAACTTCTCTTAAAGTCAAAGTGCAGAGGGCACACCAGTTGCAGAGAGAGCAGAGCCTCTAGGTGTAATGGTAACGCCCCTGTTGCTCCTAAAGGCTCATTTGCATATAATAAAACATCATTTTTCTCAGCAATGCGGCACATATGAACATGGGTCCAACACAGCCGCCTTCAACTGCCGAGCAGACATGTAACAGGTCAGCCAGTGTCATAGGGACAAATCTGCACAAACACTGCGTCTTTCTACCCAATTTTGTCTTCCTTGAATTATTCATGTTTCTTTTCTACTCCCTTGTTAATTACATGGAAAAGTTCTACAAACTTCCTCTGAATTTTAGATATTGGGTAGAATAGTTTTGCGCCTGAAGTTTTACCGTTGGCTTTCCTCTAAATATAGACACTGATTCTGCCGGGTTCCCACAGAAGAATGCAAATGAGGGGTCCTGACTTGTACGGATTTCGGATCTGAATCCATATTAAAACGTTTCTGAAAACTAGTCTGACAAATACAATTATTCCACAGAAGAGATAGAAACTCAAATCTTCCGTGAATTTTTATTTTCACTAATATATTCAAACCCAAAATAGATCCATAAAATAATAACATTTTACTTTCACTGCTTGGTGTAAAGCCTTGGAAATTGTCGACAATAATTTTAGCGGTGGGGCCTTACATTCAGGTGTGTGCCAAGGATTATGTGAGAACTCTCTGTGACTCCCTCAACCAAACAGCACGGCTCGTAGTCAGGTGTCAGGCACCAATCCAGGCAAAGTACTCACTCAGCTACACAGGGATTAAAACAGCATCCTCTCTACTGTATCATATTAAAAACAACCCCCGACATACAGTAAGCACATTAACGTCTACGCGTTTCAAACGCATCCATGAACTTGACTATGGCATAAATGCAGGGGTGCGCCTAGCCTTTCTGATGTCTGAGGCGAAAACTGGAAACAGTGCCTCCCCCCAGGGCCCTTTCTATCGCGTACCAAGTGTAGGAAATGACGAGTGGTATGTTGCAGCCTAAATTGTCTCTTTATGTGTGTCACGGTGCTCCTACCTGGATACGGCTGGACCCCAGGCTTTCACTCCAAGGCAATAAATAAGGGGAATAATTGAGGGATTTGAAGAAATAACTTTAGTCCAGACCTTGAGATGAAGTTCAATGGCAGCTTTACTTGAATAAACATTTCTCCAAACAGTTTCAGGCTTTGTCTTGGTTCCAGTAGGATTTAGCATTAAACTGGCAGGCAAACTCAACTCTGCTATATTTTTCTCTCACTCTGCTGTACTGACAAGCTGACTTAGTGTATTTGTTTCCTCTTTATGCTGCACTTCACTCTTGTAGTCGGACTTATGTTCAGCCAAAAAGTAGGTTAGAATCCTGGCAGCTCCAGCTCCAAACAAACCAGAACTGCCCCACTTTCTTCTCTTAGCACGCAGGACTGTGCCGCTTTTGACCAAAGGGGGGAGAATGAAATGGTGAGTTGAACTCTTTCTAACTATAGCTCTGCCGTGCTTGCTGCCACCTGCTGGTGAGCCAGGCACATTACATATGAACAATTGCATAAAAAGATTATGAATGCACATTGTGGAGGACCTGGAAAGGCATACAAAAGATGAAGTTTTGTTAGCCCATTAGAGATAGTACCAGGGTGCAGCACCACTCTCGGGTGTTACACCCCTCCTTCCCCAATGCCAATTTCCTAACCTAACCCCTTCCTTGCAGCCCATGGCCCTTCGGCTGCCCCTCCCTTGCCCCTACCTAGCGCTGCCTCACCTGGTCTCATTGGCGGTGCATCTCTTCATAAATGCAATACACATATAGCACAGATTTGGTCATCAACACATCAAGTCTCAATACATAACACATGCAACAACATATTAACTCTTATTATACCCAAATCCTTTGTTTGGTTTCATATAAAAACATCAAATATAATTGAAAACAAATACATTTTAACCCTATCCGGATATGTACAGCGGAAGTCCACTCTTTAAAAATGGCACCCGTTCGTAAGCGCAGCAATCGGTATAGCTGCCAGGTTTCTGCTGTTTTAAGCAGCAGAGACCCAGGGCTAATGTCGACGATCTGCAACAACGCCGATCACAGACACGTAACCCCTCTGAGAGCGCTAAAATCGGGAGCCGCACATTTCCTGACCCAGAATGCCTCCCCTTTTGCTGAGATCGGGGAAGGCGTTCCGTAGTAGTCATAGGACCAAATCTGTCCAAGGCTTCCAGGCACATTACTAATATATTCCAGTGTAGGCTGGCGTTGGAATCTATTGAATTCTGTTTTCTGTAATGGTTACAAAATCCAGTACAGGACACAAATGACAATCTAATGATTGATTGTTATATTCACTAGGGTGACTTAAAAAAAGGAAAGAAAAAAAAAGTTTACAAAAAGTTTTCAAATATATATATTCAAACTACTCCCCCTTTTCACAAAATAAAAACATAAAAAAATAAACAATAAAAATAAACATCATGGGCATCATCGTATGGCAACACCCATGCTCTTAAAATATAAAATTATGAATCCAATATGGAGAACAGTATAAGAGAAATAAATCAAAATGGCCAATTTGCCTTTTTTATTGCTTTATCTCCCCCCAAAATTGAAAAATTACAGTATCAACCTTAAGTACCAATCACTTTGCAAAAAATGAGCCCTTACACTTCGTAGCCGTAACTGAAGAAAAGTTATGGGGGTCAAAATCTGGTGATGCAAAGAAAAATGTTTTTTTTTTTTTTTTCAGTACTAGCGTTTTGGATTTCGTTTGTGAGATCCGTTTCAAGGCTCTCACAAACGGCCCAAAAGGGATCCGTTAAGCCCCAATGCATTCTGAATAGATAAGGATCCGCTCAGAATGCATCAGTTCGGCTCCGTTCCGCTTCTATTCCGTTCTGGAGGCGGACACCAAAACGCAGCATGCAGCATTTTGGTGTCCGTCTGAAGAGGCGGAGCCTAACGGATCCGTTTTTAATTGCAATGTAAGTCAATGGGGACGGATCCGTTTTCAATGACACAATATGGTGCATTTGAAAACGGATCCGTTCCCCATTGACATTCAATGTAATTCAGAACGGATCCGTTTTGGACTTTGTCATTTTTCTTTTAACTAATGCAAACGGATCCGTTCTGAACGGATTTCTTTCCAGCTTCTCACTACGAATTATATAACAGGAATTGTACTATTAGAAAGTACATGTCCTG
This sequence comes from Bufotes viridis, assembly GCA_033119425.1. Lineage (NCBI taxonomy): Eukaryota > Metazoa > Chordata > Amphibia > Anura > Bufonidae > Bufotes > Bufotes viridis. Next base: position 20,770,243 of record CM065593.1, on the reverse strand, counting down.
CAAAAAAAAGTCCTTATACGGCTACTTCAACTGAAAAATAAAAAAAATATGTCTCTGGGAAGGCAGGGAGCAAAAATGAAAATGCAGAAATGGAAAATCACTTGGTACTTAAGGGGTTAACCAATTTGAATTGTTAATTTAAGAAGGGGAATTACATGATGATAAGAGCAGACAGGAACTGCAGCAGCAGTAATGATACCGAGTCTCAGGAACAAATACATTTTACAAGCCCATGTTCACATTATGGAGGACAAAACCAGAATCTGGAGGGAATTAACCACGTTGTGAAATTATTCTGTTGCTGCTGGTTACGTCCTGCATTGGAGCCTTTTAATATAGGATGTAGAAAGCCTCATTTGTAAGAACAAGGGGCGTGGTTAGTGTCACATGATCTGCTGCTGTCAGGAACAGCACTGGGACAGCAGACACATGACAAACCAGGAAGCAGGATTCAAGCATGGGGGATAAGAGAAAACTGCAAGTGAGGTAAATCTGAAAAAAAAAAAATATATCCATAGAGGAAGGGGAGCAAGAGTAATTGATGAAAATACACTTTAGCGCAAAAAGTAGCTTATGGCACAACCCCTTTAAGAATTAAAAAAAGGTGCCCACTACAGTATATTCTGATGGAATAGGATTCTGTCGGATCGCTCTATCAGATTTATGACTCTGATAATATTACAAGAAGGAAATTAAACTAAGGCCTCATTCACACAACCGTATTTTTGGTTCGTGTCTGATGCACATTTTTTGCGGTTAGGACACTGACCCATTCATTTCTATCATACAGGCTGTTTGGCAAATTATAGAACATTTCCTGGGGACAAGAACGGGATCGAGGAGAGTGCGGCAGGCACACGGCTAGTATCCATATTTTGCGGATCTGCGCTTTGCGGACCACAAAATACATATGCATATGTCATGTGCACAAGGCATAAACAAGTTTCATGATCAGATTAAAATAAATCAACAGGTTTCACAAAATTGGTCCCAGGATGTCAAATTCCAGAAACTGTGGGAGAATATTATGTTAAATGTGTCTAAATTAAAGGCGTACGCTCCGTTAAAGGGGATGGGCCTCGAAAACTTATTCTACGATTTTTAAGCCAGCAGCTGAATCTGAAGACTTCTGTAATTGCAAGTAATAAAAAATGTGGTAAAGCCACTGAGTTATTCAATAAAATGTATCTGTACAGCGCCACCTGCTGTTTGTTCTTTTCCTTATTTCTCTGTCCACCTCAATGAGATGGTCGCACATGCTCAGTTTAAATCTTCACCAGCCATATCTTCTGTTAGGAACTGGGTCAGTTACAGGGAAAAGCTGCAGCCAAGAGGACATGCCTCATGAGCTGTGCTAGGGAGAGAGCTGCAGCAGAAAGAACACACTCCCTGAGCTGTGATAGGGAGAGAGCTACAGCAGAAAAAACACACTCCCTGAGCTGTGATAGGGAGAGAGCTACAGCAGAAAGAACACACTCCCTGAGCTGTGATAGGGAGAGAGCTACAGCAGGAAGAACACACTCCCTGAGCTGTGATAGGGAGAGCTACAGCAGAAAGAACACACTCCCTGAGCTGTGATAGGGAGAGAGCTACAGCAGGAAGAACACACTCCCTGAGCTGTGATAGGGAGAGAGTAAAAGCAGAAAGAACACACTCCCTGAGCTGTGCTAGGGAGAGAGCTAAAGCAGAAAGAACACACCTCCTGAGCTGTGATAGGGAGATAGCTGCAGTAGAAAGAACACACTCCCTGAGCTGTGATAGGGAAAGAGCTACAGCAGAAAGAACACACTCCCTGAGCTGTGCTAGGGAGATAGCTACAGCGGAAAGAACACACTCCCTGAGCTGTGATAGGGAGAGAGCTACAGCAGAAAGAACACACTCCCTGAGCTGTGATAGGGAGAGAGCTACAGCAGGAAGAACACACTCCCTGAGCTGTGATAGGGAGAGAGTAAAAGCAGAAAGAACACACTCCCTGAGCTGTGCTAGGGAGAGAGCTAAAGCAGAAAGAACACACCTCCTGAGCTGTGATAGGGAGATAGCTGCAGCAGAAAGAACACACTCCCTGAGCTGTGATAGGGAAAGAGCTACAGCAGAAAGAACACACTCCCTGAGCTGTGCTAGGGAGAGAGCTACAGCGGAAAGAACACACTCCCTGAGCTGTGCTAGGGAGAGAGCTACAGCAGAAAGAACACACTCCCTAAGCTGTGATAGGGAGAGAGCTACAGCAGAAAGAACACACACCCTGAGCTGTGATAGGGAGAGAGTGAAAGCAGAAAGAACACACTCCCTGAGCTGTGATAGGGAGAGAGATACAGCAGAAAGAACACACTCCCTGAGCTGTGATAGGGAGAGAGCTACAGCAGAAAGAACACACTCCCTGAGCTGTGATAGGGAGAGAGATACAGCAGAAAGAACACACTCCCTGAGCTGTGATAGGGAGAGAGATACAGCAGAAAGAACACACTCCCTGAGCTGTGATAGGGAGAGAGCTACAGCAGAAAGAACACACTCCCTGAGCTGTGATAGGGAGAGAGCTACAGCAGAAAGAACACACTCCGTGAGCTGTGATAGGGAGAGAGGTGCAGCAGAAAGAACACACCCCACGAGCTTCCAGCCTGAAATAAATCTAGCAGAGCTGGAAATGGGGAGATCTCTGGATCCATGTGAGGTCCAGGGCTGGTTCTAGCTTTGTTAGAAAGAGATTGTCATGTCCTATATGATGTCTGATTTTCATTTAGAAACCCCTTTAGACAAAGTAAATTTCAACACGGTCTGTATGATTACGCTCACGATGAAACGTTCAAACGCGCTGTAAAACGCTCAACACATGAAAACCAATGCTTTCCTATGGCCCTGGTTCTCACTTGAGCGTTTTACAGCGCGTTTGAACGCGCTGTAAAACGCCCGACGCATAAACAAGTACTTGAGTTTTTTTGTGGGGCGTTTGTCGTGCGTTTTGTGATTGACACCACAGTAGTCAATCACAAGAACGCGTGTACGAACGCGCGTTTCCCATTTGCAAAAACACGCTGAAATACGCGAGACAAAAACGCGCGTAAAACGCGCGTTATAAGAACGCTCAGGTCTGAACCCAGGGTAATGCTGGAAAAAACATGGCAAAAAGCACAGAACTAGAAAAAGGAATAACTCAGCTCTTGTGAAGCAGACTCTGGGGATCCCTTGTGTGATACTGCTGATGCTAACCCCAGTGTGAACACAACCCCTGCTAAAAACAGCGCCTCATATTACAAATATCAAAAGGAAGGAAAAGGTTCAAAAAACAACAGAGGCATAAAAGACCAAAGCCCGATATCGCCCAGCCGTCTCCGCAGCAGCCATTCGTCTTGATGTTCTGAGGCGCGGTGTGATCTGATAGCTTTGGGTTTGACAATTCTTCCCGCTGTTGATTTTGATTTATTTTCTGAAGGACGTTCATATATTTATCAGGGATTTTATGACGAGCGCCATTTTTAAAGTCAGGATGAGGATGGGGAACCTGCCCAGGTCCCAATGTATTCAACTAATTAATTCTTTTATTTATTTATTTTTTCGGAACAGGTTGCGTTGGGAAAGCTCAATCAATTGTAACTATGTAACTCACCAGCGCGTAGCAATGTATTCCAGGCCACCGTGCTCAAAACGAATCCGTTAATAGTCTGCGCACTATGTTATGGAGCCGCTCTGATTCCTCAGACCTAATGCGCAAAAATATATCACAGTGCGGATATGGAAGTAATTACAACGTAACTTTTACTTGGTTATTAAAATTAATTTGGCTGCCTCACCGAATTTTACAAAAAAATTTGCTTCGTGACAAATTTTTTTTTCACGAAGTGCATCTCTTTGTCAGCAGAGGGTGCAATGACAGAGAGCGGCGATTGCGTTATCCCCATTGAAATCCTCAGATGCCGCGTTCAGCGCTGATTGCAGCATCTGACAGTAATATTACAGTGCAAATTTTTTTTTTTAATTTATAAAAACAATTATCTCATCCATTGATCGTGAAGAGCCGGCCACTGTCATCTTGATTAAAGATCTAGTGTGAAATCTCTCGCAGCCCGTGATGACGTCATCACGTCAGCTATCGTGGTCACATCATACGCCACCGAGCACGGGATTTCGTGCGAGATCTTCAATCAATATGGCGGTGGCCAGCTCTTTGCACTCAAACGGATGAGGTAAGTATGATTTTTTAAAAATTTTTCCATCATTCAGGGAAAATCAAGCACGAAGAAAATCAGTATTGCGGTAGATTGAATTTTCCCTGAAATTCGGATCGAATTCCACTTCATGGAGTGCGATTCGCTCAACCCTAATCGACCCAATAGGGGCGACCCTGTCTGGAGCCTGTCCCTTAGGCGGCCGTGTCCCTAACAATATCCCTCACTCAGGTCCCGACGTGCCATGTTTTGCCCAAACATAGGGACTCCTCAGGGGACTAACGAGTGAAAAGAATAGCCAAGAAAAAGTAATCAAATGTAGCACATAAAATATATAGCGGGGTTAAGCCTACATGCACACGGCAGTGTTTTTTTTGCGGCCTCCATTCCATTTTTTTTGCGGATCCGATGGTTTCCCATTCATTTCTATGGATCTGTTAAAAATGCGGATGCCTCTTCCATTGCCTGTCCGCGTCCGCACTCCACGTCTGCAAAAAAGATATGGCATGTCCTATTATTGTCTGCAAAAAAAGGTTTGCGGACCCATAGAAGTCAATGGGTCCGCAAAAAATGCGGATGACCAACGGAAGCCATCCGTTTGTCATCCGCATCCTTTTTTTTTTGTGAATGGTTGCTTGGAAACCAGGGCACTTGCACAGGTACTTTAAGCCCTAATGCACACGACCATTGTTTGTTTCCGCATCCGTTCCATTTTTTTTTCACGGATAGGATGCTTCCCCATTCATTCCAATGGGTCCGTCAAAAAATGCGGATGGTCAACCGTTTTTGTTCCGCATCCGTGGTCCGCGTTTTCATTCCGTCAAAAAATAGTGCATGTCCTATTTTTTTCAGGTTTGCGGACAAGGATAGGCTTTTTTACAATGGATCTGCCATAAAAATCGAATCCGTCAAAAAAAAGGTCCGTCATTTTTTTTGACTGTCGCAAAATATGCAGGAGGAGCGGACGCGGAGGCAGGCAACGGTCGTGTGCATGTAGCCTAAGGCCTCTTTCACACTTGTGTTGTCCGGATCCGTCGTGTACTCCATTTGCCGGAAGTGCCCGCCGGATCCGTAACAACGCAAGTGACCTGAAAGCATTTGAAGACGGATCAGTCTTCAGTATGCTTTCAGCGTTACTATGGCAGCCAGGACGCTATTAAAGTCCTGGTTGCCATAGTAGTAGTGAGGAGCGGGGGAGCAGTATACTTACCGCCCGTGCGGCTCCCGGGGTGCTCCAGAATGACGTCAGAGCGCCCCATGCGCATGGATCACGTGATCCATGCGATCACGTGATCCATGCGATCACGTGATCCATGCGTGTAGGGCGCCCTGACGTCACTCTGGAGCACCCTGGGAGCCGCACAGATGGTAAGTATACTGCTCCCCCGCTCCCCACTACACTTTACCATGGCAACCAGGACTTTAGCGTCCTGGCTGCCATGGTAACCATTGAGAAAAAGCTAAACGTCGGATTCGGCGATGCGCCGAAACGACGTTTAGCTTAAGGCCGGATCCGGATTAATGCCTTTCAATGGGCATTAATTCCGGATCCGGCCTTGCGGCAAGTGTTCAGGATTCTTGGCCGGAGCAAAAAGCGCAGCATGCTGCGGTATTTTCTCCGGCCAAACAACGTTCCGGTCCTGAACTGAAGACGTCCTGATGCATCCTGAACGGATTTCTCTCCATTCAGAATGCATTGGGATAATCCTGATCAGGATTTTTCCGGCATAGAGCCCCGACGACGGATCTCTATGCCGGAAAACAAAAACGCCAGTGTGAAAGGGCCCTAAGAGACTGGTTCAAGCCTTCCTTTTTTTTTGCGGATCCGCAAAAAAAACGGAAGACACATGGAAACACAACCTACAAAATTTGCGGACACACGGAACGGATGTGGATGTGAAAAAAAAAGGAAGACGGATCCGCAATTTGCGGACAGCAAAAAACAACTGTCGTGTGCATGTAGCCTAACAATGAAATGATCGGGGGCAGAAGGTTTTGACTGAGAGACGAAGGGATTTTTTGTTTCTTGATGCTCCATCAATGTGACCCACTGTGTCCCGGACCGGTTCTCTGTGCGAGAGGTTGTGTGGTTGGGTGGATTCACCCCTGACGCCTCTTAGAACCCCCCGGTCACCTGACGGACACGAGGAATGTTTTGCGCTTTTTTGGACTTAAAATTTGGCAACATGACTTTCTGCTGATGTGAGGGCGCTTAACACCTCCGCACCCCATGGTGTAGCATCCGAAGATCACTCCGCTCATCACTAGTCTAAGGCTACTTTCACACCAGCGTTTTTCCTGGATCCGGCAGGGTTCAGCAAAAACGCTTCCGTTACTGATAATACAACCATCTTCTTCCGTTATGAACGGATCCGGTTGTATTATCTTTAACATCGCCAAGACGGATCCGTCATGAACTCCATTGAAAGTCAACGGGGACGGATCCGTTTTCTATTGTGTCAGATTGTGTCATTGACTTGCATTGTGGGTCATCATGGATCCGTTTTGCTTCACATCCTATGACGGAAAGAAAACCGCAGAATGCTGCTCTCCGGTATGAGAACGCAACCAAACAGAACGGAATAGAATGCATTTTGGAGCACACGTTCTGTTCAGTTACATTTTGTCCCCATTGACAATGAATGGGGACAAAACAAAAGCGTTTTCTCCGGTATTGAGCCCCTATGATTGATCTCAATGCTGGAAAACATTAACACTAGCGTGAAAGTAGCCTTTACACATCATCTGAAGAATTTCAGTTTATGTCACGATGATATACGCAGGTTTATTTTACAGGTGACTTCATTCTTCGTGACTCATGATTTTTTTTCTTCTAAGGAAATGTCACCAAAAATGTTATCTGCCAGTTAAAACCCAATAGTAACGCACATTCCTGTTTTTTTCTAATCTGTTCTTATTTTCTGATTGCAGATTTATTTCTTCTATTTTCTGAACGCTATTATGGGGGCGGCCATGTTGCCTGAGCTGTTCTTAACAGCATTTACACAGCATCAAGAAGATTGCTTTACAGCAGCCCCATGGCCCATAGACACAATGGTCAGGGGGGGACCTTATTGACTTCTATGGGAGAGTTTTCTAGGCCCGCTCTGTGACCTGTGCAGAGGTCATTGTACAGGGAGAGAGTAGATAAACTCTGACAACCACCCAATGGGAATGGTGGGTCCTGACTTATCTATACACAGAGGTGGTATCATTGCAGGCAGGATTAGATAACTCCAGTAAAGTGATCTGTAAAGACCAAAAAGTGGCGCCTATTAAAGTGGTCAGTGCGAAAATGGCAGGATTTTATGGTTTTTGTGCAAATATAGAAATTGACATGGAAAAATAAAAATAACATCATCAAAAATTCTTTAAAAATATTTAAAACATGGGGAGCGGAGCCTGACTGCTGAGCGAGATGGAGGTCTGAGACAGAGCTCCTGCTCCATAGACCCGTGCTTACTTGTCTTAAGACGCCCAAACCCTGACTACAATGAACAAGATCGGGAAGGACAGATCTAGGGAACATCCCAAACACAAGAAGGGGTAGGCGTGAGGAAGACGTTGGTGCTCTCACCAGTGCGAATAGACAAGATGACACCAAAAACCTCCTTGCCTGATTCAGAGGAGGGGGAGGACGCCGGAGCAAGCAGCATGCAAGGAACATGAGAGGACTCACAGGTGGAGGACAACACCATCCTAACAAGGCCCTTTCTGAAAGACTCCCTCTCATAAGCATTAGCCCCCCTGCTTCAAGAACTAAGAGACATGCGACATGACATGGGGTCGCTCGGCAAATCCCTAGAGGCTAATCAGGGCCTCCTCACAGACCACGGCTCCACCGTCTCTCACTGCCTGGCATCTCAAATAGACTCCCTTAAAAAGTTTTCTCCTAATGCATTCTGAATGGAGAGAAATCCGTTCAGGAGGCATCAGGATGACTTCAGTTCAGTCACTCTTACGGTATTTGGCCGAAGAAAATAACGCAGCATGCTGCAGTATTTTCTCCGTCCAAAATTCCGGAACACTTATTTTCCATTAAATTGCTTGAATGCCGGATCCGGGACCAAGCGTTCCAGCAAAACGGATCAGGTTTTCTGGTCTGCGCATGCGCAGACCTTTAAAAATGCTAAACAAATAAATACAGGATCCGTTTTTCCGAAAGACACTGGACAGACGGATTCGTCGTTTCAATGCATTTGTTAGATGGATCCGCATATGGATCCGTCTACAAATGCTTTCTATTTGCACACAGATTTCCGGATCCAGCAGGCAGTTCCGGTGACGCAAGTGTGAAAGTACCCTAACCCTACCATAGCGCGGTCGGTTACTACCTTTCTAATCCTCCCTCACTGGTTGTGTTTGTATTGCTGTGCTCTTTGCTGTACCCATGTTATACAATGTGGTTAGCCGCCTTCATGGATAGTCAGCCATCTTGGCTCCATCTGTCTTATTCATGCCATATGTATTTCTACGTTTGTGTTGCTCTTATTATACTGTGTCATGTATATATTTGCCTCATAGTGAGCACTCTTATATTTCTTGTTATAGTTTTACACTCATCCTTTAAATAAAAGCTGTAAAGGACCCCCAGCGTCCACCTCAGTGAATAGCTGCCTGTCAACGTGTGAGGGTGGCAGAACAGGTACATTCACCAAAATATTCCGTTACCATGGCGACCATAACTACTACATCTTTCAACGTCAGAGGCCTCAACACACCGCAAAAAAGATCCCAGGTAATCAATCTCCTGAGGAAGAACAAATCAGACATTTTCTTCCTACAGGAGACCCACTCGAAAACCAAAAAGATCCCCACCCTGCCACACACACATTACAATCACTAGTTTCACTCCGCCTTTAGGACAGCTGCAAAGGGGTTAGTATAGCCATAGCTAAATACGTCCCTTTTGAGCCCATTCTGACACAGGCAGACCCAAATGGACGCTATGTTTTCGTAAAATTGGCCATGTTTTGGTCTCCCTAGCTAGCCTATATGCTCCTAATAGTAAGCAATACAAATGGATCAAGACCACCTTATCTAAATTTCATACCTTTGCCGAAGGTATCCCGCTAGTAGACGGGGACTTAAAAGTCTCCCTAAACCCGGCTGTAGACACCTCTATTGGAACCTCAGCCACCTCGCAAAGATTGTGGGGGGAATCCAAAAGGTTCTAAGGGAAAACCATCTAATGGATTCATGGAGGACCCTAAATGCCACTACTAAAGACGTCACGTTTTATTCAAAGGTACACCACACATATCAAAGATGGAACTATACATTCATTTCGGATAATCACCTGGACATGCTCCTGCGTTCTGCTGTTGGCCCAGTGACGATATCAGATCATGCCCCAATCTCCACATCTCTATCCTTCTCCTCTCTTCCTGTCAGAGGATGGACTTGGCGTCTGAAGGAGACAAAGCATTTGTCAGAGGAGACTTTATGGCACTAGGCACCAGGGGATAGACAGGAACTGATGAACTCTTTATTGTCCCAAATTGCATCACTAGAAACCATTCAGAAGAAGTCTAACGCGGGGAGGAGGCAGGATGACTTATCCGTTCTTCGACAAAGACTAAAAGAGCTACTAAATGTTCATTGTGCTAAAGCATGCCAATATGTGAAGTTCAAATACTACGCACATAGGGATAAGGGTAACAAATTGATGACCCACTTAGTCAAAAAGCGAAAAGAAGCCCAATATATAAAACGTATCATAACAAACTCGGGGTCTATAACTACTGAAATTAAAAATATTGCTGCGGAATTTAGTCACTTTTATCACCAGTTGTATAACATCCCGCCACACCCGCTGGCAACAGCAGACCATTCTCGAATGGACCAATTCCTTGCCAATGTAAAGCTACCCTCTCTCACAGCGGAGGAAAGCTCTTTACTTCTATCTCCCATTTTACCGGAAGAACTATCTAAAATCATTGTTTCCCTACCCCATGGCAAAGCCCCGGGTCCTGATGGCCTACCTGCTGGGTTCTAAAAAATACTCTTGCCAACCTTGATTCCTCATCTCCCAGCCTGGTGCCAAGCACGGATGAAAGAAGAATCTCTCCCAAAACAGGCACTAGAGGCGACCATTACAGTATTGCCCAAAGAGGGCAAAGGGGAAAAGGCCTGTGGCAACTACAGTCCCATTTCTCTTCTTAACCTGGATGTGAAAAGCTGGGCCAAACTGCTAGCGACTAGGCTGAATAAGTTAATTCCCAAGATAATACACCCAGACCAGGCAGGTTTTGTGGCAGGCACGGAGGGGAACTTCCACTCTTGTGGGGTTCTGAAAGCAATTAAAATAGCAACTAATAAAAAAAACTCCCCTTATCCTTCTCGGCACTGACGACGAGAAGGCATTTGATCGAGTCCACTGGCTGTTTATGCAACGGACCCTACACAGATTCAGAATACCAGAGCCTTTCGTCCTATCATTAATGTCTCTTTGCCAGTGTTTCCCAACCAGTGTGCCTCCAGCTGTTGCAAAACTACAACTCCCAGCATGCCCGGGCATGCTGGGAGTTGTAGTTTTGCAACAGCTGGAGGCACACTGGTTGGGAAACACTTCTCTACACCATCACCCCAGCGTTAGAGTTCATGTCAATGGCACGCTATCAAAAGCCTTTGACATACGTAATGGAACCCATCAGGGATGCCCTCTATCACCATGGAAACCCTATTACAAGCAGTCAGGGACAATCCATCTATTGAGGGTTAGAGGGGTGGAACACAAATGTGCTGCTTTTGCAGACGATCTGTTATTATTGCTTACAAACCCCACTCAGGCCCTCCCACTGAACATGAACCTATTTGATGAATTCGGAACGTTATCCAATTTTAAAATGAACTACACCAAGTCAGAGCCATTAACCCCTTAATGACCCTTGCCGTACATGTACATCACATCTGGACGTGATTTAAGGACCAGTGACGTACATGTACGGCACAAGGTCCGCCGGGCGCTGGGATGTAATCGTGGGGGAATCGGGGCACCATGGCTGCTCTTATCGGCAGACAGCCATGCCAGGTAAGGGCAACATCCCCCTGCAGCTCCAAGCGATGCGATTGGCCGGTCAATAAAGTCCGGCACATCGCAGCACCAGAAGCAGCAGGAAGCTGTGGGGCGAGACAGGGGAGGTGTCTCCTCTGAGGTTAGGCAGGGGACGCCAGTGTTTGGCATCCACTGCCAGCGCTGCGATCGGCTGGAACAACACTCCAGCCAATGGCAGCGCTATAGGTGTACAGGAAAGGGCTGAACCTCCCTGCGAGCAGCCATCCTAGCTGGTGACTGCATGCAGCGAGGTTCTGTGCTTTTCTGTGTTGCTGTTGGCTTGCTGGGACTTGTGGTGCAGCACCACTGCGGTTTAAACTTTTCCTGAAGAAAGAAGAAGAACATCTGGAATTGCACTGATTTTTTTTTTCCATTTGCAGCTGTTCCAGATCCCTAAACCACCCTCCGTCCCTGTGCCTTCCCTCGGAGTACTGCTCGTTTTTTTGTATCCTATAGATATATATATAAATTTCAGTTAGTGTCAGTTTAGAATTTTGCACCAACGCGCCATCTGCATACGTGTATTTTGCAACCACTGAGAACCGATCTGTAGTGTCCATTACTGATCGCGTCTGCTCAGTTTGCACTGCAAGTTTTCTTTTTGTGCAGAAAAGACTTTTTTTGTGCGTACATTTTTTTTTACAGAAAAGTCTTTTTTTTACACATTTTTTTTCTCCTTTTTTCTTCTAAATTTAATTTCAAATTTATTACAAGTCCCTTTACGTGTGAAAACACAACATACACACCCCTCACACTAAATAAAGATTTACACATTTCACACCCCAATAAAATAAAAATGGCCTGTCCATCCCAACGAGTATACTCAGCTGAAGAGGCGTACGCCATGCTTGCCTCCGATATTGAGTCTGCCAGTGAGGGAGAAGAGGATGCCACTTTCCTCCACTCCTCTACCCCCTCATCATCATCATTATCCGCTTATGAGGGACCCTCTAGAAGGTGCCCCAGGCAGCCCCCCAGAGTGAGCCTATATGGACCCCACCCCCTGACAATTATCAGCTCTAAATTCCGGATTTTGTGGGCAGCTCCGGAATACACATAGACTGTGCCGACTTCACAGAAACTGATTTTTTCAAAATCTTCTTCTCTGAAGATTTTGTAAATTTAATGGTGGCCCAAACCAATTTATACGCCCAACAATTCATTGATCAGAATTTTACATCAGCACACGGTAGACCTCTAGGTTGGACCCCAGTAACTGCAGCAGAGATGATGATCTTTTGGGGACTCGTGCTGCATAAGGGCGTTGTAAAGAAACCAAACGTTAGACAATATTGGAGTTCGGACATTTTCTACCAGACTCCAATTTACAGTCAGACCATGACCCGGAAGCAATTTGAGTCAATTTGGCAATTCCTACACTACAACGACAATGCATAGTGCCCACCCTAAAACCACCCAACATTTGACCGTCTGTTCAAGGTTAGGCCTGCCCTCGACCACTTTAACACCAGGTTTGAATGGGGGGTCTGGAGGTCTGACTGGGGGGTCTGGAGGTCTAATGGGGGTCTTATCTGAGGTCTGATATTGGGTCGGGGTCTTACATGGAGTTCTAATGGGGGGTCTGATCTGAGGTTTAAAACTGTGGTCTTATATAGGGTCTGACAGAGATCTAAAGGGGGTTTGGTCTGAGATTGGGGGATCTCATTTAGGGTTTTATATGGGGGTCTGATCTGAAAGAAAGGTGTTTTTTTCTATTACTAGCGCACAATATCAAGGGGTGTTTTTGTACTGACGCACTATCTGTGTGGTACCAGTATTTTCAGGGGGACTGTTTCTGCAGGAAAGTATTGGGGAGCACAGTGGGCACAGTATTGGGGGTGGCAGGATGGGGTGTTGAGAAGGTGGGAAGATGATGGAAAAGTAGGAAAGTAAGATGTCTGTTTGGTAAACTCTGCAGAGACGAGGCGCGGCTAAAAGAAGTCACCATGGTGGTCTGGTCTGACAGGAGAAGAAGAGGAAAGAGAATATCTAGATCAGAGAAGTCACTGGATGTAAGAGGCATGTGGCGCTGTACGACCCTGTATGTTCTGTAGCGCTGTATGTCATGTTTTCCAAGTATGTCTTTAAAGGGGTTATCCGCTTTATTTTTTTGTATGAGCGCAACCTTCTCTGCTCTGTTCACCTGCTCATCACTGCAAATGCTACGGCGAGCAGGTGAACAGAACCGAGAGAGCTTCCTGGGCGACGGCCGTGTGCATGAGGCCTAAGGAAGAGTTCACATCACTTTCAATTTTGCGGAACGGGTGCGGACCTATTCATTTTAATGGGGCCGCAAAAGATGCAGACACAGCACACAGTGTGCTGTCCACATCCGTAGTTCCGTTCCGCGGACGCGGGTATCTGTGTTTTGTGGGTCTGCAATTTGCAGACCGCAAAACACTTGCGGACGTGTGAATGGACCCTGATCCTGTAAAAAAAATTAAAATAAATGGATCCTGGAAAAAAACAGATCCTGGAAAAAATGGATCCCGAGCATCAGTTATGCACATTTTTTCCGTCTAGAAAAAAGGATCTTAGATGGAAATGGCGCAAACAGATGCCAAACGTGCATAACTGATGCTCAGGATCCGTTTTTTACAGAATCCGTTTTTTTCTGTCGGATCAGAAGGAAGGAAAATGAAATGGTGATGTGAACTCTGCCTAAGAGCTGTTGCTTTTGAACAGATTTTTGGGATTTGTCTCTACAAGGGTTGATTGATCAGCCCATTGTAACCTCTACATTTAGGAAGCCCACAGCAGGAAGACAAGCTTCTCACCCCAAACATACAATAAAGGGAATTTATAACAATAAGAAATTGTAGTTCGGTGGATTCCATCCATCGTGAAATCAAATTTGCTAATGATCGATTGAAAAATAAAAATAAATGATGGCTCTGGGAAGGCAGGAAGTGAAAAACTAGTGCAGATGCCTCTTAATATTATAAGTCTGTCACTCTGTGCTCTAGAAAGTCTATGCCAGCCAGGGGTGCGAGTAGACTTGAGCTATAAACTGCACCAATTTCTGGCGTAAGTTATAGTAAATCCGGTGAGCTGCTCAAAGCCCCGCCCTTCTGCTAAGCCCCACTTTGAAAAAGTGATGAAAATCTCAAAAAGTTGCAAAATATGGTGCAAACATAGTGTATGCCTTAATTTATGACATTTTTACACCACAATAGCAGCATAAATAGCTTAATAAATGTCCCCCACTGTACCTGATATTGGTTCTGCAGTAAACAATTTACGATAATATTTAAAGGGGTTGTGTCACGAAACATATTCTACATCTTTCAAACCAGCACCTGGATCTGAATACTTTTGTAATTGCATGGAATTAGAAATTTTGTATATCCAGTGAGCTATTCACTAAAATGTGTCTGTAGCGCCATCTGCTGCTTTTTTTTTCTTACTTCTTGTCCACCTCAATGAGGTGGTCGCACATGCTCAGTTTAAATCTTTAACTGTCTTCTGTTTTGTCAGTTGCCAGGAAAGAGTTACTGCAAAAATGACACGCCCCCTGAGCTGCCAGTCTGGAATAAGTCTAGCAGAACAATTGGAGCAATGAATGTGGAGAACTCTGGCTCCATATGCAGTACGGGGCTGGTTCTAGGTATTGTCAATTACATCAATCATGGTTTAACCCAGGGATGGCCAACCTGAGGCTCTGCAGCTGTTGCAAAACTACAACTCCCAGCATGCCCAGACTGCCAACAGCAGGGCATGGTGGGAGTTGTAGTTTTCCAACAGCTGGAGAGCCGCAGGTTGGCTTAACCCCTTTAAGAATATTGTGATGATGTCTGTGTTGTCCAATGCATTACAACAGGGTTGTTGTGTTATTTACAGAACACCGGCCACTTTAGGAAATGTAATTTGCCCCTGGCATGTGTGTTGCACCTGTAGACTGACGGCATAAGTGGCTCTGTTGCAGAGGATTTTATAAATGTGGTACTCACCCATGTAAAACCTGCAATTATGTGAGCTCGGATCAACATTTTAATAATAGTGGAGGCAACTAGCAATTCCCTATCAAAAGCTAAATAAATGATAATACCACTTATGTTGTTTATATGGTTTTATGCACTGACTGTTTGTCAGATTTGTGCTAAAAAAAAATTGATTCTATAGAAGGAAAGCTAATTTGCATACCTTTGGGTTTCCAAGAAAGATATTCAAATGAGCTTTTCTTCCAAAAAGAAAAAAACACATTTGCACTCAAAATTTCTGTGTTTAAAAAGTAGCAACATAGGGCTATTGCAATTTTTTAGGTCACTTGCACAAAGTTTATGCTACTTTTTGCATTATAAGGTGGAAAGTAGGTGGGAAAATTTGGTGTGGTTAGCTTATGTTAATGAGATTCCTTCCAGATTCATTTAAAAAGTTACAAAAAAAAAATTATAAAAAAATACCAAAGTCACTCCAGTAGGGGGTGGTGCAGAAAACATGAGTAGCATTTGTTGGCAAAATCCCTAGGTTTATAGATGAGCCAAATGTAACAAATAATGTGTGTCATTTGATAAATTTGGGACAAAGTAAGTCAACTCAGACCACGTAAAACCATCTTCAAATATCACCCTTTTGATAATTCTCCCTTAAGACTCTCTGATGCCAGCAAATGTAAAATACTAATATTTGCATAAATGTTTCTGAGAAACACAAAGAAGGACTGCAATACTCCTCATGCATACTTGTTGGTCTCCCTGATGAGAAAGATCACCCCCGAAAGCCAAATTGGCTAACCAGGACAACCCAGTGCTCTTGTCTTTTTGGAAGGAGAACTGGCTTGCAAGTCTCGTCATGTCCAGTGAACTTTTGTAAATTTGCCAAATCAGACCCAAAACGAACATCAAAAAATGCACTCATCTTTAATTGGTACCTATTCACATGAAGCATCTTTCAAGTGATGGTTCTACTTCATTAACTCCTGGGATAACAAGCTATACATTAGACCTGTAACACAGTGTTAATTTGTGATAGTCTAAACATGGCTTCTCATACACATTTCACTTATGAATATTATAGATGGTAGTCATGAGTAGTTATCCATGAGAAGAGTTTGTGTTCACAGAAAATAGCAAAAACGAACACAATGCAGCAGCACTCAGCAAACACAAATAATAAAGTACATACAACAGTGCCATACTCACTATAGAAAATGTACTAATGCTAATGTTACATTATAAATGTGCGATGCTTGGAAAATACATTTTGTACCTAATTATTTGTGCCTGTCCGCCACCAGCAAGGTGATCTCTTTAGGTCAAGATTGAACCAACACTAGTTACTACCGCCGCTGGTGCTATCCTGGCCTCCATCATGTTCAGGGAATGCAGGCTCCACATCCATGCTGAGCCCACTCTGTATTCCACCTCTCCTGGTGCCAAATGGACTCCAATAAGAGCAGGCTACAGCTTTACATTTGCACTAAGTACTTGCCTGTCCTATGTGAAAGACAGGTTAGTTAGGAGCGGAGGTAGTATTTAGTGTACGTTCCTGTCCTGAGTTACATCCTGTATTATACTTTAGAGCTGCACTTGCTGTTCTGCTGATGGAGTCACTGTGTCACTGTGTACATACATTACATTACTTCTCCTGAAGCCAGCAGAATAGTGAGTGCAGCTCTGGAGTATAATACAGGATGTAACTCAGGATCAGTACAGGATAAGTAATGTAATGTATGTACACAGTGACTGCACCAGAAGAATAGTCAGTGCAGCTCTGGAGTATAATACAGGATGTAACTCAGGATCAGTACAGGATAAGTAATGTATGTACACAGTGACTCCACCAGCAGAATAGTGAGTGCAGCTCTGGAGTATAATACAGGATGTAACTCAGGATCAGTACAGGATAAGTAATGTATGTACACAGTGACTGCACCAGCAGAATAGTGAGTGCAGCTCTGGAGTGTAATGCAGGATGTAACTCAGGATCAGTACAGGATAAGTAATGTAATGTATGTACACAGTGACTGCACCAGCAGAATAGTGAGTGCAGCTCTGGAGTATAATACAGGATGTAACTCAGGATCAGTACAGGATAAGTAATGTATGTACACAGTGACTGCACCAGCAGAATAGTGAGTGCAGCTCTGGAGTATAATACAGGCTGTAACTCAGGATCAGTACAGGATAAGTAATGTATGTACACAGTGACTGCACCAGCAGAATAGTGAGTGCAGCTCTGGAGTATAATACAGGATGTAACTTCAGGATCAGTACAGGATAAGTAATGTATGTACACAGTGACTGCACCAGCAGAATAGTGAGTGCAGCTCTGGAGTATAATACAGGATGTAACTCAGGATCAGTACAGGATAAGTAATGTATGTACACAGTGACTCCACCAGCAGAATAGTGAGTGCAGCTCTGGAGTATAATACAGGATGTAACTCAGGATCAGTACAGGATAAGTAATGTATGTACACAGTGACTACACCAGCAGAATAGTGAGTGCAGCTCTGGAGTATAATACAGGATGTAACTCAGGATCAGTACAGGATAAGTAATGTATGTACACAGTGACTGCACCAGCAGAATAGTGAGTGCAGCTCTGGAGTATAATACAGGATGTAACTCAGGATCAGTACAGGATAAGTAATGTAATGTATGTACACAGTGACTGCACCAGCAGAATAGTGAGTGCAGCTCTGGAGTATAATACAGGAGGTAACTCAGGATCAGTACAGGATAAGTAATGTATGTACACAATAACTCCACCCACAGAATAGTGAGTGCAGCTCTGGAGTATCATACTAGGATGTAACTCGGGATCAGTACAGGATAGGTAATCTATGTACACAGTGACTCTACCAGCAGAATAGTGAGTACAGCTCTGGAGTATAATACAGGATGTAACTCAGGATCAGTACAGGATAAGTAATGTATGTACCCAGTGACTGCACCAGCAGAATAGTGAGTGCAGCTCTGGAGTATAATACAGGAGGTAACTCAGGATCAGTACAGGATAAGTAATGTATGTACACAATAACTCCACCCACAGAATAGTGAGTGCAGCTCTGGAGTATCATGCTAGATGTAACTCGGGATCAGTACAGGATAGGTAATCTATGTACACAGTGACTCTACCAGCAGAATAGTGAGTACAGCTCTGGAGTATAATACAGGATGTAACTCAGGATCAGTACAGGATAAGTAATGTATGTACCCAGTGACTGCACCAGCAGAATAGTGAGTGCAGCTCTGGAGTATAATACAGGATGTATCTCAGGATCAGTACAGGATAAGTAATGTATGTACACAGTGACTGCACCAGCAGAATTGTGAGTACAGCTCTGGAGTATAATGCAGGATGTAACTCAGGATCAGTACAGGATAAGTAATGTATGTACACAGTGACTTCACCAGCAGAATAGTGAGTGCAGCTCTGGAGTATAATACAGGATGTAACTCAGGATCAGTACAGGATAAGTAATGTAATGTACACAGTGACTGCACCAGCAGAATAGTGATTGCAGCTCTGGAGTATAATACAGGATGTAACTCAGGATCAGTACAGGATAAGTAATATATGTACACAGTGACTGCACCAGCAGAATAGCGAGTACAGCTCTGGAGTATAATACAGGATGTAACTCAGGATCAGTACAGGATAAGTAATGTATGTACACAGTGACTCCACCAGCAGAATAGTGAGTGCAGCTCTGGAGTATAATACAGGATGTAACTCAGGATCAGTAAAGGATAGGTAATGTATGTGCACAGTGACTCCACCAGCAGAATAGTGATTGCAGCTCTGGAGTATAATACAGGATGTAACTCAGAATCAGTACAGGATAAGTAATGTATGTACACAGTGACTGCACCAGCAGAATAGTGAGTGCAGCTCTGGAGTATAATACAGGATGTGTAACTCAGGATCAGTACAGGATAAGTAATGTATTGTATGTACACAGGGACTGCACCAGCAGAATACTGAGTACAGCTCTGGCGTATAATACAAGATGTAACTCAGGATCAGTACAGGATAAGTAATGTATGTACACAGGGACTGCACCAGCAGAATAGTGAGTGCAGCTCTGGAGTATAATACAGGATGTAACTCAGGATCAGTACAGGATAAGTAATGTATGTACACAGTGACTACACCAGCAGAATAGTGAGTGCAGCTCTGGAGTATAATACAGGATGTAACTCAGGATCAGTACAGGATAAGTAATGTAATGTATGTACACAGTGACTGCACCAGCAGAATAGTGATTGCAGCTCTGGAGTATAATACAGGATGTAACTCAGGATCAGTACAGGATAAGTAATATATGTACACAGTGACTGCACCAGCAGAATAGCGAGTACAGCTCTGGAGTATAATACAGGATGTAACTCAGGATCAGTACAGGATAAGTAATGTATGTACACAGTGACTGCACCAGCAGAATAGTGATTGCAGCTCTGGAGTGTAATACAGTACATAACTCAGGATCAGTACAGGATAAGTATTTCATATGTTACAGGGACTGTAGCTAGTAGAATGGGTGCAGAGCTAGCAGTATGCTACAGGATGCAACTCAGGAGCCTGTACAGGATCCAAATACACTGTGTGTCACACAATGACAGACACGCAAAGCACTGAGGGAAGGGGGCCCAAGCTGAACTCTTGCACCAGGGCCCATGAGCCTTTAGTTACGCCCCTGCATATGTTTACCTGGGAATTACTATTTAACAATTCACACATGGCAGATTTGTTACAGACATTTTTGTGACTGACCTGTTAGTCTGAATAGGGCTGGAAAAATTCCATGAGCTTACTAGCAAAACAAAAACATGCAACAAGTCTGCTTCATGTGAATATACCTGAAATCTCTGTGCAATATCGGGTCAAATCTCCAATGTTTCTGCATTCTAAGAATGTCAATATATTTCATTGGAAGTACTGTATGTATATGTGCAATGACTTGCTTGTCCATATGGTGTGCTGCTGAGTGGCTTAAGTACCCACGGACGACTGCCCACAGTGATGGCCACCAAAGTGCCTTCTAGAGATCACCCAGACTGCCTCAAATGACAAAAAGAAAATATGTTTGCCACATGTGCCCCATACAGAGCCTTAAGTGGGCATAAATTCTTTTCAGTTATTAGCATCGAGTGCAATTCTCTATAGTACCCCCTAGTGGTAGAAATAAGAAGTGTTTCCATTTCCATTTTCTTTTATGGGTCATGGCTCAGAAAATAAATGTCATCTTGTTACTCTGTAAATAATCTGCCTTCAGAAGTATTGTGGACGACAGTAGTTGTACTCCATATAATACTATTAAAATATGGGCTCAGTAGATGATTCAGTCGTCATTAGCGGCTGTTCTTTTGGATTAGGCTGATATCTATGTGTGCAATTAAAACTGAAGGCTCTATGCTCAGAGGAAATGTAGCTGCAAATAAATGAGCAATTCTGTAATTAGCTTTACCTTTTTTACTTTGCTAACATTCAATTATAAGAGACAGCATCAGGGAGCGACACCCCCCACCCATCTAGAAGGCTTCATTAATTGTGCAAACGGCTCCGTAAATTAATGATGACGTTCTGACAGCTTACCGAGTGAATTCATCTTAAACACTGGCATTTCCATAAAAATGATTTACCTGGGACGTAGGTAAGTGCCATCAAGGGTCTAGGATAGCGGTGGTCTACCATACATGATGTAGGAGCTTCAAATGTGAACCTTGACCCCATCTTGGGGCTGTTCATTTCTTCAGCCAGGGCCAGGTCATGGGGTACACACACCCTTTTTATCCTGAGGAAAGCAAGGGCACCATACAATGAAGGTTTCATACCCCTTTTGGCCCATGGGAAGCAAATAGGGTCCCCTGGGCCAAAAGTTGGGCATTATCGGTCAAAGGGTCCCTTGCAAGTGCAACGGAGGAGCCGGTTCTCTCCCAGAACTCCCTCTATATAACGCGTCCAAGGTGTAGGAATGCTGAGTGGTGTAGTGCGGCCTAAAATGTCTCTTTATGTGTGTCACGGTGCTCCTACCCGGATACCGCTGGACCCCAGGCTTTGGCTCCGAAGCAATAAGTAGGGGGAATAATTGAGGAATAAAAGAATAACTTGAGTCCAGACCTTGTATGTAGTTGAACAGCAGCTTTACTTGAATAAGCATTCATCAAAATAATCTTCAAGCTCTGTCTTGGTCCCAGCAGGCTTTAGCATTAAACTGGCAGGCTTCTTCAATAACTCTGCTTTCTCTCTCTCTGCTGTACTCATAAGCTGAATAGGTAACTTGGCTTCTTCGGTATACTGCACCTTCTCTTTGTAGTCTGACTCTAAGTTATGCCAGGGAACACTCCTCCTGGCTCCTGAGGCTTCAAGCTTTGGCCTACCTGGCCAGTAGAGCTTAAGGTGCTCTGGCTGGCATGGGCACGTCCAGCAGAGACGTGCCCCTGCACACCTTTCCCCTAGCTGGGGGCAAACTAGACTGGAACTAACTGGTCCCCACCCTTCCTGCAGGAAGCGGGACTCGCCCACCTCTCTCGAGAGGGGCGGTTAGAATGAAATGGAAGGTTCCATTCTATCTAACTGTAGCTCTGCCATATTTGCTGCCATCTTCTGGTGAACCAGGCACATTACATATGAACAGTTATATAACATTAGAAATGCACAGTGTATAGGACCTGGAATAAATGCATAAGATGACATAAGGTTAGACCAATAAAGACAGTAGCAGGGTGCAGAAGTGCTAACACCACTCTGGGGTGTTACACAAGTAGTCGTCCCCCCCACCCCATTACTGTGTAGACATCAGTTTTTTATACATTCATGTCCATATAGCATGGTCTGCAAGCTCCTTGTCTATGCATGCCAGTGGCTAAACTACAATGCCCAGCATGTCTTGAGTGAGATGCACAGCATTGAGGTACCGGACTATCCAAGACTCCTTCCCAGATTTGGATCGTAAATGTTGGGACTTTTCCTCCTTTATTGTTGCTTGGTGGAGGGTTCACTGGAAGGAGCCCAAACCTCAGGGCAGTTGAAGACCTCAAAGTCCTAGACTAGGGATCAAGCTTCTCGAACAGTTACTATAGAAAATATAAAGTATTCAATGGTCATTGAATGGTTGGTGGCGTTATGTTGAAGACCTATAGTCGTGGATTTAAATACAACCAGAAATGGATCTATAAGATGTTTGCATTGGTTTACTATGGTTATTATGGTTTCTTCATCTCAATGACCACGAGAACAAACCCATGGGGGAGTGAGCCTGTAGGAGATGCTCTGATGGGGACTGTCAGAGCACTGATTGACTCTCTTTCTACAGAACTGTAAACCACCAGTGAAGTAACTGGTGACCACTATATTACACCATGCTAATTTGTGCATAATGTTCTTACACAGTTTTCCTGAGTAGTAGTGAGGAGGATCTGCGGTTGTCCACCCTGCCGACCGGAGTTGTGACCCTGAGATCAAACAGGATGGTTTCGGATCCCTGCCTATGTTGTTGACCTGCTCTGTACTGCTGTCACTGATTGGCCCTGCTGAAGTGAACAGTCCATAAGTAACGGTGGTCCCAGGGAATGTGTGTGGTAAGAGACCACTGCCTGCTTATATGTTGCATGTGCACCGGTAAAAGCCAAAATTTGGGATCAAATAGTCATACTTACTAGGACTAGGATACAAGAACACGGTCAGACACGAGATTCAAAACCAAACCCAAAAATCAAAATATGGGAGGTCACACAAGGGCAAAATACAGATGAAGAGCCAGTCCCATCTATCATGAGATTGTGGGTAGATGGGTGGTGGTAGGTTGGAGGTTCATTTTTCCATGTGCTCCTAGGTTAGTCCTCTATAGCGTCGCAGTCTGTAGAAGGTCACCGGCTTCCAAATTGTGGCCAAAATACCAATTAATGCCTCATCTTTATTATTTTTGCATAAATAAAAGTCTGATCTTGTGTTATTGGGGGGGTAATGGGGTGCCAGTACTTTGTAGGGTGTGCTTACAAGGTGTACACATGTGTGGTCCTGCCCTGAGCCACCTCCGTTCATTACTGGTCAGTATATGAGTGACTTCATTAGTATTCTGCATCTGTATGACATCCCCCATATACCGCATCACTCAGCCCGTGTATCGGTAAGTATGGCTTCCTTCTTTCATATTGATGTTACCTTTTTAAAGAGTTGCGTTTTCTATTATGTAAAATCCTGGCCTCCGACAGGATCTAATAAATCTTGTAGCTATATTGGGTCAAAAACTGAGAAAAACTGCTGATGTGTTTATAACATAGTTTCTTATACAGCAATGAGCTCAATATGGTTGAACTTTTATTTGACCCTGTCAGAGTGCTGGATTTATTGGTCCTTATATTACTTCAAATCACTTCTGTAGCCCAGGTTGGTGGTGATGGTTGGGGGGGGCAATGCTGACTACTGAGCCAGAACTATTTGTCTCCATGGTGCATGTGCAGATTAGGTCGACTTAGGAGTTTGTGCATATGCAGGGGAGAAGAAAAGTTCTGGCAAAGTCTATAGCACCTTTCCCATCCTGGAAGCAATGTCCTCACCCTGACCAGCAACCTGGTAAGGAATGAGACATCAGCGGAAGGTGCATTTTACGAGCAGGAGCGCCAAGTGACTGGGTTCCACAGCGGCCGATCCACACAATGTCGAGATGTTAAGTATATTATATAATATTATCTATCTCTATTTAAAGAGGACCTGTCAACACTCACCACTCCTGACATGCCTGTTTTAATAGATACATGCATTCCCTGTTTAATAACAATTTTTATGGCTCTGTGTTTTGCCATTCAATTATTATTTCAACTAGAAATTATGAATTAATTGCTAGCAGTCTGCAGTAAGGGTACAGAGAGGAGTCAACCATTTGGCAGTGTGTCTCAGTCTCAGAGTATCCAGTCAGACTGTGCAGGTACACCCCCAACTGGTTACCTCCCCTCTGTACCCTTGCTGCAGACTGCTAGCAATTCATTCATAACTTCTAGCAGGAATAATAAAGGAATAGCACAACACAGAGTCATAATAATAGATACTCAGGAATTGATATTACATGAGGAATGCATGTTGCTACTAAAACAGGGATGTCGGAGAGGTTACAGGTCCTCTTTAACATTATTTTTGCATCCATTTTTATTGGCCATTAAAAACGTATGCATTTCATTGGCGTTTTGTTTAAAATGCCAAGCCCGCAGTAACCACAGTATATATTATGTCCCCCTACAGTGTTCTCTGTAGATATATATGCCCCTGATGTGTCCTTTGTAGATATAAAGTCCCCAATGTGTCCTCTGTAGATATAATGTCCCCAATGTGTCCTCTGTAGATATAATGTCCCCAATGTGTCCTCTGTAGATATAATGTCCCCAATGTGTCCTCTGTAGATATAATGTCCCCAATGTGTCCTCTGTAGATATAATGTCCCCAATGTGTCCTCTGTAGATATAATGTCCCCAATGTGTCCTCTGTAGATATAATGTCCCCAATGTGTCCTCTGTAGATATAATGTCCCCAATGTGTCCTCTGTAGACATAATGATCCTCATGTGTCCTCTGTAGATATAATGTCCCCAATGTGTCCTCTGTAGACATAATGATCCTCATGTGTCCTCTGTAGATATAATGCTCCCCATGTGTCCTCTGAAGATATAATGCTCCCCATGTGTCCTCTGTAGATATAATGCTCCCCATGTGTCCTCTGAAGATATAATGTCCCCAATGTGTCCTCTGTAGATATAATGTCCCCAATGTGTCCTCTGTAGATATAATGTCCCCAATGTGTCCTCTGTAGATATAATGTCCCCAATGTGTCCTCTGTAGATATAATGTCCCCAATGTGTCCTCTGTAGATATAATGTCCCCATGTGTCCTCTGTAGATATAATGCTCCCCATGTGTCCTCTGTAGATATAATGTCCCCAATGTGTCCTCTGAAGATATAATGCTCCCCATGTGTCCTCTGTAGATATAATGCTCCCCATGTGTCCTCTGTAGATATAATGTCCCCAATGTGTCCTCTGTAGATATAATGATCCCCATGTGTCCTCTGTAGATATAATGATCCCCATGTGTCCTCTGTAGATATAATGCTCCCCATGTGTCCTCTGTAGATATAATGCTCCCCATGTGTCCTCTGAAGATATAGTGCCTCCGATGTTTCGTCTGTAGATATAATTCTCCCTATGTGTCCTCTGTAGATATAATGCCTCTAATGTGCCCTCTCTAGATATAGTGCCTCTGATGTGCCCTCTCTAGATATAATGCCCATTTGTCCTCTGTAGATATAATGCCCTGATTTGTCCTCTGTAGATATAATGCTCCCCATGTGTCCTGTGTAGATATAATGTCCCGACGTGTCCTCTGTAGATATAGTGTGCCGACGTGTCCTCTGTAGATATAATGCCCCCGATGTGTCGTCTGTAGATATAATTCTCCCAATGTGTCCACTGTAGATCTATTGCCCCTGATGTGTCCCCTGTTGATATAATACCCCCGATGCGTCATCTGTAGATATAATACCCCCGATGTGTCCTCTGTAGATATAATGCCCCCGATGTGTCCTCTGTAGATATAATGCCCCCGATGTGTCCTCTGTAGATATAATACCCCCGATGTGTCCTCTGTAGATATAGTTCCCCTGTTCTGTCCTATGTAGATATAATGCCCCCGATGTGTCCTCTGTAGGCATAATTCCCCTGTTGTGTCCTCTGTAGATATAATGCCCCCGACATGCCCTCTGTAGATATAATACCCCTGTGGTATCCTCTGTAGATATAATACCCCCGATGTGTCCTCTGTAGATATAGTTCCCCTGTTGTGTCCTCTGTAGATATAATGCCCCCGACGTGCCCTCTGTAGATATAATACCCCTGTTGTATCCTCTGTAGATATAATGCCCCTGTTGTATCCTCTGTAGATATAATACCCCTGTTGTATCCTCTGTAAATATAATACCCCCGATGTGTCCTCTGTAGATATAGTGCTCCTGATGTGTCCTCTGTAGATATAATGCCTCAGATATGCCCTCTGTAGATATAATACCCCCAAATGTGCCCTCCGTAGATATAGTGTCCCTGATATGTCCTCTGTAGATATAATTCCCCCAATGTGTCCTCTGTGGATATAATGCTCTCCATGTCTCCTTTGTAGATACATTGCCTACGATGTGTCCTCTGTAGAAATAATGTCCCCAATATGTCCTCTGTAGATATAGTGCCTCCGATGTGCATGTGCCCTCTCTAGATATAATGCCCCGATCCTCTGTAGATATAATGCTTCTGATGTGTCCTATGTAGATATAATGCTTCCCTAGTCTCCTCTGTGGATATAATGCTCCTCATGTTTCCTCTGAAGATATAGTGCCTCCGATGTTCCCTCTCTAGATATAATGCCCTGATTTGTCCTCTCTAGATATAATGCCCTGATTTGTCCTCTCTAGATATAATGCCCTGATTTGTCCTCTGTAGATATAATGCCCTCAATGTGTCCTCTGTAGATATATCGCTCCCCATGTGTCCTCTGTAGATATAATGCTCCTGATGTGTCTTTTGTAGCTATAATGCCCCCATTGTGTCCTCTGTACATATAGTGGTACCCTTCACCCTGTCACCTCTACAACCTCTGGTAATGCCAACAGAAGACAAATATACCTACCTCAGCACAGGAACGCCCGGAAATGCTTTTTAGCAGTGGAGCCAGCAGGACCTGATGCTCTCAACGTGATCATGTGACGTCAGAACACCAACATCACAGGACCCTGCCTAAGCTGAGTCACAACGCTGGGATTGTCAGGTCCTGTGCCTCCAGCATACAGCTATTGTACACAATGTACAGGTGGTGGGGTATTTAATTTTAATTTTATTTTTACTCAAAGGTCCTTCATGTACCTGTTTTCAATGGCCGTTAGATGGGTGCACTACTGTAAAAATGAGCCCATTCATTGGGGCCTATATGGACATAATCGAGCAAAAATGTTACGTCTGCTATTCACTGACTGTTAAAAAAAACTGCAATGTGAATTAGCCCTATAGACTGCAATGGTTCTGAAAACAGCTGTGTGATGGCTGGATAAAGAAAAAAAATGAAATAACACCGCCACCCCGTTTTTAACTGCCAGGTGAATGAACCCTAAATTGTCTTAGTATCTTCCCAAACTTGCTCTTGAGATACCATATAAACCTATCCAATGTCTTACAATGTCCTGAGGCCACAACCCAAACTTGGTACCCGGCTTCTGCAATCTCTACCTGGCCCACAGGACCACCCCTTGTTCATAGCCACCTCTGACTTAAAGAGCACCTAGCAGCAAAATGAACCCTAATCAGACACACTGCCTGGTAGGGTCTATCCTGCTGATTAAAATGATACCTGTCTTGTGAAAACTGGTTGTGGCATTCCAGAGAAAAAAAAAATATTTCTATTCCTTGTGCATTTGAGAAGTGCAGTGCATTAAGGGGCGGGGCTTAGCTACCCTGTGCACCTCAGCTTTCCAGTGCTGGCCCCACCCTTTGCTCCACTGCAGCCCATAGTTGCATACAAAATAAACATCTATTTTTTTCCGGCACACAGCAACCAACTTTCACAAGACAGGAATCATTTTAATCAGCAGGATCAACCCTTCCAGACAGTGTGTTTCATTTAATAGAGTTGACCCTTCTGAAATGTGCCCTTTAATTAATGGCGCTTTTCTGTAAGCTTGAAGTCATTCTTTGTTCTGCCGAGAACGTCGCTCGTTTCCACCGTCTCGCCATTAGCATACACAGAGCGGTTTGCATTGTTTGGATGTTTCGTGTTTTTGGCCGCTCAGCACGTCGCTCCTCGCTGTTATCAGCAAAATATTTAAAAAAATATGTGAGAGATAAAAGGCTTATCTGTAATCCCATCAGGCCCCTGATTGTCGTCAAACTTTAAAGCCGGCTATTTTTACATAGTTAGAGCAATTTGTGCGGTAATCATATGCTTGATAGTCCCAGTGATCATCATTTTCATATAAAAGGGTTTGTATCCGTGCCCCGCAGCGGCAAGAAAATTCTTTGAAATTATCCCATTTTCAACCCTTAAAAAAAAAAAGACAAATAATTCTTCAGGGAAAAGAGGTCTAGAGTCTTGAGGCACTTAAAGCTGCTTATTTATGTTCGTTTTCCCCTTTTTTCAGGATTTGGCATTGGAAACCCGACATATCGACAATATGTGTAGTGAAGAGCGTTCTTGGAAGGTACTGGTTCTCCTCATGGAGACCCAAATAGAGTCTCACAAGCAATGCTCCCTGGGAAAATAGTATGCAAATGAGCTCTTCTCCAGAAGGAAGAAAACAGTCTCTCTACTGCCACCTGTAGGAGGTAGTTGGAAGGTACTGGTTCTCCTCATGGAGACCCAACTAGAGTCTCACAAGCAATGTTCCCTGGGAAAATAGTATGCAAATGAGCTCTTCTCCAGAAGGAAGAAAACAGTCTCTCTACTGCCACCTGTAGGAGGTAGTTGGAAGGTACTGGTTCTCCTCATAGAGACCCAACTAGAGTCTCACAAGCAATGCTCCCTGGGAAAATAGTATGCAAATGAGCTCTTCTCCAGAAGTAAGAAAACAGTCTCTCTACTGCCACCTGTAGGAGGTAGTTGGAAGGTACTGTTTCTCCTTGTGGAGACCCAACTAGAGTCTCACAAGCAATGTTCCCTGCGAGAATGGTATGCAAATGAGCTCTCTTCCAAGAGGGAGGAAAGTCGTCTCTCTACTGCCACCAGTAGGAGGTAGTTGGAAGGTACTGATTCTCCTTGTGGAGACCCAACTACAGCCTTACGGGCAATACTCCCCGGAAGAATAGTATGCAAATGAGCTCTCTTCCAAGAGGGAGGAAAGCAGTATCTCTACTTCCACCTGTAGGAGGTAGTTGGAAGGTAAAGGTTCTCCTTGTGGAGACCCAACTAGATTCTTACAGGCAGTGCTCCCTGGGAAAATAGAATGCAAATGAGCTCTCCTCCAGAAGGAAGAAAACGGGTTCTCTCCTGCCACCTGCAGGTAGTTATCAGGTGAGTCAATGCTGCCTTTTCCTGGCATTTACCTTGAACTTTTGGCCAAAATCCCAGCCCACTGGTTGGTAAATACTTAGTTTATCTGGAAAGGTGAGTATGGCAGAGGTTCTCCCCAGCCAGTAGCAAGGGGGATAAGAGGAACTCATAGCAGCTGCATTGCCTGACACAAAGATATGTATGCCCCGGCATTGCATATTACTTTTTTCAATGAATAGCCCAGAGCTGTACACATAATGCTTCTGATTGTGGGAAAAAGTTGGCAAACTTGTGAAGACACACACTATTAGGTGGTATTTAAACACCTATAGTGCAGTGAAATGGTTAGCTTTCCCTACAACAGGTTAGATCACCAAAGCAGTGTAAACACTAAACAAGCACAGGATGCTTAGAGATTTTACCTTTGAAGCCTTTAAAATAGTGAGTGCAGCTCTGGAGTATAATGCAGTATGTAACTCAGGATCAGTACATGATAAGTAATGTATGTACACAGTGACTCCACCAGCAGAATAGTGAGTGCAGCTCCGTAGTATAATACAGGATGTAACTCAGGATCAGTACAGGATAAGTAATGTATGTACACAGTGACTCCACCAGCAGAATAGTGAGTGCAGCTCTGGAGTATAATGCAGGATGTAACTCAGGATCAGTACAGGATAAGTAATGTATGTACACAGTGACTGCACCAGCAGAATAGGGAGTGCAGCTCTGGAATATAATACAGGATATAACTCAGGATCAGTACAGGATAAGTAATGTATGTACACAGTGACTCCACCAGCAGAATAGTGAGTGCAGCTCTGGAGTATAATACAGGATGTAACTCAGGATCAGTACAGGATAAGTAATGTAATGTATGTACACAGTGACTCCACCAGCAGAATAGTGAGTGCAGCTCTGGAATATAATCCAGGATGTAACTCAAGATCAGTAAATGATAAGTAATGTATGTACACTGTCACTTTACCAGCAGAATAGTGAGTGCAGCTCTCGAGTATAACAGAGGATGTAACTCAGGATCAGTACAGGATAAGTAATGTATGTACACAATGATTGCACCAGTAGAATAGTGAGTGCAGCTCTGGAGTATACCACAGGATGTAACTCACGATCTGTAAGAATGTAATGTACTGTATGTACACTCCACCAGGAGAATAATGAGTGAAGCTATTAAGTATAATTCAGGATGTGACTGAGGATCAGTGCAAGTATGTTTCAATAGACATATGATCAGAGGCTGAGGCTGTATAAAGACTCTATGAAGAGTTGTCAGTCATGTGACTTCCTAACATTTGTTTTCTCTATCTGCCTGTACAATAGGACCTTTAGTCTAAAGGTCTCTTTACATGAAACGATATTACAGCATCTAGTCGGGAGGGAAGCGTTCCTTCCTGAAAATCTGCTGATCGCTGTTGGAGGTTATACATTTACAGGCAGCAATCTTCTCCATAGTATGGGGATCAGTGATCGCTAATGCCATCGCTCTTCACCATACTGACTTATTTGGGCCGGAGTGTGTATTATGTAGGTTTGATGTTCTATATTAGTTTTGGGGGCAGTTGTTTTTTAGGTTCTGTATTCATTTTGGGATGCAGGGAAGGGGCTTATTTAAAAAAAATTTTTGGGTGATTTCATTAACCTATTTTTTTATAAGTGTTACATGGCTGACCCCCGTTATGTATTGGTCGAGGAGCCAATAAAGGGGAGGGGGGGGGGTTTGTGTAACCATTGTTGTGAAGGCGCCCAACAGAAATGTAACCAGATGAAAGCAGCATCCGTGCGCGGCCTCATGAAGATTGTGCGGAGAACGGTCTGTATTTGAACACTACAGACCAGAGAATTAATGGCCGGCGCTCGGCTTCCATTCATGCCCCTGAACATGCGACATATTAAACCTTTCCGTTCCAGATGTCCCCCAGCCGATCAAGGCTATGTACACTTTTGTGGGGAATTTTTATTATTATTGCATTGTACTCATTTTGAGCTAAAATCATTTTTTAAATTGGTCTTTATTAAAAATATGGAGCCCTTTTTTCTGTACAGGGCTCAGATGCTCTAATAGAGGGATCTGAATTTTCTCTCTGTTCCATCAGGCAGCTCACCTGACGGCTCCTTATCTCTGATCTCTGACATTATAAACACTCATTATAGCTCGGCACTTACTGATAAGAACGTGGCTTAAATAGGTGTTTATGACCTCTCAGTAAATCAAAGGTAAGGGTTATTAGATGACCGGAGTGAAAGTAAAAAGTATCACATAGCTAGAAAAACAGTTAACCCTTTGTGACAGATCGGCTCAATAATTTTAATAAAGACCTATTGATGAAATGATTTTGAGACTAAATGAGTAAAAAAATTGCCTCCAAAGTTGTATATAACCTTTAACCTCCTGCTGATGACGAAGGGGAAGGGGGAACACCAGGTGAAGTCTTGTCTTCCTTTCGTGGGGTTTTAATAATAGATTCCGGAACATAAACAGATGATTTCAAATGTTCCGAAAAACCTTCTCCTGGAAACTCTCGGCATGTCACAAACAATCCGCCTTTCTGGATGTGCCTACTACCCCTGATTAGATCTGCTAGTTGACTGTGTCTAAGGTCGAATGAGGTTACAGCAGCCTGACTTGGATTTTACAAATTCCGTTATGAGTCAAGAGGGAAACTTTTCTTACAGTGTTAATACAGATGTAGCAGAGCTGAATGCTCTTACTGTTAGAAGTTGTAGTAGAGCTGGAAGATGGAATGTAGGGAGCACATTGGGGGTCATTAAGGCCGTAGCTGGGGGGGCAGCTAGTGGGGCACTTGCTGTCAGCACAGTTTTGCAGGCTGTTGTAACATGATACAGGGAGCATATCTGTTAGCATAGATGGGGGCTGGGGGAGGGGGGGGAATTGGCGTTTCTGGAGCACCAAACAAACTTATTTCTGGGGCACCTTGTTGCAGTGCTAAGCTCTGCTTAATTTGGGGTTATCCTATAATTAATGTACAAATTTAAAATCAGACATCATATAGTACATGGCAATCTCTTTCTATCAAAGCTAGAACCAGCCCTGTGCCTCACGTGAATCCAGAGATCTCCACATTCATTGCTCCAGTTGTTCTGCCAAATTTTTTACAAACTGGCAGCTCAGAGGCGTGTCCTTTCTAAAGAGGCGTGTCCTTTTTGCTGCAGCTAATGGCAGCTGAAGGATAGAATTGAGCCAGTGATCCTGGTCCAAAGCTTCATAAAATCACTTTATTTGTAAATTGTAAGTGACAGGGATAAAGTCCACTAGTCAACGCGTTTTGAACATTACATATCTTGTTCACGACATACAGTGAGACTGAAACCACAGCTAATTAAAAGCAATCTGGATGAATCACGCGGGTTCGAAATGCGTTGACAAGTGGACTGTATCCCTGTCGTTTTTCTGGATTACAAATAAAGCGTGGGTGATTTTATGAAGCTTTGGACCTTTCTTTATACAAGTTTTGTACCATTGGACCCTCAAGTGATTGACATGGAGTTGAGGTGGTGAGCATTATTTTATCTATTATCTTTAATTCTGACTCAACCATCTGATAATAAGATGACTGCTGACGCCACACACAGTGGACACGGTACAAGGTACATGGAAATTAAAAAACAAAAAAAAACACCAAAATATTTTTTTTAAAAGCCAGTTTACTGATACACAATACACAGATCCCGTTCTGTTCTGGAGTTTTTAGGTTATTTTTATAATTTTTTTTATTTTATTTACTTTTTTGTTTTGTTTTGCTTTTTAAAAATTGTTGAAATTCTCCTCTATGAGCTGACAAGCAGTGTACGCCAGCGCCGGAAAATATTAATATAAATTATGGATGAAGCAGGACAGCCTGAGGTGCAGAGAAGGACCACTGCTAGGGAAAGAAAGTAAAGAAGAGCAGACTGAGCGCCCGTAGCCATGAGAGTCATCGTGCCGGGAAGTCCGCCATGTAGAGAAATCGTTTCCTCCTGGAGGGATGGCGCCTTTACATCCACAATACAAAGCATGAAAGACTGCACAAGCCTGAATAGCGCTGCTCCATACACGGCAGGAATACCGCATCATGTACTTAAAGGAAATGTGTGCTAAAAAGTTATCTGTGAGTTAAAACCAGATAGGAACACACATCCTTTTTTCCGGTATTGAGTTCCGTCCTCGGGGAAGCAGATCAGTTTTATCCTAATGCATTCTGAATGGAGAGCAATCTGCTCAGGATGCATCAGTTCAGTCCCTCTTAGGTTTTTTGGCCGGAGAAAATACTGCAGCATGTTGCGGTATTTTCTCCATCCAAATTTCCGGAACACTTTAGGGATCGACCAATATAGATTTTTAGAGCAGATACCGATAACCTGTGAACTTTCAGGCCGATAGCCGATAATTTATACCGATATTCTGTGCATTTTCATTTTAGAAAAAAAATTCCTACACAAATCTGCTGTTAAATGAAGAGATGCCATTATATATATAATGTTAGAAATATAGATTAGATTAAATATTTATACTTAATATATATATATTTTTTTACTTATTTTTTTTTTATAACTATTTCCCCCCTTAGGGGCTAGAACCTGGGATCTTTTAATCCCTTGTCCTATTCACCCTGATAGAGCTCTATTCGGACTTTACACTCTCCCTGCTGCCCTGTGCACACAGCAGCAGGGAGCTGACCATGGCAGCCAGGGCTTCAGCAGCTCAGATCAGAAGCTGCCACTGCCACCAATGATTTTAATACTGGGGAGCCGCACTGCGCCACCAATGTTTTTAATACTGTGGGGTGGGGGGAGGGCGCACTGCACCACCAATGTTTTTAATACTGGGGTTGGTTGGTGGGAAGGGCGCACTGCGCCACCAATGAAGATAACTCGCCCATTAATTCAAAATACAGCCGCACCCGACCTCTATGAGAGGTAGCTGCGATCCGCGGCAGGTAACCCCTCAGGTGCAGCTATATGATTCACCCGCCTCCTATATTTGAATTAATAACTGCCCCCCGAGGAGGCTATAATATGCGAACTTCAGATTAGTATTGCAGATTGTCTCCATTAATGGGGTTGAACTGCAATACCAGATCTGTTGACAGATATGGCACTCATAATAAGCACGTTTTTTAATGGTGGCTCCATAAGGCAGCTATGCCGAACCCTGCATCCTGTGTAAGTGCAAAGCACAGATACAGCTATATGTACGTGGATGAAGAACTCACATAAAGAGCTGCCTCATCTTCTTCTATGATCCTGAATACAGTTTAATATGATCTTCAGCTAAATCTCTGTAGAAATTGAGTTCATGAGGAGATGTGAAGTACAGAGGAGGGTGAAGGTGATGTGGATAATGAGCAGCAGCGCCTGCAGTCTCCATTTCCACAGTCTGTCCTGTCCGTCCTCTCTGTTCTTCATGTCTCCTCATGAACTCCATTCCTACAGAGATTCAGCTGCAGATCTTATCAGTTGTATTCAGGATCATAATCCCTGACAGGTAGGAGAGAAGGATGAGGCAGCTCTTTACCTCAGTGCTTGGAAGTTACTTGTTCTCCTGTATGATTAGGACAGGTTTTGTGTGTGTTAATCAGGACGGCAGCCATTTTGTTACTCCTAATAAATTTCTCCCTAAACAAAATGAGCCTGTATAAATAATGAAAGCTATGTGGTAATATATTTACAATAAAGTAATATTTAAGTAAATTTTTATACTGCAGTGTCTGCACGGACGCACCAAACGTCAGAGCTTGCGTGCGTTCTGCATCCCTGAGCACCAATAAGTACAATTGTAGTGTACGGGAGCTGTAATGCCCGTCACTACAGAAGGGTCACTGGTGTGCTGTCGTTTCCCCTTTATTTATGGGGAGGTTGGTATAAATAATCTTCAGATGTAATGTAATGCTATGCACTTCCCTGTTACTGTGATTATTGCATGTTCAGGCCTGCTAGGGATTTCATTCCAGCTCTAGTCACTAGAGGGAGCTAGGGAGCCCTAGGTTATATAAGGCACAGGCAGGGAAGGCACAGGCAGTCTAAGCTCAGGCCCTGAGCCTGTAGCAGTTGAAGCCCAGGCCTTGAGCCTGTAAAGTTAAGCCCAGGCCATGAGCCTGTGAAGGTGTTCAGAGTTCAGGCCCTGCGCCTGTTGAAGTCAGCCCAGGCCCTATAGCCTGAGAGGGTCCAGCCTAGGAAGATTCATTCCCTGGGAGGAGCAGTCCAGACCCTAGGACTAGTGGAGAAGTGTTGCCTCCTTAGTCGAGCTGCAAACAGGAGAAGGATTCCTGCAGGAGCATTTCTGGTCACCAGCCTGAGGAGCTGAGGGAAGGCAGAGCAGCAACCAAGACAGCAAGAGGTACTATAAGTCCCAGAGGAGGTACTTAATCTAATCCCAAGGATATAAGCCGAGAGAGGGCATTCGGGCCTTGGAAGATAGTGTCTACATTTCCAGGATCAGACAGGTAGAGAGTGCAAGCCGCCTGTACTGCAAGAGTCCTGTGTGTTAACCCTCTGTATTTACCTTGCTACCTATCGCCTGCCACTGAATGTATTGTAACTTGAGGCTTAATGTAAACCAACCATCTTCTAAGGAACTGCGCTTCCATCTGTGTCCATGTATGATGACCATCAAGTACTTTAGTAAAGTTCAAGTTCCGTTTTATTACAACGTGGTCCCTCAGTTATTCCTACTATCAGCAAACGGTGTGCCACCGTTAACTGGCACTGGCGTCACGAACTCTATCTACAACTACCTGCCAGAGAGTCAGCCTGTCTCAGGTTAGTGGTCACCATTGCACTACCACACCCAAGAACACTATTAACCCTAACTTGAGTACGCTGCACCTCTCTTTTGGCGTCACGAACAGGATACGCACGCTTTCTAGTGCAAGAAGCGTGAACTTTGTGCCTTATCCAGTTTGCCCTGTGACCAAAGTGACAAATTGCCTGTTTATTTGAAAGTGGACTTTGTGGACTGAAAACGTACAGAAAAGTGTTCCTAAAACCTCTAAAAGCGCTGTGCAGTGTTGCACTATCTAGAGGAAGAAAATCGCCGCATCAGGGTGCATTTTTGTGGACTTTATGCTGTTTTACTACCGCGGCTTGCTGTCAGTGAATAGCCGCATCATGGCGCCCAAGATGACGCCGGCGCCATTGGACTTCTTCATGCGCCATCACTATCCTCAGTGGCGCGAAAATTTGGCGCCAAAACCCTCCAGGAGGGAGGAGAAAACTGCCCTGGGATTCCGCCCATCTTTGATGGATTATAATGTGGCCGCCTACCCTATTGCGTTATACCTAGGGGCGGGCCTGAGTTGAGGAGAGATCTGCCCAGCCCGAGGGAGGAGTCTGTGAGTAAGCTGAGAAGAAGCTGGTGAGAAGATGGCGGCGCCGGACGCAAGCATGCCCGAGCCAGAGCCCATAGGAGAGTGGGGCGCCACACCACCAGACTCCCTGCACCGGAGACCTGGGACCCTCCAGCCTGGACCACCGGACCGGAAGAAGACTCACCGACCGAGATGTAACCTGTCATCGGCACCCGCAATGGCCGACACTGATGGCGGAGCTGCAGGCTGCGGTTGCGCACAAGACTACCGCCCGGAAGAAGCGGTTCGAGGAGATGACAAAATCTATCCAGGAAGATCCGTTCCAGGGTAAGCCGCAGTTAGAGCGACGCCGGGTATCGTTGTGGCATTCGACAAGGCCAGAGGATTCGGGTTTATCCAGGAGTTGGGTACAGGCCGGGACTATTATGTGAATAGGCGCTCAGTGAAGCGCCACTATCTACCCGATCGCCTGCACAATTTAATTATGGGTGAAATAGTGGAGTACACTCCAGCGGAGGGCTTGAGAGGACCGTATGCCACCGCAGTTGTCCGCCCCAGGGTCCGGCCTGAAACCTGGGATGATGAGGAGGAGTGCGTACTGCCAGCCCTAGATGAAGAGACAGGATCCAAGCCAACCCGCTCCACTTATCTACATAGCCCGAGCTTTTTGGGGCCCAACGTATTCTGGGAACCCATTGTCCTGCAGAGACCTGCTGACCCTTATCCACCTCCTGAGGCAGTACAGAGGGAGAAAGAGCGCGAGGTTCAGGCAAGCTGCAAAGGTCCGAGGCCTGCGCTGAAGCCCGACGCCTAGCAGTAGTCAGTCCTGCAAGGGTTCAAATATCTCCACCAAAGCCGCCTGCAAGCGGATCATTGGCTATAAAGTCCCTGCGGATGAAAATATACCGAGTAGAAAAGCTCAGTTATGCTGACTGCATTCAGTGGGTCCCTTTTCCTAGGACCGATGCAGAAATGGAGGCTGCTCTGGATAAGCCTCCTCCTATCAAAATTGTAAGAGGTGACGGTTTCCAAATATGGCCTGCTAGGCCAGAACAATTGCTCTGGAAGCCCCGTGATCATTCCTCTGAGGATGAGCCAGAGGAGTACGACACCTACCTGTGAGCAGGCCTGCTAGGCCATGCTGCTGAATCTCACAGGAGTATCTGGAGGTGTTGCAGGAGCTGTCCCATATTGTTGACAGGCTGGTGGAGCTTGCTGCCAGTTCCCCACGGCCGGTGGCATTTTTGTGAAGATAAGTTGCCACTGTGGAACCACTGCTCCCAGCCTGCCCTGTTGGTTTCCGGGACACCCTGCCTGCTTTGAAAAAAATCAATCACAATCCAAGTTGTGCTTTTATTTGCACCTTTTTCCCTTTTAACCCCCATTTCAGGTTGAAAGGGAATTTTATGTCAGCACTTTTAGGGTACGCAGGACTTGCCAGGATAACATGGCCCTGGTATTGTCAGAGTCCTGTGATGTCAATAGTATGTGTATTGCTGACCGTATTTATTGCAGGTTTTATATTCAAGTCAATGTGCCCAGAGATGGACTCCCCATGTGCGAGCCTCTGTGATCTTTATTTCCATGGACTCCTGAGTGTGAGCCAAAATTTATAATATTTTATTATGGACTTATATAATGTCATGGACTATCCTGGTATTCCCTTTTATCCGCTGTGCCAGGTCAGCGCCCCAGTTCCATTCACTATCCTGAGAGAAGAGAACGACGCCCTTGTCACCGCACTTCACCTTTGCCAACTGGACCTGATATGAATATATATGCAGATGATGCTGATATATATGAATATGTATGCCTGCATGTCTCTTTTTCTATTTCAGGTGAAAATTCCAGTTGGGCGGGCTCCTGTTGGAGTACGAGGTCGTACTCATCTTAAAGCAGCGGGGTATGTAGTGTACGGGAGCTGTAATGCCCGTCACTACAGAAGGGTCACTGGTGTGCTGTCGTTTCCCCTTTATTTATGGGGAGGTTGGTATAAATAATCTTCAGATGTAATGTAATGCTATGCACTTCCCTGTTACTGTGATTATTGCATGTGCAGGCCTGCTAGGGATTTCATTCCAGCTCTGGTCACTAGAGGGAGCTAGGGAGCCCTAGGTTATATAAGGCACAGGCAGTTGAAGCCCAGGCCTTGAGCCTGTAAGGTTAAGCCCAGGCCATGAGCCTGTGAAGGTGTTTGGAGTTCAGGCCCTGCGCCTGTTGAAGTCAGCCCAGGCCCTATAGCCTGAGAGGGTCCAGCCTAGGAAGATTCATTCCCTGGGAGGAGCAGTCCAGACCCTAGGACTAGTGGAGAAGTGTTGCCTCCTTAGTCGAGCTGCAAACAGGAGAAGGATCCCTGCAGGAGCATCACTGGTCACCAGCCTGAGGAGCTGAGGGAAGGCAGAGCAGCAACCAAGACAGCAAGAGGTACTATAAGTCCCAGAGGAGGTACTTAATCTAATCCCAAGGATATAAGCCGAGAGAGGGCATTCGGGCCTTGGAAGATAGTGTCCATGTTTTAGGATCAGACAGGTAGAGAGTGCAAGCCGCCTGTACTGCAAGAGTCCTGTGTGTTAACCCTCTGTATTTCCCTTGCTACATATCGCCTGCCACTGAATGTACTGTAACTTGAGGCTTAATGTAAACCAACCATCTTCTAAGGAACTGCGCTTCCATCTGTGTCCATGTATGATGACCATCAAAGACTTTAGTAAAGTTCAAGTTCCGTTTTATTACAACGTGGTCCCTCAGTTATTCCTACTATCAGCAAACGGTGTGCCACCGTTAATTGTCACTGGCGTCACAAACTCTACCTACAACTATCTGCCAGAGAGTCAGCCTGTCTCAGGTTAGTGGTCCCAATTGCACTACAACACCCAGGAACACTATTAACCCTAACTTGAGTACGCTGCACAATTTTTTTTACTGGTTGCTTTTGAGCTCAGTTTTCTTTTTTTTTTGTGTAAAAAATACATTTAGTGTTAAATAAAAATCAATTTTAGGTAGTGTTAGGGTCCATTCACACATCCGTGGTGTGTTGCGGATCCGAAAATTGCAGGTCTGCAGCACACCCGGCCGGCACCCCCCATAGAACTGCTGCTACGGACAAGAATAGGACATGTTCTATTCTTTGCGGAGCTGCGGACCGGAAGTTTTAAATGCTGCTTGATGGAAGGGTGAGAGATGATGGAGCCTGATGAAGGGTGAGAGATGATGGAGCCCGAAACATGTCACAGTGCTTGTTGTCTGCCATTGATGTCCGGTTTTATGGAAGCTAAATAAAAGAAACTGCACGTGGAGCTGGAACCTTCTTTTCTTTTTTGGATAGTGTGCTCTCCGCATCACGTCCAGCCCTATAGAGAATTAATGGGTCCGTACCCGTTCCGCAGAATTGCGGAACGGGCGCAGACCCATTTGCGGACGTCTGAATGGAGCCCATTTGTAGATTTTTGCACACATATAATATCTGTGTGTGTGCGTACTGCACCTGCTGAGCGCTGATTATAAACATCCATTTTTCTGATCGGTCTGCTCGGTTTACTGTGCAGATTTTTTTTATACGCCCAACAATTCATTGATCAGAACCCTACATCGGCATACGCTAGACCCCTCGGTTGGACCCCAGTAAGTGCAGCAGAGATGATGAAGTTTTGGGGACTCGTGCTGCATATGGGTGCTGTAAAAAACAAAAACGTTAGACAATATTGGAGTTCGGACATTTTCTGCCAGACTCCAATTTACAGTCAGACCATGTATTTCAGTACAACAACAATGCACAGTGCCCACCCCAAAAGGACCCGACATTTGACCGTCTGTTCAAGGTTAGGCCTGTCCTCGATCACTTCAACACCAAGTTTGCTGAAGTGCACAACCGAGAGAAAAATGTCTGTGTGGATGAGTCCCTATTACTCTTCAAAGGGAGGATTAGATTCTGCCAGTACCTGCCTATCAAACAGGCAAGGTATGGCATAGAGATTTACAAACTTTGTGAGAGTAGCTCCGGGTACACCCACAAGTTCCGCATTTATGAAGGGAAAGATTCCCAGATAGAACCCCCAGAATTCCCCCCCCCCCCATCCTAGGAGTTAGTGGGAAGATTGTGTGGGACTTACTGCACCCACTGCTGGATAAGGGTACTTACCACCTCTATGTGGATAACTATTATACCAGCATACCCCTATTCACGTCCCTATCTGCCAGAGGTACTGTGACTTGCGGCACAGTGTACACAGTGTACAATCAGAGAGGCCTCCCTAGATCCCTGGTAGGGCAACCACTGAGAATGGGTGAAAGTAGGGCTCTCCTCCATGAGAACATGCTGGTGGTTAAGTACAAGGACCAGAGGGACATCCTTGAACTGACCACCATTCACACTAACGCCAGCTTCCCTGTTCCTGTACGAGGTACCGCAACCACTACCCCCAAACCAGTTTGTATCCTGGACTACAGCAGGCACATGGGAGCGGTGGATCTTTCAGATCAAGTTCTGAAGCCCTACAGTGCCACACGAAAAACAAAAGTGTGGTACAAAAAGCTGCCGTACACATTGTACAGATGGCAATGTGCAATGCGTACATGCTATTTCAGTCTGCAGGCTACACAGGAACTTTCCTTCAGTTCCAAGAGGTGGTTATCAAGGCCCTAATTTTTCAAAGCCAGGCCGGGGAGGGTCCCAGTACTTCTGGAGGTCATGGTGCCCGTGTTGTACCAGGGCAACATTTTCCAAGTCAAGTCCCTCAGACAGTAAGGAAGGGAAGGACCCAAAAGAGATGCAGGGTAAGTCACAAAAGAGGGATAAGGAAAGACACCATTTAGCACTGCGAAACCTGCCCTGAAAAACCTGGCCTGTGCATGCAGGAGTGTTTCAGAATCTACCGATCATCCATGGAGTATTAATTTAATTTCATCCATGATGTACCCTGTAGTTTTACCACCTTATATTTCTGATTTAGTCCGCATAGCTTACAGATCCACTTTTTAGAAAACAACCTTGAGGTCAAAATGCTCACTACACACCTTCAAATATTTCTTGAGAGGTGTAGTTTCTAAAATGGGGTCACTTTTTGGGGGTTTCCCCTGTAGGGCCACCTCAGGGTGTCTTCATATGCGACATAGCTTCCAATTACCATTCCAGCTAAATTTGCTCTCCAAAAGCCATATGGCGCTCCTTCCACTCTGAAGCCCGCTGTGCGCCCATACATCAGTTTTTAAGCACATATGGGGTGTTTCTGTAAACTCCAGATTCAGGGTAATAGATTTTGAGTTTTGTTTGGCTGTTAACCCTTGATGTGTTGCAGGAAAAATAGATAGAAATTTAAAATCTGCTAAAAAAAAGTGAAATTTTGAAATTTCATTCCCAATTTCTTTAATTCTCATGGGGCACCTAAAGGGTTAACAAAGTTAGTAAAATCAGTTTTGAATAGCTTGAGGGGTGTAGTTTCTAAAACAGGGTGATTTGTGTGTGGTTTCTAATATGTAAGCCCCACAAAGTGACCTGATAACTAAACTGGTCCTTAAAAAATTGGATTTTGGAAATTTTCTTAAAAATTATAAGATTTTCTTCTAAACTTGTAAGCCTTCTAACGTCCCAAAAAAATAAAATGTCATTTTCAAAATGATCCAAACATGAAGTAGACATATGGGGAATGTAAAGTAATAACTATTTTTGGAGGTATTACTATCTATTATAATAATAGAGAAATTGAAATTTGTAAAATTGCTAATTTTTCAAATTTTTTGGAAAATTTGATTTTTTTTTATAAATAAAAATGAAATATTTTAACTAAAATTTACCACTGTCATGAAATACAATATGTGACGAGAAAACAGTTTCAGAATGGCTTGGATAAGTAAGAGCGTTTTAGAGTCATCACCACATAAAGTGACACATGTCAGATTTGCTAAAAATGGCCTGGTCCTTAACGTGAAAAATGGCTGGGTCCTGAAGGGGTTAAACCAAGCCAGAGAACTGGGTGGTACATTTTGGAGAATTCCTCTCTGTTAGAAAGTAGAAAGATCCCCATCTCTCGGTGATCAGTTGTGATTTTGGGGAACTCAGTAAGGCCCCTTGCAGACGAGCGAGTATTCCGCGCGGGTGCAATGCGGGATGCGAACGCATTGAGTCTGCACAGAATCCGGTGCCATTCATTTCAATGGGGCTGTGTACATGAGCGATGTTTTTCACGCACCACTTT
Organism: Bufotes viridis; assembly: GCA_033119425.1. NCBI lineage: Eukaryota > Metazoa > Chordata > Amphibia > Anura > Bufonidae > Bufotes > Bufotes viridis. The sequence continues at coordinate 20,727,551 of CM065593.1, read as the reverse complement.
TGAGTTGCGTGAAAATCGCAGCATGTTCTATATTCTGCGATTTTCACGCAACGCTGGCCCCATAGAAGTGAATGGGGCTGCGTGAAAATCGCATAGCATCCTCAAGCAAGTGCGGATGCGATTTTCATGGATGGTTGCCAAGAGATGTTGTTTGTAAACATTCAGTTTTTAATCACGCGCATGCAAAGCGCTGTAAATCGCATTGCACCTGCGCAATAAAAACTGAACAACTGAACGCGATTACAAACAAAACTGAATGTTCTTCTTGCAAAATCGTGCATGTTTCACTGAACGCATCCGCAACGCATGCGGACCTAATCTGCTCACCGCTTGTCTGCAAGCGTTCTGTTTCTCTTCAGTGCCCCCACAGGGGAAGTAAAGTATTACACAGAGCCCATTAAAGTCAGTGGTCTGTCTTTGGAGTCACTCTGATCTCAATAGGTGAAGGCCTTAGATGGGGGCTGTAATTTACCCCAATAATACCTATAATAGTGTGATTTTCTCAGGAGAAGCTACACGACTAGTGACGGAAACCGCTAAATTTCCGTTAATAATCGGTCCTCGGCGAGAAGCTTAACTATGACATCAAAGCTTGGGGATTGTCAGGGATTTCTCAATAGTGGTAAAGCTCTGAATTTGTATTATTTTTCTTACTTTTTACCAGGAGGTAATTTGTTTAGGGGAATGTTCTTCTTAATTATTTTTCCTTATCGTAGAAGACAGAAAGACATTAAAGAAAACTCTTACAAATCGGGGATAACTGAATTAATGTTTGAGCTTTGACTGTTACAAAGTATCATTTCAATGTATCATTTCTAACAAGAAAATTTACTTGGCTGTAATTATAAAGGGGACTGAGATCTTCTCTTGGGGAGAAAATGTCCAGGGGTAGCAGCGAGATGACAGCGAGCTACAGGATCTATATATAGAATCCAAGACCGCTTTCACACGAGTATATTTGCAATCCGTATACAGCCCGGATTTTATGTACCGGAATCCGCTGCTGATGTTAATGAATAGAGCTATTCACATAGGTGTATAATTTGTGTCAGTATTTGAAATCCGCAGCATCTCCGAGTTTTTTGGAAGCAAATACGTCCATTACATTCTATGGGAGTGCATCAAAAATGCTGTAAGGAAGGAATATGCATGTAAATCCTGCTGAAATAGTGAAGCAGTACTGTTGACAATACTGATGGTACATCATCGGGAATCCGTGCGGAATCCAGAGCCAGAATATGGACGGATTTCCAAACTCTCATGTGAAAGCGGCCTTAGGATAGGAACATGAGGTCATGCCTGATGCTGAAGGTCCACAGGGTGTTGGTGTTGTCCAGAAAATTATGTAGGACCACGCTGCTTTCTCCACCTTTCAGGAAACGGTTCCTCCCTTGTTCATTTCACAGGTATATAATGGACACAGGGAAATGGTGATCTTCATACAGTCCACAGTCCTCTTTATGTGGATGGCTCTGTGGCAAACCAGAAGATCGCACCAATAGTGAAGCACCATCGCCCAACTTGCTATTAAAAGGATTTATTCATACTCACAAATATCCATAAGTAAAAAGCACATCAATGATAAAGCACCCTCAGGATTCTGCCAACCCGGGTTTCGCAGTTGCATCGGGTTGCTATTACATTTTTTGCTTGGTTTGGCTTCTGCAGCTTTTGTGTTTCACTGTACACAGCAGGCTGCTGAATGCTGTTCTTTGATTAATCCAGGCTGGCTGTGTGACAGCTCGTTCTTCAGCTCTCCTCTCCTCTACTAAATAATCTTAATAAGTTCAGCTGTAATTTGGTCATATACAGTAGCCCAGAACAGGGTACTAGCAGATTGTTCTTGATTTGATGTTGTTTAATCCGTTCATGCTTTGTTTAATGCTTTCTATGTATTCCCAAAAGATGTCTATAGGTGGAACTGTTTAGTTAATTATACTGTGACTCAGAAGAGGGAAATTGCTTTCCCCTCTGGGGGAGCAGCTTTCCAGTCAGGATTGCATCAGCCACTTTAGTTTAGCTCTGCCTGCCATTCAGGGGAGATGCCAGTTCATCTCCAGTAGAAACGTCATTCCAGTTGAGAAAACAATTTCTGAGGAAAAGCTGGAAAAATCATTTAAGTATGACCCATATAGAGACTTTGCTGATTTTACGGCACCTTTCTCACTTACAGTTTGCTAGACCGTTTGATGATCTGCATCTCTCTGTCCACAAATTGCAGAGCTGATTGTGAGACTTTTTCCAGGTGGATGGTTTGTAGTCTCTGGTATCTACCACACTTTCTTGCTGTGTGTGGATGGTTTGTAGGCCGGGATGCCTACCACATTTTTGAGAGTTTTGCATGCTTCTTATCATCTTGGAAAGGTTGCACATTTTTTAGAAGGAGCTCAGGAACTACCACTCCTATTATCATCATTGTTGTAATTTCCCTGTAAACAGCTATTATTGGTAAGAGAGTGTACTGTGCCTTGCCTTATAACTGTGCCTTGATATTGTTGGATGTACTACAACTCCCATACAACTCCCTTTCTGCACTTTAGTAAAGAGAGACTTGTTTATCTTCTACAATTGGCCTCGTTGCTGACTAAACCACCATATGCCGGTCATTGCACCCAAACACCTCCTGCCTTGCACCTGCACCGAATCTCCAACATATCAAGGGCACCCAAATACCTTCAGGCAGAAGCCCCAACATTAGGGTGAGCCCTTCTATCACTGAGTTGGCCCTAGGTAGCATCGGTGTGAGGATAGTGTCTTAAAGTAATCCTTGCAGCCAGGGCCACTACCACTTCCTTCCTCCGCTCTGCTCCTCCAGGGCTTGGGTCTCATACAACCACTGAGTTCATTCAGAAGAGTGGACAGAGCAGAACAAGGAAAGCAAGTCGTCATGCAGCCCGTGTGACAGATTTATCACAGAACGGCACTCTGCAGCTGCTACTTTTTAGCACTTCCGGCAAGATAGAGTAAATCCACAGGTCACGGCCTCACGGGGCCAGATTTAAAAAGAAAAACAAAATATTTTAGCACTTTATAAATGTAAAGGATGGATCTATAAGTAAACTAATACCACATTTACTATGCATACAAACAGCTTCTATATAGATTATACACTGTGAAAAAAGAAGTGGCCAAACAGAACAACTTAAACGAAAACCTACACAAACATTTTTTGCCCAAAATACAGCTAAATCAATAAGAAAAATTGGCCCCAAAGCCTTTAGATCAAAGCACAGGGCGTAGCAATGGGATAAAGCTGGGATCGTAAGGCAATGTTTTTTTCCAAACTACTTAATATTATCTTGATCACCACCTCATTAGTTATAACGCAAACTTATCTTGCTTTCTGCTCAGTGGGAGAGACCTAAGACAAACCATAACTACATGGAAAGCTAGAAGATCTAGCAGATAGAACCTCTAGTGACAACTTCAATAAATGTAACATGTAGTTAGGTAAAAAAAAGCCTCATGGTTGAATGTCACTGTGGAGAGGACATGGTTCCAATGTGAGCTGGGTAATGCTGCAGATTCCTGCATATAGTTAGCTAACAGTAGAGGTGAGAGACACTAGCTATAAAGGTGCACCACCTTGGGCTCTAGGTGGGGCAAAACCACAGCTGAGCACTGGAGCATGGGAGTACAAAGAAGACCCTACATCCTGATAAGGAAGACAGTTCCATGGTTAAAATCAGCAAGAGTGTTGTGCAGAGGCGAGTAACTGTGAGCAATACTGCATCACCAGGTGATCAATACCACGACTGTGAAGGGACAATTCAAAGTGTGCATGGTGATTTTGAGGACAGAGATGGACAGTAAGCTGAGAAAACCTGTTGGAGACTGTCCATATCCTGATGAATTGCGCAACATGGTGGATATTGTTGCACCAACAAAGCTTAGCCATATTTACCGATTAAAGGAGACTCCAGCCAGAGTGTCGGTGGCTAGGAAAATTGGGTGCACTGCAAGCCAAAGGAAAGAATAAGCTGTTGCCTCCTCTTAAAGAGACAGTGCTACTCTTATGCCTGTTGCCACTCTCTAAGCCTGGGCCTCATTGAGAGACTTGTTGCCCCTCATGAAATGAGTGAATATCATTGTGCACATTCCATCTGTGTCTGACTGCATTCCTTTCACCATCCTGGAGTGAGAAGCCATATAGACCACTCGTTGGCCAATAAGATCCTTCTTTAATTCTACGACTAGTCACCCTAAACTATCATGACCTGCAAGACAAGTATGTATGGATGAGCAAATTGATTTGTACAAATCGAAATGTTCATCAAATACAGTACTTCATCTACGAAGGGCTGTCCCTGCTCCTGAAGAAGCTAACCTCTGCCGGTTGATTGACAGGGGCTTACAATCTCGCACCTGTGTCGCTGCTCCGAGATGTGGCGCATGCGCAGAAGCTCTGCTTCCGATACTGGATCAGGGCCTGTTCATGGACCACATCCCGGAGAGACCCTCGCAGCTGAAGAAATCTCTTCAATGAACAAATCCATTCGTATGAATTAATTTGCTCTTCCCTAGAAGTATGGCTTCTGTGAAGGCAGACAATACCAATCACTCTGCGTGCCAGCAGCTATTGCAGCGGAGTTACACTTTAACCCACTGGCTGTATTGATGCAAATTGTAAACAGTTAGGGCTTTTGGAATGCAGTAGTGCAAAAATAAAAATGCACCAAGGGGTTAACATGGACTATAGCGCATTATTATCTGTAAAAGTGGTCCGGATAGCTCTGATGTAAAAAAAATAAAAAATAATCCTCTTCCTTCCGTGACAGTGCAAAATCCTCCGGGTTCACAAACATTTCCTGGTTTAATCGCAGTCCCCCACAATCCCTTGCACCCAGACAAATGCCGGCATTTATCCTCAATGTGATTACAGTTTTGAAAACCAAAGAAAGACTTCCTGCGGCTTCCGATGGGCTCTAATGGACTGAATCAAATCCTTCAAATGAGGCAGTTTGCAGTATTCATAAAGCTGAAATCTGCGATGTAAATGAATTGTATAATGACATAATTACAGAAGGACGGGAACAATGACAATCCGGCCGGCAGATTCTCTCCTTATTGCAGATGTATTCTCCATTCTCACATGAAACGGTGGAAAATCTGGGATTTTATTCCATTTCATGACGGACTGATGCACGCAGTGGCATAACTGGAAATGATCGGGCCCCACAGCAAATTTTTTAGAGACCCCCCTCACAGCAACTTCTTTACAACCCCTTCTCCCATGCAATCCCCACTCCTGTGGCTAGTGAAGATGGCTCTCTCAGACCAGGCTCGGCAGCCGCTCCATCAGTTTGCTACACGTATATACTGTATGTCATATCACTGTATATACTGTCACTGTGTATAATGTCATTGTATAATGCTGTTGAGGGGACCCTGACAATAAAATCTATTAGTCCTCCTCCAGGGTGGGCCCCTTCTGCGTTCAGGCCCCAAAGCAGCCGTTTCCCCTGCTTGACCCTGGAGCCATATTGCTTTTCCACCTTCAATTAAGGGGGTTTCTGGGACTATTATATTGATATAACATCCAGCATAGTGGCAGGACGGAGCTCTAGCTGCAGTGTGCCATTGCACCTTTGTTTTTACGTTTGTATGTGTATTTCACCATAGCAACGTGCACCTGCGTATTGGGTTTTGCTGACTGCATTCTCCAATTTTTTTTCTACTATATTGATAGCTTATCCTGAGAATAGGTTGTCACTATGTGATCGGTTGGGGTCTGACACCCATGCACACCCCTTTTATTGATTGCCAGACAAAGCGCCATATATTTGCTAGTGGTCGTGCTTGGTACTGCAGCTAATTCCAATTAAAGTGAATGGGGCTAAGCTGCAATGCAGGGCTCAGCCACTAACAAAAGCATGGCGTGTTCCTGGCAAATAATTCAGGATGACTAGACTTGTGGCCCCTAAAGCTAAATTTCTTAAAATAGATCTGATAAACTCCTTCCTGCCTTCCTAAAGAGTGCCTCCTCCATAGCTCCACCACAGTAGTGCCAGCCACACACTGCCCCCTTCTAATCATGCTGTTCCCTGTTTAGTTGTCCTTTGACAACCATGTCTTACTGATGTAGTGGGACCCAGAAAGCTGCACATGTGTCCTGACTGTAAGGGACCACATGTGGCCCCCAAGCCACAACTTAACTTTCCTCTTGGCTCAACATATCCCAAGATGTATGCCGCAAGATAACAAAGTTTTAAAAAAAAAGCATTATTTTGCGATACTCTGCCACAAGATGTCTATCCTATATGTGTCTATCCTATATGTGTCTATGGGTGGCCACCCAGTGGTTGTGGTGTAAATTGCAGTCTGTCGAAGGTTTTCGCTAACATGTTGCAATATTATATTTAATTTGGTGAGGAATTGGAGTCCTTAAAGGGGTTTTCCTACTGGTACATCAATGGCATATCACTAGGATATACCATCAATGCCATATAGCTGCTTATATCTCCATAACAGTGCCCCTGAAATGAAGGAGAACACAAGGCACATGCCCAGGATGCTCTCCATTCAACGTATGCGCAGCTGTTCTCTGTTCACTTTGGGGGCCCGTTCTAGAGTGGGTGCCAGAGGTGGGATCCACACCTTTCTGGCCATCAATGTCCCATGTGGGAATACCCCTTTACCAAAATTTTAGCTAAGGTAAGGGTGGACATGTCTATATTGCGCTGTCACTTTCTGATCATTGGTGGTCCAGCAGCTGGGACCCTCACCTATTCCTAGCATGGAGGAGGCACAGAGAGGAGGCATTCCCTGCTGATCCACCCCCCACCATCAGCAAGTGGTGGCATGCCTCAGCAACTGTCTATCACTTTGGAACCTTCCTTTAATCAAGTTGATACAAAGTTGCAGAGAGTCAGGCAAAAGTCGCCACCCCAGCAGGTAATGCGCACCTAATGCGAGTGTATGACACGGGCGAATATTTTGTGCCTTTGATTTAGTAGCATCTTAAAATAATCAGTTCCTTCTCTTCTTTAGCACTTGGTGAGATAATGGTTTTATTAGAGACTGTCATTCATAATTTATGAATCGCCTCTACAATTCAATGGCTCCCCGCTCCGTGTCCCGGGCTCAGAGCAGTACACAGTCTAATTGCCATTGTTTACAAATGGTTCCACTTGGGGAGAGCTCTGGCTGCATTTGATAAGTAAGATGGGAGAGATGGGAAGATAATGACTAATTCATGCTCTCAGCTATTCAGAACATTTTGACAGGATCATTTATAACTTCCAGATATTATGCACTAAGTAAAATATCATCAACCCTGAAAAACAGCACAGAGCGGTGAGAGCTGATCTGCTCGCCTAGCACAATGTGGACTTTGTTCTCGTAACATGCAAGCAGTCTTACCCAAGACAACCTCCAGCAAGTCCCCTTTTCCAGATCTACAACGTTGCTGCAGTTCCCTAAGAAGAATGAATTGCTGCACTGCGCATGCTTCAGAGCTGGGGACTGTGGGCCATAGCCTTCTAGGTAATGCAGGGGGTGGTAGTGCTTATTCTATGGTTAGCGACCCCCCCCCAGACCCCCATGTAGAGCCAGTTTCTAGGATGCAACCCAAACCTATATAGGCACTACAGTGCCCTAAAATAACTGCACATTTGGCCCACTCTGTATTTAGTTAAATGATTGCCCCCTCTTACTCCCTATATATATTATTTTGCCCCCTATCACTCTGTATATATAATATCGATAAATAGGGGCGAAATGCAATATATACATTAGGGGCAAAATGGATATATATACAGGTGGCAAAATGGATATATTATATATATATATAACGTTGAAAAATGAGCAGCACTCCAGATATGTGCAAAATGTGCTTCTTTATTCACCACCAAGGCATGGCTTGGTGGTGAATAAAGAGCACATTTTGCACATATCTGAGTGCTGCTCATTCTCAACGTTACATTGTGCTGGAGTGGTTTCTCCAACAAGAGCCTGCACCCGCTTGTTTTTATATGGTGGTGCTGCCTCATCTTTTGTTTATATATATATATATATATATATATATATAGGCAATATATATATATATATATATATATATATATACACACACACAGAGGGGGCAAATCCTAGGAAGTACGTTGCTTGCAGCTGAAGGCAACTGAAGATGTGCATCTGATGTGCTACAGTCACAAATATTGTGTCTAACCTGAGTTTCGTGGTCTTTTTCCTTCTCTCTGCTGGTTACTAGTGATGAGCGGCAGGGGCTATATTTGAATTTGCGATATTTGACAAATATTTTGTAGAATATTCGTCATATACTCGCGAATATTCGAAAAAAAAGACTAATATATAGCATTTGGTGATGAGCGAGCACCAAAGTATTCGGGTCTTCGGCCCGAACACATTGCTATATTCGTGTGCTTGGCCGAGCACTCGAGTATAATGGAAGTCAATGGGAGACAACCAGGCACCCCCTGCTCTGAAGAGGGAATGGTGCCTGGTCTATTGGAAAAGGTCTGAAAGTGACAGAAAAACCACCGAAATGGATCGGGAAAAGCATAGGGACCATGTCTGGATGCCTCTTGGACTCCCAGGTCGCAGCTGGGAACCATGTTGTCCGAGTTGTACGCCACTTTTACAGACTGACAAAAATACACCCAAAACCCCCCAAAAATCAATTTTACAGGAAAAAATGTTAGGAAACATTCTTTCCTGTATATTCATATATAAAATGCAAGTGCTGCCAAAAAGTAGAAGCAAGAGTCACTCTGAAACAGCCTGTATATCACATAAAGGAGGGCCTCATTCACATTGTGGTACAATTGTTCAGGTAGTGGGACTCCTACAATCATAAAGCCTATGCACTAAGTGAAAAATTACAAGGAACTGGCACTAAAATACACCCTTTATTACACACAAAGGAGGGCATCATACACACCCTTGAAAAAATATGATTGGTGGCCCTCCAAACCATTACGGGCGAGGGCCTGCTGCTAATGACCCTCAAAAACATTTGGAGCAAGGGCCTGCTGGTGACCCTCAAAAACATTAGGGCTGATGGCTTGCTGGTGAGCTGACCCTATAAAACATTATGGTTGAGGGCCTGCTGGTGAGCTGACCCTATAAAACATTATGGTTGAGGGCCTGCTGGTGAGTTGACCCTCTAAAACATTATGGTTGAGGGCCCGCTGGTGAACTAACCCTCTAAAACATTATGGTTGAGGGCCTGCTGGTGAGCTGACCCACTAAACATTATGGTTGAGGGCCCGCTGGTGAGCTAACCCTCTAAAACATTATGGTTGAGGGCCTGCTGGTGAGCTGACCCACTAAACATTATAGGTGAGGGCCGGCTGGTGAGCTGACCCTCTAAAACATTATGGTTGAGGGCCTGCTGGTGAGCTGACCCTGTAAAACATTATGGTTGAGGGCCTGCTGGTGAGCTGACCCACTAAACATTATAGGTGAGGGCCGGCTGGTGAGCTGACCCTATAAAGCTTTATGGTTGAGGGCCTGCTGGTGAGCTGACCCACTAAAACATTATGGTTGAGGGCCTGCTGGTGAGCTGACCCTCTTTAAAAATTGTAGTGGAGGGAATATATACAATCTGGATGAGGAGGAGGAGAAAACAAGATTCAACCATATACACTTTTTTGTGGTGGAAAAGGTGCATGGGAATACAATACAGTAGATTGAGTGCATTATAAATTATAGATTTAAATTGCCTTTATGTTCATTATCAGCTCAGCTTTCCTCTGGTGGAGTGGAGAAGTCAATCCAGGCCTTGTTCATTTTTATCTGAGTCAACCTATCAGCATTGTCAGTGGACAAGCAGATATGCTTATCAGTTATATTGCCACCACCAGCACTAAATACACGCTCAGACAATATGCTGGCGGCAGGGCAGGCCAGCACCTCCAAGGCGTAGAGCGCAAGTTCATGTCACGTGTCCAGCTTGGACACCCAGTAGTTGTAAGGCACTGAGGGATCATTTAGGACGCTGACATGGTCTGCGATGTATTCCTTCACCATCTTCCAAAACTTTGCCCTCCTTGTACCACTATGTCACGCTTAAGGGTGAGCTTGCTGGCGGGGTGTCATGAAAGTGTCCCATGCCTTGGAGAGTGTGGCCCTGCCTTTGTTGGAACTGCTGTGTGTTCCTCTTGTCTCCCTTCCTTGGTTGCCTAAGGAAGTATGGACTCTGCCAGCCGCGTTGTCAAATGGAAAATTTTGGAGCAATCTCTCAAGAAGTACCTTCTGGTATTGCACTGTTTTACTCGTCCTCTCCACCACAGGAATAAGAGATGAGAAGTTCTCTTTGTAGCGGGGGTCGAGAAGGGTGAACACCCAGTAATCTGTGTTATCTAAATTGCGTATAACGTGAGGGTTGCGGGAAAGGAAGCCTAACATGAAGTCAGCCATGTGTGCCAGAGTACCAACAGGCAGGACGTCGAAGTCAACTTCAGGACGACTCTCCATCCTCTCATCCTCCTCCTCCTTCTCTTCTGCCCATCCACACTGAACAGATGGAATTAAAGTTCCATGGGTACTACCCTCTGTAGCAGAGGCAACTGTCTCCAGCTCCTCCTCCTCTTCATGGCCCAATTCTCCCTGAGAAGACGAACTGTGGGTTGTCTGGCTATCACCCTGTGTAATGTTCTCCCCTATTTCCTCGTCTGCCACATTCAGAGCGTCGTCCTTAATTGGGAGCAGTGATCAATTGAGTAGACACAGCAGTGGGATGGTTACGCTGATAATAGTAACCAACTGTGTGGATTCATCAAAGTTTTTTAAAACCTCACAGAGGTCTGACATCAATGCCCACTCCTTGCTTGTGAATAGTGGCAGTTGACTGGAAAGACGACGACCATGTTGCAGCTGGTATTTGACAACTGCCCTCTGCTGCTCACAAAACCTAGCCAACATGTAGAACGTAGAGTTCCAGTGCGTGCTCACGTCGCACAACAGTCGGTGAGCTGGAAGCGGCAAGCACTGCTGCAGCGTTGACAGACTGGCTGAAGCTGTGGATGACTTACGGAAATGAGCACACACGTGGCGCGCCTTCACTAGTAGCTCTGCCAAATTCGGGTAGGTTTTTATGAACCGCTGAACCACTAAGTTTAAGACGTAGGCTAGGCATGGGATGTATGTCAGGTTGCCGAGCTCCAAAGCCGCCACCAAATTTCAGCCATTGTCAGACGCAACCATGCCTGGTTGTAGGTTGAGTGGCAAGAGCCACAGCTCAGTCTGGTCCCTGCCACAGCTCTGCGGCGGTGTGCGGTTTGTCCATTGAGCAGATTAGCTTCAGCACGGCCTGTTGACACTAACCAACAGCAGTGCTACACTGCTTCCAGCTAGCGACTGATGGCTGACTGCTGCTGGATGTGGAAGTGGCGGAGAAGTGGGAGTTGGAGCCAGTAACAGAGTTGCTGGCGGAGACCCTGATGGACATAGGGCCAGCAATCCTGGGCGTGGGTAGCACCTGTGCCATCCCAGGGTATGACTCACTTCCGGCCTCCACAACATTCACCCAGTGTGCGGTCAGGGAAATGTAGTGTCCATGGTGAAGTGGACCTTCTCAGTAAGTGCATTGATCAGGGCACGGGTGATGTTGTGGGACACATGCTGGTGTAAGGTGAGCACGGCACACCGTGAAAAATGATGGTGGCTGGGGACTGCATACCGAGGGACGGACGCCGACATCAGGCTGCGGAAGGCCTCAGTGTCCACAAGCCTAAATGGCAACATTTTAAGGACCAGTAATTTCGAAAGTTGTGCATTTTAGTGCTATGGCCTGTGGGTGGGTGGGTATTTGCACTTGTGTTCAAATTCCTGTGTTATCAACATTTGGACACTGCGCTGGGACAAGGAAGTGGATGTTGTTGCTGACGGTTTATGCAAAGGTCCAGGTGTAGGGCGAGGGGCATCCGGGCCTGCGCCTTCGACAGGGAATTGGCCAGCAGTGCGTAACACAGGGGAAGAAGAGGCAGTGGTGTGACTCGCAGACCCATATTGTGGACCCAGGCGTTTGGCCCACTTATTAGGGTGCTTGGATGCCATGTGGCAGATCATGCTGGTGGTGGTGAGGTTGCTAGTGTTCACGCCCCGGCTGTGGTGTGGCACAGGTTGCAAACTACCACTCTTTTGTCTCAGCATTTTCCTCAAAAAAGCACCATACTGCGGAACACCTAACGCTTGGCAAAGTAGATTTACGCATGGGGATGCTCGGTGTAACGGCCTGTTTGGTGTGCACCGACTTTTCCCTTTCGCAACCCCACTACTGTACCTCTTCCAGACTGTTGTGGTGCTGCGGATCCCTCTCCCTCTGTACGGCTGTCCGCGCTCGGCCTTTCCCCTTCCCATGTTGGGTCAGAGACCTCATCGTCCACCACCTCCTCTTCCACTTCCTCACTCTGCTCATCCTCATGACTTGACCTAACCACCACCTCAGTGATTGACAACTGTGTCTCATCACCACCGTCATCTTCTTAAGACTGAGAAGGCTCAAGAGGTAGGGAATCAGGGCACAATATCTCAGGTACCTCTTCAAGCGTGCTTGGCGAGAGAGCCAAACCAAGTACTGGTGATGAAAAGAGGCCATGTGAATATCCAAGTGTGGGATCACTTGTTTGGCCATACTCGACATGGTGGGAGGAAGGAGGATCAGAGTGAGCATTCGGTTGATCAGACTCTTGGCTACAGAGACTGGACTTAGTGGAAGAGAGGGTGGTGCTTAACCGACTGGAAGCATTATCTTCAGCAATCCAATTGACCACCTGTTCACACTGGTCCGACTTAGACAGTGTTGTCCTGCGCCGCACAGCTAAGTTGGACATGAAGCTGGGTAAGGTGGATTTTTTTTGTTTTTTTATGGTGCACTGGCAGCAGGCACAGTTTCATTGCGCCCAGGGCCACGGCGTCTGCTTGCACCATCAGCATCACGCTCACTTCCCCGACCCTTAGTGCTCGCCTTCTTCATATTAATGGTTTTGTCTGTAGATGTAGCGCAGATTGTTTTACTGTCTGCTAAAGACACCGTTTTCTGATGGAGGACAGTATTGGTTACAGAACACCACAGATTTTGGACACTATACTAAGCCCAGATTAATGAAAGTTGTAACATAGACAGTGTTTTTAGATGCAGTTCAGTATTGGATACAAAAAACCAACAGATTTTGGACACTATACTAGGCCCAGATTAATGGAAGTTGTGATATGGACAGTGTTTTTAGATGCAGTTCAGTATTGGGTACAAGAACCAACAGATTTTGGACTCTACACTAGGCCCAGATTAATGGAAGTTGTAATATAGACAATTTTTTTAGATACAGTTCAGTATTGGATACAAAAACCAACATATTTTAGACACTATGCTAGGCCCATATTAATGGAAGTTGTAATAATAGACAGTGTTTTTAGATGCAGTTCAGTAGATCCTACACACTCATATGTTGCTGAAGCCAGCGTCCCAGCTGGTCCCATAAATGCTGTATTGGGGATAAATCTGGTGACTGGACAGCCAAGGAAGTGCTGTAATCTGGAGGAGACATTCCTGGGAAACCCTTGCTGTGTGTGGGCGATCATTATCCTGCCATGAGAGGAACACCTGTGGCCCCAGGATGTCCTGCACATATCACTGAGCTGTCAGTGTAGTAGCACTACTAGGGGTGACCGATTGTCATATGCGATGGCTCCCCAGATGATCACACCAGCAGTTGGGACAGTGTGTTTCTTCACAGCAGAGACAGGATTGAAGTGCTCACTATGAGGCCTCCATACTTGAACCTGACGTCAGATCCCAAACAAGACGTGGATTCATCAATGTAAACGATTCAGCTTCAGTCTGGAGCAGTCCAGGTTTCTCATTCACAACACCACTGATAACAAAAGGGACGGCGACTGGCTGTCAATGGCAGGACATGTATTGGGCGCCATGGCACTATATTTTTTTCTGCTAAGTGCCTGTAAATGGTCCGGGCAGAGACAGGGTTATGTAATGAAGGTGCCACCTGTGTCTGGATGGTGGACATCTGGATGGTCTGGATGGGAGCTGCTCGTTCTTTTCGGTGGATCAAACAATCCTTTCTACTGGTCTGTCGTGTGTGCTCCCAACACCCAACAACTATTGCTCCCAACACCTCCTAACAGTTAGGGCAGAACAGCCTAAATGGCGGGCAATTCGTCAAAATGACCATCCTATTCCAACAATGATGCGCCCGTTCTCAAAGTCTGTCAGCTGGGCAAAATGTCTTCGAGTGCATAATAGAGGCATGTCGAGCAGTCAGCGATCCCTCACCAGAGGGGTACATTATCCAAAAGTATTCTCTGAGAGCCTTTTTATAGCGCAGTAGGAGAAGCACTTTTGTGGACAGACCCAGTGTCTAATCAGACTGCACCTGTAATCATTACTGCATGCCCAGATTTGCAGATATCCATTCTATCTGGATACATTATTATTTTTTGTCAGTGATGATATTTAGATTTTATAAGTGAAGTTTATCTCCCACGCAATGCCTGTTGGGTAAAGGGTGGCGACTCCCCATAGGTGAGTTTGAGTCCCTTTTCTCTTGCACCTGACAGCAATACAACACATTGCCCTGGTGGTGGTCTTGATGCAACTACACCGATCATTCTATGAATGGGTGTGAGCTATTAGTGCATGGAGTAGGTGACCCGCAGACCTGGTACTAGCCACACCATCACAACAGAGTATAAATAGGTACAGCTACACCCAGTGTCGGACTGGGGTACCTAGGGACCACCAATAAAATTTATTTTGGGGGCCCACCGAACAGATACATTCAAATATAATAAATATTTTTACAAGTTTTTTATATGACCATTGGCTGGTTGAGGGTGCTGTACATTGAATATGAGTATATAGTGCAGTAAATCTAATGTGTTATGTGCCACCTGTGCAGGGAGTGGGAGACTAGGGGCCCACCTTGCTCAGGGGCCCACCGGGAGATTCCCCTGTACCCCTGTGGGCCAGTCCGTACACCACAAAATGAAGAGCAACATTACTGCAAATTTTGTAAATTACCACTCTAAATCCACTCAATGTGGAACTTTCCTGTTGCATTTTCTGCCAATTTATTTTACAAATGTTTGAAAGCTAATTGAATTAATGCTCATCATTAAAAAGAAACAAAATGAATTCGGTGTCTACCAACGAAACCCAATCCCGTTAATCAATTCATAGGCACAGAAACAAATAACTACAACATCATTAACTGGAGTTTATTTTCCTATCTCCAAGCTTCACGAGCATCCAAATGTAAGACAGCACAACGTGAACCTGGGAAGATGTGAACGCACCTCACTGCATGAGGGTCTTGCGGACAAAATATACAATGCTTCTTGCCCTTTTTTCCTTATCATGCCTGGCATTAGTTGACTGCAGGCAAGTAAAAACAGATGCCAAGCCAGAGAAAAGTCAATGCATCAAACAGAGCGATCAAGCTTTGAAAGATAAAACTTTTAGCGATCAAGCTTTGAAAGATAAAACTTTTGGGAAAAAAAGACAAAGCACAATTCACTCAGCAGTTCTAACTCTAATCCTTAGGACTTAATCTTGGACTTTTTACGTGATGTTTCCATCGCTCTCTAAACAAAACCCACCCACCCCCCTTGGAGTGTTCCACCTGAGTTGGGCAGCTTTTTAAGCAGTGATTTTTTTATTTTATTTTGTAATTATCAAGTTGCAAAAAATAAATTTCCATGAAACTGAGAATTGTAGAATGTGGTATTAGAACCAATTACATGAAGATCCAGTAAAGATGAACTAAAAGATACTATGGTACACGGTAAACTTCCCCATAAAGTCACTTCATTGGGAGCGGTGCTGCAGTTACCAGAAAACTAAGGCTATGTAATATGCGTGGATTGCGCGCACAATACAGGCGTGGGTCACTTTTCAAGCTGCTAGAAGTTTCCTGAGACTGGAGAAAATGGTTGTCACGGCAGAACATTACAATAGCTTTATATGCTGATAGATGTGCTCTGATATATTGGCGAATGCGCAAATTTGCAATAATGATGCTATCACACTACCTAACACCCTGCACTGGAACCTATCAGCTACACTATATCACTATCTAACCTACACTGACTATCAACCAATAACTATCTGTATTATATATATAAGATAACTAACTAACTAACTATCTAATGCAATGTGACATCACAGCACTATGTCTGTAGCATGTATGTATGGACAGCAGAACCTGTCACACTACCTAACACCCTGCACTGGAACCTATCAGCTACACTATATCACTATCTAACCTACACTGACTATCTCTACTAACTATCTGTATAATATATATATAAACTAACTAACTAACTAACTAACTATCTAATGTAATGACACAGGAGAGCACAGAGCACAGCAATGACACTGCTGTCTCTCTCAGATCTGCAATAAACAGCAGAAAATGGCTGCAGGGGAGGTTCTTATATAGTAAGGGGTCGGCAATAGAGTTGAGCGAACACCTGGATGTTCGGGTTCGACGAGTTCGGCTGAACTTTTGAAAAATGTTCGGGTTCGGGATCCGAACTCGACCCGAACTTCATCCCGAACCCGAACCCCATAGAAGTCAATGGGGACCCGAACTTTTGGGCACTAAAAAGGCTGTAAAACACACCCGGAAAGGGCTAGAGGGCTGCAAAAGGCAGCAAAATGTAGTTAAATCCCCTGCAAACAAATGTAGATAGGGAAATGATGAGTTAACATAAAATAAATAAAAATTAAACAATATTAATTGGAGTGAGGTCCCATAGCACAGAATCAGGCTTCAAGTCACCCACCAATGGAGAAGGTCACTTACTATTATTTTGACCACAGCACCCAGACAAAGGAGAGAGGTCCCACAGCAGAGAACCAGGCATCATATCACCCACCACAGGAGTAGGCCACCATTTAGTTACTTTGACCCCTACACCCAGACGGAGGAGAGAGGTTACACAGCAGAGAATCAGGCATCATATCAACCACCACAGGAGAAGCCACCATTTAGTTACTTTGACCCCTGCACCCAGGAAGAGGAGAGAGGCCCCACAGCACATATTCTGGCATCATATCAGCCACCACAGGAGAAGCCACCATTGAGTTACTTTGACCCCTGCACCCAGGAAGAGGAGAGAGGCCCCACAGCACATATTCTGGCATCATACTAACCACCACAGGAGAAGCCACCATTGAGTTACTTTGACCCCTGCACCCAGGAAGAGGAGAGAGGCCCCACAGCACATATTCTGGCATCATATCAGCCACCACAGGAGAAGCCACCATTGAGTTACTTTGACCCCGCACTCCAGGAAGAGGAGAGAGGCACCACAGCACATATTCTGGCATCATATCAGCCACCACAGGAGAAGCCACCATTGAGTTACTTTGACCCCTGCACCCAGGAAGAGGAGAGAGGCCCCACAGCACATATTCTGGCATCATATCACCCACCACAGGAGTAGGCCACCATTTAGTTACTTTGACCCCTACACCCAGACGGAGGAGAGAGGTTACACAGCAGAGAATCAGGCATTTAGATCACCCACCACAGGAGTAGGCCACCATTGAATCAGACCCCGGCAACCATGTCAGATGGCACAAGCATCAGCTTTATATCAATCAGCACAGGAGAAGGCGACTTTGAAAGACTTTGACCCCTACACCCAGATGGAGGAGAGAGGTTTCACAGCTGAGAATCAGGCATCATATCAACCACCACAGGAGAAGCCACCATTTAGTTACTTTGACCCCTGCACCCAGGAAGAGGAGAGAGGCCCCACAGCACATATTCTGGCATCATATCAGCCACCACAGGAGAAGCCACCATTGAGTTACTTTGACCCCTGCACCCAGGAAGAGGAGAGAGGCCCCACAGCACATATTCTGGCATCATATCAGCCACCACAGGAGAAGCCACCATTTAGTTACTTTGACCCCTTCACCCAAACAGAGGAGAGAGGTTCCACATCAGAGAATCAGGCATCATATCAACCACCACAGGAGTAGGCCACAATTTAGTTTATTTGACCCCTGCACCCAGGAAGAGGAGAGAGGCCCCACAGCACATATTCTGGCATCATATCACACACCACAGGAGAAGGCCTCTTTCAGTGATTTAGGCCTTTGGACCCAGACAGAGGAGAGAGGTCCCACAGCAGAGAACCAGGCATCATATCACCCACCACAGGAGTAGGCCACCATTTAGTTACTTTGACCCCTACACCCAGACGGAGGAGAGAGGTTACACAGCAGAGAATCAGGCATTTAGATCACCCACCACAGGAGTAGGCCCCAATTTAATGGGACCCCGGCAACCATGTCAGATGGCACAACCATCAGCTTCATATCAATCAGCACAGGAGAAGGCGACTTTGAAAGACTTTGACCCCTACACCCAGACGGAGGAGAGAGGTTTCACAGCAGAGAATCAGGCATTTAGATCACCCACCACAGGAGTAGGCCCCCATTGAATCAGACCCTGGCAACCATGTCAGATGGCACAACCATCAGCTTTATATCAATCAGCACAGGAGAAGGCGACTTTGAAAGACTTTGACCCCTACACCCAGATGGAGGAGAGAGGTTTCACAGCAGAGAATCAGGCATCATATCAACCACCACAGGAGAAGCCACCATTTAGTTACTTTGACCCCTGCACCCAGGAAGAGGAGAGAGGCACCACAGCACATATTCTGGCATCATATCAGCCACCACAGGAGAAGCCACCATTGAGTTACTTTGACCCCTGCACCCAGGAAGAGGAGAGAGGCCCCACAGCACATATTCTGGCATCATATCACCCACCACAGGAGTAGGCCACCATTTAGTTACTTTGACCCCTACACCCAGACGGAGGAGAGAGGTTACACAGCAGAGAATCAGGCATTTAGATCACCCACCACAGGAGTAGGCCACCATTGAATCAGACCCCGGCAACCATGTCAGATGGCACAAGCATAAGCTTTATATCAATCAGCACAGGAGAAGGCGACTTTGACAGACTTTGACCCCTACACCCGGACGGAGGAGAGAGGTTTCAAAGCAGAGAATCAGGCATTTAGATCACCCACCACAGGAGTAGGCCCCAATTTAATGGGACCCCGGCAACCATGTCAGATGGCACAACCATCAGCTTCATATCAATCAGCACAGGAGAAGGCGACTTTGAAAGACTTTGACCCCTTCACCCAAACAGAGGAGAGAGGTTCCACATCAGAGAATCAGGCATCATATCAACCACCACAGGAGTAGGCCACAATTTAGTTTATTTGACCCCTGCACCCAGGAAGAGGAGAGAGGCCCCACAGCACATATTCTGGCATCATATCACACACCACAGGAGAAGGCCTCTTTCAGTGATTTAGGCCTTTGGACCCAGACAGAGGAGAGAGGTCAGAGATTAGCTTCATATCCCCAGCACAGCAGAAGACCGCTTTATTTGACTTAGGCCTCAGCACCCAGACAGAAGACAGAGGTAGCATGGCAGAGGTTATGGCTTCATGTCACCCGTTAGTTTAACCGGCCACTTTCATCTGGTTAGGCCCCGGCGCCCAGACAGAGAAGAGTTTCATTCAACTGTGGGTTTCATAAAATTTGTATCAAATAAAGAAGTGGCCCGTAGCACAACAAGACATGTTTTAGGCAGTTAATAAGGACTACTCTGCACAAGGGAGGGACAGGTCCTGTGGGATCCATGCCTGGTTCATCTTTATGAAGGTCAGCTTGTCCACGTTGGCTGTGGACAGGCGGCTGCGCTTGTCAGTAATGACGCCCCTGCCGTGCTGAATACGCGTTCAGATAAAACGCTGGCCGCCGGGCAGGAAAGCACCTCCAAGGCATAACATGCTAACTCTGGCCACGTGGACAATTTCGAAACCCAGTAGTTGAATGGGGCCGAACCATCCGTCAGGATGTGGAGGGTGTGCAGACATACTGTTCAACCATGTTAGTGAAATGCTGCCTCCTGCTAACACGTTCCGTATCAGGTGTCGGTGCAGATAGCTGTGGCGTGGAGACAAAACTTTTCCACATTTCTGCCATGCTAACCCTGCCCTCAGATGAGCTGGCCGTGACACAGCTGCGTTGGCGACCTCTTGCCACTCCTCTGCCTTCACCTTCCACCTGTTCCCCTGTGACATGTGGGAATGCTCTCAAGAGCGCCTCTATCAGCGTGCGCTTGTACTCGCGCATCTTACGGTCGCGCTCCAGTTCAGGAATTAAAGTGGGCACATTGTCTTTATACCGGGGATCCAGCAGGGTGGCCACCCAGTAGTCTGCACACGTTAAAACGTGGGCAACTCTGCTGTCGTTGCGCAGGCATTGGAGCATATATTCGCTCATGTGGGCCAGGCTACCCATGGGTAAGGACAAGCTGTCCTCTGTGGGAGGCGTATCGTCATCGTCCACCGTATCCCCCAGCCACGCACCAGTGATGGGCCTGGGCTGCCACCCCGCTGTGAACTTGCGTCATCCTCGTCCCCCTCCACCTCCTCCTCCTCATCCTCCTCGTCCTCCAGTACAGTGCCTTGGCTGGCGACTTGTGAACCTGTCCTCTGCTGCTTAAACAAACCTCCCTCTGAGCCAATTCGAACAGACTGGCCCGAAAGTGTTAGAAACGAGCCCTCATCCTCCTCCTCCTCCTCCACCTGGGCCACCTCCTCTAACATCATTGCCCTAAGTGTTTTCTCAAGGAGACATAGAAGTGGTATTGTAACGCTGATAACAGTGTCATCGCCACTGGCCATGTTGGTGGAGTACTCGAAACAGCGCAGCAGGGCACACAGGTCTCGCATGGAGGCCCAATCATTGGTGGTGAAGTGGTGCTGTTCGGCAGTACGACTGACGCGAGCGTGCTGCAGCTGAAACTCCACTATGGCCTGCTGCTGCTCGCACAGTCTCTCCAGCATGTGCAAGGTGGAGTTCCACCGGGTGGGCACGTCGCATATGAGGCGGTGAGCGGGAAGGCCGAAGTTCCGCTGTAGCGCAGACAGGCGAGCAGCGGCAGGATGTGAACGGCGGAAGCGCGCACAGACGGCCCGCACTTTATGCAGCAGCTCTGACATGTTGGGGTAGTGGTGAATGAACCTCTGCACCACCAAGTTCAGCACATGCGCCAGGCAAGGGATGTGCGCCAAACCGGCTAGTCCCAGAGCTGCCACGAGATTTCGCCCATTATCGCATACCACCAGGCCTGGCTTGAGGCCCACCGGCAGAAACCACTCGTCGGTCTGTTGTTCAATACCCCGCCACAACTCCTGCGCGGTGTGGGGCCTGTCCCCCAAACATATGAGTTTCAGAATGGCCTGCTGACGTTTACCCGGGCTGTGCTGAAGTTGGTGGTGAAGGTGTGTGGCTGACCGGATGAGCTGGTGGAAGCAGTGGAGGAGGAAGCCGAGTAGGAGGAGGAGGCTACAGGAGGCAGAGAATGATGCCCTGCGATCCTAGGGGGCGGAAGGACGTGCGCCAAGGAACTGTCCGCCGGGGCCCAGCCGCCACTACATTCATCCAGTGTGCAGTTAGTGAGATATAGCGTCCCTGGCCGTGCTTACTGGTCCACGTATCTGTGGTTAGGTGGACCTTGCCACAAATGGCGTTGCGCAGTGCACACTTGATTTTATCGGACACTTGCATGTGCAGGGAAGGCACGGCTGTCTTGGAGAAGTAGTGGCGGCTGGGAACCACATACTGCGGGACAGCCATGGCCATCAGCTGTTTGAAGCTGTCTGTGTCCACCAGCCGGAATGACAGCATTTCAAAGGCCAGCAGTTTAGAAATGCTGGCGTTCAGGCCAAGGGCTCGAGGGTGACTCAGGGGAATTTGCGCTTCCTCTCTAAGGTTTGAGATATTGAGAGCTGAACGCTGCTGTGTGATATAGTGGAGACGCTAGTTGACGGTGGCGGTGGTGGTGGTGTCGGTGGCACATCCTCTGTTTGCTGCTCGGCAGGTGGCAACATTCCTCTCGAGGCGGAAGCCGAGGCAGCAGCGGTAGAGGGAGCAGGGGAGCCTCAGCGAGTGCCTGGTTTTTAAGGTGTGTACCCCACTGCAGTTCATGCTTTGCATGTAGATGCCTGGTCATGCAGGTTGTGCTGAGGTTCAGAACGTTAATGCCTCGCCTCAGGCTCTGATGGCAGAGCGTGCAAGTCACTCGGGTCTTGTCGGTAGGACATTGTTTAAAAAGTGCCATGCCAGGGAACTCTTTGAAGCTACCCAGGAAGAGGAGAGAGGCCCCACAGCACATATTCTGGCATCATATCACACACCACAGGAGAAGGCCTCTTTCAGTGATTTAGGCCTTTGGACCCAGACAGAGGAGAGAGGTCAGAGATTAGCTTCATATCCCCAGCACAGCAGAAGACCGCTTTATTTGACTTAGGCCTCAGCACCCAGACAGAAGACAGAGGTAGCATGGCAGAGGTTATGGCTTCATGTCACCCGTTAGTTTAACCGGCCACTTTCATCTGGTTAGGCCCCGGCGCCCAGACAGAGAAGAGTTTCATTCAACTGTGGGTTTCATAAAATTTGTATCAAATAAAGAAGTGGCCCGTAGCACAACAAGACATGTTTTAGGCAGTTAATAAGGACTACTCTGCACAAGGGAGGGACAGGTCCTGTGGGATCCATGCCTGGTTCATCTTTATGAAGGTCAGCTTGTCCACGTTGGCTGTGGACAGGCGGCTGCGCTTGTCAGTAATGACGCCCCTGCCGTGCTGAATACGCGTTCAGATAAAACGCTGGCCGCCGGGCAGGAAAGCACCTCCAAGGCATAACATGCTAACTCTGGCCACGTGGACAATTTCGAAACCCAGTAGTTGAATGGGGCCGAACCATCCGTCAGGATGTGGAGGGGTGTGCAGACATACTGTTCAACCATGTTAGTGAAATGCTGCCTCCTGCTAACACGTCCGTATCAGGTGTCGGTGCAGATAGCTGTGGCGTGGAGACAAAACTTTTCCACATTTCTGCCATGCTAACCCTGCCCTCAGATGAGCTGGCCGTGACACAGCTGCGTTGGCGACCTCTTGCCACTCCTCTGCCTTCACCTTCCACCTGTTCCCTGTGACATGTGGGAATGCTCTCAAGAGCGCTCTATCAGCGTGCGCTTGTACTCGCGCATCTTACGGTCGCGCTCCAGTTCAGGAATTAAAGTGGGCACATTGTCTTTATACCGGGGATCCAGCAGGGTGGCCACCCAGTAGTCTGCACACGTTAAAACGTGGGCAACTCTGCTGTCGTTACGCAGGCATTGGAGCATATATTCGCTCATGTGGGCCAGGCTACCCATGGGTAAGGACAAGCTGTCCTCTGTGGGAGGCGATCGTCATCGTCCACCGTATCCCCCAGCCACGCACCAGTGATGGGCCTGGGCTGCCACCCCGCTGTGAACTTGCGTCATCCTCGTCCCCCTCCACCTCCTCCTCCTCATCCTCCTCGTCCTCCAGTACAGTGCCTTGGCTGGCGACTTGTGAACCTGTCCTCTGCTGCTTAAACAAACCTCCCTCTGAGCCAATTCGAACAGACTGGCCCGAAAGTGTTAGAAACGAGCCCTCATCCTCCTCCTCCTCCTCCACCTGGGCCACCTCCTCTAACATCATTGCCCTAAGTGTTTTCTCAAGGAGACATAGAAGTGGTATTGTAACGCTGATAACAGTGTCATCGCCACTGGCCATGTTGGTGGAGTACTCGAAACAGCGCAGCAGGGCACACAGGTCTCGCATGGAGGCCCAATCATTGGTGGTGAAGTGGTGCTGTTCGGCAGTACGACTGACGCGAGCGTGCTGCAGCTGAAACTCCACTATGGCCTGCTGCTGCTCGCACAGTCTCTCCAGCATGTGCAAGGTGGAGTTCCACCGGTGGGCACGCCGCATATGAGGCGGTGAGCGGGAAGGCCGAAGTTCCGCTGTAGCGCAGACAGGCGAGCAGCGGCAGGATGTGAACGGCGGAAGCGCGCACAGACGGCCCGCACTTTATGCAGCAGCTCTGACATGTTGGGGTAGTGGTGAATGAACCTCTGCACCACCAAGTTCAGCACATGCGCCAGGCAAGGGATGTGCGCCAAACCGGCTAGTCCCAGAGCTGCCACGAGATTTCGCCCATTATCGCATACCACCAGGCCTGGCTTGAGGCCCACCGGCAGAAACCACTCGCCGGTCTGTTGTTCAATACCCCGCCACAACTCCTGCGCGTGTGGGGCCTGTCCCCCAAACATATGAGTTTCAGAATGGCCTGCTGACGTTTACCCCGGGCTGTGCTGAAGTTGGTGGTGAAGGTGTGTGGCTGACCGGATGAGCTGGTGGAAGCAGTGGAGGAGGAAGCCGAGTAGGAGGAGGAGGCTACAGGAGGCAGAGAATGATGCCCTGCGATCCTAGGGGGCGGAAGGACGTGCGCCAAGGAACTGTCCGCCGGGGCCCAGCCGCCACTACATTCATCCAGTGTGCAGTTAGTGAGATATAGCGTCCCTGGCCGTGCTTACTGGTCCACGTATCTGTGGTTAGGTGGACCTTGCCACAAATGGCGTTGCGCAGTGCACACTTGATTTTATCGGACACTTGCATGTGCAGGGAAGGCACGGCTGTCTTGGAGAAGTAGTGGCGGCTGGGAACCACATACTGCGGGACAGCCATGGCCATCAGCTGTTTGAAGCTGTCTGTGTCCACCAGCCGGAATGACAGCATTTCAAAGGCCAGCAGTTTAGAAATGCTGGCGTTCAGGCCAAGGGCTCGAGGGTGACTCGGGGGAATTTGCGCTTCCTCTCTAAGGTTTGAGATATTGAGAGCTGAACGCTGCTGTGTGATATAGTGGAGACGCTAGTTGACGGTGGCGGTGGTGGTGGTGTCGGTGGCACATCCTCTGTTTGCTGCTCGGCAGGTGGCAACATTCCTCTCGAGGCGGAAGCCGAGGCAGCAGCGGTAGAGGGAGCAGGGGGAGCCTCAGCGAGTGCCTGGTTTTTAAGGTGTGTACCCCACTGCAGTTCATGCTTTGCATGTAGATGCCTGGTCATGCAGGTTGTGCTGAGGTTCAGAACGTTAATGCCTCGCCTCAGGCTCTGATGGCAGAGCGTGCAAGTCACTCGGGTCTTGTCGGTAGGACATTGTTTAAAGAAGTGCCATGCCAGGGAACTCTTTGAAGCTGCCTTTGTGGGGCTGGGTCCCTGTTGGCGATGTCCAGTAGCAGGCGAACTCTGGGGCGGCGGCTCGCCTGCTTTGGCCCCCTGCTCCTCTTTGGCTTCGCTGTTGTCTCGGTCTCACCACTACCTCTTCCTCTGAACTGTGAAAGTCATCGCCACGACCTTCAGTCCATGTGGGGTCTAAGACCTCATCGTCCTCTGCATCGTCTTCCACCCAGTCTCCTCCCTGACCTCCTCCTGTTCAGTCTGCACACTGCAAAAAGACGCGGCAGTGGGCACCTGTGTTTCGTCATCATCAGAGACGTGCGGACTCCGATGAGGTGGTATTCCCATGTCCTCTTCATCTGGAGACATAAGTGGTTGTGCGTCAGTGCATGGTATGTCTTCCTCCACTGGGGAAGGGCTAGGTGGACGCCCTGGGAAACCCTGGAAGCAGAGTCTTCAAACAGAAGAAGAGACTGCTGCATAACTTGTGGCTCAGACCGTTTCCCTGATATGCTTGGGGGTGATGTGACAGACTGATGGGCTTGGTTTTCAGGTGCCACCTGTGCGCTTTCCGCAGAAGACTGGGTGGAAGACCATGTGGTGAACGTGCTGGAAGCACTGTCGGCCACCCAATCGATTAATGCCTGTACCTGCTCAGGCCTTACCATCCTAAGAGCGGCATTGGGCCCCACGAGATATTGCGGTACATTCTGCCGGCTAGTTGAGGGAGTTCGTTCCCTACTGTGTGCGCCTGGGGCCGAACGGCCACGTCCTCTACCAGCAACAGAGGCTCCACGGACACCACCACGACCGCGTCCTCGTCCCTTAATAGTATTTTTCTTCATTGTTGCGATTCAACTCGCACCACAATGAAATATATTATTTTTTATAAGCAAAATCCCTCACTGGAATACTTTCAGTCTTTTGACTGTATGGATTACAGATGGAATGACTGTTATATGTGAGTACCGCTTTCTTTGACAGATTCTAGTATGGGTACATATATGTTTTCCCAACCCCAGCACATTAGTTTGCTAATTCCAGATGTATGAAACGCAGGCCTAACTGTATCTAGTATATTGAACGCCAGATAAACTAACTTGGCCTTTTTAAATAAAAAAATTCCCTCACTGGAATACTTTCAGTCTTTTGACTGTATGGATTACAGGTGGACTGGTATTAGTAGGGGTGACACAAGCACACCCAAGTCCCTGATGTAGGATTTCTATGGCACAGACCACTATTACAAGTGATTAATGGACGTTGGGAGAGATTGTGCTGCAGCACTAGTCCCAAGATGGCCGCCGCCTATCAGCCCAGTAACATGTGCCACAAAATGGTCTGCACAACCTTTAAAAAAATAGCCTTGGACTGTGCTGCTAAATCGCTATTGGTCTGAATCCCAGGTGTAGATGTCTGACTTGTTTGGAGCTTTGGAATGCACACTGTGGCAGCTTCTGCTGCAGCACTACAAGTCGCAAAATGGCGGCCGGCGGTCAGCCCAGGTACATGTGGATGGAAAAATCACTCTGGCCACTCTAAAAATAGCCAATCCCTATCAAAAAGCAGCTCAGCTGCAGTTGTTCAGATGAATCACAGGTGGAGGAGAGAAATTTGCTTCCAGTTATTCAATTATCCCTGCCTATTCTCGCCCTAGCATCAGCTGCGTCTATCCCTGTTCTATTCACATCGGGAGTGAGCACGTCCCGACGTGCGCCCAAGCTTATAAAGAGGCTGAGTCACATGCTGCACTCGGCCAATCACAGCCTTGCCAATAGTAGGCATGGCTGCGATGGCATCTTAGGGCAAGTAGTATGATGCATGTTGATTGGCTGCTTTGCAGCCTTTCAAAATGCGCCTAAATACATGCCGAACGACGAACCCGAACCCGAACTTTTTTGAAAATGTCCGGGTTCGGGTCCGGGTCCCGGACACCCCAAAATTCGGTACGAACCCGAACGATGCTCGAACTGTTCGCTCAACACTAGTCGGCAACTTTCCTATTGGTCGCTAGGGATGTTGCTAAGCTCAGACAAAAACATTGCAGCCTTCACATTGGCCCACAAGCAAGAGGCAGGGAGGGATCATGGATTCAGAGGAAAATAATCTAGAATATTCGCGAATACCAATATTTAGCACTATATTCTAAATCTTCGCAAATTCTCGAAGTGGCAATATTCGCGATTAAAATTCGCAATTCGAATGTTCGTGCCCAACATGACTAGGTAGGCTTGCCATCCATAGGCTGGACAGATTAGGCTGCACAGACGACGGCCCTTTAAGAGCCGAAAAAAGAGTGCACCCTTACAGGTGGACAGAGACACTGCTGGCAAAAGACGGCTGCAGACCAAATGGATTGAAAGGGTCGTCAGAGCTCTAGCAGGTGTGCCTGCTGGAAACAGGGAGACAAAGGAACTCTGAGGTCACATATAGGAGTGTGCCCACGTCATGTATAAAAAAAATGGCTGATTCCTTATCTCAAAGGTGATAAGCCACAGTAAAGAAGAAGCTCCTCATTGTGCATGCAGAAACACTCAACCAAACTCACCGGGGGGGGGGGGGGGGTGATGTGGAATAACTGTTGACCAAATGAGCATGGCCAGCTTTAGTATCTTACTGTGCCCCAAAATATCTACTGGGACCTTTCTTACACTGTGCACCTCAGTTTAGCCAGAGTCAAACCACTTACCACTTGCAGTTAAGGATCTACTTCTCCGGTTGGAAGATAATTGCCCTGATTTGAGGCTCTTCTGGATGCAGGCTCCTTTAAGGTTCTTTTCATGTGAAATATTTTCAGTTCTTTAGATTTAGAAGTAAAATATCTTAATTCTTAGATTAGGCTTTGGAATATTGATGACGTTTTTTTCCTTAGTTCATTACCAGCTTTTGTAGCTGGATTTATCTCCTCTACATCTGAACCTGAACCAACAAACTTCATGAACTTTCAATTAGACAAATTCATCTTTCGACACGTATGTCTTTTCTGCCTCTTCTATTTTCATTAGCACGTAGAAATTAATTTTCTACCACTTTGCGCGAATGTTCCGCTCTTTCCATTTTGGTCAGAAGTACTTTACCATGGTTACAATATTCAGAATCGGTGGAGGTTTTTTTTTTTTTACGTCCATAAATTAGTGGCATTTTATACATTCTGATGTAGCCAGACAAGTAATTTGCCGGCTGTGTTGCAGTTGAGTGGGAAAAAGTAGCTTTAAAAGCAATCTAAAACAGCAAGCGTGCAAGAGTGCTTTGTGCTGAAGTGAACATACTGTGCAAGGTATGCAGCCCTTGAAGAGCCATTTGAGATGCCATATTGCTATGCAAGATGTCTGCACACTGCATGTTTGAGCCCAGATCCTGGATCTAAATGAGCAAATTACAACACAGAGATCCCTTGATAATCTGAAATGGAGTTTGCTGATCACGGAGTTGACATTCACTGGGACAGATGCAGGTGTAGATCCTAGTATGGAGGTTCAGGATAGAGGGGCAGCTAACTGGGTGACAGAAGGAGAGGTAGCGAGAAGATTTTCAGGGAGACTCTCCCTGGTTTGAAACGCCCCAACAAGTTTGCCAGGTCATCAAATGAGGGGGATGTTAATGCTACCCCGAGCTAACACCCTACACATCTGACAACTTGGTTGGGGAGGAGAAAAACAGGACTGAAGGACAAGTCAGACGGGTGCTGGTAGTGGAGGACTCAGTAATTAGGGATATAGACCGGGCAAGCTGTCACTCAGACTGGAATCATCATCCAACGGACTACTGCCTTCCTGGTTTGAAATAAGGCACACCAGGTTGATTGGTTACTGAGAGTGGCTGGTAAAGACCTGGTGGTCATGGTGCACATTGGCACCAGTGACAAATTTAAAGGTAGGTGAAAGATCCTTAAAGGGGTTTTCCAGTAATTTTTTATCAAGTGCCTGCAGCCTGCTCCCTGAAACAGGGAATTCATACTTACCTGCTACCCGCCGTTCCAGTCCTTTGTGCTGCCTCCTCTGTCTCCATCTTCTGGTCCCTGCACTGCTTACATCCGGCTGCCCATGGGAATGGTTACATGCACCTCTCCAGCCAATGACTGGCTTCAGGAGTAATTTGGCCACAAGCAGCATGTCACCGAAATGCTAAAATTCAGTAAGGCGACATTTGATATGTCGAGAGGTTGGTACTGGTGGGTTACCACAGGGTTCAGTACTGAAGAGGTCATTGTTACTGATGAGTTAGGTGTCAGTATTGGAGAGGTAGCTGTAACTGGTGGGCTACCACAGATACTAAATGGAATACTATTAAAAACATCATCATCAGGAGGGGCTGGAGAAGACCCAGCGGTCATGGTCCATATCGGAACCAATGACAAAGTTAGAGGTAGGTGGAGAGTCCTTAGAAATGATTTTAGGGATTTAGGTCAAAAGCTTAGGGCAAGGACCTCAAAGGTAGTATTTTCTGAAATACTGCCTGTACCACGAGCCACACAAGAAAGGCAGCGGGAGATTAGGGAGGTTAACAAGTGGCTCAAGAACTGGTGTAGGAAGGAGGGGTTTGGGTTCCTGGAGAACTGGGCCGACTTCTCTGTACAGGCTCTATCGTAGGGACGGGCTGCACCTCAATGGGGAAGAGGCAGCTGTGTTGGGGAGAAAGATGGCTAGAAGGTTGGAGGAGTGTTTAAACTAGGGACTGGGGGGGGGGGGAATTACATTATAGGAGGGGAAGATAGTGCAGATAGAGACCAGGGGCGAGGTAGTGTGACTGGGGGAGGAATGGAAGGGGGGGCTAGAACAACTCAGAATGAAAGATGTAGGGTTAAAATATACATAAACCTCTCAAATGTATGTATACTAATGCCAGAAGCCTGACTAACAAGACTGGTGAACTGGAATTAGTGATGTATGAGGAGGACTATGACATTGTGGGAATAACTGAGACATGGCTGGATGATAGCTATGACAGTGGGAATAACTGAGACATGGCTGGATGATAGCTATGATTGGGCCGTTAATGTACAAGGTTACAGTCTGTTTAGAAAGGATCGCCAAAAACCGCAGAGGGGGAGGGGTCTGCCTCTATGTAAAGTCCTATCTAAAGCCCACAGTCCGAGAAGACATAAGTAAGGGACATGTGGGTAGAAATACATGGAAGCAACAACAATAATAAATTACTAATAGGAGTTTACTATAAACCACCTAATATACCAGAGTCTGCAGAAAATCTATTACTAAACGAGATAGACGAGGCGGCAAATCATAATGAAGTCGTTATTATGGGGGACTTCAACTACCCAGATATAGACTGGGTAACTAAAACCTGTACATCCCATAAAGGAAACTGGTTCTTGGCAATAGCCAAAGACAATTACCTTTCCCAACTGGTTCAGGACCCGACTAGAGGGACGGCCACACTGGACTGAGTATTAACCAATAGACCTGACAGAACAACAGATGTGCAGGTTGGGGGACACTTGGGAAATAGGGACCATAAAGTAATAACCTTCCAATTATCCTTCAAAAGAGCATTTCTACGGGGAGGAACAAAAATACCAAACTTCAAAAAAGCAATAGGCCTAACTAACTGGGACAAAGTCCTCAAAAATAAAAATACAGCCACAAAATGGAATATTTTTAAAAGCATCCTAAAATCTAATTGTGAGAGGTACATACCGTATGGGATTAAAAGGTTAAGGAACAAGAAAAAAAAACTATGTGGATAAATAGAAATATAAAAAAAGAAAGAAATGACAAAAAGAAAGCATTTAAGTCACAAAAACAGGAGGGAAGCACTGATAAACTATAAGACAAAAAAAAATGTAAAAAACAAATAAAAGTGGCCAAACTAGAGACCGAGAGATTAATTGCCAAAAGGAGCAAAACTAACCCTAAAACGTTCTTCAATTATATTAATGGTAAAAAGTATAAATCTAAAGGAGTCGGCCCTCTACAGTGTAATGGGGGGGGGGGGTGTTGCAGAGAGCGACAAAGAGAAAGCAAAGCTATTAAATATTTTTTCTCCACTGTATTCACTGAGGAAAATAAACTGTCAGATGAAATGCAGAATGTAAAAGTAAATTACCCATTAAAAGTGCCCTGTCTGACCCAGGAAGAAGTACAACAGCGACTTAAAAAGATTAAAATAGACAAATCACCAGGACCAGATGGCATACACCCCCGTATCCTAAGGGAATTAAGTGATGTCATAGCCAGACCCTTATTTCTGATATTTAAAGGGTTATTCCCATTTGCATGTTTCATACTTACCTGCTCCCGGCGCGCCGTCCACTTCCTGGTTTCGGCAGGGGGCGGGATCCTTCTTGATTGAAGTCTTCTTCCTGCCGGGCCGCGCGCTGGACTGAACGCGCACGCCGCCGCGCATGCGCCCTGGTGACTTCTTTCTGGCAAGTATACTATACTGGCCAGGAAAAAGTCATCCTAGCGCATGTGCGGCGCCGGCGTGCGCAGTTGGGAGTACGTGCGCGGCCCGGCCAGGAGAAAAGAAGTCGTCTGCGCAAGCACGGCCACCGCAATTCTGGAGAAGAGCGGTGGCCGTAACCAGGGGAGACGGAAGACAACAATCAGGTAAGTATATGTTAATTATCTTCTAAGGGGTGGGAATTAGTTAATTAATTATATTTAGAAAAATGATCACTGTTAAATCATTAACAGATTCAACAGTGATCATTAAAATGGGAATACCCCTTTAAGGACTCTATACTGACAGTGAGTGTTCCACAGGATTGGCGCATAGCAAATGTGGTGCCAATATTCAAAAATGGTCCAAAAACAGAGCCCGGAAACTATAGGCCGGTAAGTTTAACATCTGTAAGTTTAACAACTGTTAACAACTGTTTGAAGGTTTTCTAAGAGATGCTATCTTGGAGCACCTCAATGAAAATAAGCAAATAACGCCATATCAGCATGGCTTCATGAGGGATCGGTCATGCCAAACGAATTTAATCAGCTTCTATGAGGAGGTAAGTTCTAGACTTGACATCGGTAAATCAATGGATGTCGTATATCTGGACTTTTCCAAAGCATTTGACACCGTACCTCATAAAAGGTTAATATATAAAATGAGGATGCTCGGACTGGGAGAAAATGTCTGTATGTGGGTAAGTAACTGGCTGAGTGACAGAAAACAGAGGGTGGTTATTAACGGTAGATACTCAGATTGGGTCACTGTCACTAGTGGGGTACCTCAGGGGTCAGTATTGGGCCCTATTCTCTTCCATATATTTAATAATGATCTTGTAGAAGGCCTGCACAGTAAAATATACATTTTTGCAGATGACACTAAACTGTGTAAAGTAATTAACACGGAAGAGGACAGTATACTGTATAGATACTACAGACCAGTATATTGTATATATATACTACAGAGGACATTATACTGTATATATACTACAGAGGACAGTTTTCTGCTACAGACGGATCTGGATAGATTGGAGGCTTGGGCAGAGAAGTGTCAGATTAACACTGACAAATGTAAGGTTATGCACATGGGAAAGAATAATGCAAGTCATCCGTACATACAAAATGGTAAAACACTGGGTAACACTGACATGAAAAAGGACCTAGGAATTTTAATAAACAGCAAACTAAGCTGTAAGAACCAGTGTCAGGCAGCTGCTGCTAAGGCCAATAAGATAATGGGTTGCATCAAAAGGGGCATAGACGCCGGTGATGAGAACATAGTCCTACCACTTTACAAATCACTAGTCAGACCACACATGGAGGACTGTGTACAGTTCTGGGCTCCTGTGAACAAGGCAGACATAGCAGAGCTGGAGAGGGTTCAGAGGAGGGCAACTAAAGTAATAACGGGAATGGAGCAACTACAGTACCCTGAAAGATTATCAGAATTAGGGTTATTTACTTTAGAAAAAAGACGACTGAGGGGAGATCTAATAACTATGTATAAATATATCAGGGGTCAGTACGGAGATCTCTCCCATCATCTATTTATCCCCAGGACTGTGACGAAGGGAACATCCTCTGCGTCTGGAGGAAAGAAGGTTTCTACACAAACATAGAAAAGGATTCTTCACTGTAAGAGCAGTGAGACTATGGAGCTCTCTGCCTGAGGAGGTGGTGATGGTGAGTACAATAAAGGAATTCAAGAGGGGCCTGGATGTATTTCTGGAGTGTAATAATATTACAGGCTATAGCTACTAGAGAGGGGTCGCTGATCCAGGGAGTTATGCTGATGCCTGATTGGTGTCGGGAAGGAATTTTTTTCCCCTTAAGTGGGGAAAATTGGCTTCTCATAGGTTTTTTTTTTTTTTTTTTGCCTTCCTCTGGATCAACTTGCAGGATAACAGGCAAGTTGATGAGGGAAGAGTTGGAGAGAATGATGAGGTGAAAACAAAATTATTAAACATTTTTTCTCCACTGTATTTAATAAAGAAAATAAAATGTCAGATGAAATTCTGAGTGACAAAGTAAACTCCCCATTAAGTGTGGCCTAACAGACCCAGGAGGAAGTGTTGTGCTGCTTAAAAAAGATTCAAATAGGCAAATCACCAGGTCCAGAAGGCATTCACCTCCATATACTAAAGGAGTTAAGTAATGTAATAGATATACCTTTTTTTTTTATATACTTTAGGACTCTGTAATTCAGGGTCTGTTCCACAGGGCTGGCTCATAGCAAATGTGGTACCAATATTTAAAACGCTTTAAAAAAAACTGAGCCCAAAAACTAATGAGGCCTTTATTTTATTTGTTTTTTGCAAGATGAATAGTATTTTTAATGGTTTCACATAATAAATAGTATTTTATGGGATTTTAACACTGATGCGGTATGCTTAGGAGAGACCATAATCCTCTGATTGGTGGAGGTCTATCAATGTGAGGTTAAGATTTTGATGTTGATGGCCTATGTTCAGGATAGGCCATCAATATCACACACCCCGTACCTCCTCCAGAGCTGCAATATAATAGGTCATCAGCATAAAAATCTTGAACTTTTTCATTTTTTTTTTTACATTTTTGTCCCCTTAAGGGACTTGTACAATACACAGCAATAACTTACCATCCTATAGGAGTCCTAATATGGGGGACCTGGGTTCCTTTACTAGACCCATGGCTATCATTTAAAGCACTCAGTGATTGAGTCACATGGGGGAATCAGGGGTAATGAGGGTACCTCCTCCATCTTTCTAACCATTCAGATGCCATAGTTTATATTAACTCAGGTATTGGGGGAGGTAAATAGCCAGGATCAGAATTATCTCCAATCCTAGTTGCTTCAGGTGGGTGTCATTTGTATAACACAACCAGCCCCTGCCATGTATGTGTAGTACCTCAGACCGGGCACTACCATTCCTACACCCTGCTGTTGTCTCTAATGGTTAGCAAATAATGTCATCTGTATATTTAATTCCAGCTCCTTTATATTGTGCCTTAATAATATTGCTATGTTACTTATGTTTTATATTACATGTAATGTGCCTGTTTGTGTATCTGGCAGAGAGAGATCTTTAGATAGAATGGAACTTACTATTCTTCCCCCTTTTGGGCTAGTCCTGCTTCCTAACAAGGTCATGGTTGCCGAAAGCTATAGTAGTCGATAGAAGAATTGGAAACAGACAAGACATGGTGCAGTGAAGGGAGCACCCCTCCCCCCCTCCCCTCCTGCAGCAGGAGTCTTCCAGAGGAAGCAGCTCATAGAGCACCCTGACTCCTTGCATTTTATAGACTGAGTATCACGAGGGGGTCAGCAGCAAAAGGCACCCCACTCAAAGGCACAAAAACTGTCATAAAGTCCCGTAACCAGACTGAAGCCAGAGAGCAGCACAGCTGAGAAAGGGAAAGCAAGGTATCCAAGTTTGCCTGCTAGTTTACCCCAAAACCTGCTGAAACCAAGAGAAAGATCAAGTGTTGCCTGGATGCAAGTTTATTCAAGTAAAACTGTTGAATTAGTCTTGTCTGGACTTGACTCATTCTCCTCTAAGTACAACTCTCTTCTGTGAATGCTACGGAGCCTAACCCTGGGGAGCGACAGTATCCAGGTAGGAGCACCGTGACACACAAAACTATTCAGGCCGCGAGATACCAATCGTCATTCCTACACACAGACAACGATCGTGCCCTGGGGGGGGGGGGGGTGACACTTTCCATAGGGAGCCAGTGAGGCCGCTCCATACACCCCTTCTGAAATGTATGTCAAATCATAGTATGCTAGGGTAATGTGGGTACATTAGGGTCTCTGCACAAACCCCACTGGACCCCATTGTAAGTCATGGGGTTTATGTGTGACGGTCACCATTCGGATCCTCTGTAGGAAATGGAAGCCCTGACCCTGGTGTGAACAGAGCTGCACAGACATTCTATAAATTGTTTTGAAATCGTGTCAGTTACTCCTTTTATTGTTCTCCGCCGCTTATTAACATCGTTAAATAGGAATGAATTCACGTCTAACTAAACGCTCGATCTTCATTAGAATCCTCCGCAGCGCCGGACTGTATCATGTGGTTTGATAAGAAGCGTTCCCCGGCTCCCTCTGAACAATCCTAAACAGATAATTTATGCCGGTAACCCCGCTATCGCCTCGTTACAATTCTCATCTCACTTTCTCGGCTTTGTTTGTCTACTAATCAGTTTATATTCGGAGTAATCCCCACATTGCGGCGCTCCTTTTGTTTTCTCCGTCTCATCAATCAGCTCCATTCATGTGATGATAAATAAACTCTAATCATAATGTTAACCAACTCCTTTATTCCCAATATTCCACTGCTCGTGTAATAATAATCAGGGAATTAAAGGTTTTTTCCTGGATCTATGGGCCCCACCAACCCACCTTAATTAGACATAATACAGTGACTCTAATCCCGGCCACTTAACCCCTTTAAAGAGGCATTCCAAAATTTTTATGATGGCTTATCCTCAGGATAGGTCATCAATATCAGATCAATGGGGGTCTGACAACCTGCACCCCCACCCATCAGCTGTTTGATAGTAGCGGTAGTGCGCAAATACACAGCTCCATCCAGTGTCGGACTGGGGTGCCAAGGGTCCACCAGTGGAAATTATTCTAGAGGCCCACCCTACAGCTGCCAAAAATAAATATTACTTGTTCATTTTTCGGGCTCATGCACATGAATATTTGCAGTTTAGCACACAATACAGTGTGCACTACAGAACGGTATTGTGCACCGCTCTATATCAGTGTTTCTCATTGTAGTTGATAACCTCATCTGTACAGGTCCCTTTACACCGGGCGCTAGAGCAGGAGATTGTTGGAGGAAGCATTCCTTCCCGACCATTGCCTGCTCTGTATCGATGAGAACGCTGTATTTCCATGCAGTGATCTCCATTGTATGGGGAGCAGTGATCACTACGGTCAATGTTCTTCCCCGTACTGACTCGTTGTTTGCCAGATCGGGATTACACAGCACAATCTACTTCCAGTAAATGATCATTTTTATGTGCGCACAAACGATGGAATTACGGTACCCGATGAATGAGCGCTTCGTTCGTTCATCAGGTGATCGGCTTACACGGCATCCACCACTGCCACGACGCCCAAGAGCTACTAAACTAGCAACACGGTAACCTGTGTCACAGGGAACTACACTCTGACAATATGTCTAGCTTTATTTATTTTTTTACATAATAAAGCATTTTTTTAAAATCATGTTTCCATTTCTGAAAGCCATAGATTTTTTATGTTTCTGCCAATGATCTTGTGTAGGGGCTCCTTTTTTGCAGGAAGAGTTGACATATTTATTGTTGCATTTTTTGGGTGCATATGATTTTTTGATCGTTCAATATTACACTTTTTTGGGGCAAGGGGACCAAAAAATGGCAGTTTTTTTTAATGGCATTCACCTGAGGCCACCTGAGGTCATGTCCTTTTTATAGAGCAGGTCGTTACAGACGCAGCGATGCCTAATATGTCTATCTTTTTTTTTATTTCTATTAAAGGGATTGTCTCATCTCAGACAATGGGGGCATATTGCTAGGATATGCCCTCATTGTCTTATAGGGGAGCGTCACACAGCCCTGAAAGAGGTGGTGGGCACGCTGCACATACTACATTTATTTTTTATGGGGCCGCCACAAATAGCCGTGCGCTGGCTCTGCTATTTCCGTCGGGCCAATAGAAGAGAATAGGATCGGTGGCTGGTCATGTACGGTGCCCTTCCATTCACTTCTATGGGGAGACCGGAGTCCTCCAGCCACCACCTTGAGGGGCTCTGTTACTGATATAGGTGGGACCCACATCTATAAGACAAGCCATATGCCGACCATTGTCTGAGATAAGACAATCCCTTTAAGTTTTACACAGTGAAAAGTATCTTTTTGTTTTACCATTTTCTAACAGCCATATTATTATTATTTTTTTGGGCATGATGAAGTGACAGTTTGATTGGTACCATTTCACCTAAGGGGATATATTGTGTCATATTGTAATAGAGCAGGTCGTTACAGACGCAGCGATACCTAATATATGTCTGTTTTTCTTTTTTTCTGTTATTTACAATTTTATATGACTTTATTATGGAAGGGCTGCATTTTATTTTTACTAAAAAAAAAAAACAACTAAAGCACAAAATGAAACAAAAAATGGCACCCAGACAGAGGAGAGGTCAATTGGCTGGGTACATAAATGTAGGATTGCAGAAGCACCCTCCCTCGATATTTGCTTTATCTTGTGGCTTGCACAACAAAAGGTTCTACAGATTTCTTCACTAATCTCTCCCTGAGAGCACCGGCAGCAACCTTTCCCTAGACTAACACCAGCAGAGTGACGAGCGGCGCTACGTGACTCCAGCTTATATAGAGGCTGGGTCACATGCTGCACTTGGCCAATCCCAGCCATGACATTAGTAGGCATGGCTGTGATGGCTTCTTAGGGCAAAGATGTAAAACGCTTGCTGATTGGCTGCTGTGCAGCCCTTTAAAAAACGGGAAGAATCGCCAAACAACGAACCCGAACCCGAACTTTGATGAAAATGTTCAGGTTCTGGTCCCTGTCCCGAACACCCCAAAATTCGGTACAAACCCGAACTATACAGTTCGGGTTCGCTCAACCCTAGTCAGGATGGCCGCCTGGGTGAAAATGGAGGTATGTCATCTCTGAACCTGGACAACCCGTTTAAAGGGGTTGTGCCACTAATGTGAATGTAACCTGCCCAACAGATATCACTTTCCCCAAATTCCAGCATTTATCAAAACTGCCTTTTTTCAAAGGTTATTAGCCAACCACTGCGCCCTGTGGTAACTCATTTTAAATTTTCACTTGGTTACGTCCTGCACTGGGGCCTCATAATGTAGGACGTAGAAAGTCTCATTGGGGCGTGTCACATGTGCTGTTGTCACGACCCATCTCACTGCCCTAAGGCATGATGGGACAGCAGGCACATGACAGATCAGGAAGCAGGATTCAAGGATGGGGGATAGGAGAAAACTGCAAATGAGATTTAAAAAAAAATAATAATAAAATACAAGGAGAAATAGGCGCTACAGTAATTGACGAAAATACACTTTAGAGTGAAAATTCTTTTATGGCACAAACCCTTTAAGTGACATTCATCATGAATAACGCGGAGTAAAATCCTCTGCTCTGGGGATTCAGGTCTGAGCAGCGGAGGATTGTGTTTGGCAACATTGTATCCATCATTCTCTTCCTCTCGTTACCTCCTGTTACTATGTATGATTGCGGAAGAGCGTCAGGATTATCTCTTGTCAACACGAAACAAGGACAAGGCCTAAAATTGCGCGGCAGGTGCTCAGTCATTGATGCTAAATGTGGATTCTATCAGTTCAGGAAGACAAGCGGGGATTGTGTGAACGGCACTTAACCATAATTCCTCCTTTTCTATCCATTTCATCTCCGCTTTATGTTCTGCTCTCGATGAAGCCGAGGACGACGTCGCGTATGAATGAGGCGCTTTATCTGCTGCCGAATAACAGGGGCTGACACAAGGCTTCACGGCGCGTTCAGTAATCGCCGTAACATGTGCTGTTTATTCTGTGGCCAACGGGGGGAAAAAAGAGAAAATTGGCAGAAAAGTAAAATGTAGAAAAGCGTCTGGTGAGGATGTAAAGAAAAACAAACCTTCTAGCGATCCATAAGAAAGGTAATGTGACAGGGGTGTAGAATGAAGTTTCGGGACGCCAATGCAAAAGTATTGGCACCCTTCAAAAAAGACATGTTTGTCACCTTAGGAGCTCAGGGTAGTCTAGTAGAGGGTACATTGGTCACTTCTGCACCGCTTATAGCTACCCACTTTTAAAGAGGTTGTCCCAAGATACAAATGTATCCGCTGTCCGCAAGATAGGAGAGGTGGGGAATAAACCGCTAAGATGTAGCAGAGCTGAATTTTTTAAAACTTTTTTGTAATTACAGACTCGAACTCTGCCTGAGGTCCGGAATTCAAGGGCGGACATACCTGATGTGTAATTACATTGGGGTCCA